>OZ057409.1:8571949-8619733 GCA_964056735.1 Allodiplogaster pararmata | reverse complement strand
GTTCTTTTTTTACTCCGGGGGGGGGGGGCTTTACTTGGGGGGGCGCTTACTTAGGGGGCTTTGTAAAAATAACTTTTTCAAAGATTATTTTTACATTAAAAAATGCTTAGGCTCAGGAAAAAGTTTACGCTAACGAGGCCGTACGGCTTAAGTGAACGAGCCCGCATAAGAAAATTAAAATTTTTGTATTTTTTGAAAAAAAATGTTCAACGCATCGAAAAAAGAGCCCCTTAATTAAAGCACGCCCTTCCCCAGGTTAAATTGTGCGCCAGAACTGTTCTTTCTATGAGATAGTGTTTGTATAATCGATTTGAATGGATTTTAAATTGAGTGACAAAGTAGAGCTTTCAAAATGTACATAACCGGCTACAGACTACAGGCTACAGATCCTCGACTACAATCGAACTTTTGAAGAACCACGTTCAGCGCCCGGATACTGAAACTCAATCTTCACTACAAAACATTCTTCAAGTTTACTAAATAATTCCATGCTCTTCATCTGAGTAGTTAGCAGAACGAAAGAAGAGGAACAGCTTCATTTCGGGTTTGAATAGAAATGGAAGGGCTTCGCCGTAATAAACAAGGAAACGAGAGATATTATACGGGCTGGTGATTTCTTTTTTCTCTCTGTCTCCATTCTCTTTGTTTCTTCCTACTCCTTCACCGACGAAAAAAACTTACATAGGACTGCCCAGTTCTGGAAAACCTCTGAAATATTCCTCTCTTCGCTCCCCCCTTTTCCTTCAAATCACCAGCCCGTATAATATCTCTCTGTTCTCCGCATCAAACACTTCTAATATTTTTCGTCAAGTCTTCTCTTTTCTCTCAGATTCTCTCGGTTTCCCTTTACTTTTTCGATTTTGTCTTTTTCATAGAAAATTTTCAAGTTTACACAGCTCATGAAGGAAAATCGGGAAGGAAGAAGAGAACGGGGATTTTATGGGAGCTTTCAGAAGGCTAATTTCCCGCATCATACCGTTTGACTGAGAACTCGTGAAACTTCCACACTACATCCTTTCAGAAGAGGAGACGGACAGATAAATTTAAAGATAAAGGGCCTTTTCGAGCACTAGAATCATCTCTTTCTATTTCTCTGTGTATCTCTCTCTATCTCTCCATATCTCTGACTCTCTCTATCTTTCTCCACTCTCTTTTTATCTCTCTCTCTCTCTCTATCTCTCATTCATATCTATCTCTCTCCCACTCTCTTGTTATCTCTCTCTATCTTATTCATCTCTATCTCTCTGTGTTTTCCTGATATCTCTCTCCTCTCTCTGTTCTCCCTCTCTCTGTTCTCCCTCTCTTTTTTGCTATCTCTCTCTCTCTTTCTATGCTCTCTTGACAGCAAAAAAAAAGCAGAGTAGAGAAAGGTTAAATGGAAATCTATGTATGTATATGTAAGCGAGAAGTTAATGAAAAAGGAGAAATAAGACTAAAGGCAGTAATTAGAGAGGACTGAGAGAGAGACGTGTCAACTCTTGAATCAGTTATAGACAAACAAGGATAGGGGAAGGGTAACAGAATCAAAGAGAAGGAGGTATAGTTATACAGTGTAGAAGTGCAAAGAAGAGTCACACAGGCTGACTCCCACCAACCCCCTTCTTTTTTCCCATCTTCCTAGAGCTCAAGCGAAAGAGCAACACATTCGTAGCAGAGTGCTTTCATATTTCACTCCTCCTCTCTCAGCCCCTTAGCCTCCTTCTTTTCCCTCTTTCACCGCAAGACAGAAGCTTCGGCAACACGAGACTGGCGACTCTTAGAAGCGAAGAAGAAAACCACCATTGAGTCATTTTCGACCTCAAGAGCTTATGCGCATTATGTGCCTAAATCACCTCATTGTACTGATGAACCATATCCCGGGCTGCCAAATTCTGCCGTAGATCTGAAAAGGGTCAATGCGGGAATGGCATGGACTTTCCTCGTCCACCTACAGGTTCGTTTTTGTAAATGAGGGAGTGGGGAGGCATAAACAGCACTGGGATTCATAACCATACATATTCCGGGTGATATTGGTCTCAGCACCCGGAAAAATCCTTACTTTTACTGTGACCCATATGATTGATTCCGACAGAGTTACTGCTTTCTTGCGTCACATAAACCGATGTCTTTGAAATGTGTGGTACCACTAAAAATTATTGGAAAATTTTCTATCTAAATAAATGAATTTCGGGAGATTTTTTGCCTACACATCTGAAAACTACATGCGTTTGAATGTTTTCGACTAAAACGCTTTATTTCTCTATACTAAATGATTTTCTTCCTCTTTCTTTCCATTTTTGACGTTTTCTCATACTTATGCACATGAATTCTAAGACCACGATAAACAAACGACTTATAAAACAAAGGGCGAGTTTTGCAAGTTCCTAACTCTTCCTTTCCCATTCTCTTTCCCACTCTGTAATAGATTTGCTCTCTCTCTCTGTTTTATTTTAAAAAAACAAAAATGTTTTTCACTTCTCCTTCTACATCCTGTTGTTCTACAACTTCTTGTTCTTTTTCAGCTTCTTAGTTAACCTCTTCCTATGAATAAAAAGAAAAAAGTAAATACACACATAGCTTCAAATATAAGATATATGTGAGTAACCAAAAAAATTGATTTTTGGTTTAAAAAAAGCTTCATTGTCTAGTTTGAGCGATTTGAAATGCCATCGAGTTAATTAATTATTTTTCAAAGTTTTTTTGATTGATTAGACCATGTAGAACTTACATAAAAGTTGTAGGCTGGAAATGAAGAGCATCCAGTGAATCGAAAAGTCAGCGTGATTGCCAAAACCAATATTTTTTCTATATGCAATCTCCGCACTTAGTTCTCAGTCTGTAGGCTCTCTAAAACTATCTTTGTTTTAAATTATGATTTCAACATTGTTTGACCGCCAAGAGATCTGGAGTAAAAACTATGGCAATATTTTCATGAGAAGTCGTGCTATTCTTATACGAAAGTCATTTGTTTCTCGTCGAGAAGTCCTCCTTTCTTCCTTTTCAGACGAGTCAAGTCATTTGTTTCTCGTCGAGAAGTCCTCCTTTCTTCCTTTTCAGACGAGTCAATCATTTGTTTCTCGTCGAGAAGTCCTCCTTTCTTCCTTTTCAGACGAGTCAAGTCTTTTTCAGAAGATAAAGTAACATTTTTCACTGTTTTAATGCCACAAGGCTCATTTCCGTCAAGTTAGAAGTCGCTTCTAGCATCAATTTCGAGGGAGAAGCCCTGCCTCCGGTATAAATCTCGATACCTCATATGGGCACTCACTGATCCGCCCCACCAATAAAATGGAGTAATGTTGAACTGATTTGAAAACTGATTTTTTTTTCTTCTGATAAGTTGTGTTTTATTTTTCTCTTGAAAACGTCATTCTCTCAAGCAAAACTAACAAATGAAGCTGCTTTATCTAAGTCTTCAATTTGAGAACAAAAGAAAAATAGAGGCTTCTAAATCAAAAGTTTATACAGTGGCTTTCATAATGATAGAACAACCCCTCCATCGTGTATGCCATTCGAAGACTTGGAAATTTGTGCATAGTTTCAAGATGACGAGAGGAGCACTTTTTAGTCCCGAGGCTCTGGTGCTTCGCTTACAACCAAACAACTTGATGTGTTCTATGACTATTTTGCATATGAGGATGACTCTGCGGAAGGAAAGAGAGCAGGATATGTAGTGGGGCTGAATAATTGGTAGACGATTAGAAGGAGGCGACGCACGAGCAACGGAAACTGCTTTCTCAGTACTCCCACTCTTCCTATTAGGCGTCCGGGGCAATGTACACGTCACGGTCTGTTATGAGAGAGATAGAAATAAAGAGGTAGAGAGAGGAGAGAGAGAGAGATAGAGAGATAGAGAGAGAGAGAAATAGAGTGGAAAAGGGATATAGAGAGAGATAGGCAGATATGGAGCGATAGAAAGAAGAAAAAAAGTTTAGAAGTTGGATGGCGAAGTCGTTGAGTACTTGAAACAGCAGTTTTTTTTGTTGTTGTTTTAAATGTTCGGTGAATGATAACTGTATTTCCGATTCCAGACTTCTTTTGATCTTGTAAACACTCGGTAAATTCAAAATAACGAAAATATTATAAGGTGCGTTTGTAATACTGAATAATACAATAACCTCATGGATTACTGAATAATACAATAACCTCATGGATTACTGAATAATACAATAACCTCATGGATTACTGAATAATACAATAACCTCATGGAGTTTGGATTTAGTTAAGTATTAAACGGACAGGTAAGCGGAAAATGCATGTTCAATCGTTTTTTAGATGAGAACAAAAAAGAAGGGAAAACATTAGAAAAAACTTGATTGAAGAAATCAGAGGCATATGCCTGTGAAGATGCATTTGGATGAGCAGCTAACCAAAAAAACAAACAAAATTTACTGAGAAATAGTAGGGATCTGTAGAAAAAGGTTTTCGAAAGAAGAAGGAACAGGAACTTGAGGGATTAGGAGAACTTGGAACACACAATTTGTAATAAGCTAAAAAGAATGTGAATGGGTTTATGAAAAAATTTTGAGATTAGCTAATAGGTTCAGAAGCGCTAAAAAAGGGGATGTGAAGGAAAGAAGACTATGGTGAAAGGAAAGAAGGATCAAATTAACACGAGAATCGGTGAAAGAACAAGGGACTTTTTTTGCTTAGGTTGAGGTGTCAGGTTTAGCAGGGTGAAAAGACAAGGAAATGAAGTTGGAAAAGTTTAACTTCAATAATTAGTCTTGCTGAGCGTTAGTAGAAACTTGCAAAGGAATTTCATGAGCACAGCTGAGTCTCAGGCTTGTTCGGGAGCAGACAAAACAAAATTGATGGATTTTTCACCTTCCACAGAGACCATTGCTCAAGCTAACAACAACAAAAAGATTAACCTAGAATTCTTAAGGGAACGTTGTAATTCACGAAAAAGCACAACTTGTTGAATAAGCTGTTGAAAAGACACAAGATGGATTCGAACGTTCCAATTTTTGAAAGCCTCCGATATCCATTAGATGCTCATTCAATACGGTTGCTCAAGCCAGAGAACTTTGATCCCCTCTTCCCGTTTCTTTTTTTTTGGGACATTTTTTAGCAATAACAATTCTCTGTATAGTAGTTATTCGCCTAGAAATTTCTTCTGCTGAGAAGAAGTTGTTTTGTTAAGAAGCCCTTACAAACGGTTCGGAAGCATTACCAGCGATAGCAAGGCTCATCCAGTTATGTTGTTGATAGGAGACATCTGAAGGAGGTCGAGCATAAGATGGACTTTAAACGAATACCGCGTCAAATTCCCCTCCCTCCCCTGAGAATGAAGAGAGTAATATAAAAACCCGAGAAGTCAGATGATACCTCGAGATGCGCTAGAACTGACTTTTTGGAGATAACAAAAGCTTCTCCTGAACTTGAGGCGAAATCTCGAAAGAGGCCAATTAAGTGTTGTCTCGAAAAAACTTTGAAGTGGGACCTTCTCCATATGTTTTTTTGTGGAAAAAAGTTGACTTGCATTTCCTCCTTCGACCGAGAAGAAGTTTCCTAATTTCCCATAATTTAGAGAGAAATTTTCTAGTTTCCACCTTGAATGCCTACCCCTCGAAGTTCACTTCTATTTTAACAGTTATTCTTCCCTTATTCTGTTTACTGTGTACATTGCTGACATAACTCAAGTTCTCCTTCCTTATCCTAATGCAAAATACCAATTCTATGTTTATGATCTGAAGATGTATGTTTCATACGATAAGCGAAACTTTGATGAAAGAAAAAAGAGTAAAAACTCGCTCTAGACAGCGTCTATAAATGATGCAGCTCTAATCAATTGAATCTTTCTCCAACAAAGTCAGTACATTGGCTCTCCTGAATTGTTGTACACGTATTCTGTGAATGCAGTACCAATTACTAGGGTCGATGAAGTCCGTGATCTTGGTGTACAACTTATTCCGTCTTTACGTAGACATGTGACAGTCTTAGACAGAGTTGACAAAGCTAGGAATGCCATGTTATTTGTACTACGGGCGGTTTTGGTTAATGATGCAAGTATACTAGTTGAACGCTTTAATTTATACATTATGCCTCAACTCTATTACGTTTCCACACTGTGGAATCCTCACTATATGGATATTGAGGCAGTAGAAAGCGTTGAGAGAACTTTCACTGTTGTTGTTGCCGGCAAGCAGCCCGCATCGAAAACTTTTGGTTATGAACACTCTGTTTAATGAGAGAGGTTCTCGTGTTCTTCGGACGAGATGCGTCCGGAGAAGGGTTTTGATGTCTTTTGCAGTCCTGAGACTGTCATGCTGCACCTTGTGAAGGCGGACATCGTTGTAGCAACCTGTTCATGCTATAGGCCTTGTGAGTGGGTGGTCAATCCGGCCTAGCATCGTTTTGGGTGGGATTAGAGACGTCCCGCCTGTCGTTGACCGAAGATAGGCAAAAGACTATTTGACTGGCGCCTCGACTTGCCATTGATAAGTATATCGGAGTATCGGCTGATGTTTTTCCGGTGGCTTGCCCAGGCCGGTCCGGCATCGCCCTCCTTTGAAGAGCTGTACTACCCAGTTTTGGTCCGCGGCGGGATTTCTCCCGCTACCTCTCAGCACGAATTCTTCGTAGGGAGGTGTCCCTCTATCCGCCACCTGAGGTCGCACTCGATTCCGAACTGGATGATCCGGCTTCATCTGTGACAGGCTCTTTAGGCTGTAGAGTCACGAATGAACACTGTTGTCAGTGTGTTTCGAGAGAACTTTCACTCGTGTTGTTTCCTATCGTTGCTTTCCCAAGCAAAATTATCCTTATGCCCTCCCATCCTACAAAATTGGGCTTCTAATCTAGATCTTATTGATCTCGCAGAACGAAAATATAGATCCGACCTTGTTATGGGATAATAATGCATGGCAGATCCATAATCACTTTTGCGCGATGCACAAGAACTAATTCCAGTGAGATTAGAGTTGATAGTATACGTGTTATGGCAAGGTATCACTCCTTCTCATTACGAGTGTCTAGGTATTTCGCCAAATTACCGATCATTTTATTCCAACAAAAATCACTGACAACTCTCCGAAACCGGCTATCCAAACTTTCTTCTAGCAATTGAATAGTAAAACAAGTGATAAAACAACAATAAGATAATTAGTAGCATTTTCACTGTCTCTATTGTGTTTTTTGTTTGTTTTTTTTTGTTCAGCATGAAGGTGATTATCGAATTGTATTTTATTTGTTCGCATTATAATTGGTGGATAATCATCAATGAGCATTCTGGGATGCAGATAATATATATATATATACATACATATATATATATATATATATATATTCTCTCACCGGCTGCGATGCAGTGGTTTTTTTAAAATACATTATTACTTTTCTTTTTTTTATCAGAGAAAAAACTCTAATTTTCAGTTTCTATGAATCTAAGTAATTTTCTCCACGTGAACGCCCTCTCAAAAACAGTTTGATTCACGAGGGATTTCCCTCATTTTTCTTAAAACCTTTTTTTGATGCTTACTATTATTGATCCTTGACAGCAATGAATAGTTTTCACTGGAGCATTCGATACTCAAATCTTTTTCGATATTAGATAGCGAGTAAGAGAAGTTTTTAAATGTTTTTAGCTTCTTTATTTTGATTTTGACGATCAATTTTTAGGGGTCCTGGAAATTATAAGGAGTTGACATTAACAATGGTCAAGTTTTGATCTTTACACACTTTTTTATCAGAACCTTCAACATTTCGAAAGTTGCAAGGAGGTAGAACTATGTTATTTAGACGCAGAATCTATGGATCCTCTTTCTCGATTATATCTTCAGCAGCACGGTGCTATCGCATTTAATGGGTTCATTGGATTTACAGAGCTTCGAATGAACTCAAACCTCATTTGCTACATTAAAAAAAAAAGTTGAAAGGCAACAATATGCCGCACGTTCAATCTCTGTTTTAACTAGGTGACTGGTCGTGGACCGGCCCCCTAGCTCGTAGTCTGACACAAGAACTTTTGTTTTTCTCAGTGTTAATAACACAGAAAAAGTTGGGACGTCACACGAGAGATCGTGAGCTCATTGTGTCGTTTACGAACTTTCTTTAAAACTACGACGTAAAGAGCGAGTGGTGCGAGAGAATGAAAAAAAGACCATACAGTCGGAAAAGTAGAGATTCCATATCTCAGCCTGCTTTTATAACGATTAATGTGCAATGTGTTGACATTATGTAATTAGTAGCATTTCGTACAATGGTAAAAGAAGTTAAAAGGGCATGAGCCCGAAAGACCGTTTGTTATTTGTACCGAACAAGCAACACACTTAAAACACAATAATTTTCAATATCGCTGCCATTAACCCTGAAAGTGTTGTCCATAGTGTTAACAGTAAAAGTGTGTTATAAGTGTGCTTCTTGTTGGTAAAAAATTAAAAACCGCCTTTCGACTTCTTTCTTTGTCCTACCTTGGAAAATTGCCGAATTTTCGTCTTACACTAAATTGATGAAAGAAAAATTTGTGTAAAACTCTCAGGTCGATGATTTTCAAAATGGAACTACGACCTTTTTTCTCTGAGAAACTATTGAGGTCAACTAACATAGATTAAACGTGCGGCTGACTGTTATGTTGATAAACAACTTTTTTTCGAATCCTCGTCATTAAACATTTAAAAAAAATTTCCATTCTTTATTTCCCTATACTTGCAATCGTTCGTACATACATATTCTTGAAGAAGGTGTTAAGAGGGTAAAACTTCACATGAATTTCTGAAAGCCCCTGTTTTTCATTTACTTTTGTCCTCAAATAAGACAGTTCTAAATTTATAACAGATTCAGACCTCAAAACTCAAAACAAACCATGTCGCAAAGACTCGTGAGGTCATCCTAGTCCTCTCTAATTTAAAATAAGTAAACCGTCTAGCAAAATGTTTTGTTTGCCTAATGATTGGACATTTGGCCACCTGCAAGTTCGAAGCTCTGTGCAAAAATGCAACATAGGGCCATCGATTCATCGGCAAGCATATACGAGAGTGACAGACAAAACTCCTATTTCCTCCAGCTTCAGAACCAGAAACAAATCCTTTCTCTCTCCTGCTGGTTTGTTAAAACAATTTAACATACCACTGCCCCTATTTTCATTGAACTTTTGGGTTTTTTTCTTCTGTCATTTATCCATGCGGAATCTGGAGTTAATTGGTTCGGAAGAATGAAAATCCAGATAAAAAACATTAATTGTCAACAAAATACATTTCCTGCATATTTTTTCACCAGCAACTTTTTTCGTTTTCAAAAACGTGTAGGTTTCATTTAAGAATTGTCTTTATTTTGCTTATGCAACTGTTTTTTATCTTCTCAGAAGCCAGTCTTCTAGTTCATACATGTTTGACACTTCTTCATATGAACGGGGGCCAAACAGACTTGTGATTAGCGTCATCGCAGTGATCTATAGTGATAGTGCTTGTATATTCTATCCCTTCATTCTTAAACTTTCATAATATTACTCCCATTTCGGTCGTAAATTAAAAGATCACTGAAGATACCTGCACAGCAGAAGAATGATTCAACGCTGAAATCAACAAAGAAAAAACCTGTCTCGCTCGAAGCTTAGAAAGATCCTGTGCTCTCTTATAGAGCTCAACAGTAAGTGTCCTGTGTGAAAAGCTTTGTATCAAAATACGACTTCGTGAAGTTGTTTCTAAGCAGGTTATGTATTTTTTTAAAAAATCATTTGAAAAATTGAGTCCCCTGATGGCGAAAAAGAAAGAGGAGTATGGGGGGACCTACTCATATGGGGGGGACCTACTCATAGTCCCCCACCCTCCCTTCCTTTATCTTACTATCTCTCTTGCATATATTTATTTTTCTCCTTGAGTTATCCAGCCCTCAAGATTTCTTTCCTCCCGTTTCCTTGCCTCCCCCTTGCTCTCTTTCTTCTACCGATGTAAACAGTGAGTGTGAAAGTTAAATGTTCTGGATGCATGACGTTGCTCCTTGCAAATTTGTTTTATCCTATCAGAAAGCTGCATAACGAATCTCTCTACCTATCTCTCCTCACCTATCTCTCAACCCTTTCTCTGTTGCTCTATCTCTCTCTCTCTTCTTCTCGCTCTTATCTTTCTCTCTATCCCTCTCTTCTTTCCCTCTCTCTCTCCCTATATCTCCCTGCACTCGCAATCTTTCGCTCTTTCCTCTTTCTCTCTTTTTCTATCTCTCTATTTTTCTTTCATAAACTCATTCCAACTTACTGACGCGTAGAGTTGTACCATATTGGTCTATGTCCATTTCACTACGAAGATTTGCTCAAGCTCTTCATTAGAACTTTCAATGAACTTTCGATCGATTCACTAAACAAGCTGACAATTCGGGTGTTCACCTGTTATTGCTCAGAAAATCTTACAGAACTCAGCAATCGAATTTTTCGTTTTAGGACTGTAACAAAATGTTTATCTTGGAAGCTTTTGCTTTCAGTCTCACTATCACGATATTCTTCATTCTTTCATTCATTCTTTATTCCTTGCATATATTTGCATATAGTACATTGGATGGTTTTCACTTGTGTGATTTCGGGAATCAAAAAGAGAAAAAAAAGGTAAGTAGTGAAGTTATAGGCGATGTATTTTGGAATTTGACACAATAATTTCTCGAGGAAGTAGTAATAGGGCACTTTTTGATTGCAAAGAAGAAGATAAGGAAACAATGTGAGATGGTAATGAATTCCATATATTGATGGACCGGGAAACACATGTACTATGAGAATGAGGAAGTTTTAAAGGGAGAATGTGTAAATATATGTAAAACGAATCGAGCAAAATTTCTCATCCTTGACTTTACTCGAGTTCTCGTTCTGATTTTTAAATGAATTCTAGAATTATGTCTTGAGTCAATTTGAAAACTCGTTTTAATTCTCGAATACACTTGGGTTCTCGTTCTAGTCCGTAACGCGCTCGAACTCTCGCACAGAAATATGTATGAGAGATTGCTGGGTTCGATAATAAGAGGCGGAATAGCTTTTCATCGGTGTGATAATTCAATCAATTTTTCTAGTCCTTGTTTCCCAACTGAAGGATGGTTGTTGCAGGCGACCCTCGGGGGTAGCCTCTGGTCCCAACAGCAGCACTCAGAGCCAGGCGTCCATCAGGCTAGCCCCCGGATGGGCATCACATCCTTCCACACACCGACTTCCTCTTCGCCCGCCGCACACCTTCGCTTCAACAGCAACACGCTGGACGGCGCGGCGAATACCAAGCTTTGTCTCGCTCTGCACGATGTCTTCATCGCGCTTCTACTAGTCAGTTGCTCTTTCCTCTTCTCACTTCCATGTAAGGGCCCTATCGGAAGAAAACACTTATTACTGGGCTACTGAGCAGAAAGGATGACAAAGAAAACAAGTAGGCTTCACTGGCCTCAAGCCTCCGAGGAAATTAGAAGGAAACATTTACCAAACAGTGTCATAAGAAAGATTCGATATGGCTTTTTCTCAAGTATTCGTAATTCTATGCATACATCAGTCTATATAAACAATACTCATGAATATAGCGCGTTCGGTTTTTTTTTAATATTGGAAGCCTCAGAGAGAAAAAGCCGAAATAGGAATTTGCGCCTGAATTGCCTTGATGACTTTTCCGATTCTTTTATGCTTTGCGTAGATTTTTTCTTGCTTTTTTTGTTGTTTTTTGCGAGCGGAGCTTTTTGGTCGTTCTTTCATTCATTCATCACTTAACGCTCATTTGATTTTTATTGTTATTCGGGAGCTCTGTTTTGTTGTTGCATATTCAATGCGCTAATGATTCCTGAACACACGTCAGCTGAATAAAAAGAACGCAACCGTTAGAGCTGTGATTTACTACTTCGCTTACCGCTTTCATTACATTCAAGAACTCATTCGAACTCAACTTAGCTTCTCTGTCGCTGACATTTCCATGCATTGCTGATATAAGCGGAGAACAACAAACCGAGAAACTATGTATATCTTCATAATTTTCGTCTTTTCTCTTCTTGCAGCCTCTTGTCATCTCATTTCTCTACTTCCCCCTTTTTCTCATTTCCTGTCTTTCTTTTCTTATTGTCTATTCAAAACTCGTATCTCAATCAAACTCCTCCCCCCCATTATCTCTCTTTCCATACTCTTCTCAAATCTCTTTCCTCTTTTCATCTCCCCCCTTTTTCTCTCTTTTTTTTCTTCCCCTCTTTTCTTCTTTCTCTTTTATCTCTTAAAGTACATTATGTCTTAGTTTCGAAATTTTCGTTTTCTAATTGAAATTTTTTCCTGTGGAAGTGTTTAATTAACAAACAACTCTCACATCTCAATGTTCTAGTTTAAAACATGTTCTGCTTCTAGCTACGGAGTAGATATTTCAAGATCAAGAAGAAACTTTCAAATGGGGGATAAAGCAAGTGAATAAAAACCAGATGAACCCAAAACTGTCAGTAACACAGTTGAGAGGCAGTGAGTAACACCTGGTTGTGATGACAAATTAATAAACTATCACACGAAAAAAAGCTGATCCACTGAGCGAGATCGAACCCAGCCACCTCATCATCATCCCCATTTACCTAAATAAATCTGTGATTAATACATAATTCGTGTTTCTTATAAGACTTAAGATCAAGTTTTCCAATCATGAGTTTCGCTTTTGTTGCATTTCTCTCTGCGTTAAAAAAAAGGGATATGAAAGATATTATTATGTCTAACAATGAACCACTACAAAACTGATTTGTTTTCTAAAATCTCTTTAAGATGAGTTCTAAAAATTTCCAAGAACTTTTCGTTGCAAATGTGAGGTTTTTTAGCAGAACATCATCCTTCTTATTTCATTGAATTCACCTAGATTTTTCTGAAGACTAACTTTCCCCGCTGCGATGAATCCGAGTTAACTTCGGTTCCCCGTTTTTGTTGATTTTTTCTTCTCATGCATCAAAATTCGAACAAGTCTATCTAATTCAGACTTTATAAATGTGTGAAAACCTAAAACTTTGTAGCAAGGTAGAGTCGATTGGCAGTTTACATACAACCAAAACGCAATCATGAGCGAATTTTTTGATACATTTCACGCGCAAGAAGTAAAATCACAAAAAGTCAATAATTGCTTGGTTATACGGCAGTAGTGCTTGATTAAAGTTTAAAATGAATAAACTACCAAACAAACAAACCCTAGTCTCCGGGCGAGATAGAACCCAACAAAAACTAGTCTATAAGTATTCTCACCGATAGCACCGGTTGAACTAAAGAAAAAATAACTACTTGAGGTGCTGCTCATTTTGCTGACCATCTTCGGAAATGTCCTCGTCGTTCTTTCCGTCTTTGTATATAAAAGGATGCGGACCTTCACGAACATTCTGCTTACTTCTCTGGCGACTGCCGGTTAGTTCCATGAATCACTTGGATTCCAAAAATTGGAGAAATTTTCGAGTGACTGTTTTCTGAATATTCATAAAATTTTCGAATGACTGTTTTTTGAATATTCATAAAATTTTCGAGTGACTGTTTCTGAATATTCATAAAATTTTCGAGTGACTGTTTTCTGAATATTCATAAAATTTTGAATGACTGTTTCTGAATATTCATAAAATTTTCGAGTGACTGTTTTATGAATATTCATAAAATTTTCGAGTGACTGTTTCTGAATATTCATAAAATTTTCGAGTGACTGTTTTCTGAATATTCATAAAATTTTGAGTGAGTGTTTTCTGAATATATATAAATTTTGGTTTTTTCTCTCGCTCGTCTCTGTATCTCTTTGTACGGTTTTTTCTGAGCTCGCCAATGAGTGGAATATGAATTTTTTTTGCAGACTGAAGTTCCCAACTCAAAATTTTTTGGTCATGTTGCCAGGTGTAGATATGAAAGTGTAGATATGGGCAGAGTAACAAATTCATCCGTTTTTTCACATTTAGGAAAGGCTTTGAAACATGAGACATGTTTGGAACAAACACATGTGTTATTGATTATGTAGGAGCAGAAACCAGAATTTTCTATAAGAAACAGGACTTGATATGCAAAAAATGGGACCTTCAAACAAACAAAGCTCTTAAGACTCTGAAGATTTGAGTAAGCGAGGGAAAAGTCGATTTAAATTGAATGTTTCAAACTGTTTACGTATATAACTTGTTTTGAATTTTTTTTCTTAAATTTTTTCGTTATCAAATCTTATCTTTGTTCCGCTTTTACATAATCCAATTTTATACGAAAAGAGTGATTTCTACTTGTTAGCCTTATGAGGAAAGTTTGTCCATACCTTACCTCACCCTATCGTCGTCTTTGCTGCAAACACGAATAACGTGTGAGCGCTTCATGCCGTAGATTATTATAACGATATTGTGAGACATGAAAATTCTGCTCATGATACGCTGGTTCATCTGTTTAAGAAGTGTGAAAAAGTAGTATTCAGACTGAACTGGTGTTCAGGGTACAAACTTCACGGCTTCACTGTTGTCCAATCGACTGCATTGTCCGATTTTGTGAGATAGAAAGGAAAAGAGAGAAAGAGAGAAGAGAGAGAGAAGAAAGAGAGAATAGAGAGAAGGAAAAAGAGAGCAGAGAGAGAGAACTCGAAGAGATCTAGTCCCGCTCTCGATTTTGAGTGCTAGTAAGATTTATCAAGAAAACACTCGCATACTCTGATCTGAAAGGTAACTTGAAATGATGCCTTCAGTGATTTGGAAAGGACTTTTTGAGTTTTGACCTCTTGCAGACCTGCTGGTGGGAATGATTGTGATGCCTCTCTCTCTACTGGACCTCCTACACTCCCATCGATGGCCTTTCGGCCGCTTCTTGTGCTCCGTTTGGGCGACCACTGGTGAGCTCCTGAATTCCTAGAACGAAAAAATCTTCAATGCATAGAAATAGAATTGGGTTAATATACATGTTAAACAAAGTTTTAAAATAGTTTCAATTTAATTCATGATCATTTCATTGTGATAGCATTGTAAATTGGATAATATGTGCATGTGTTTATACATGCAAATTTTGCTTTAATTTTTTTAAATTGCCTACTTATCATGTATTAATACTGTTTTCTATGTGCGATGCAATCTTGAATATTCTATTTAAGATTCCTGATATACCACAACGAACTTATCATGCTTTATTTTTTCTCCAATCATTTTTCACAAGAGACGCCATTAATCAAAAACCAAAATATAGTTGTTTTGTTTAATGAGGTGAGGGATTGCTTAGATACAAACCGATACGAGGACTCACCTTCCCACGGAGAATGGTTTGGCACGAGTAGATTACCTGAAGAGAAAAAGCCTTGATAAAGTAACTAAAGAGAAAAACCCAATGATCTCAGACGTGTTGCTGTGCACCGCTAGCATACTCAATCTGTGCGTGATCTCCTTGGATCGATATATGGCCATCACGAGTCCTTTGAAGTATCCGAGGACGAGGTTTGTCTTTTTCTTAGACCTTTCATCAAATATTGGCTTCTTTCACAGTCATACACTTTTAATGAATATTGTAATTTCTTATTCCACAGTTTGCAATCTCGAGCTAGAGAACTCATGTTTTGCTGTCTTTCAGATTGCTCTTTGACTTAATCAGCTCAAAAATTTGCGCAGAAACATATTTCATTCCAATATGAGTTCATCTACTCTCTGGAGCCTTATTGAGCTCCACCCATAAAGCGCATGGGTACGTCTGAGCTTGGCCAAACAGATTTTTGTAAACGCGTTAAGTTATCGTTCTACATAATTTCCAAGTATAAATAGTACACTTCTATTGAATGTAGATCGTAAGAATTTACTTGGATGTCTCGCGCCATTGGAACTTTGCTATATCGTCTGCTTATGATTTTCGTTAAGAATGAAAACTTCATTGATTTTTCCATGATCGCCAAAAGTTCTCGTTTTTCTACAAGCTTGAGAACGATGTTTCATTTTTCGAGTTTTTGCAATCCTAAAAGCTTCTTTTCTTGTTCTTCTTTCATGTCTGACATCATCACGCTCTCTAGGTTCTTGAAACGGAGAGGGAACACATCAATTTCAAGAGAAAATCTCACTGAAAGAAATTTCGGGTCCTCCTTAGTCTCATGCAAAGTAAAGTGTACAAAGTATGGTCACAAAAAAACTTTTTTCAGTTCATTATAATGTTAGCAATACTTTTTTGCAGAAAGAAGTATGTATAGTCGGTTTAATAAGAATAAATAGTAGAGGCAACATGAAGACATGGATATACATATATTCAAATCTTTTAATTTCACACTTATTCCTTTTCTTTTTCTATCTGTTCGAGTGTTCCTAACGCAGAAAGAATTCCAACTCATGTGTGCCTTGTACACTTAAAACCAATTATGCAAAGACATTGCTGACGCTTCTTACCCCATCTAGTAATGCATTCTTTTTCTTTTTCCCAGAAGGAGCGCTAGACAAATTTGAAGAACGCAAGCGGGAGTTTTGAAAAGCGAACATTGTAAAGTGGTCAAGGGACAAATGAAATATTACAAAACTATTGCATGAAAAAAGGACATCACAAGCGGGATCGAACCCTGTCATATCTCTATTTCTGACCAAGTAGGTGAGCGCGTTACCAGTCAAACCACCGAAGATACGCTGTTAAGAGGAAGAGTCAACTATTCAGAGATAGGACAAATTTTGAAAATTTCTAGGCATACAAAATAAAAGTATGCATACACAAAAAATGTGAATAATAAAAGTATGCATATAAAAATTGCTTGAAGCTTTGGAGCTGTCCTCGTTAAATTTGTTTGATTCAAGGAGTGTGAATTTTCAAGGAGTAAATAATTTTCTAAAGATGCGCATTTTGAAGGCGGCGACACCTGGTTAAAACAAAAAAAAGATTACTACCACACGGACAAAAACTAGTTCACGGGATGAGATCGAACCCTGTCAATTCTCTTTACCAATAGAACGAGTTTTTTATGAGAAGAGTTGCAGGAGTCGAAAGATGGCGGCCGCTCTGCTCTCATCTGTTTGGCTACTCTCCCTGGTCGTTTGCTCACCGCCCTGGTTTGTGCCCGATTGGAACCTTTTCACACACGATGGCCACGTCAAGAAAAAGGTATGCCAGAATCCAAAGAGAAAATATTTACATATTTACATTAGTCTAAACCTCGGTTTGATCCGATCGATCGTCTCCCTTCAAACGGTATACAGCACACAACGCCTGCACTACCAACAACAGTTCTCTCGACCTAGTCAGTCTACCGCGGGAGGACTTCGAATAGCCAAAGACAGGCAAAATTGATCAAACCACCGCACGGAAAAAAAGCTAGTCACCGGGGGGACTCAAACCCATGCAACCATCTCTCCTCTATCCGGGAGCGAGGGTGTTAACCATTACACCACGGTGACACATTGCTATTCCGTGCGATAGTGTTTATTATAGGCAAAATTCGGAAAGACTCCGATTAACAAACAAAAAATTTTTCAATGCCGATCAACGAAGACGACGCCGAAATTTTGATCTAGTCGGCTAAATTCAGTGTTAAGACGTCATTCAGTAAATAAATTTTCTGCAAAGCAAATCATGGAAACTGTATCAAAAAGATTTAAAATTTCATACACTGAAGAAAAAATTCGTTTTTTAAATTCCATTTTTATGAAGAAAAAAATTATTGAGCCGAGTTGTTTTCTTTGACAAACATTATACTCTTTCCGAAGCTGATGATAACATGAGTACAGTACACGAGTTTGATGCGCAGGCGGCGGCGAATTCCACTCAACCGGTCGATGACACATTCGTTTGTGCCTACTCCACGTCGCCTGCTTATCGGATCTACTCTGCGCTCGGGAGCTTCTATCTGCCTCTACTGGTAAGACCTTCTCTCTCTATTTATCTAACTGTCTGTATCTATCTCTGTCTCTCTTTCTCTCTATCTGTTTCATACTTCCTGTATCTCTCTCTCACTTTCTCTTTGTACATCTCTTTCTATATCTCTCTTCACCTCTTTCGCTCTCTCTAAATTGTCCTCAGTTCATTAATAGTCATGAACAGGGCTGGGCTTTTTTGATTGTCGGTTTTTGATTTTCTGGTTTTTTTTACTAGTTTCAGAAAAAAATTATGCCTCAAAAAATCAACAAAAAGTCGACAAAAAACCAAAAAAAATTTAAAAATTTTTCACCAAAATTGTTAGTGTGTTTGTAACCAATTTTTATTACCTTTTATTCTAAATAACTAGAAAATCACACCATTTGTTTCTTAAATAAATGAAGTTTTAAAGTTTTATTACCCAAAGTATTTTGAAACATCACGTGTAAAATAATAAGTCAAAGGGAAGATAGAGGGTTTCTGGGGCATCGGGGAGAAGAGGAATTTAGGGGTTGAGAGGTGTTTTCTGAAGGGAGTCCCTACGGAGGGATTCGAGTTAGGAAATCGACAATGGAAATAATCATTGCATATTAGCCGCTCAGAATGACGCAAAAAGGAAAGTTACGAGATGTGAGGAGAGTTGTTACATGATGGCCGCTCAGGAGAATGAGAAAAGGGAAGAATGATGAGAAAAGGGAAGAATGATGAGAAAAGAGAAGAATCAATATTCAAACTAATAAGAAAAGGGAAGAATAAGGAAGTCAATATTCAAACGACAAAATTCATAAATTTTAAAAGTTGCTTTTCTTGAATCAGAACTTACAACTCATCGGCCGACGAATAAGAAATTTCGAATATGGATGTAGTGATAAGTTCTTAATGGAAAAAAAGGCTCTAGTTAATTAAATGAAGTTTCTCTCCATTTTTAGTACAGTAAAATCAAAATCACTATGATATTTTTCATTTTCTGTTTCTATTCCTAAAAATATGTTCACTTGAAATTTCTAAACTTACTCTTGAAATAATGAAAACTTTGATTCTGAATAAAACTCGACTTTATTGGTTTTATGACAACTTGTTATATATATTTTATCTGCATCCGAGAATGCGCATTGGTAATCAAACATCATAGGCAATAAATTTGTTTAAAAAAAAAAAGACAATTGAGAGCTATTGCATATGAAGGCTAGATACTTCATTAAATGCGAAACACTATTCTATTTACAGACAATTTTTTACGGAAAGCTTTGAGAGACTTTTCCCGAAGAAGATCAATAGGTAACTTGCTAAATATTCGAGAAACTCGCAAAGAGAAGCTGTAGTACCTAGCAGTGTTACGAGTTTTTTCAACTTGAATACCACTAGGATTAGTTCTTGTACAACGTCCTTCTTTAAATATGCGGTTTCTATCAATTATGGACTGGTTCTGCATAATCTTCCAACCCATGACAACGTCGTTTTGATATCTCCTATCGGCCAAGTTTGTTAGGCCAAGACATCTTAGCCTAGTTTCATAAGACGGAAGAGCCTGAGGGTACATTTTGTTCGGAAAACAACGATAATATACAATGCGTGTAAAAATTCTCTGAACATTTTCTACCGTTGTCGAATCTTTCGAGTAGTGAGGATTCCAAAGCGTCGAAGCAAAGTCTAGGTGAGGCATTACATAAATTTTAAAACATTTGACCAATATAGATG
The DNA here is from genome assembly GCA_964056735.1 of Allodiplogaster pararmata. NCBI lineage: Eukaryota > Metazoa > Nematoda > Chromadorea > Rhabditida > Diplogasteridae > Allodiplogaster > Allodiplogaster pararmata. The sequence continues at coordinate 8,600,343 of OZ057409.1, read as the reverse complement.
AATCATGGACAGAGATGGCTCTAAGAAATGAGAACATAGCCTTTCGAGCTTTGGCCACCCTATCAAGTACAGTGTCATTACGACGTAGGGATGCGGCCAATTGGATGCCCAAATCACGCACTTGTGGTACTCTGTCGATCGATATCTGATTGATGACATATGTAGTAGACGGATTACTGGAACCAATATGTAAATGGAAGGACTTAGACGGTGAAAGAGTCAACTGATTGGAAAGGCACCAGTTATGAACACAGTCAAGAGCTTCTTGTAGTTCTTCTTTTTTCTCGTTCATATCTCCCTTGTTATAAGAGACATATAATTAAATATCATCGGCATAAGCCTGGTACTTCACATTCGGAAAACAATCGAGAACATCATTAATGTCGGCGATATATAAAGTAAACAGAAAAGGACCTAGTACAGAGCCTTGAGGAACTCCGGAGGTCACTGGCAGTGACTTCGAAAACGATTTACCTATTCGAACCGAAAAACTACGCTCCGTCAGAAATGATTGTAACCAGGAAAGCAATGGATCGTTGATGCCGTAATATTTGCATTTGTGGAGTTTCGGAATACTTATGGAATCGAATGCCCTAGAAAAGTCTAAATAAATAACATCCGTACACTGGCCGATTGATAAAGCATTAGTCCAATCATCGTCACAAACTAAGAGATTAGTGACAACAGATGCACCTACTCTGAATCCATGTTGGTTACTAGGGATTATGTTGTTTTTCGTGCAATGATCAACAAGAATGTCTCGAACTAGGCGTTCCATAGTTTTAGAGGCTGGAGAAAGAATGGAAATGGGACGATAAGATGAAGAAAAACTAGGATCTTTACCAGGTTTCGGAATTGCAGAAATGAAGGAATGCTTCCATATTTTGGGAGTAGATTGGAGCATGATGCACATGTTATAAATGTGCGTCAGGGGGAGACACAGTGATGAGGCACATTGGCACATGACAACAATCGTAATAAATTTTGTTTTAAAATAGAACGGTTCTTTTTTTAATTTATCTTTCAGCACTTGAAGCTTTCTTTGTTAAAATTCTTCAAAGCTTTCATCTCACTTGCTTAACCACTTTTGAAAATTAAAAACAACGTTTTTCTAACAATTCCAGACCGTTGAAATGATTAATAATGTTGTTGACATTGTTGAAATTAAATATTTCTGTAGATAATATGATACCCTCTTTTTTTAAAGACACCTATTTTTTTTAATGTCAACAGACTTTAATTTTATTGATTTATCGAGAAATACCTACTGTTGGATCTCTTGAAATTTTCAGGGTTCATTTCCGGTTTTTTGAGATACTACTTGCTGCTATTTCATCAAAACTAATTTTTCTCCTAAAAATTTCAATAAAAACTTTTTTCAGGTTTTATCAGATAAAACAAAACAAAAAGGATCAATAAGAAGGTAGTAAAAATTTTATTTGAAGAAAACTATTTTTTTTGAATTTTTTGATTTTTTTGATTCTTTAGCTAAAAAAATCCATTTTTTGATTTTTTGACTTTAATTTTTTCCCAGCCCTGGTCATGAAGAGGCGCCGATTTTCATACATGTTATACGTCCCTGATTATACTCTGATCACTATTTTGGCCGAAAAGTTGCTCCATGTTTAGTAGAAACGCTCATCAGTGAGTACTCCCAAGTTCGACAATGCAAAGTTTGATGAGCAGTATTATAGACATGTTGCTTTTGTGTCAACCATTGTTGCTCATCACCGAGAATTGTAGCTTTGTACCAACTGATTCTTTATTTGTTCTTTTTTGATTCGATTCATTCATTAAGTCATATATCAGTCGGTCAATTACACCAAACTTGCAAGGACAAGGCACCTTTCAGTTTCACTCCAGGAAAAACGAGCGCAAGAATGTGACCGATCATAAACTTTTCCGTGTTTCTATCTGAAGTCCTGTGTGATTATGCTGTTGATTAAAGAAGAGAGACACCTAACCATCTTAACAACGGAAGTATATACTCCTCTATTCGCGGTGCTGTTATACTATTTAAACTATCAATAGTAATACTTTTCAAGTTGTATCGTAATAAAAAAATGAAAAATTTAATTCAGCTTGCTATTGTTAAGAAACAACTTTTAAAACCTGTGCTTGAATTCTTTAAGCATTTCCATACATTCATACAGATTTTTTGCTTTTTTCAACCATCGGTCCTTCCCCTGACCTCTGCTCGAACCATTTCTTTCACAGCTGAGGAACAAAACGTGGTTGAAACCTGTTTTTTTTCCAGGTAATGCTTTCGGTGTACTTCAAGATCTTCCGCGTGGCCTCTGAGCGAGAAGCGCTTATGAGGCAATCTGTCGGAACATGCAGACTGAGCAACCGCATCGTGAAGACCCAAGCCAAGAACCAAAGAAACAATCCCAGGTACGTCCCTTTTTGTCTGAGCTTCTAGCTTGATTTTTACCATTGGGAACTCAATTTTAGTACAAGGTTTCTCAGTTTGTTAACCTAGACTTCAGATGTTATACAAATCAGATTTATGTTGAGAAAAAAATCTATAAAAAGTTTTCGAGTGACGAAAAAAGCTTCTAGGCAGAAGTCCATAAAGCAACTAAAGCCACATCCTTTCCCCCTCATCCATCGAGAGTAAGCTAAACCGACAAAAGTATTTGCTATTTTCATCCGTTTTCTTCCGCTCCTCTCCCTTACTCGCTTCTTCTTTTCATCGTCATTTTTTAACCTTTCAGGCCTAAGGAAGCTAAGAAAGTTTCAAGATTTGAACTTTTTTCCCAAAAGTCAAAAGAAGCTCTTTCTTTCGGTTACGTAAAAGTTATGAAGCTTCTTTCGCTATATAGAGCCGACGAGTCAGAAGACGTTCCCTTCGTATCTAATGTATATATGTAAGTCCTTCAGCAACTCTTCGAAAAACATTTTTGTGCGAAAGACTTTTTGCGATTCGAGATTTTGGATGAGTTTGACACGCATGGTTATCAATGCTGAGCTCAATTTAAATTGGCTGATGATGGTGGTGAATGTGCTAAATTATCAAAGCCTCTACATAAGATTCTTTCGAACTTTGCCTCGGAAAACATCACTGTCCCAAACTTTCGTTCCTTGATCCTTTCTCTTCATCTCGTCCCGCCTTTTTGAGTTGTATATGCGTTCAATGCGTTCAGTTTCAATATGTCGACCAGTCTCTCTGTCCTTTTCTCGGTACCGAGTTCATCATCTCAATCTCATTCATCTTATGTCCTCAGTTGGAGTCGGTTGTTTTCCTTTTGCTTTTCTCATTTTTTCGTAGTTTCGAAAGTAGAAAAGTCTCGAGCCTTAGAATTGTAGAAGCTTGTCAAGCGATTACCAAAGGTCTCGCTGACCGTTTGTTGCTTTTCATTTTTTGCTGTTGACTCTAGGCTAAAAATAAATTCGGATCTTTTGAGATGTGCGAGCGCGCCCATAGCGAGGAACCGGCTGAACCAGGCCAACAACATTCCTGCGAGGCCGACCTATTCTATGCGACCGGGCGATTTGAGGTACTTTTTGGTTAATTTCATGTTTAGGCTAGTAAAAAAGCTCTAATTGTAAGCTTAAACAATGTTTTTTTTTAGGAAAAAAACATTCTTCCTTACTTCTTGTGTCACAATCTGTCTTTTCCAGTTCCCATGATATTGTACTTGCTAGCAAGACTCTCATGATGATGATGATGATTGTTGCCCGTGCGGTTCCTTTGACGTTGAAAGGGGGTCCACGAGCTCTCGGTAAAAGCTCAAGCACACAGTCACACTCACTCACTTCTCTCTTTCTCTCTCTTTCTCTCTCTCATTCACTTTTTTTGCCTCTTTTCTTTTCGCCTTTTTTTTGGTTTTGGGCTCTGGCTTTTTTTTAATTTTTAAATAACTGATTCCATCCTTCCATCCATATTATTCAACAATCCAACCTACACAGAAAATAGCAAGAACAGCAAATAACTATTTAGACTGGCAATGAAAACAACATTCATTGGGCTAAGAAATCTGCAACATCGACAGGTCTATACCATAGGTCTAGAGGTTTAAGTCTAGTGGGGTTACAACGGCAGTTAAACAAGTGTACACTAGTATGATCTACCTCTCTACATGAAGGACAGAGAGGAGAATCAGTGGCACCTACCCTATGAAGGTAACTATTTAACGTGCTCGAGTAACCACTTCTAAGTTGCGATAGGGTAACCTGTTGTTCCCTGTCAAGTAACCTAGTAGTAGACTTATGGACCATGGGTGGTTTGAATCCTAGGACGATGCCTTCCAGCTGCCTGCCTTCCAGCATCGTCCACAGTCGCACCGCGTGTAGGTGACCTTTTTCGCGACCGCAAGACTCTCATCGAGTACTTGCTAGCAAGACTCTCATCGAGCAAAACTCCCAAAAAAATTCTTCATAAACCTATTCAAAAGGGGTAACATAGTATACTCTCTATCGGATTCTTCATAAAATGTGTTTAATGGAGCGTTAAAATTCAAAAAAGTACTTCTCTAGTGAAAGATAAACATAGCGCCAATTTCTTTTTTCATTTGTCTCACCACGAATCACCGTTTAATGCAAATGGATTACGGTTATTTTTAATTGCTACTTTTTGAACGAAGCTATCATTTCCCAATAAAAATATCATTCACTTACCAAAAAAGTAATGAAAAAACACCATGATTCATTGACACTTCAAGGGAAATTGTGGTGGCACAAATGAACTTACGAAGTTAGCGCTGTCTTTATCTTTCACCAGAAAAGTTTTTATTTTAATTTGAACGCACCATAACTCAGCATCAACTCTTCATCGGTCTCGCAAAGAATCGTGGTTAGGGCAGGAAACCGGGGGTTAAAACGGTCTCACATCTAGATACAAATGAGAGAAGTTTGGTTATGGCGGTATTCGTTAGTTAACAAGTGCTTCGCTCTAGGCATCAAACCATCCATCGAATGGATTCTCATTTGGACTCGACTGAGTGCGAGGATGGTTCGCCACAAGCCATTCACGACAGCACTGAACGATCCATGATCTCGAATGGACCCATTTCTCCTCTCAGGTTTTTCCTTTTGAAATTCACAATAAAGAAAGTTAAAATATTTCATGAAGATGGCGAGAAGAACCCGAAATATCAAGGTTGTCAAAGGGGCAAAAAAGGCCACTGTGTAGGCAGAGAGGAGAGGAATAGGAGAGCTGTGGAGAAGGTCGAAAAGATTGGGCGAGGGAGTCGAAGATATTCGGACGAAAAAAGCACGTCTTCTAGTTTTTTGTCCATGTTGCACTCTCGCTTCCAGTCTTTACGATAATAACTTGACACAATTTGAATTGAACCAAGGGACAGGAAAACGGTGAAATTTCTAATGCTGTCGCCTTTCTGAAGAAAAAGCTGAGAGAAAATCATGACATAAGAGGGAAAACTGATACAATGTATGTCATCACAGCAAAAAAAATTCATTAAAGCAATGCATTTCATCAGTTTACAAGGTAGATGAAACCAAGAGCACAAAAACGCTTTAAGGAAAATACTCCAGAAACTCGAATGATAATTTTCACAAGAAAAAAACTTAAGATTTCCTTCCAACAGGAGGCGACTTGATGAGATCGAGAGAACTTCTTCCAGAGCTGGCGACTCGGCCAACATTGGGAACGGCGATAATGAACACGGGTCCTCTCGTCACAATACCATGGAGCGAGAATGTCATTCGCTCGCTGATCTTGCTGAGAAGTCGTTGGTTAGTGAGGGGTTCAAACTGGGACAGCCGCTTTGTGAGCTGTTTATACTATTTTCAATCATAGGCTTCTGAAATTTTCGTTTAAAAAAGTAGTTTCATACTTGAAGACAAAGCGATCAGATGCCCCTGAGATGGCTTATGTCGAACCAAAAATTTAAAAAGTTAAACCTTCATTCATGCATTTTCTCATTCATTCGTTCTTCATTCCGGTTGCACATGTAGAAAAACTGGTGAAATAGGTCACTTTTTTGTGTAACGGTTATTGAAGCAAACTTAGGGGCAGAACACATAGAAGCACGGACGATGCTCGTATAAATTCGAGAGAAAAACCCGGGTTTGCGCGGGATCCGAACCCGTGACCTTTAAGGTACTGATCTTTTTCAATGAGCTATTCATCCACTTGATCTATCGCACTTTACAAAGTTATCTAACAATCTTCTATATGGGTTCTATATGGTCTCCTATTTTATATAAGATTTTCGTCCACAGAACTGAAGAGATGTGTCTAAGATGCACCCTTGCAGGTTTCACCGAGGCGAAAGAACACAGAAGTTCGAACAGATGTGGGAGGCCGCCACTCAAACAAGACCAAGACACGGCTTCAGCCGGCCAATCTCATGGCTAAGGTTTCTTTTACTCGACTAAAAAAAGGCCATTGCGCATTTCATATAGCACTTTCACATGTATTATTAGGTCAGAAACATGTATAGAGATGAGTCCTAGCAATGAGTCCTCGGATGTGTAACCGGTTACGCGCTAGCAATCCTGATCGGACTTATAGACGGCCAGGTTTGATCTCTCCTCGTGGTCAAGCTTTCGTCGGTGTGCTAGTTTAATCCTATTTGCTTAACTTTTTCCATCTCGAATTGCTGGCTCGAAAAAGCAATTCCGGTTCAAAGGGCATGTTAATGTGCAAGGTCTAATGAAAAAGAAAAGGCTTCATTAATATTCTCTTTCCTAGTCACCCAAAAATTTAAATTAATGTATGCACTGATTCATGCATTGCACACAACTGTTTAGTTTTTTGATCTGAAATCGATAAAACTTCATCGATTGGTGGACAAAGAGAACCTGTGCCGACTTTAGCCTGCACGGGACTACGCTAAGAAAAATAAATTAGAAAATTTGATGGATAAGCATACATCAATTCATGATCAAATGCATGTTTGTATGATATCCAATGCTGATTTGAACCTCACGGAATAGCTTGAAAGAGCTTCTCCCAGCATCGTAATTTGGTTCCATAACATCTCTGTTATATGCAACAAAAATTATATTGTTCAAAAGGCCACTCCTTTATGTACTACATATGTTAAACTATCAAATTGAAGTTACTTTCCATAGATTTTCTGTGAAAAGAAAGCAAGCATCATGTTTTATTTCTTTTCTCTAAAGAATGTACCTATTTTGGCGTTGGAAACGGAACTAATTTTTATTTAATTTTTTTCTCGATTTTTTGTAAACAATTCTTCTGTTCTCTTTCCCTATAATTGTTTCCTTCCAATATTTCTTCTCTTCCGCTTCAGGACACGGGAGAGTGCACACAATTACCGGTTAAGTGCTTAGAATTCGCCTTGACTGAGAAGTTTTTTTCCAAGTTGCGGTGCACATTTCGTTTCTTATGTGAAAAAACTGCCTGTGATTATGTCATCAAGTGTTGCTGTTGTTGTTGCGTGGCTGGAAAGAATGAATTACCTACCGCCCTAATTTCGCTATGCTGCTTGGTTGATGGAATATTAAGAGCCAGCTATGTACATATGTTAATCGATAGTTTAGTACTGCTTGCTGGAATCAATCGAGAACCCTTCATTATAACAATGCCTTAAGGATGAAATGACTGTCATGATCGTATGTCAACGAGTCAGATGCAGCGAGTAATGTAGCATTCCCGCAGGCCCACGAACACTATCAAACATGCGGGCCGGGCAAAGCAGTCCGGGGCAGTAAAGAGAAGATGGTTTATCTCAGGGAGAGGAAGGCTCTCAAGACGATTGGAATCGTCGTACTTGGTTAGCAGCTTGTCGCCGCATGTCTTGCCTTTTTTTCGAGTTCTAAATTAAAGGCTTCAACTTCTCTCTCTCTCCTTTTCTTTCTCCTTTTCTCCCTCTCTCTCTCTCTTTATCTATTTCTTTTTCATTTTTTCTTCGTCTTTTTCTATTGTATCATTTTCACTTCCTCTTTACTTTTTTTCTCGTTTTTTTTCTTCTCGATTTTTCCAACTACTTTTTTGCTTTCAACTCTTTCTATTTTTCTTTCTTCATCTCTTTTTCTCTTTCACTCTTTTATCTTCCTCTCTTCCTCTCTTCCTCTCTTCCTCTCTTCCTCTCTTCCTCTCTTCCTCTCTTCCTCTCTTCCTCTCTTCCTCTCTTCCTCTCTTCCTCTCTTCCTCTCTTCCTCTCTTCCTCTCTTCCTCTCTTCCTCTCTTCCTCTCTTCCTCTCTTCCTCTCTTCCTCTCTTCCTCTCTTCCTCTCTTCCTCTCTTCCTCTCTTCCTCTCTTCCTCTCTTCCTCTCTTCCTCTCTTCCTCTCTTCCTCTCTTCCTCTCTTCCTCTCTTCCTCTCTTCCTCTCTTCCTCTCTTCCTCTCTTCCTCTCTTCCTCTCTTCCTCTCTTCCTCTCTTCCTCTCTTCCTCTCTTCCTCTCTTCCTCTCTTCCTCTCTTCCTCTCTTCCTCTCTTCCTCTCTTCCTCTCTTCCTCTCTTCCTCTCTTCCTCTCTTCCTCTCTTCCTCTCTTCCTCTCTTCCTCTCTTCCTCTCTTCCTCTCTTCCTCTCTTCCTCTCTTCCTCTCTTCCTCTCTTCCTCTCTTCCTCTCTTCCTCTCTTCCTCTCTTCCTCTCTTCCTCTCTTCCTCTCTTCCTCTCTTCCTCTCTTCCTCTCTTCCTCTCTTCCTCTCTTCCTCTCTTCCTCTCTTCCTCTCTTCCTCTCTTCCTCTCTTCCTCTCTTCCTCTCTTCCTCTCTTCCTCTCTTCCTCTCTTCCTCTCTTCCTCTCTTCCTCTCTTCCTCTCTTCCTCTCTTCCTCTCTTCCTCTCTTCCTCTCTTCCTCTCTTCCTCTCTTCCTCTCTTCCTCTCTTCCTCTCTTCCTCTCTTCCTCTCTTCCTCTCTTCCTCTCTTCCTCTCTTCCTCTCTTCCTCTCTTCCTCTCTTCCTCTCTTCCTCTCTTCCTCTCTTCCTCTCTTCCTCTCTTCCTCTCTTCCTCTCTTCCTCTCTTCCTCTCTTCCTCTCTTCCTCTCTTCCTCTCTTCCTCTCTTCCTCTCTTCCTCTCTTCCTCTCTTCCTCTCTTCCTCTCTTCCTCTCTTCCTCTCTTCCTCTCTTCCTCTCTTCCTCTCTTCCTCTCTTCCTCTCTTCCTCTCTTCCTCTCTTCCTCTCTTCCTCTCTTCCTCTCTTCCTCTCTTCCTCTCTTCCTCTCTTCCTCTCTTCCTCTCTTCCTCTCTTCCTCTCTTCCTCTCTTCCTCTCTTCCTCTCTTCCTCTCTTCCTCTCTTCCTCTCTTCCTCTCTTCCTCTCTTCCTCTCTTCCTCTCTTCCTCTCTTCCTCTCTTCCTCTCTTCCTCTCTTCCTCTCTTCCTCTCTTCCTCTCTTCCTCTCTTCCTCTCTTCCTCTCTTCCTCTCTTCCTCTCTTCCTCTCTTCCTCTCTTCCTCTCTTCCTCTCTTCCTCTCTTCCTCTCTTCCTCTCTTCCTCTATTCCTCTCATATGCCTTTTCTCTTTTCCACTCTTTTGATCTTCATCTCTTTATTTTTCTCTCGTTTTCCTTTCTTTTTTTGTTCCACTATCCATCTCTCTTTCTCGCTCTGCACAAAAAGTCAAGAAAGCCGATGAGAATTAAATGTGGAAGCCTATCTTGAGAAGAAAGAACTCCTGACAATCTCATTTGGATTGTCCGTCATGATTGACAAATGTCTATAACTACTCCACATCAACTCGATTACGCGAGAGTTTTAGAAGAAAGCGAGAGGATTTTTAAAGAGAAGGATTTTGGAAAGAGAAGAATTTCCCGATGAAGCAAGATAGAATCTCTCCCAAAATCTTTATTTTGCGTTTCTTACTTTTCAAGGGTAACGGAAAACTTTGAGCTGTGAAGCGCAAACAGAAAACGAAAAAAACCTTGTTCGTCTCGAATAATCATAAATTTGGTTCGAAAAATCATTTTTATACTTGTTTTGGTTATACAAGTGAAATAAATTCGTAACAAACTTTTATTAGAATGAGTTTTTCTCTAAAAAAAGAACAACCCTTTAGACGATCATCCAATTTTTTCAATTTTAGTTTCTCATAAAATCAACTCAGATGTAGTTTCACACCAACAGAGCCCGATATAAATATACCTCCAACAACTGATATTATTCATTCTTTTCTTTCATTCTTTTATTCCTTGCACAGATTATATTCAACTTCGGTTCACAATGAACAATAACAATAGCGGAAATGCATGGACTGTCTTTCTAGTGGCGGTGTGTGTAAGCAAAAGGTTGCTCAACTAGGGGAAGGGGGGGGGTAGAAAATGCTATTAACAAAGAAACGAGCCTTTAGTTATCAGAAACAAAAGTATTTGGTAAAACTAGGTTGACAGGCAACTTGAGTAAATTGTTCTTAAATACCTTACAATTAGGATCATTTACGATTTCAAAATCTAATGAATTCCATACTGATAACTGACGAGAAACACATGTTGATATGAAAGATTGATTAATATTATTGGGCGGAAAAAGACGCAAGGAATGAGAATGGCGAGAAAAACGTTCAACAGCTGATATTTTGTATAAATGAATAGTATCTATGTCGCATTTTTCATGGATACATTTGTGAATGAAAGTAAGGTCAGCAAGGGCTCGACGGTATTCAAGAGTTTGAAGTTCTAACAATAATAGCCGCTCTGAGTACGGAAGTATAGGATGACCGGCTCTAGCTAGAATACGTCTCGTAAACAAGCGTTGTACTTTCTCGATAAGTTTCACTAGTCCCGAGGACGTAGGGTTCCAGAGCTCGCTAGCATATTAGCATATTATAACAGGATAAATGGTTTAGAAAAATTTATAATATATTTGAAAGATTAAGGAAAAAGGAAGCTTTTTGTAAAGAATTAGCAGCTGTTGAGTTTCGCTGGAGAGTCTTAGTAGAACGTATGGTGGATTCAAATACAGTATGACGATCAACGGGTTCTTGAGAGTATGTATCTACATATGTATAACCGTAAAATCCTCAAAATTTTTGACAGCTGTCTTAGAAGTCAGACTTTAGTTTAAAAAATTTGTAGAAAGTTGAAAAAGACAACCTTTATCAAAAAATTTCCTAGTTCAACCTCAATTTTCGTGAGAAAAAACGGACGAGAACATTTCATGAATCTTTTTTTTTTCGAAGAAAAGCTAGCAGACTGTTTTTTCTGATTTAAAAAAAAAACCTTCTTACATGAAAAGTTAATTTCGAGGAGTATCTTTTTGAAAATTTTTCATAATTCAGTTACTGATTCAAATACGCGGCTTCAGGTTTCATCATATGCTGGATGCCTTTTTTCGTCCTCTATCTAATGGAAGTCTTCCTCGATCGTTTGCAAACGAACCTCATGTTTCGAGTGTTGGCGGAATTCTTTTTGTGGCTCGGCTATTCCAATTCGGTGAGGGAATTGCATTTCTTGCTTTGGCAATCAGAATGCTGGCAATTCGTTCTTGGTAGTATTATGGTAACACGCTTTACTCGCGGTAGGATCATGATAGACACGGCTAGGTTCGAGCCCTTTGCGTGGACCAGTTTTTGTCCGTGATATACTAGTTTACTCCAATTTTGTCCTAACCCGGCGTCACTGCTTTTGAACGGTGTAACAGAACATTTTTTGGTTTATAAATATGAATAACTTAGTCACCAAAGAATAACCGAAGAATAATTTCAGTTTTCACTCACACTTTTGACAAAGTTAAGGAGCAGCAATTCCTTGAAAGTTTCCTAGAGTTGTTCACATGTTCTCGCTATTCAGTAGCGATTCTTCCCATAGATTACCAAGCAAACGCTTAAATACCCTACTTTTTGAAATTAGCGAATATTTGAAACTGGGTGAAGAAAAAAGAGCGTTTCTTCTATTTTAGGTGCTCAATCCGATAATCTACACCATTTCTTCTATTTCAGGTGCTCAATCCGATAATCTACACCATTTCTTCTATTTCAGGTGCTCAATCCGATAATCTACACCATGTACAATGGGGACTTTCGCCGCTGCTTTCGTGATCTTCTCTCATTTGGTTGCATTCAGCATCACAGAAGAACAATGTCTGTGAAGAAGCTGCATCAACAAAGCACAATATTCTGAGCCCCTATCTTTCATTCCGCAACTCTGAATTAGGTATTGTCGTTGTAAAATACTATGGGGGAAAAGCACAAACAAAATTAGATAATTCACTGTTTCAACGTTAATCAAAAAAGTCTGTTTCGCCACAAACTCAGAAAGACTTTTATGATCTCTGAGGGAAGCTAGAATGTGAGTGCCCAGAAAGTACAACTATGATGTAGCTTTTGACGTAGCTTCTCAATATTCATCAAGTTCCGTTCCACTCGGTAAGAGATGTGTACAGCATTTCTCGGGTGGCTTATTTAATTTATTCATTACCATTCACCTTTCCGGCCTTGAGCGGCTGTTCTTTCAAACCTCAGGATCTTGTTTGAACCAACTTTTTCGAGTCAAGTCAGCACTACGAACGCGTTTTGGCCATTCACTTGCCAGAACATGCTTGAGCCATAGCAAGCATTGCCTTCAATTTCATCTGATTACTTATATTATACAGTTGGCTTACTTCGCACTTTCAACTTTAGCCGAATTTGGATTATATGTATGTATTTGGATTATATGTATGTATTTGGATTATATGTATGTATTTGGATTATATGTATGTATTTGTTCACTCCAAATTTGATGAAAATATTTCATAAAAAGTTATCTCATTTTATTTTTTTTAGAACTCTGAACGATAAATATTTTCATTATATTTTCACGAAGCTTACCATGCTATTTCCTTTTTGAGGAGGTTAATGTATCTCCTAGTACCGAGTATCGAAACATCTTCGAAAAGTTGATAAATATTTTGAATTTAATTTGTAACCTTATAAAAAAACTTTGATAATTTCACGCACTACTCAAGAAAATTCTTCGTTTATCTTGATTTTTTCCTGAGGTTTAGAACTCTTTCCGATAGAATTATTAATCTTCACTTGTTCCCGTCGTTTCGTGATTAATAAGACTGAAAAAATTTCTTGAGCGTGTTCTAATTCAATGTTTGCTTCATAAGTTCTGATCAGGACATTCTTGATTTGTTAAACGAAGAGCCATACTTTATCCAGAATCATATTAAAAACTTGGATGCATGCGAAGCTGGAATGGAGAAAAATAGCACTGGTCTTTTGCATTGGTGCTGCCAACATTCCATTCCGCTAATAAATTTATGAATATAACCATGAATGAATAGATTAATTTTTCATTGATATTCTTATACATAATTTTGTCATGACTATGATGATAACCATAGACGACTATATGTATGTATATGTACATGACATTCGTGATCACTATGACAATAATTACGAATATAACTATGATACGGCACCATCCTCCGCGATCATTACTCGATCACTACTTGTTAACTAGTTTGTTGTTTTTTTTTGCTCTGCTGTCCAAGCTATTTTTTTATAAGCCACCAAAGATTGTTTAGTTGTTTTAGGTCTTTATTAGTTTTCCAATTTAGTTTAAGTACAAAAAGAAGTGCTATAAAATGTTGTCATTTCCTATTGAACAAAGAACTGAGAATTTAACTGAGTCCTATGAAATGAGATACTGGTAAATCATGAACTGGATATATTGAACTAAAAAAATAAAAAAGTTTAACTAAATGTTTTCGAAAGATACTTATAAGAATTATGTATGTCTTAGAAAAAATTGTTTTCACATTGGGTTAAATGAGCCTGCAATTGAGAAAAAAGTACAAGCTTGCAAATCTGAATTTATTTGAGCTTGTGAAGGGCAGCTTTGATTCTGAAGTTTCAGTGTTGATGAAGAACGGGCAAATTTTTCCAGAAGTAAGCTGGGGAATAACTTTTTTTTCACCAGTAAACTGGTAACCTTCTACATCTCCTGATTTTTCTATATCAGGTTTTTTCTCTCGCTCCTTTCCGATATAAAACGGTAAAAATCTTCTAACAAACCGGAACATATGTACATGAAGTTGCGCTTGTGCTTCTTGCCATCGATAACTTCGGTATTGTTTATTTAGCTCAACATTAACAAACCTTTGAGAAAAAAATTCAATCAATATGAAAAATGAAAGACAGCACATGCATTTATAACGTTTCCCGCTCTCGCTCTAAACAGGTATCAGGTAAATAAACAGTGAATGGTTACTCTAAACAGATAAATAAAAAGGTAACCAATCACTTCATTTATTTTTTTTTGGAAAAAGAAAACTTTTACTTTATTATTTTGATTGTAACCATTCACTTTGTCCTTCTTCAAAAGATTTTTCGTTCTTCTTCGTTCTGTTTCACTTTTTTTCTTCTTTTCTTTTTTCAAGGAAAGTCTTTATCAAAATAAATTATTAATTTTAAAAAAACCTACATTTCCTGTTATTTTAAAACATAGCAATCTTCACGTTCCGCGATGCCAGGCTGGATTGACCATCCACTCAACAGGCCGATCGCATGAATACCCTTGTTGTAAACCATGGCTTCAAGTTCTTCAAGATATATCATCAAAGCTAGGGCGTCCCCCGGAAGCGACGTGGTCTTACCTTGTCCGCTAGGACCGTCAAATATGCGAGGACAGGCAGCTACCCATGGGCGGGGTATGTCTGCGCGGCGTACAGCTCAAATTCGCCTCGTCACATTGAATGTTGGACTGACGGGACGCAGTAGAGAGCTGGCCGCAATGCTAGAAGCAAGAAGGGTTGACATTGCTGCTGTACAGGAAACGAAATGGAGAGGAAGCAAGTCGAAGCCGATAGGAGACGGATACAAGTTGATTTACCATGGCACGTCATCAACAAGAAATGGTGTTGGCATTATCCTCTCCTCGAAAATTGCTGATGATGTAACCGAAGTCATTCGCTCTACAGATCGAGTCATGGCCGTCCGAATTTCTTCGTCCAACAATCACTTCCTTGTCGTCTCAGCATATGCACCTCAACAAGGATGTAGCGACGCTGATAAGGAGGACTTCTACGACTCTCTAGAGGAAGTTATCAAACTCCGAGAGTCTCATGAAGACATCTTAATCGGCGGAGATTTTAACGCTCACATCGGTTCAGATCGACAAGGTCGTGAGAGAGAACATGGAGGACATGGAATCGGAACGATAAATGCTGAGGGTCAACGGCTACTTGACTTCTGTGCTCGATGCGATCTAGCAGTCGTGAACTCCTTTTTCAAAAAGAGACGATCTCACGGACTCACATACGAGAGCGGAAGAAATCAGAGTCAAATTGACTTTTGGTTAATCCTGAGAGCAAAGCTGCGGAACGCGAAAGATGCAAGGTCATTCCATCAGACCATGTTGCATCTCAGCACCACCCTCTCTTTATGGACTACAGCGTATTGAAGTCGAAGAAACAGCCTTCTCGTAATCCTGAATGCACACGTGTCAAATGGTGGCGCTCGACTGGGAAAGCAGAACGTCTCTCTCTCTTGCACATCATCCATCGCAATCTACTCCCTCCTGTACTCTACAAGCAGTTTCCAGAGGACATAAATGAACATTGGAAGCTTCTTGAAGACAGCATCAGAGCACCCGCCGCAAGCATCCTCGGAAAGACGAAACCCGGAAAGCCATGAATCGAGAAAGACACCTGCCGCCGCGTTAAAGTCTAAAAGATGAGATCATCGGCGCGATGACCTCATGTCAATCAAATTAGGCGAAGATGTTGTGAGATGATCTGTCCTATAATAATTTTTTTTTGAAAAAAAAGGTCCTGCACGGAATTCCATTCTTAGAACTTACGCGCGTAATTGACAGAGTCAATGTCTGCGCTCTCACCTTTTCTTATTACACGGACTCGAGTTTTATATTAATCGCACTTGTACTTTTTTTTCTTCTTAAAATTTCCTGATAATTGTATTATCTTTTTTTGTATATCAATTTTTTTATCGCTCTTTTTCTTCTTCTGTTCTTCCGTAATTTCTCTCTTTTTTCTATTTCTCTTTCTTGGGGCTTTGTTTTTCTTCAATAAGTCGCCCTGTTTTTATCTTCGTTTTTCTCCTCAGCTATTTATTGTTGTACCCGACATTATCCTCATTCTGTGTAGCGTTTGCTGCCTCACTCGAAGGTTGTGAGGGTATAGAGACCTGAGGCAGTATATTGGTACACGCAGCGAACTTTTTGCCTTGAAATAGTATTTCTGAAGGATAGAAAGATCTGTTCTAAATTAACTTATAGTTGGTGAATTGTTTAGTCAAAGTAAAAAAATTTCGCAGAAAAAGTAATTGTGCGTGCTTAACGGTTTGATTATTTCCAAATAAGACGCTTTTTTAACCTTTTCAACTTTTATTTACGTTTTACTTACTAAGATTTGAAGGTTTTTCGGCGTTTCGGAGAGCGCTTGGTTTTCTTCTCACCCGAACTCTGAGGGAGAGAAACACCTTGTTAGATCCGTGAGCAGAAGAAAAAAGTTTCTGGTGAAAATCATTATCGTCGCCATCATATCATCATAATTAAAAATTCATCCTTTATTCGCTATAGAATAAAAATTTGCCCGCTTTACATACTACAAAAAGTCAGACAGTCCTGTATTGCAAGCATACACTAATAATAATCTTCCTCGCGCTTGTTGCCGCCTTGCGGCAGGGTACGCGCTCCTCTGAAATGCGAAACAGATCTATCCTGGTGAAAGCAGTAAATGTGTGTAGCAGCAGTGGGGAGAGTCATCCGCCATAGACAATACTATCAAGAGTACACTATAAAACAGAGTCAATCACAAGTTGGAAAATTAGGATTAAGAAATTCAAAACTGATTTTCTGAAGGATTTAATGCTTTATCAGCAGGGGTTTTCAGTGTGCAAGAAAAAGGTACAGACGTCCGCCAAATACGGAAAAAAAACTTTGCACATAACGGTCCCCCCTTATGATAAAAAAACATAGGCCCGCGAACAAAAATTTATTGTTAACATGAGGGTCCCCCCTTATGATTTAGTAAAACAGAGGCCCGCCAGAAAGTCTGACATGACTATTTAACACCTGATTGATTATCAGTGTCAGGCAGGCCCGCATGAAAAATAAAAACTTATTTATATATCAAAGCGAAATCAGGTAGTCTAAAGTAATTTTATGGAGATACTCATCTTCATCAAAAGATGAGTAATAATATTATTATTGCTCATCTTTTGAAACTCATTTTTTTGTTTTTGTAAACAGGAGTTTTTAAGAAATGTTTGCCAACAGACGGTAAAACTCGAACATTCAAATCTTCTCTCTCTGAGCATCTCTTTCTGATTGCAGAGCGAGAGTGATCTTGCGGTTATTAGTGGACAGAGTGAGCGACAAGCTGCAGTGCGGCCTGCTGCTGCGACCTCATCAGATGCAGCAGGGAGTACGGCTGCCTCCTCTCAGCAGCAGCCTTCCTCATCTGTCACATTCTCCTAACCCCCGTTTGTTGCTATGACCGGGATAATAATTAGGCTACTCATGTTATTGTTTCAAGACATGCACTAGCCGAATGATTCTATATGGAAGTATGTGAATATTTTTATTATTATTTTTATATATTTTTATTATTATTATTTTTGAATTTCTTACTCGTTTTTGCTAACGTCGTCCTTCTTTTCTGCAATCACAGAGAATTCTCCTGATTTTTTGAGGTTCCCAATGAAGTAGCAGGAGCATACTTCTTTTCCGTTCTATTTGCAACGAGAATAGATTTCTTGAAGCTGTAGATTGCTACCTCAAGGTCTTTTTAACTGCGAGGCGTGAACTAGATCTCAGTTTTAGGGTTTTCCTCTAGTGCCTCGTCTCGTCGAGTAGTGGTCAGAAGGGTTTCTTCTTAGCGATTTATTTAATATCTTCAAGTTGTATAAACTTCGTCCTACCTCTTGTTTTTCCCCAAAAGAAAAACAATGTTGATGTTTTAGGGGCTTGATCGAACACCCTAATTTTCTTTTTCATTGGTAGTAGGATGTATTTTTTTGGTTCTATCGAGGTTTTTTTATCTAATAAGTAAGTGGGATATCTTCCCAGCCATGGTTTTCTTTTCCATGCTATGCGCACCTTGAAAATGTATAGGTTTTGTGGCAATTTCAGTGCTCCTCTCCTTCCACGTATCGTAATAACATGTATCGATTAGTTGCAAAAAGTTAGAGCTATTTCATGTTGCTTCCATCGTTTTGTTTTTTTCGAGAACGTCAACTGTTCCATTGGTATACCTCTACTCGTGTCACTGTCACCATTGACCTAGCAGGTATTGACTGAAGACCCTGGTATAGCCAGTACAATTGAGATCATCCATCAAGTTGCTTTATAGAGACCGTTGAAACGAAACAATGGAATGGATTGAGAAAAAAAAGGACATATACTATATGGTTGAAGAAACTTGGTTGGGTTCCTTTGATGAGCGTTAAGTTTGTGCATAATGCATAGAATGGATCCTTCCCCCCTGTTGCTGTATAAATAAACCTAGTATTCAATAATTTTCTCGTATTTTCATTGAGTTCTTACCCAACTTACTCAAACAGAGAGATCTCATTCTCCTCTTCTTCAGGTCTAAAAAAAGGCTCTGGCATCTTTCTACTTTTCATTTTATTGATTTTTCTCGAAATTTGATAAATGATTCAATTCATAGAGCTACAGTTTTTCCTCAAGCATGCAAATAGATTCTGACAATCACAGGCATCGAGCAACAAAATTCCACCGAGAGATATGATCACGAAGGTTGGGGAGTTGGTGAACATCCACTTCATCAACAACAACAACTAAAAACCTAAAGAAGCTTTTTATTTCAAAAAGAAGCGATAATTCTTTTGATAGCTTATTTGGAAATCTGCGGTTCGCAATTCTTAGGAAAGCGTTTTTTTGGTTTTTCATAATTAAAGAGTTTTCAGATAACAAAATAGGAAGGTCGTTTTAAAAAAAAATAGGAATCATTATTTCTGGTAAAGGCTCTTTGTTTTGTTGGTGACTTGCATATCTTCCGATTTCTGAATGAACTTCAACAGAGTGGGATGAATTCTTGTTCGAAAACACGGAAGAAAGTAAATTCAAAAATCGGGAAGCCTTTTTATGGCATTTCTTAGAGCATTTGAATATATTGTACAGATGACACATCAGGCTAGTGGATAGTGAGAGTAGACCAACAGAGGGAGGGTAAGGGGACCGAAAATGAGAGGAACGAGTAGCTGTCCACGACCGCCCGCAAGTAGTCAGCATCCATATTATCCCATTACATGACGAGGGTTTTTACTTGACGAGGGTTTTCGCACGCACAGTTCAAATGTAGCTTTTGCGAGGCATTTTGTAAGCTCGTATCAAACGCAAATAGAACTCGTATCAAAAGCCTCCTTTGCGGTGCATTCAAAAAATGTTTTTTAAAAAATACAAAAATTTTGAATTTTCTTACGCGCATAGCTCACCAAACTTTTTAAATTTCTCACGGTCGTCCACCCGGTTCCCCAGAAAAATTCTTTTATGGTGAAGAAAATATAACATAAAAACGATTTTTTCCAAAAGCTAAACGTTCTTAAGTGAACAAAATGTCGAATATTGAACTTCGACCCGTGCTACGAGAAACAAAAGATCAATTGAACACAGAAAACAGTCATTAACAAATTTTTGTTGATCCTCCCCGCTTTCCGTTCGCAAGGGTCGCCCGGTCACCCGCCCAAAATTTTTTTTTACAACACTTCCTGGTGAGCTGTGTTACGCGGTCTCGTTCGCCTAAGCCGTGCGGCCTCGTCAGCGTAAACTTTTTCCTAAGCCTAAGCGTTTTTTAATGTAAAAAAATCTTTTTAAAATAATTTTTTAAAACCCCCCACTCCAAGTGAAGCGGAGCTCCCCAAGTGAAGTGCGCCCCCCTTAAGTTGAAAAGAACCCAAATTGTTCTTCTAAAACGGCAAATTATTCAACGCTAGAATCACATTTTTAAAAACCGGCACTTTCGCACTTTAGGCCCCTCCCCTCCTAGAGGTTCGATGTGTCATACCTCTGTCTTACATACATTTACAAAAAAATAATTTTTACATTAAAAAAGTATTTTTACATCAAATAAATTATGTTTACTTTGAAAACGCTTAGGCTCAGGAAAAAGTTTAGGCTCGGGAAAAAAAAGAAGCTTAGGCTCAGGAAAAAAATTTTTGGGTACAAAGTTTCGGGGTACGAAATTTCGCGGTACGAAGTGTCGAGTACGAAGTGTCGAGAATACAAAAAAAAAACAAAAATTTTAATGAAATGTTCAACAAAAAAGTGAAATGATTTTTAAGTACGGAAACAAACTAGATTGCGATTAGTTAGTATTTTAAGGTTCATTTGGAGAGCAAGACGGCATTTGAAATCTCTTCTTCTCGTACTTTTATATACTATTTCGCGTGCTCTCGCAAGATCATCTCGTACCTCGCTGATCTATCTTTTTTTGCCTAAAAGGTGCGAGAGCGATGATCTCATCGTGAAATATTTCAGTTATATTAACACTGACTCGATGATCTCATCCATCGAGCAATGATGTCATCTTTCCAGATACATCGCGCATCTCTCATCTTTTTTTGAGACTTTAAAGCGGCGGCTGGTTTTTCACCTCCGAAGTTCAGGATGCGATCAAGGCGAAAAAGAATGCCTACAAGAGATGGAGGACGTCAAATGAGGCTGACGACCGCGCTGCATACAGCTCAGCCAAGAAAGCCGCCAAAAGAGCTGTCGCAGTTTCAAAAGCCTCCTACTTCCGCGATCTCTATGAGAAGATGAACCAACCAGGAGGCGATAAAGCCATCTATCGGCTTGCCAAGGCTCGACACCGCAACACCTTGGACATCCAGAGAGCAGCCACGATAAGGGACAAACAAGGAAAGCTCGTCACTGACCCTTTAAAAGTCAGAAACAGGTGGCGCGAACATTTCGAAGAAATGAGCGGCCAAGAGTTTGAGCACCCTCCCATCCCTACTTCCCACGCCATACAAGGACCCGTGCCAACCATCACGGCCGAGGAAGTGAAGAAGGCACTCTCTAAGATGAAGACTGGGAAAGCGGCTGGACCGGACGACATAGCCACCGAAGACTGGAAACTTGCGGGTGATGTTGGACTAGCACATCTCGTGCACCTGTTCAACACCATCGTAAAGCAAGGCCAAATCCCACATATCTGGCGCTACTCCACGACCGTTCCAGTCTTCAAAGGAAAAGGCGATGCCAGAGTGTGCAGCAACTACCGTCCAATACGTCTTCTCAACCACACTATGAAGATATTTGAGAGGATACTGGATTCACGCATACGAGATATCGTCGATATTCCAGCTCAGCAATGCGGGTTTGTGAACGGAAGAGGCACAACAGATGCAATATTTGCACTCCGTTTACTCGTCGTGAAGCACGCAGAGAAAAGATCACCTCTCCATCTGACCTACCTCGATTTGGAAAAGGCGTTCGACAGAGTCCCCCATGATCTTATTTCATATGCATTGCGCTATCATCAGGTTCCTGAAGAGTACATTCGATGGACAATGGCGATGTACGATGATTCAAAGAGTACTGTCAGAACTCCGGTCGGCATCACAGAGCCATTCGCAGTAAACGTTGGAGTGCACCAAGGGAGTGCTTTGTCTCCCCTTCTCTTCATTTTGGTTATGGATACCGTCACGCGTCCTCTACTGACTCCGGCTCCGTCAACCATCGCATACGCCGACGACATTCTCCTTGCTGCTCCTTCCTACACGTGCCGAAATCGAGAAACGCACCCAAGAATGGAATGACGCTCTTAGTAGGCATGGCTTACGCCTCAACATCAAGAAGACCGAGTACCAGGAAATCGGAGTGCAAACGACGGGAACTGTTCACATCAGCGGTGAACCGCTCCCGAAGACCTCCGAATTCAAGTACCTTGGTTCTGTCATCTCCTCAGACACGTCAACAAATGCAGCGGCACGCCAAAGAGTAAATGCAGCTTGGATGAAATGGAGAGAAGCTGCAGGTGTCCTCTGTGATAGGAATATCACAGCTGGCATACGCGGAAAGATGTATAAAACAGCAATCCGTCCCGTGCTTCTCTATTCGACGGAGACCTGGCCTACAACGCGTATAACCGAGAACATTATCCACACGAATGAGATGAAAATGTTACGCTGGACACTAGGACTGACTCGCCTAGATTGTGTGCGTAACACGATTGTGAGAGGGATACTCGGCGTTGCCCCAATACAAGACAAGATGCGAGAAGGAAGAGTTAGATGGTATGGACACGTGATGCGAAGAGACGCGACCAACATCGCAAGACACGCCCTTGACATGGAAGTACCAGGCAAACGCCCTCGAGGCAAACCGAAGACAAGATATATGGATACGCTCAACCAAGACCTGCGCCTTGCAAGACTCCACTCGGAAGACGCAACGGACAGATGTTTCTAGAGAGCTAGAAGCCGTACAGCGGACCCTACTCCGACCTCGGCCGGCGCGGGACAACGCTAAGAAGAAGAAGACGCTGCTCTACTCACTCATGAATGCATGAATAAGTATAATGAAAAACCGTGGACGCTACAGGGACTAGCTGAATGGCTCAAGCTATACGTCGAATCCAGTTGATATCACGCAAACAATTTTCTATAATCCTGATCGAGATAAAGCTGCCTTGCCCATGGAAAAAAAAACAACAAAAAAAGAAGAAACATTGAAATCATAAGCTAGAAGTAGGCCCAGATCTCTTTCGCTTCGTGGACCAACCTTTGCCTGTGCAAAACGTTTCTCTCATTATTAAATCCATCGCACGGGAAAAAGGCTTAGACTTAATGGTAACGCGCTCGCTTCCGGTTAGAGGAGAGATGGCCGGGTTCGATCCTTCCGGTTAGAGGAGAGATGGCCGGGTTCGATCCTTCCGGTTAGAGGAGAGATGGCCGGGTTCGATCCTTCCGGTTAGATGAGAGATGGCCGGGTTCGATCCTTCCGGTTAGAGGAGAGATGGCCGGGTTCGATCCTTCCGGTTAGAGGAGAGATGGCCGGGTTCGATCCTACCGGTGGAATAGCTTTTTTCGGTCCAATGGTTCAATTAATTGTAATCTTAACCAGGCGTCACTGCCTTCAAACTGTGTAACTGAGAACTTGAAGACCTGTTTTAAATCAATTGCTGACTCTTACCATGATCATCTAGGCAGCCTCGCATACTTGCGAAGAAATTCATCTCCGGAAAGTGTTAATCCGAGGCTTCTCCGGGCAAAGCTGCAGTTGCTCATTCCTCTACCCAGCTTCTCTCGAAGCCAACCATTGCTAGTGATGACTCTGAGCAAGATTTGTTGTTGTATTGGTGGTAAACAGATGGTGTGAGTAGAGATAACGAAAGAAAACGGGGACGCCACGTTGCATCTATATTCTCCAAGAAAATCCACGATGATTTGCGGAAGGGGGTGGGGTGGGAGGAAGAGGATGGTAGGAATCATCTCCGTGGGTAATACTACGGCGGAGCGCTATGACGGAGGCAACGGAGATTTGGAGACACTCTTGAGAAAAGAGCAAGCTGAATGGAAGGGATCATAATACTTCTCTCGGAAGTGAGAAGGAGAGAAGAAATGATGTAGATAAGTGATAAGACGAGAACATGCAAAAAAGAGCGTGAAGCGCACAACACAGCGAAGAGCTCGTGCCACCAGCGAAGCATGAAATTGAAAGACGATACAGAAATGCACGATCTTTTAGCTTCCTAATTTCTGCGTTCAAGCTGCCCTGTCTGTTCGATTCCATATGCTTCTTGTTCCCTCTTCTTCTCTAGCGAATTTTAATATTTTATCTCTCTCTGAAATTTATTTCAAACTTTTTTCTCAAGTATTTCTCTCTCTTTCTACCTCTTTCTATCCTTTTCTATTTTTTTAAAAAACTTTCTCTCTTTTTCTTCTTTTTCTCTTTCTCTGTCGATAATTCTTCAGCGAATTTCAATGTTTTCTTAATTTCTTTCGATCTTTCTCTTTCTCCTCTCCTTTTCATCATTTATCTATACCTCTTTCTTTCCTTCCCTCTTTTAACAGGGATCTTATAATCTTGTTGCGATGTCCAAGACATTGCCCCTTGCTTTCTTGACCGCTCATTTCTTTCCTCTCTGAAGCTCCCAATCCATGATAGGTGAGAAGCCGTTTTTTGCTCTTCTTGAAACATCATTAGCAGCTCTTTCCACATCCTCCATTGTTTGAGAGGGAGAAGAAACACAACTACAAATAGAATGCTCTTCCAAATAGGACTTTCTCCCAATTGAGATACCGGAACAGTCAAGCTGCTGGACAACAAAAAAAACAACTTTTCCAAGGGGCTTTGTGCACTTGTCGTTGATGGGCTCTCCTCTTCTCTATTCAGTATATACATACTACGTACACATGTTTTTGTGTAACCTTTCCTTCTTCTGAGGAGCTAAATTTCAATGATATCTTGCACAGTACAAACATTTTTCATAACCTTGTTTTCCTGCTATGACACTATGATACTTGAGGTGCCTGGAAGTCTTTTGAGCTCGGCTTGCGATGTCGTGTAAGTTTACTTGTTTTCTTTAGCCTTTTCGATAACCTAATTGTGAATGTTTCAGAATGTCGAACAGCCTTTTCATGACCCAAAAGCCCCTTTATGTCACTGAACCTGACCAAAGCCCCTTTATGTCACTGAACCTGACCAAAGCCCCTTTATGTCACTGAACCTGACCAAAACACCCATTTTTGCCCCTTCCCTGAATGATTTTATGCCCCTCTCCTCTCTCAAGCGAAACCCTTGTCCTCTTGCATGATTTTGACATATAATTTCTCCCATGACCAAATGTCAAATCACCACTACAGAGAAGGACAGACAAAACAATTTCTCGTCTGAAAGTTTCCCTCGGACTGACTCATAACCAATTCCATATTTTCTCCGCTCTGTATCTCTTGGATACCCTGAGCGTTGAACTCCGTCCTAGACATAGTATAAGGATTGCATGCCCGCTCTCATCCTGTATTCTCTTTACTGTCATTCTCCAAATCACTGTCTCCCCGTACGAGACTCTCTTCTACTCGCTATCTCTCTACTTCTTCCTTTTCTGTCACTGACTCTGTAAAGATCATTCGCCCCTCGCTCTCACCATATCTATTCTCATACCTGACTGTCTCTTATCCACGTACGCTTTCCCATTCCTCTGTCTTCCTCTCTTTCTTGATCTCACCCCTTTTTTTCCAAATAATCGTTAGGTGTTGCTTGGGCTATCGCATCAATCTCTTGTCTACCATCCCTCACTTGACTCCCCCCTCTCCCTTCTTTCCATCCTGTCTCTTTCTCAATCTCTCCTTCTTTCTCTCTTTCTTTGCTTCTCTCTTGCCTTTTTGTGTCTTTCTCTCTTTCCTTTCTCGGTCTTCCTCTCTGTCTCCCGCTCACTCTTTCTCTATTCTTTTCTCTCTGACCCCTCCACTATCTCTCTCTTCTTCTTTCTCACACTGCATCTTCCCAAGTCTACAATCCCTAATCGATGTCCTCCTTGCGTCTTTTTCATTCATACTAATATAGTGAGCGAAGGCCAAATGATTCCTTCCTAGTTTTTTTGACCACGTGTTTTTTTCGTTTCCCGGTTCATGTTTCTGGATGTATTCTTTGTCCTATTCGAGGATTGCACAATAATTCAAGTAGAAAAGCACTCTAACTTGTATATTGTTGTTCATTAAAAAGGGAAACACCCTTTAGATTCATTGTTCTTATTAGGTAAAAGCGTACAATGTCCCAAAAGGCAGTATAGAGGCGAGTATTAGGCTAACAAAAGAGAAATGTGCGAATAGTTTCTGAATGTCTTCCCTACTATTCAACACAGAGCAGATCGTAGGTTCTGGGAGATGTTTTCTCTTTGCTGTCAAGAACTCCTAAATATAAATTTTTTTAGTAAAAGAAAATCTACTGGCTTGTCAGCACCTTTTTTTGCTTCTTGAGTACCTGAGTCTTGCGAGTTCACACTGATATTTTATTTTACAACTAAATACTAATAATTTGAATATTTTAAAGGAAAACCTTATAGAATGCTTTGAAACTCGAACTTTATTCATACAACCTTTTTTTCAAAACATAGCTTGTCTTAGGCAATGAATTTCAAATGTTCACAGGGTATTTTTAAGCTTATCAAGCGCTTTTTCATGAAACATGCTTACGCGCGATAGACTAAAAATTAGCACTTGTCAGTTTTTTTTTCTTCTGGTAGTACTAGAGCTATTTTTCTAAACTTTGAAACTTCGGTTCTGTAGAAAATGTATGCTCAATCAAAATCCTTTAAAGTTTCTTTTTTAAATGATAGGACATTAAAGGCAAAGAGATTTCTTCCAACTGCGTTCTCCTCTTAAAAAATAAGCTCCTACGCAGTGCTAAAAGTCGTACCCTATCTTACTCCGGGAATTTCTCTTTTACGTATTGGCCCCCCTGGGGTGCCGTTCTGTAATCCACCTTGGCCTGCAGTTTGACATGTTCGCTGTCGGCTCAATATCTTGCCTAAACTGCAATTTGTTCTTCTATTCAAGTGAAAATATGGAATTTTGTAAGGAATTGTTTTTCCTTAGTTGTGCTTCTTCTTCATCTTTTGATTGTACATTTTAGGTCTGCTTTTGCTACTCCATGCTTAAACCGCTCCGCATAGTGCCCCAGAAGTCAACTTCCCTCTCCCTGTCTCACTCTCACTCCTCTCTCTCTCTCTCTCTCTCTCTCTCTCTCTCTCTCTCTCTCTGTGTCTCTCTTTTTCTCTCTACATCTCCCTCTCTTTCTCTCTATCTCTCGCTCGCTCTTACTCTCTTTTTTTTGCCCTCTCTCTTTCTCATCCTTTCTAGACTTCTCTTGTTCTTTTATCTTCTTTGTTTCTTGAAAGACCAAGCAAACATGAATATAAATCCACCAGTTTCTTCCTTTGACAAAATGTGTTTACTCTGTTTCTTGAGTTGGCCGGCAGATTAATCTTCTTCTTTAGTTTAGAAAGGGAAGTCATTGTCTCGAAGTAATCTGTCTGCCATCTTGGCCTTCTCTCATTCATGAGTCCCCTTTTGTTCCTTCTAGTAACCTTTTCTCCTCTCAATTTCCCCCTTCCCCACCCTCGCCCCCTTCTAGTAACCTTTTCTCCTCTCAATTTCCCCCTTCCCCACCCTCGCCCCCTTCTAGTAACTTTTTCTCCTCTCAATTTCCCCCTTCCCCACCCTAGCCCCCTTCTAGTAACCTTTTCTCCTCTCAATTTCCCCCTTCCCCACCCTCGCCCCCTTCTAGTAACTATTTCTCCTCTCAATTCCCCTTCCCCACCCTCGCCCCCTTCTAGTAACCTTTTCTCCTCTCAATTTCCCCCTTCCCCACCCTCCCCCCCTTCTAGTAACCTTTTCTCCTCTCAATTTCCCCCTTCCCCACCCTCGCCCCCTTCTAGTAACCTTTTCTCCTCTCAATTTCCCCCTTCCCCACCCTCGCCCCCTTCTAGTAACCTTTTCTCCTCTCAATTTCCCCCTTCCCCACCCTCGCCCCCTTCTAGTAACCTTTTCTCCTCTCAATTTCCCCCTTCCCCACCCTCGCCCGCAATCCACGCTGTTTTTAACCTTCCGGAAAATGAGCGTGTGAATCGAAAAAAACTTATCAGGAGAGAACTGTAAAATTTCAAGAGAGACTTGAGTGAATGAAAAAAAAACAGCCCGCTTCTGCCCTCTCACCCTTATCTCCCGGAGTCAATCCAGGAGCAAGCAGTTATGATTTGTGTCTTATTGCGAGACTCTCACATCTTATAGTAGAATGTCTCCCTCAATTTATACAAGTGGAGGAAAGAAGTGTGCCCGGAAAGATTTGCTGTGGTGTGGCGCCGAGCTAATTGCATTCTTGAACTACTCTGTGCTAACAAGAAAGCTTCTCCAGATTCATCTTTTCTTCATCTCTCTCTCTTTATCACTCGCTTTTTCACTCTCTTTTTTTTTCCTTTCCCTCTCTCTCTTTCTGATTTTTCTTTCCCTTTCCGTCTCTCTTCGCTTTTTTCTCTCACTCTCTGCCTCACTCTCTCTTTCTTTCTCTCACAGTCTTTTCATCCCTCTATATTCCTCGTTAACTTTCGTTCTTTTCCCCATCCTCTCTCATCTTTGTTGCTTCTTCGTGCACTCATTCGCACATAGTACTTGTCCCGGTCGGCTGCTTCTAATTTGCCAGCTAACATATGTGTTTGCTCTTTCAACAACAAGAAGAGGAATAAGACGGGAATCGGTATAAGGCCATAAACGTGAACGTGGCCCCTGACAGTGCTAAGAATATGAGAGGGAGATGAAATTCTCAGGCATCATTACGTTCTATAAAGAAATACCAGAGAGGGTTGAAATGAAATGGGGAACTAAAATAGAGAGAGAGGGAGAGAGAGAGAGAGAGAGAAAGAGAGAGAGAAATAGTTTGAGAAAGAAGAGAGGTTAAGGAGGGAGGTCCAGAGCGAGAACGAGTTAGTTAGCGAAAGAGATAGAGAGATTTAAAAAAGGAGAGAGAGATAGAGAGACAGTGGAAAAGGGAGAGAGGTATGGAGAGAGAGAGAGAGCGAGAGAGAGAAGCAAAAGGTGATGAGAGGAAATGACTAATGATG
>OZ057409.1:8464701-8571749 GCA_964056735.1 Allodiplogaster pararmata | reverse complement strand
GTTCCCTGTATCACAACTTCTATCCTGAGAATGACCCGTCCCTTCTTACGTTCCCTGTATCACAACTTCTATCCTGAGAATGACCCGTCCCTTCTTACGTTCCCTGTATCACAACTTCTATCCTGAGCATGACCCGTCCCTTCTTACGTTCCCTGTATCACAACTTCTATCCTGAGAATGACCCGTCCCTTCTTACGTTCCCTGTATCACAACTTCTATCCTGAGCATGACCCGTCCCTTCTTACGTTCCCTGTATCACAACTTCTATCCTGAGAATGACCCGTCCCTTCTTACGTTCCCTGTATCACAACTTCTATCCTGAGCATGACCCGTCCCTTCTTACGTTCCCTGTATCACAACTAAATATTAGACCCCCCCCACTTTATCCTGAGAATGACCCGTCCCTTCTTACGTTCCCTGTATCACAACTTCTATCCTGAGAATGACCCGTCCCTTCTTACGTTCCCTGTATCACAACTTCTATCCTGAGAATGACCCGTCCCTTCTTACGTTCCCTGTATCACAACTTCTATCCTGAGAATGACCCGTCCCTTCTTACGTTCCCTGTATCACAACTTCTATCCTGAGAATGACCCGTCCCTTCTTACGTTCCCTGTATCACAACTTCTATCCTGAGAATGACCCGTCCCTTCTTACGTTCCCTGTATCACAACTTCTATCCTGAGAATGACCCGTCCCTTCTTACGTTCCCTGTATCACAACTTCTATCCTGAGCATGACCCGTCCCTTCTTACGTTCCCTGTATCACAACTTCTATCCTGAGAATGACCCGTCCCTTCTTACGTTCCCTGTATCACAACTTCTATCCTGAGAATGACCCGTCCCTTCTTACGTTCCCTGTATCACAACTTCTATCCTGAGAATGACCCGTCCCTTCTTACGTTCCCTGTATCACAACTTCTATCCTGAGAATGACCCGTCCCTTCTTACGTTCCCTGTATCACAACTTCTATCCTGAGAATGACCCGTCCCTTCTTACGTTCCCTGTATCACAACTTCTATCCTGAGAATGACCCGTCCCTTCTTACGTTCCCTGTATCACAACTTCTATCCTGAGAATGACCCGTCCCTTCTTACGTTCCCTGTATCACAACTTCTATCCTGAGAATGACCCGTCCCTTCTTACGTTCCCTGTATCACAACTTCTATCCTGAGAATGACCCGTCCCTTCTTACGTTCCCTGTATCACAACTTCTATCCTGAGAATGACCCGTCCCTTCTTACGTTCCCTGTATCACAACTTCTATCCTGAGAATGACCCGTCCCTTCTTACGTTCCCTGTATCACAACTTCTATCCTGAGAATGACCCGTCCCTTCTTACGTTCCCTGTATCACAACTTCTATCCTGAGAATGACCCGTCCCTTCTTACGTTCCCTGTATCACAACTTCTATCCTGAGAATGACCCGTCCCTTCTTACGTTCCCTGTATCACAACTTCTATCCTGAGAATGACCCGTCCCTTCTTACGTTCCCTGTATCACAACTTCTATCCTGAGAATGACCCGTCCCTTCTTACGTTCCCTGTATCACAACTTCTATCCTGAGAATGACCCGTCCCTTCTTACGTTCCCTGTATCACAACTTCTATCCTGAGAATGACCCGTCCCTTCTTACGTTCCCTGTATCACAACTTCTATCCTGAGAATGACCCGTCCCTTCTTACGTTCCCTGTATCACAACTTCTATCCTGAGAATGACCCGTCCCTTCTTACGTTCCCTGTATCACAACTTCTATCCTGAGAATGACCCGTCCCTTCTTACGTTCCCTGTATCACAACTTCTATCCTGAGCATGACCCGTCCCTTCTTACGTTCCCTGTATCACAACTTCTATCCTGAGAATGACCCGTCCCTTCTTACGTTCCCTGTATCACAACTTCTATCCTGAGAATGACCCGTCCCTTCTTACGTTCCCTGTATCACAACTTCTATCCTGAGATTTCGGAATCATCGGAATAATGTTAAAACTCTCAGCGGTCTATCGAGACCCTCCAGTGCAACGACACAATTGAAAACTCCTCTCTCAAAACTTTCTAGCTTGTGAACCCTCTTTGCCTAAAATATTATGTAGGGACAAATCTGAAGAAATGGTCTTTTGGCGTTAGAGCTGTTGCAATCCATGTTCGGGTATAGCTCCCAGACTTTTATAGTCATTATTCGATTGAAAGTCACTCTCCATCCTGTTAAATAATAATAAATAATAATTCCTCCACCCTACTAAATTATATGTTCAAATATAAGACACCCTTGAAACGCCTTTAAATCTCTTTTTATCACCTGAGGACTAAGTGATTTCTACATCTTTAAGATGTCTTGAAAGGATGAAAAGAACGATTTGTTGAGTTTTTAAACTGACAAGAAGTTGCTCGGATCATGAAGTCTTTGGGGAGAGGTTCCGTTGCAGGGGAAGTTGAATAGAACATTCTAGAACATTATGCAAACTGAGGGTGAATCTAAATCAATTTATTATAGCATCCTACTTGAAAATATACTTCTGTTATGTAAACGTCTCACGGTTGAGAAAATAACTATTCTTCATTTGTATTGTACTTCGATTTCGAGGACTCTTTGTAATTATGAGGTCGAACAGCTATCATTGTTCTTAGACGCCACAGTTATTTGTTTTTCTTCAAAAATTTTCAGACCATTTTGTCAACTATTTGAGCGATTAGCGATCAATCTGAACAAGTTATCCTTAACCAATAAAAAATGAGTCTTCATGTATCTATACATACATACATATGTGCTAATTTAGCTGAGACTTGGGGTTCTAAATTAGTCAACAAAAAACTTGAAAACTCTTTCCAATTAATACTTATATTTCGCGTTATAACGACGTACGTGGAAAAATAAGAATGAGAAGATTCTATATAATGATTATATAGAACCATAATAGAAACTTACATCAAAAGTAACTAGTTAGAAGGCAAAAACTGTCGTAAAAACTAGCGGTTTCTTCTAATTCTGACTAGTTTCGACGAAATATACACTGAATATAAGCTTCTGAAAGTCTTTAAACTTTGGTCAAAAGGAATGGTTTAGCCAAACCCAGATTTGGATTTCATCTTGTCTAAATCCGCTGCTCCATTGAGCCGGCGAGTGAGTCTTTTCGTTCCGTTGACAGCATTGAAGCTCTCGGAGTGAGTTCTGCTAGCGACCTCAAGCAAACTCAGTTGGTGTAGGGAAAACAAACTCGACTCTCAATCAGATTAGTATAATGTGTACTAGAGGCGACTGAATTTTGAAACTCTCTGTTCTCAAAATGAGCGTAAATATACCTGGTTAAGAGAATCAATGAAGTTGTTGTGCTTGGTTAAACGCATCGGATGGTGAATCCGGAGACAATACACGTATGTTCTGTGTCTTGCCTGGTTATGCGTTGGAAGAGACAGGAGAAGAATCGGACGTTTCGCTTTATCAAAGCATCATCAGCGATCAAATAGAACCATGAAAAGGTGAGGTTAATATGAGTAAAGAAGAGGTGGCTGTGATAAATGGGAGGTGATAGATAGCCACCTCTTCTCTACTCATATTAACCTCATCTTTTCATGGTTCTATTTGATCGCTGCTGATGCTTTGATAAAGCAAAACGTCCGATTCTTCTCCTGCCTCCTCCAACGCATAACCAGGCAAGACACAGAACATACGTATACATGGTTCCTTAATTTTGCCGCATAACTATCTGAGTTTGTGTGACAATGGAAAGTTTTGTTTAATATTATTTTGTTTCGACTAGGCGCCCTTGCCTTTGAGCTATTTAATTAGTCAATTTCAAACTTTTACAACAACAACAAAACTAAAATGGTGAAGTTGACCAATTTTGAAGCACGCCAGACTTTTTCGACCTTGTTTTTCTTGTAGACACCTCCAGGCGATTCTCCAGCGGCCAAGGCAACGTCTCCGCCAATCCAGTTGCCGTCAGATCTCTCGAGGAATGCGATCGCTTGGTTACGGTATCGGCACTGAAAATAGTTTTTTTTGTTGCTTGTATCGTTTTTTTGTATCGTTAAAGCTCCTTTTTAGAACTAACAAAACTCTCTACCCTAATGAATTTTTGCTCAGTTTTTTTTTAGAGTTTCTTACGAATATGTACATATATGTATACATTGTACGAGAAATATGTGAATACTTTTCAAGTTTTTGGTGGTTATGACTTATAAAAGACCTTTTGAATGAAAAAAAGCAAGTTTTCTCAAGTTACTCCATCAAAAAAGTTTTCATGCAAAGAGAAGGAAAATATTAGTGCTCATCAGCAAATGCTCAGTTACAAATTTCAAAATCATTGTCGCCTAGCGCTCGCATTCCCGGCGCAATTTAGAGGGAAAACTGGGTTCGACTTCACTCCGTCGACCATCTTTTGTCCGTATGGTAATTCGATCAAAGATGTACATATTTAAGCTAGTCTGGAAGAAAAATCACCTTGGCCAGAGCTCGCTCAAATAGACGGTAAAAGAAGTCCAGTCGGGCACAGTGCAAGGAATAACAGTCAGCCGTAGACGTGAATGAGATCGGAGGGCTTGAGGTAGAGTGTGTTAAGAAAGAGAAGCAAGCGGCGCTCTTGCTCACGACTCGGATATCTTCGAGTCGAGCAAAAAGTACCAACTCTTGTGGGCGACCGTACACTATCGCCATGAACGATTCCTGTAAGGAGTCTTTTTGAATCAAAAAGAGATCATATATGTATGTACATAAAGGACCTTTTTTCATCCCACTGCTTTTATCACATCTGTCAAATTGTACGCATTTTTAACTCGACTAGTCACTGTGTTGAACTGCATTTAATGAGAAGAAAAAGTAAAACCATAGCTAACGTGTAGGTGTAAGCGGACTTCTTTACGGTGGAAGGTAGAGCTTTGCGAAGTGCTGGGAGTTTGGAGTAGTTGCATGTAAAAGCACTGGCCTCGAACGAAGAAATTAGAACCAATTCCACGCGAAAGGTTACCAGTTTCTCACTTTAATGGCTCAACTAGCTTTCTAACATAGATGTATAATAGCTTTCCAATGTATGTAAAAGAAACAAATGATCGTTAATCTTCTTGTTGTTTCACAGTCTTGGTTTTTTTACCCTTAAAGAACAATGTTTTTTTGATTTTTTTTTAAACAAAAAAGATTGAGTTGATGAAACGCGAAGCTCCCTGTTAATTAATGCTTTTAACATCCTTTTCAAAAGAGAAAACTTTGACTTTAATCAAATAGGGGATAAAAAAGAAGAAAAATTATGAATAAACAATAAATATACTAACTTTGTCCACATGCATTCCTCAACCAAGCTTCCCACACAATGACATTTTTGAGCTCGGGAAAAGCAAGAATTATGATGTCTTCTTTTGTCAGGATCGCCATCGTATGTGACTGGCGTTTGAGTTCGAAAGCTGACGAAAAGTAACAAAATTAAACTTCTTTACCGAAAAAAGAAAGTAACTGGCGAGAAAAAAGCGGTTGTTTTCTCTATAAACAACCTTCGCTACCAAAACCTGGTTCAGTAGTTGGAGAAGAGAGAAGCTCGCAACAGAAATAGCAAATTAATTTGGAGTCATAACACGAGTATTTGATATACCATATTTGAATTTTATATAGTACTTCATAGATATTTCATAGTAAGGTAGTATGATAAATGTATAGTATGATATATAGAAATAGTATTGGATATATACAGTACCGTGCTAAATTCCATCAAAAATAGGGTTTTGCTTTAATAACTGTCCTCATTTTGCATTCAGTGGTTTGAAATTTCCAACATTCATTGCATATAGGATCACAAAAAACTGAGACAAAAATCTCAAAAAAAGGAAATATATTAAGTAAACAGGAAAAAAAATGAAAACCATATTCGACAGAAAACTTGCATTCTATTATACCTGAGACAGATGTGAAGCACTTTTCTGTTAACAGTGAAAAAAAAGAGTTATTCAGAATGAAAATTTATAATTTACCCAAACAAAAAAAATTGAGACAAATTCCGTCAACATTAGGAAAAAATAGGAGAATTCGAGTTCTGGTTCAAATGAGTCTGGTTTATGAAGCAAACACATTTTTCTTTAGCTGAAGCATACATATACTTCCATAGAAAAACACAAATTATTGAAATGATAAAAGATCAAGATCAAGGTTCGCGATTTGCGAAGTTATGTTAAAAAAACCAATTATGTTGATACAGTTTTGCACGGAACTGTATATATCTAAGCATACATATAACACAGATAAGAGTGTTGGAGAACAAATTTGTTTTTGATCTTTCGTAGATGAGAAAAAAGGCACTTACACGATTCAATTCCCACATAGAACTCCAGGCTGAAGTGCGACTTGAAGAGGGCGGAGAATGCTCGCTTCGAAGAGTTCTTATAGACCATCAGGACGGGAAATGGCAGATCCGATGGCTTCTTACACACAACGAACTGGGAAGGCGCCCACTGCAATTTGGATGGAACACCAGATGAGCGGCAGATGCTTGGGTGGCGGCTAGTTCCTTTTCTACTTTCCGGCGGAGGAATCCGATCCACTTCCTAGAGAGACAGAAAGAGAAAGAAAGAGAGACAGAAAAAGAGAGAAAGTGAGAGTGGAAAATTAATAGAGAGAGATAGAGAGAGTAGAGAAAGGAGAGAGAAAGTGAGTGAGAAAAGAGGCAAAGAGACAGATAAAAGAGAGATAGAGATAGAGATTTAGTGAGAGAAAGAGATAGATAGAGCGAGATAGAGAGAAAGGGATAGAGTTATAAAGATATAGAGAGAGAGAAATAAAGAGAGCGAGTAAGCGATTTTGTTCTTTATAGTACTACAATATGCTATGATATATCTTAACAAAACTCAGAGTGATATTCAGCAAAGCGGAGGTATGGCATAGAATTACCAATCCAACGCCTACCACAAATCAAAGTTTTTGAACAAACTCACTCGAAAAAATATAATTTTCACTGAAGCATCAATAGAAGCTCTTAGCATTCAGAGATATATGGGGAGTCAAACGTAAAACAAGACCCTCATGTAAAAATTATAACAATACACTTTTTTTTTAAAATTTAATCACAACTAGATAAACAAAAATTTTATCCCTTCTTGAGTAAAGAACGCGCTTTTTCTGGTTTTCTTTATTGTTAATAAATTCAGTAAACAAACCTTCGCTCTTATTTTCTCATCGCAGCAGAATAGGCACATTTCTGAGGTAAAATAAATACCTAATTCAGTATAATCAATTGCTGTTTGCCACGATCGAGTATAACAAATAACCAAGTATGAGATAAGTTGAAAAAAGGTCACAGGCATAGATCTGAGAGTGAAACAGTATTCGAATTAGTCACTGACATACATTTTAGAATTGTCAGTCAACAAGAACATCAACGATTGATTCACATCAAAATCAGCTATAACCTCGCACCTTTTTAACCATTGTAAAGATGAAAAAATGCAAAGATTTATCATGTATTTATACATGAATATCCACTCCGAAACTAGTCTCTAGGGAAGAATTGTTCATATGTATGTATCAACTCTTCGAATTTAATCTGGATCACTACTGTGAGAGCAATCCGTGATATCCTGAATATGATAATTATATACTGATTTAATAAGTGAATGAATCAATGAACTAATAAATGAATGAATGAAAATTTTAATGAATGAATGAATGAATGAATCAACTCACCTTGTTTTTGTGGAATATTCTGGCGGAAGACTGGATGACTTCTCCATTTGTGTTGAGATCAATGTCCCCTCGCATTCTCCAACTACATGAAGAAGCTCCACAAAGGACACTCAAGTATCCTTCCAGCCTTTCTATACAACATTGGAACATTTTCATAACGCAAAGCTTGATAATACTACTTTCCCCTGCTCTCCTATGCGAGAATTCAGGAAACATGAGCAGACCAGGGTTTTTGAAACTACTGCTTGATTGGCGCATAGAAACGCTCTACTTCTGTTGTTGAAAGTGCGAAAGTAGGTTTAGAAATTTTTATTTAGCTAAGAAAATCTAATATTGTGAAAGATCTTATCAGAAATTGAATTACAATAGAATAGTACAAATTTGTTTTGAACCAAAAGATTAAGCGCATCAATTCATAGCTTTCTACCTGATTGGAGCATTTCTCTTCCGACGAGAACTTTCTCTCTCTACCACTTTTCGGACTTACAGCGAGAAATTAAGGGTAAAAAGCAGGAAAGAAACGAAGAGGAGATGTTGCGATGCTTTGCAGTCGAAAGCACCACCAAATTCAACCCCCCCCCCCTTTTTGTTCCAAGAAAAAAGATCGCGAGAATTAACAGTAAAAAGCGAAATCTCTCTCACGAAACGCGCAAAACACTTTTTATCCGTGAAATATCAATTGCACGGATATGGAAAGGAAGGAATGCTCAGGGTCGACTGTTTCTCTCACTAATTCCACATCTCTTTCCTTTTTTCTCGTTTTTCACCCATTCATTCTCTTCTCTCCGGTTATCATTGTGACTCAATATTTATCTTCCGCTAATAAATTTACTTTGGTTAAAAAAGGAAAGGGGGGAGTGCTTCAGCGAACTTTTCTAGCTCAGCCGCTCAGTCTTTGAGTTTCTCAACACATACAGTTGCCCTCCCCCCCTCCCCCAACAAATGCAGTCCAACCAAATGGTTTTTGTTTCCGAAATGACTTTCACTGGACTCCAGTTCATTACGCAACTACTTCCTTCTCTGCTACATTCACAACCGTCTCAGCCCGTCCCTCTCCCTAGTCAGTAAAGTCTACCTGCTCCCTTTCCTTTTTCTCTTAACTACCTGTCTCTCACTCCCTCACTCTTTCTCTCTATCTCTCTATCTCTCTCTCTCTCTCTCGCTCGCTCTCTTTTTTCTTCTTAATTCTGTCACTCTTTCTCTGTCTGTCTCTTTCTCTCTCACTATCTCTATATCTCTATCATCTTCACACACACACTCTCTCTATATCTCTCTCTTTTTCTTTTTTTCTCCCTCTCTCTCTCCGTTTACCTTTTTAGACACCGCTCACCACCTTTGTCTTTTCATTTATATCATCAAGAGTTAGTAGTCACTCTAAAAGATAGAAGATCGATACAATCAACGGCCGAGACGAAAACCGTTCAGAATGCAGGGGCAGAAGAGAGGGGAGGCGGCTGTCATGCACGTGGTGATGTGTGTGTTTGTATGTGTTCTATCGAGAAGATACTCACAGCTCCACCGGAAGCGAATTCAAACTTTGCGAGTCCAGTCTAGAACTGCTTACCTTTTCGAAGAAGACTTGGAACTTATGGAAAAAATTGAATTAGTTTTTTTGAAATCAAATTGTCGTTCTATTGCTGAAGGATAGTTTGCTGTTACTACATACCTCTTGTATGAGATGATCAAAGAGCAGAAGATGTTGTCTAAAAATGATATTCACTTTATTGTACATTGTGAGTAACATGAAAAAATGTAAGGCTCACAGTCGAAAACATTCCACAGGTGTTCCACTTTTTCATCAAAGGTTTGAGAAAACAAAGGTTCGAGAATTGGATAGAAATCAAAGATAATAGGCATTGAAATTTTTTAAAAAGCAAGTTAACAATGTTTAAAATTTGGTTCCAAGACGTTTCGCATCACGAAATTTCGCACCGCGAAAACTCGCACTCGTATTTCACAATATTTTTTCTCCAAAGCGCTAATTATGGGGCTGGTCGTTGTATACGGTCGTCGCGTATTAAGCTGTACGGCCTCGTTAGCGTAATCTTTACCTGAGCCTAAGCACAAATTCCAATTAAAAAACATGAAAATGTTTCTATTGTGAAATTTATGGTTTGATTAGTAATGGTGCGAAATGTGAAATCTCAAAATGTATGTATACTAAGAAAAGTAAAGTGTTGTGTAGTAGCCGATTGCTTCAGTTAGTCAGCATCGTCTTCGCATGCCTTTCAACTTCCAAACGTTTCTATTGTGAAATGGCAGAATTTTCTTTGCTGGCC
Source organism: Allodiplogaster pararmata (assembly GCA_964056735.1). Taxonomy (NCBI): domain Eukaryota; kingdom Metazoa; phylum Nematoda; class Chromadorea; order Rhabditida; family Diplogasteridae; genus Allodiplogaster; species Allodiplogaster pararmata. Next base: position 8,561,810 of record OZ057409.1, on the reverse strand, counting down.
GACGATTCCAGGCTGCACAGGGCTGTTCCAGAGTGACTCAGCTGTCCATGTGAATGTTGCTGTTAATGTCAAGCTGTCAATTTTGTAATTTTTATCTTTATCATTATTTTTTATATCATTGTTTTTGTTTATTTGCTTTATAACAAAAACAGAAGACATGAAGGGCCATTATTCATTTTCTTATTATTCAAGTTCCTGAGGAAACACGCGCAAAAACGTTTAATTTAAAAAAAAGTAGACACGGGAATTTAAAGATTTTTTTTCGTACAGTACGGTTCGATGGGGTGAAATCCTGGTGGGTACCAAGTTGAACTATGCTGACGAGGTGAGGCTCAGATGAGGAACAACCGTTAATCTTTTTAACACTATCTAAGCAACTTAAAAATTGCCAGTTCACTTGTTTGATTTAAAGCGGTCATGTTCTTTGTTTTGTTTTTTCGTGTTTTTCCTACATATATGTATATATATATATATAGTTTATAGATAGATACATGTATATAGACAAGTTGAGAATTATCTTATTTGAATGTTACTTCTTTTCCCTCCTGTTTAAAAAACTTCATGAATAATTCTATGAAAGGGGTTCTAAAAACCTCAAATATAAACTAATGTGAATGTACAATGTGAGAATACCCAAAAAGTAGTGGGAACGGAAGAAGAAACTGAGAAAAAAAAAAGATTTTTTGTTCATTTTTCGTGTAATTTCAAGGAGGAGAAGCCGAGTAAAAAAGGAAGAGCATTGATGAGCAACCCAATGCATTCCCAATTTCAACTTTGAAGACTCAAACTTTCCCAAGAGAAGTTCAACTTACAAGAGAATGAACCCTTTTTGAACGATTTTGATTAGTATAGTTTTTCGTGTTTTTTCTACATACATACATATATATATAGCGATTAAATAAAGCGTTTAATTTGAAAAAAAATGTATGACGCGGAACGCGATAGAGTGGGACCGGGTGGGAAATAGAAATTTTTATGTCACCGATTTCGCTGAAAATTTCACCAAAGGGTATTTCAAGTATGGCGAGAACGATGGTCATTTTTATTTTTCCTGATTTTAGCTCTCTGAAAAGCATAAGAGGATTGAAAAAAGCTTGTTTCGCCGAAAGTACATGAGGGTGTCGCACTGTTCTAAGAGGCATATGTCAGTCAGATCGATAGCTAGATCCACCAAATACCGACTCGATGTAGTCGAATGATGTATCTTCGAGTACCTATGTTTGCTTTTTAGCATATTCATTTTTCACGGTTTTCGCGGAGAACAAATATCAAAACAGACATTTCATGAAAAGATGAAAAAAAGATTTTTCTCGGAGTACAGGAAAAAGATCCGGGATTCCAGTCATTATGTTGTAGCCCTGAGTTTTTGCTACAACTTTTCGTGTTTTTCCTATATATATATATATATATATATATATATATATATATATATATATATATATATATATATATATATATTATATATATATATATATATATATATATACAGTACCGCCCAAAATGTTATAATATATTGAATTATTGAACATAACTTTTTTCAAAAAAAAAACGAATGAAGATCAAATTTTCAGATATTTTTTACAAGCCAAATTCACATGTTTTCGAGTGATAGAACAAGTTTGGAAAATGCTTTATTAGGTTTATTCGTTAAAAAAAATGGAAATAGTAAAAAGTGCTTATAGAGATGTTCAGTTTTTTCGAAGTAATAAAACAAATATTCTAGTATTTGGTGGCATATACTTTCGAGTCAATGACTGCCTGACATCTACGAGGCATAGAATCAATCAAAGAGTCAATGGTTGCCTGCGAAATCGCCTTCCATTCCTCCTCTAGCTGCTTAAACTTTTCATCAGCATTTCTGCATGTTCTTCCCGTCAATTTTCGTTGCAAATGTTCCCATAAATTTTCGATGATGTTCAAATCGGGAGACTGGCTCGGCCACTCCAAAACATCCACATGCCGACGGCGAAACCAGTTCTGAACGTGCTGAGATCGATGTTTCGGGTCGTTATCTTGTTGAAAGGTGAACCCACGGCCGAATTTGGAGAGGGCCCAAGGGCGCATAGTGCTTTCCATTATGTTCTCATAGCCGTAACGATCGAGATTTCCGACAATACGTCTAATTGGACCCATGCCGCTGGCGGAAAAACAGCCCCAGACCATCACAGAACCACCGCCATGTTTGACTGTGAGCGACTGGTATTGCGGCAGGAAACGCTTGCCCGCTGGACGTCTTACCCACCTCAGACCGTCACTGCAGAACATATTAAACTTGGATTCATCGCTCCAAACAATCTGAGACCACTCACGGCGTGTCCAACTGAGGTGATCCTTAGCCCACTGAACTCGAACTTTACGATTTTTTTCGCTGATGAAAGGCTTCTTTGCAGGCCGCCTTCCATTCAGTCCAGCGGCTTGCAAACGGCGTTTGATGGTAGTTATTGAAGGAGCAGGAGTCGCGGGCGTTGATATGATAGCTTGAATGTCTGTAGCAGTGCGTTTCGGGTCTTCGCGAGATGCGCGCAGGATGCTTCGGTCCATGTACCTCGAAGTTACGCGGGGTCTCCCCGAACTTGTCTTCACGATGACTCGTCCCTGCAATTTTTTTGTGTTCCAAAGTTATTCAGTTGTAGAAAATTCGTTTACCTGGGTTCGAAAACGCCGGAGGATATGGGAGATAGCGCTCTGAGTTACCCCGAACTGCTGAGCGAGCTCGCTCTGTGACCGGCCCTGTTTCGCCCCAGCAACAACAGCTTCTTGCATTCTTTTACTTGTATTTCGATTTCCAACAGTTCAAACCATGACTTGAAACAAAATTTTTATGAATGAAGTTCGGTAAACAAAAAAAAAATCAACTAAAAAAAATCATGGAGAAAAACTGAAAAATGGAAGATATACCAATTTCGGTGTATTTCCTGGAGATAAAAAATAAATCACTCAAAACGACGTCCGGTACGGTACAGACACCCAAAAAAACTTCTGTGAAAATTTGAGCTTTGAATTTTATCTTTGAAAAAAGTTATTTTCAATAACCCTATATATTATAACATTTTGGGCGGTACTGTATATATATATATATATATATGTAAGTTGAACTTCTCTTGGGAAAGTTTGAGTCTTCAAAGTTGAAATTGGGAATGCATTGGGTTGCTCAACAATGCTCTTCCGTTTTTTACTCGGCTTCTCCTCCTTGAAATTACACGAAAAATGAACTAAAAATCTTTTTTCTCAGTTTCTTCTTCCGTTCCCACTGTTTTTTTGGGTATTCTCACATTGTACATTCCAGTTAGTTTATATTTGAGGTTTTTAGAACCCCATTCATAGCATTATTCATGAAGTTTTTTATTTCTAGAATAACAAGAGGGAAAAGAAGTAACATTCAAATACGATAATTCTCAACTTGTCGCTCGTTTCGAATCCCGCGCTTTAGATGTTCAGAGAGTTTTAAGTCCTGTTCTCACGTCCTCAAAGACTTATTCCGCATTTTCGAACAAGTTTCTGAGTTTCTTTGTTACTCCCAAGGAGGAAATTATTGAGACTGCATGAAAAAGAGAAAGAATCTGCAAGGCAGACAATATCCTTCCTCAGCCTTTTCACGTTTCCATATTTTCTCTTTGCTTATTAAAAACTCTAAATTTCGAAAAGTTTTCTCAAACAAGTGTAGCTTATCTGTTCCGGTTGAAGAAGAACATGTTTTATAAAGCAATATTGAGAAGTAGAAGTCTGGCTCGAATGGTCTTGTGTAGCAGGGGCATTCGTTACGGATGAAATATTTAATGAGTGACCTAAATGTACATAATCGTAGTATGTTGAAAAAGACATTCTTGAAGAGGTGCAAAAAACTTATGGAGCGTTAGAATTCAACTTTTCACTTTGCTAACTGATTTTTTTTCTGCTAACTGATTTTCTGCTATCTGGTTTTTTTGAACGCTCCAATGTCTCACCACGAAAACATGACTACGGTGAAAAGAAAGAACCTAAAATGTGTACAATTAGTGAGAGAAATATAACGTTCGAGACATGAGCAGCGATGTCTTTTTTTCTTGCAGCGAGAGAGTTTTAAAAAAAAACCAGATAACAGAAAATCAATTAGCAGAAAAAAATCAGTTAGCAAAGAGAAAAGTTGAATTCTAACGCTCCATTACATTCCATTGAATAGGAGTGACAGCGTGGTAGACAGAGCAGAGTGTCAATGTTTTTGTAGAAAAAATTTAAACATTTATGATGTGACTGGTTTTTTACATGGTCTTTTTCCTATGTCTCATGATCTGGTTAGCATGAACTCGGCCAAGATTATGATGAAAAAACGTAGATCTACAATACCTGCCACTTTATCGTTTCTAGTGACCACATGAGCCTGACAAAGAGTTTTTGTCAATAAAAGTCTTTTGCTTCTCGCAGATATTATGTATTGAAATACCTTTCTTTTTGGGTTATTTGATTCATACATCTTTTGTTTCTTGAGATAGCGATATGTGTTATAGGCAGAGATATAATGTTATAACTAAAACTCTAATATCTTACTCGTTAAAATTTTTTGAAAATTATAAAATGTTCTCTATTGTGCCACTCACTGATGACTCTATTGAGAAACTTACCATACGGTATAAAAGCTTTCATTACTAGTACTATCGTCTATGTTTTCGAGCATATCAACAATAAGCTTCCTCTCCATGCCACCATAGAGTTCCAAGAAAAAAAGGGATCAATTTAATCGACTTTCACCCAATGAGCACATAGGTCGAGCGGGGCATGGGACAAAAACAGCTTGTATCTTCGAAAATATAGCGTTTCAGTATTGTGCCACAAATTCCAATTTCTCATACATTGCACTAATCAACATATTCACTTTTAACACAAATTCCAATTTCTCATACATTGCACTAATCAACATATTCACTTTTAAACTACATATTAAACAACTACATACTTCAAAGGTTGCTCGCATCTCGTACTGATTCCTTAGTTTTTCTTCTTCAGTCAACCAGCCTCGGCCTTCCGAATACTTTCACTTGTTTCTGGTAGTTGTTACTTCGGTTCTTGCCAGGGCGACCCTTCTCTATTTTCATCTTTCCACTTAGGGAGACAGCTAACCCTTGTTCCCGTGCTATGCGGCCTTTTCCTTTTCTGCCATCCGTTCTCTCTTTCTCTCTCTCTCTTAGTGTCTCTCTCTCTCTCTACTCCCTTACTCCACCTTCTTGCCCGAAATCGTTACTCAAGTTGAAGAAGAAATTGAGGAAGTGTGAGAAGGAAAGAAGAATAAGCTTGTAGAAAGAGAAGGGAGAGGGGAAGGGAAAAAATAGAGAGAGAGAGAGAGAGAGAGAGAGAGAGAGAGAGAGAGAGAGAGAGAGAGAGAGAGAAATAAAGAAGGGGAAGAATAGAGAGTGAGAGAGAGGAAAAGAGAGAAAGAAAGAGAGAGATAGAGATAGAGGAGAGAGAGGGGGAGGAAAGGAAGAGAGGGAAAGAGGGAGAAGATTCAGATGCGATATGAGAGAGAAGGCCAATGGATCCTCTCCCTCACTCGCTCGCGGCACAGCTTCAAACTCACAATTACTTCTGCATGCTCAGATTTTTTTCTTGCCCGTTACGTGCCGGGATTGCGCCTTCTCAATAAGAAAATACTTTAAAATAATATATTCTATCCGAGGGAGAGGGTAATGAAGTTTCTAAACAGAAGAGTGTTATTTTTTTCAAAAGATTGTTCTTCTCACAAATTGTTATTCGTTAGGGAGTGTGACCGCTCAGGGATTAGATGCAGGCTTTCGGCGCCCAGTTGAATGAGGCGGGAAGCAGCCTTGATGTTCTCCCAGGTAACATCAATCACCAAGTTAGTTCCATTACAGATTGTCAATTTCTAGGCCAACACAACATTTAATAATCTTAACTGTAAGAAAAAAGTTGCGAATGTCGTTAAGAACTCTACCAATTTCGCGAATTTGTTTCCTCGTACTTTTAAGACAATATTTCTAGATGAGCTTAGAAAAGCTTTTGTGATTTACGTTAGGCCTGTTCTCGAAAATGCCACAGTCGTTTAATCTCCTACAGCTATGGGATTGATATGGGAAATTTAAAAGATTCAACAAATTTTAGATTTTTCTAGCCCAACACGGTCTTTCAAACCGTACTTATCCTAAAAGACTTCGAAGGGGGGGGGTTGGAGTCTTCGAAGGGGGGGGGGGGTTGGAGTCTTCGAAGGGGGGGGGTTGGAGTCTCTTGAATATCGACGTATGATTGCGGATTTGTCACTCATTCATAAAAATTCATTGTCTATCTGATTTCAATTCGTCTCGGTTATTATATATGGCTCCACTTTCCATAGTCCTCCGTAATTCTAATTCGTTCAGAATCGCATTAATTTTCACTATTCATTCATCCAGGTTTTGTACGTGTGCCTGCCTCTAAATCGATCTAAATCAGGAATTCTCTGGCTCAAAACACGAATCCTTCTCCTTATAACTTCTTTAAAATTAGAGAGCTGCCTTTCGAATTTATTTTGCCCAAACCCATAATTTCGATGAATTAAATTAACACTGCCACTGAAATGATAAAAAGTTTTTGTTTTTTCTTTTCAAGCATCCAAAATAGATTTCATAGGTTTAAAGAACCATGTTTGAACGTCAAATGTATGTTACCTTTGTGTTTTTTGCTTTTCTATTATGAATGCTACATGGATAAACAAATTATACATGCTTTTTAAGCATATTCATCAAAATTTGAAGAGAAGTTACCAGTTTTCTCAAGTTCAACCAGAATTCGCTGCAATGTACATATGTGCCAATAGTTATGAAGCAAAAAACGTTTCGAATGCTTAGTTGAGCCTAAAATTGTTGAAGGGAAAAGACAAATAAATTTTCTTTAACATTTAGTGATATTAAAAGAACCTATAAGGCGAAAAAAAGAGGGAGATTCATTGAGAGAGAGAGAGCGATAGGAGGAGTGACAGAGAGAAAGAGAAACGATATGAAATAGAAACAGAGTAAGAAAGAGTGAAAGAAATAGTTACAGTGAGAAAGAATGGTAGAGAGAGAACGACAGAGAGAGAGAGAGAGAGAGAGAGAGAGAGAGAGAGAGAGAGAGAGAGAGAGAAAGAGGTAGAGAGAGAACGACAGGGAGAGAAAGAGGTAGAGAGAGAACGACCAATATGATAGAGAAAGGGGAGTTCTGACATTATTTAATTTCCCCCAAAACTTGCCAGTTGATACTGCGAGTGTGCTTCGGGGTGCACTTCCTCCTGACCTCCTTGGCTTTTCTGTCGGACTGGTGCCCTAATGTCTACGCGTTCTACAACGCCTTCCTAATCGCCGGCTTCTGGATCGCGGCCACGACCACTCATGTCGACCTCGCCATTTTCAAACTTGCGTTCGTTTCCGATTTCAACTTAAAAGTTTTTTGGTAATAAAAAAATTCAAAAATAAAATAGGTAATTTTACAGCGCAATGGAAGCAGTGACAGTGGTCTTGGACATTTTCGTCATTGCCATCTATTACAACCAGAGCAGCAAAGAAGGTTCGTTATTTAGTGTGCTACGACTTTTTCGAACATTCCTTGGCAACCTCCAGTTTTCGTCGGGAACGAGCATTATGATTACACTCAAACTACCGCACGAGAGTAAAGCTAGTCCTTCTGAAGGAATTGAACCCAGCCTTTCCACTCTTACCGGTAGCAAGAGCGTTAACACAACAATACCGAGGACATATGTATACATATAAATGCGGTTCTTTTTAACTTGGCGGGCGCGCTTTACTTTGGGGGGGGGGCTTTTTGAAAATAACTTTATTAAAAATTATTTTTACATTTAAAAAAACGCTTAGGCTTAGGAAAAAGTTTACGCTAACAAGGCCGTACGTCTTAGGTGAACGAGACCGCAAAGAAAATTTTAATTTTTTTAAAAACATTTTTGAACGCACGGAGAAGAGCCCCTTCCCCAAGTAAAGCGCCCCCCAAGTTAAATTGTGCCAAAAATGCTAATACGTAAGGTATTTTTATATGCAGGTGTTGCGTTCTACTGCTTCATCGCGTTCATTCTCCAACTCCTGGGTCGATTCGGAGCCCTTCTTGGTCTGCATCGCATCAGAAAGGTTGAGTAAAACTTTTTATTTTTTTCTGATTCACAATTTTTTTAAAAATACAATATTACGATTCTCACAAAACTTTCTCAAGATTACTTCACTTATCATATTACTTCAGTTTACTCCAGATATTACGTCATAGCGAAACATGGTAACGTGCTCATGGTAGTTTTACGTTATTGAAATAAAGAAAAGCCCTGATTGTTCTTTTTTTCTCAGGAAATGAGTCATTCACATTTTCATGGTAGCGAAGAACTTTGTATATTACCATTTCTTCAGTTCTTTATACTGGTTTAAAAAGCCAATTTCTTTGACTTGATGAACGGATACCTATCCGCTTCGGTATTTCAACTGATAACCCAAAAAACATCAAGTAAACAAAAGAGAACTGGAAAGAATGGGAATCAGGAATAAGCTACCAGTCTGACAGAAGCCGGTTCACCGTGAAGGATCGAGCCCAGCTCTCTCGCAATCTCGACCCGTGGACTAGCTTACGAACGTATAAAATGTAGTTTGCATATAAATATTTCGTCTAAACCAAGCGTCATTGTCTTCAAAACACGTTACTACACGTCTGTTAAATAAATAAATGAAAATTTGGTCTAACTGTTTGTCCTTGTAATAGTTTATTTATATTTTTTACACCAGACGTCACCGTCTTCAAAATAAGTTACTACGCATCTTTTAAAGAAAACCATTAATGTTCTGAATCACTTCGGAAAAGAATTTTTTTTGGTAACGAGCAGAAATTAGAATGCGGACGAGTTCGAGACTAATTTCGAGTGGTATACTTTGAGGAGCGAAAGAACGCCGGCCTTGCGAACGAGACTCCCTTTGTCAGCCGACCCGACTATCAGCCGGTACAGTCATCTGCCACAGCGGTGGCTCCCGCCGACGTGTCTAGCGCGTACAATCAGTACTCAGCCGCCCCCAAGACCCTCGGAGAACTACCCGATCTCTCCCAGAAGTTTGCTCAACAACGTTACCAGTAAGCTTTTTGACAATAAATCCACAACGGGATTTCCCCGTAGCTTCAAGACGTTTTTAAAAAAGAGTATTTAGACGATAATAATATATTCATTCGCCAAAGGAAGGTTTTTTCTCCCCGTCTCTTATATGTTCTTTCCTATTCTCATTCAAAAGAGAGATTAGACTTTTTTTCATCAGAGAAGATAATTTCTGTTGGAGAATAACAAACAAGGTTTAGAGACCATATATTAATTCGAGCATTTTGATAACTCTTATTTTGTTGTAAAAGATACATTTATTCATTCATAGTGTCACTATAGTTAGGTTTTTAGTTTGTCTAGCGTGCTTATGGACTTCTCCTGCGGAGCTTGATTCTTCTAGGCCAGTCAGATTTTGTCCACTTAATTGTCCTCACTTCATTTCCTCTCTAAGATCTCGGATATCGATTGTTTAGTAATCTTTTATTTTTGATAATTGTGGTTCATGCATAAAAAAGCTTTGTGACGCGATAAAAGTTTTGTATTCAATTCTATTTACAAGAAAAACGAAGGTAAGGAAAGTAAGAATATTACTACTGGAAAGTAAGCGTAATACTAAAAATAAAATTTGCCTCTTTTCATTCAGTCAGACATTTTACAAGTCAATTGAGCCTTTCATATACAACACTATCGCACGGAATGGCAATGTTTCACCGTGGTGTAACGGTAACGCGCTTGAGAAGAGATGGCTCGGTTCGATCCCACCCGGTCAAAACAGCTTTTTCTGTGCGATTTTTTTTATCAATTGTAGTCAGACCTATACATAGATGAATATGTATGTTTGCTTTGTTATCAAAGTGAAGACATTATTCACGGAAGGTTGCTTCGAACAGTGAATGATTCAAAAATAAAGGTTTAATGAAAAGATTCAAAATGATGATTCAAAAATAAAGGTTCACCTTTTTATAACAATTTGGATACAATGCAAGCAAAAGGTTTTTCTTAATCAAAAAACAAACAAAAATTTTGAATTAAAAAATGCATTAACAAATAAAAAATTATGCGAAGGCTAGAGGAGAAGCCTACTTAGTCAGCGAAAGCGCACGCGTGAACATCATCCACCGAAAAAGGTTCGAGAGCACTGGTGGATGATCTAATCTCTCTTTCTCGCCGCTTTCACTCGTCTCCTGTCCGAATACGACCTCGTAGTCATTCTTGGCCTTCTTCGTGATCGTTACCTAGAATCATGATAATTTTTGGGTCAAGTTCGGCTGATTCCAAATTATATTTTGGCTATCAAAGGGAAAAAGCTTTGTTCGGAACACAAATTTTGAACGAGAGGTATACTCATTCATAGCATGGATAAATGAATTGAATTGAAATGAATAGCTCAAATGAAAAGACACGATGGGGAGACACAGGGTGCGTCAAAAGCACTTGGACACTGAAAAAAACCATTAATTTTCTTTCAAATTGAACACAATCACGTCAACTTAACATAAGAGTTTAACAAGGTTAACAAGAATTCATAGTCTTATCGATCGATACAAGTTGAAGATATCACTCGAAATGGTTCCCTTTGTTCCGAATTACAGCTCTCAGACGCTTGGGATATGCTTCGACTGCGGCCCGCAGAGTCTCATGGGGAATCCTTGTCCACTCACACTGTAGGGACCTTTTCAGACTGGACAAGTAATTGTGAGCGAAAGAGCAGGCTTTGCTCTGTAAGATGGACTAAATGGAAAAATCCATGGAATTCAAGTCAAGTGAGTTTGTATACCATTCTCCAGCCACAATGAATGAAGGCACATTGCGAGAAATCCACTACTGTGTTTTCTTAGGGGTGTGGGTCGGAGCTCCGTCTTATTGGAACGTCCAATTCTGATTTCCGAAATGAGCATCAGCCCAGGGCTTCACGTTCTTCTCGAGAATATCCGAAATGTACAGTTCCGTGTTTACCTTGGCTTCTTTTGGAACGAAAAAAGTGGAATGCGACCAGTAGCCGACACCCCGGTGGAAACCATGACGGAAGCGGGTTGAGACACATGAGACACGATTCTCCCAACATAATTAGCATCTTCAGAAGATGATGCAAGCACCGTGTCAATTTGATTATTGAAACTTCGTTCAATAGTGAAAGTTTTTGCGTCCGTGAAAAGAGTGGTCAGGTGATTTCCAGCCGCGGCCTTCGAGAGGAGTCCGCGGCATTTTTCGAGCCTCGCTTTTTTCTGTTTGTCCGACAATTCATGGCGATTTTGGTACTTGTAAGGGTACATCTCGAGTTGCTCGTGGACAAATCTTTTTTATCGATGCGTCAGATACACCGAGTTCAGCAGCCATTTTTCCCATGCCGTGTCCAGGGTTGCGTTTGATTAGTTTCTGGACAATTTTCCTGATCCGAAGAGTTGTGGCAAAAGCTGGACGGCCTGTACGAGGACGAGCAGAACGTAGCACTTAGTATTATGAAGAGTAATGTCCAGTAAACGGATGGTTTCTGAGCGGGGTGACCGGCACTGCTTAAATCCAGAATTGCAACTGGAGGTGGATTAGGGCGCATATTACCATGAAAGTTAAAATAATAAAATTTGAAAAACAGTAATAAGTAGAGAGAAGATCGAAAAATAATTTGATGTCATCTTCCAGCGCGCGAGATGCGTAGTTCTCCCGCCAAGGCTGATTAAGTATTATCCAAGTACTTTTGACGCACCCTGTAGAGCAAGACAGAGACCTGTAGCACTGACCCCACTATTCAGTGAAAATAACGCTAGGAAGAAGTGAACGGACAGTTTTCGATGTCAGATTAGCTGTGAACACTTTGCTAGAGACAGAGCTGTTTAAGCGGCTCGCATACGCATCTAATCGCTGCAAGCAAAGCGTCCGAGCTGCATAAATCTCCAGCTCGTAATCCTGCAACAGCTCACTGGCTGGTCAAGACAGAGAAATTAATACTACACTCAGAAAGAAACTTTTTGCAGAAAGAAAGTGCAGTAAACCTGGCTCTGCATCGCATGCAACCTCTCAACTGATAAATTTTTTGTGGTGATTCCACTTTTATTAGCCACACAGAAAGTTTGAAACAAATGAATCATCGAGATACCGTGTCGCAACTTAATTTTTGGTAGTTATGTCTTTCCGGGTAAGAGACAGATGGGTTCAGTCCCGCCCCGCGGATTAACTTTTTCCGTGTGATACTTCAACCATTTCGCTAAATTTGTTGTCTGACCTTCACCTTATCCCGGTGCTTGGACATTATTTGCTCGTTTGGAAAGATGTACACGCCGTGCATAACGAGCTGGAGGCTCATCTCCTGAAGAGACAACTGTCTGCCATGCAGAGAGCGTAGCTTACTGAACTCATCGCCAGTCTGCGTCTCTAGCATGATCGTAGTCCCCTCAACAACATCGGGCTATTTCTGAGTCCGTCTCCCCTTGGTTAACACTCACACAATTCATTCCTTCTTCTTTTCTAAAGCTTAAACTTCCAGTTTAGAGGGAGAAGTGTTTCTGTTTATGACGTTGGAGGTCTGCAAACAGAACCACTGGCGACGCTTTGAAAACTTGCAAACGTTAACGATTTTGCACGGAACGAACTCCTTATCTATAGACGATTTTCTTTTTTCAACTGTAAATGAAAATGCATATGAAACCTTGAGCTCTTTTTTCTCTTACTCAGGACCAGCTTATGGCTCCGTCCAGATCCTCTATTGTTCACGTAAGGCATGAGAACTCAATTTTATTGAAGATTTATTTCTCGAGCCCCAGCACAACGTCGATCAAAAAAACTGTAAATAAGAGTAAGCCCTACTTCTCGCTTATTATAAGCTACGGATTTTTGATCAAATAGGTTAGCGGACTGTTTGAAAAAACATGTGCAAAATTCGTGTGGTGTGACGGGAACCGAACCCGCTTCGCTTTCCAGGCAAAGCTCTTACCCACTGAGCTATACACGCAATATAATTCACATTTTTAGGCCCATACAACAAACCTGCAGATGGAAGCGAAGCGCCACAGTGCTGGTGTGCAGGAGCATGATTGCGTAATCGACGAGGAACTCCACGCTCCACTTCCGATAGGGGTAGTGAAAGTCGTTGCACTGGAAGAGCGCCAGACTGCCGAGTTTGGAGAGGCGTGTATTGACAACGAAGGCGTCTTTGGCGGACTTTTGGTTAGTAAACCGTTTCAACACACTTTTTGAGGCCCAAAACAAACTTGGTTAAAGTATTTGTAAGTTATACCCAAACGAGCGAGAGAGTGGGTTCTAGAAGTCAACATTGATATGATTTATCTTCGTTCTTGACCACATCTCAGGCACCATATAAGTGATAACTCAAAAAGTTATCCCTTAGTGATGATTAAGACTTCGAACTTGAAATTGGATAACCGCGCGTTTTTTCTTGGGTCAGTATCCAAACAATCCACCTCTTTCGTATTGGGAACGAGCGTGTCATCATTTCACTAGCAAATACCGATACCTAATTCTTTCGATGGTGCTATATAACAAAGGCTAATCGAGTTCTGACATAGGCTTTGAAGTTCGTGATTCGAATCATTGAAAAACGTTAACTAAAATTTCAAGTTTTGCTCTGGTTTCTCTGAGCCACTTCCGTGTAAAGATACGCACATTGAAGTCTAAAAAGATACGAACGATGTTGTTTTAATTAAGATGAAACAAAAACATATCTCCGAAAACAACTTGAAACATTTGTTTTTGTTAATTGTTTGATGTTAAGCACAATTCGTCATTGTATTCTCATGAAAATTCATGAAAACATTACCAGAATTTTAAATTTTTTTAGTGCTATCATTTTGAAGAACAGAGTTGTTTATATTTTCATGAACGATACTTTAAATATACACACGTTACGAAGCTCAAACTGAATGTTAGGTTTATAACCTTTTTTTTTTGCAAAACTCTCTTCGGCTGTCTACATCAGTGCGTGCAGTAGGCAGCAGAACTCTCTTCGGCTGTCTACATCAGTGCGTGCAGTAGGCAGCAGAAACTCTCTTCGGCTGTCTACATCAGTGCGTGCAGTAGGCAGCAAAACTCTCTTCGGCTGTCTACATCAGTGCGTGCAGTAGGCAGCAGAAACTCTCTTCGGCTGTCTACATCAGTGCGTGCAGTAGGCAGCAGAACTCTCTTCGGCTGTCTACATCAGTGCGTGCAGTAGGCAGCAGAAACTCTCTTCGGCTGTCTACATCAGTGCGTGCAGTAGGCAGCAGAACTCTCTTCGGCTGTCTACATCAGTGCGTGCAGTAGGCAGCAGAACTCTCTTCGGCTGTCTACATCAGTGCGTGCAGTAGGCAGCAGAAACTCTCTTCGGCTGTCTACATCAGTGCGTGCAGTAGGCAGCAGAAACTCTCTTCGGCTGTCTACATCAGTGCGTGCAGTAGGCAGCAGAAACTCTCTTCGGCTGTCTACATCAGTGCGTGCAGTAGGCAGCAGAAACTCTCTTCGGCTGTCTACATCAGTGCGTGCAGTAGGCAGCAGAAACTCTCTTCGGCTGTCTACATCAGTGCGTGCAGTAGGCAGCAGAAACTCTCTTCGGCTGTCTACATCAGTGCGTGCAGTAGGCAGCAGAAACTCTCTTCGGCTGTCTACATCAGTGCGTGCAGTAGGCAGCAGAACTCTCTTCGGCTGTCTACATCAGTGCGTGCAGTAGGCAGCAGAACTCTCTTCGGCTGTCTACATCAGTGCGTGCAGTAGGCAGCAGAAACTCTCTTCGGCTGTCTACATCAGTGCGTGCAGTAGGCAGCAGAAACTCTCTTCGGCTGTCTACATCAGTGCGTGCAGTAGGCAGCAGAAACTCTCTTCGGCTGTCTACATCAGTGCGTGCAGTAGGCAGCAGAAACTCTCTTCGGCTGTCTACATCAGTGCGTGCAGTAGGCAGCAGAAACTCTCTTCGGCTGTCTACATCAGTGCGTGCAGTAGGCAGCAGAACTCTCTTCGGCTGTCTACATCAGTGCGTGCAGTAGGCAGCAGAACTCTCTTCGGCTGTCTACATCAGTGCGTGCAGTAGGCAGCAGAAACTCTCTTCGGCTGTCTACATCAGTGCGTGCAGTAGGCAGCAGAAACTCTCTTCGGCTGTCTACATCAGTGCGTGCAGTAGGCAGCAGAAACTCTCTTCGGCTGTCTACATCAGTGCGTGCAGTAGGCAGCAGAAACTCTCTTCGGCTGTCTACATCAGTGCGTGCAGTAGGCAGCAGAAACTCTCTTCGGCTGTCTACATCAGTGCGTGCAGTAGGCAGCAGAAACTCTCTTCGGCTGTCTACATCAGTGCGTGCAGTAGGCAGCAGAACTCTCTTCGGCTGTCTACATCAGTGCGTGCAGTAGGCAGCAGAACTCTCTTCGGCTGTCTACATCAGTGCGTGCAGTAGGCAGCAGAAACTCTCTTCGGCTGTCTACATCAGTGCGTGCAGTAGGCAGCAGAAACTCTCTTCGGCTGTCTACATCAGTGCGTGCAGTAGGCAGCAGAAACTCTCTTCGGCTGTCTACATCAGTGCGTGCAGTAGGCAGCAGAAACTCTCTTCGGCTGTCTACATCAGTGCGTGCAGTAGGCAGCAGAAACTCTCTTCGGCTGTCTACATCAGTGCGTGCAGTAGGCAGCAGAAACTCTCTTCGGCTGTCTACATCAGTGCGTGCAGTAGGCAGCAGAACTCTCTTCGGCTGTCTACATCAGTGCGTGCAGTAGGCAGCAGAACTCTCTTCGGCTGTCTACATCAGTGCGTGCAGTAGGCAGCAGAAACTCTCTTCGGCTGTCTACATCAGTGCGTGCAGTAGGCAGCAGAAACTCTCTTCGGCTGTCTACATCAGTGCGTGCAGTAGGCAGCAGAACTCTCTTCGGCTGTCTACATCAGTGCGTGCAGTAGGCAGCAGAAACTCTCTTCGGCTGTCTACATCAGTGCGTGCAGTAGGCAGCAGAACTCTCTTCGGCTGTCTACATCAGTGCGTGCAGTAGGCAGCAGAAACTCTCTTCGGCTGTCTACATCAGTGCGTGCAGTAGGCAGCAGAAACTCTCTTCGGCTGTCTACATCAGTGCGTGCAGTAGGCAGCAGAAACTCTCTTCGGCTGTCTACATCAGTGCGTGCAGTAGGCAGCAGAAACTCTCTTCGGCTGTCTACATCAGTGCGTGCAGTAGGCAGCAGAAACTCTCTTCGGCTGTCTACATCAGTGCGTGCAGTAGGCAGCAGAAACTCTCTTCGGCTGTCTACATCAGTGCGTGCAGTAGGCAGCAGAAACTCTCTTCGGCTGTCTACATCAGTGCGTGCAGTAGGCAGCAGAAACTCTCTTCGGCTGTCTACATCAGTGCGTGCAGTAGGCAGCAGAAACTCTCTTCGGCTGTCTACATCAGTGCGTGCAGTAGGCAGCAGAACTCTCTTCGGCTGTCTACATCAGTGCGTGCAGTAGGCAGCAGAACTCTCTTCGGCTGTCTACATCAGTGCGTGCAGTAGGCAGCAGAAACTCTCTTCGGCTGTCTACATCAGTGCGTGCAGTAGGCAGCAGAAACTCTCTTCGGCTGTCTACATCAGTGCGTGCAGTAGGCAGCAGAACTCTCTTCGGCTGTCTACATCAGTGCGTGCAGTAGGCAGCAGAAACTCTCTTCGGCTGTCTACATCAGTGCGTGCAGTAGGCAGCAGAACTCTCTTCGGCTGTCTACATCAGTGCGTGCAGTAGGCAGCAGAAAAAAGGCGTGTGAACGGACAAACTCTGATCGAATTTAGTGTGAGTAGTGAAGACTCCCTTCTTCCAAGCAGAGCCCTTTCCTTCCCGGAAAGCCATACTCGGCTCGACGGGCGCAAGAAAGACCTCCTCCACGGGAACCTTCAGCGATACATTCATGCTGTCACCCGCCTTCAGCTCGCATTCCGCCATTTCCTTCTCTTAAATTCGCTTTCGTCACTTCCTATTCCACAATAAAAGCTCTTTTTTGCCATAGCAAAAAGTTTAGCTAAAAACTACAAGTTTTTGCGCAAAATGGGAATAACAACTGCTAAAAAAAGCAGAATGACAAAGACAAGAGATACTAGAAGATAAAGAAGGAATAGAGAGAGAAGAAGAGCTAATAACAGAGAAAAAGAACAAGAAATACGGAGAAAACAAATAGATACATATATAGAAAGAGATTAAAAGAGAGAGATACATTGAAATAGAGAAAAAAGATAGAGAAAAGAAGAGAAAAAATAGAGAAAATAAAAGAGAGAAATAGAGAGAGAAAGAAAGATAGAGAAAGAACAAAAAAGAAAGAGAGAGCGAGAAAGAGAAAGAAAGAGAGAGAGAAAGAGAGAGATATAGAGATATAGAGATAGGGAGGCAGAGAGAGAGAGAAAGAGAGAGAGATTGAGAGAGAGAGAGAGAGAGAGAGAGAGAGAGAGAGAGAGAGAGAGAGAGAGAGAGAGAGTTTCGCACCAGTATGCATCAGCCACGCGCCACTCTGCTTCCTCTTGGACGCCGTCTCATAGCAGCTCACTTCATAAACTTGGCCCAGAATGGCCTCGAGTCGATCGTCAACGACATGAGAAGAAATCACCGAGTCGGTATCTGCTTAAGTAACCATTTCTTGGTAAACCCGTGGGTGATGAGGTAGTTATAATTTGATCTAGAAATATTGAAAGAGAGATGGACAGAGAGAGGAAAAGAGGGAGAAAGAAAGAGTTATAAAGTAAGAGATAAGGGAGAGAAAGAGGGAAAGATATGATAGAAATAGAGGAATAAAGTGAGAGAGAAAAACAGAAGAAGAGAGAAATAGGTAAAAGAGAAAACAAAGTAAAGAGATAGCCAGAAAAAGAATAAAGTGAGTGAGACATCAATTTCTATCCCCCACGTGAGCTTAGTTTTTTAGTTGACTCGAGCGATAGTTTGACTTAATTTCGCCTTAACTACTTCCTGAAGGCGCTTGCTTATAACAATATTGCTTTTATTAGCCTAGGGTCAGATTTTGGGGACTAGAAATGATTAAGCAAATCCTAGCACTAAACATTTTTTCTCAAGCCAACTCGAGTAATTCATTATACATAAACTAAACTGGTCGAACAAACTAAAAACTTCTACAAAATTAATAAGGTACCTTTAAATTTCAAAGGCGGCGCCTTGAAAATATTGCAGACATCATTCATGAGAGCCGCTTTGACATCTTCGGTTTTTGCCTTAGCGGTTTTTTTCTTCTTCTTCGACCTTTTCTTCTTTCGAGCAGGCGATGAGGTACTTTGATGGCCAGTGGAAAGGGCTTTGATCGTTTGCTCAGAGTGTGATTTATCTTTGCTCTTCGACTCCTTGCTCACGTGCAGCTTTTTCTTGGTCTCTCGAACCAGCATAAGTTTCTCCACTTTGACTCTGAGAGACAGTGAATGAATTTTAGTAATTTTATTTTTAAAAAAACAAACTATTATGACATTTCTCGCTATGAGACTGCACAAGATAGGTAATCACTATACTTCTATATGACATTCCACTCCAAGCTTATTGTTAGTATACTATTTCGCTACCGCAAGTTTCGGTTGTCTTTTTGAAACAATACTGCACACTAAATATTTCGTTTCGAATCATTTAATTTTTTGAGCGAACTTAACAGAGTTAGCTCGAAGTTTTCAGACTTTTAAAGACTTGAATCACTTAATCGGAGAATCATCGGCAAGTTTTTCTTGAAATTAGCAATTATGTGACTATTAAAAACACGATCTGGTTTCTAAGCCTTACGGCCTCTTCAGCATAAATTCAGGATATGCCTAGCAGTAAGCCGAGACTAGCATGTACATATTTTTTAGGCCAAAACCTAAGTATAACACAACATTTCTGCGTTTATATCATGATCCAATATTATTTAGCTTGTTTATACTTTCCTAGAACTTCCAGAAGTCATTTCCCACGTGTTGATTATCAAAGGTCATCCATCAAAGATGAAAAATGTCAATACCATAATCTAGAAAAACTATGTGATAGAACGTCGCTGAATTTTCGAAGGTTTCAGCGTTAAACCTCTGAAGGTATTAAAAGTTTAAGGTAGGAATGGGCCAAATCGGTAAAAACGGAAAAAATAGCATTTTGCAAAATCAGAGAGATCTATTTGAAGCAGCGGAATTCGAGGTATTCGAGTTTTTCAGGCGAAATCAGTTCATAAAATTTAACTTGCTCTTGACGGTTGGCTGACTCGTTCTTCTAAAAGCCGCGGAAGCCGGCCGCAAGTTTGGCGAGTGAGATTTTGATCCTGAGAAGCTCGTTTTCGACTGTGAAAACGATTTTAGACTTTCAACCAACGCTCGACTGACGTTCAATCAAATCCCTCTCATCCTCGGACTTGCTGCTGTCCGAGTGGTCCAGTTCATACAGAATTCCTGATTAAACACTGTGTTTTCGGAGATTTTCAATTTCCAGTTTAACTTCTTCATTTTCGTCTTCAACGACATGCAATACCGCTGAGTTCAACAATTTTACTTAAAGTTTTTGATTTCAGCTGTTATTGCTGAAGATAATGATGCTGTAGAGATTAGGCGGGAATGTTCATTAAGGTCTGAAAAAAACAGCCTCGAAGTGGTTTTTTCATTGGCCGCACTATGATCAATTTCATAGACATGAGATGCGAAAAAGTTCCAAGTATGCTTGCTTCCGTTCAACATCTAATTTAATTTTTTCCGTTATCTCGTTAGCTATAACCACTGATTTAAGTAAGATTGGAAAACATATACATAACCATGTCTTGCCGAGGAAAAATTAAGAATTCAAAAATTTATTCCAAAAGCAGTGATAACGTTTAATGATTCTATATTTTGATAAGTTATTATAGCTTTGAGATTGTGCAAGTTGAGATTATAAAAGTCAATCTCATACAAAGTAGTCATTCAAAATAATTTCTAGGTTGTTTATGAATGAGGTATGTTGAGAGAAATTGTAGTTATTATACACATTATTCAACTATCACATGAACAAAAGCTAAAGTGGCACGTTTCAACCCAGAAATTGTAGTTATTATACACATTATTCAACTATCACATGAACAAAAGCTAAAGTGGCACGTTTCAACCCAGAAATTGTAGTTATTATACACATTATTCAACTATCACATGAACAAAAGCTAAAGTGGAACGTTTCAACCCAGAAATCTCTGAACGGGAAGCGAGCACGTTACCAGTTTGAATTAGAAGTAGCAGGGCTCAGTCCCGACCCGAATGATAGCTTTTGACCATGTCATGCTTTAACCTATTTCACTTCAACCAGGCGTCCATCCCTACATTCATAGTGTCAAATCAAACTGTTGGACTCAACCTACCCAAGTCTTGCCTAGAATGTTAAAAGTAGTTGCATACCAGGTGGGAACTTTCCGAAGAACTTTTTGGCATGCTCAGTTTGTACTTCTAAATAGCTGTAGACTCGGACGCTCTTCAAGAAGGGAGCCACTTCGATTTGGATGCCAGGGAAGAATAGGATTTTAGTTCTGAAACTATTGTACTGTGCTTTAGGTATTTTTTTTTACAAAACTAAAAAATTCCACTTTGAAGATGCAAGTTTGGAACTCTTCACAATTATTATGAAGGTTGAAGTTGAAAAAAGTTTTATTTATTTATTCATTTATTTATTCAATACATTATTATATATGTGACATCAGGTTGGAGGATATGACGTGAAGTTAAAACTGAGACAGGGAAAGTATAGAAAAAAAATTAAATAATGAAAGAAAAATGAAAGAATATGATTATAACTCGAAATGAGGTGATTCGAGCAACAGCAAAAAAAAGAACGACACAATTTGTTGTTTTTATCAACAAAGAAAAAGGTTTCAAAACTTATAAATTATAAAATCTCCACATAAACATCAAGGATCCTCAGTAGATTAGGGTAAGATAGAAGGAACTTCTTGAGAAGATTTTGATTGAGGTGGCTGAATGTTATAACTCCTAGTTCATTCAGAAATCTGGACGTGCGGTAGCCGAAGGAGTTCTTAAGATTCATTCTATTAAACTTTCTTATGGCCAGGTAGAATGATGATATTCTACCAAGAGACGGACGAAATACATAAAAAGCGCTTGCCCGTACATTCACATCACATCTAATGAAGCAGACTGCCAAAACAATATCGATCATGATACGTCTCAAATGGAGAGAAGACATGTTGAGTTGACATAGACGCTCATGATAAGAAGGTTGAACAATGTGATTCTCAAAGAAAAGCCCACAACGATGATACAAGAGTTTAGTGAAAATATGAGAAACTCTTTCTAATTTCCGAATCTCTTTTTCCGAATCTCTTTTTTGGTTATGCAGCTGATTTTAAAGAATAACTACGCATTAAAACCGCTTAAGAATTGGGAATCTTAAGGAGGCATGAGCATTGCATTCAACAACATCTTGTGAACAAAAAAGCTTATTTAAATGGTACTGAGATTTAGAAAGAGTAAATAAGTTTATTTAAAGATTTTTTTTCAGATTAATGCATCTTCGTGATTGACATTATAGATTTTGCACAGTCTTCAAGTGCTACGTCAAAATCACCTAACTGAAGAGTTTTTATATCTATGTAAACAAATTTTATTCAAAATGCATAGAGTATCATTATTCAGAAGTATATTCCTGGTATCGATGTCATCTCGTTTTTTCGTTTTTTCTCTCCTGTTTTCAAGGACTTCAACAGTTGAAAGATTAAAAAAATCGCGAGGGAACTTGAGTGAGCTTGCTACAAGGTTTTTTTTAAAACATATAGCCATTACTTATAGCCAGAATGATAGCCCATTTTTTCTCTCAAGAAATTAGAGAAAAGCGAGATGGAGTGCAAATATAATAGATTCGACCGCTCGCCGCATAAGCAATGTAAAATAATGACAGAGGCGTATTTGATAGGACCGGACTCACTTGCGTTCAGTGCACATTTGCCAGAAGGACATGGAAAAGTCATCAGTGCTGCAGACAAACTCATTTTTCGCCTTCTCGAATTTCATCATCGTCATGCTTTTCAGCGTCCACATCTCGCAGAAGCATCTCTCACACTCGCTTAGTATCCCATTCACTTCGAAAAGCTTTCTTTGTATCTCACCTTAATGACCACATATTCAAGTGTTTTTTGTATTACGGAGAAATGCTTGGTTACACAGTTTAGAGGTAGGGACACCCGATCGAGATGAAATATCATTGAACTTCCATTTTTTTGGTTTTGACTTCTTTTTTTTGGAATCAAACCTAGAAGTCTCTCTGAATCTGAAGGACCGTTCTCAAAAAAAATACCGAAGATGCTTTGCTAATCCTTGTTGTAGTTCTATATGGAAAGTTCGAAAGCCTATTTCTGTTACTCACACTTGCTCATAATGCTAAGCGGGATCTGCGGTGCGACCATGTAGCCTACATATTGGAACGGGCTTCGCCTGTGAAAGCTCTACATTTATCCTTATTATTAGCCTTCAAAACTTCATCCACTTTTGATCGTTCAAATTGGGAGCTCTTAGCGGGCTTTTCGGAATGGGCTTTTCAGACTCTTGCGAGCTTTCATTCCCATGACACGATTGCAAAAGTATTCGTAATACCTTCCTCTGCGTCGCACAGCCGCTCTTGTATTTCTTGTTGCCACTGCAAATGAATCTAGTAAATATCATTCTTCTCATGAAACCAAGAAGTCAACTAAGCAGTAAACCGATTTTGATAATGACATCAAAACTCTTCTATACAGTAAGAAAGACGCTGTTTTTTTCTTAAACCCTGAAAGAAGTGTGTTAATCTGGAAGACTGATCATGAGAAAAGAAAAACCCGATTTGTAGGTCGACCGAGCTCAAGTGATGATGAATAGAGAATACCATACATACAAATACAGTAGTGGCCATTATTTGTGAATTTCATTGTTTTTCATCATAACTTTTTTTTCCTTTCAGCAGTCTAAGTCAAACTTTCAGAGTTTCTGTATAGAAGAAAAGGAAATAAGTTGATAACCGAATCTTTTTTTTCTATAAAAAACACTGAATGTTTGAAAAATTTTAATTCAAGCACTTATAAAATAGCTTTCTGGTACAAACGCTTGTAATAATTAAAACTATGCTTAAGATATACATAGCAGTCAACAATGGACAAGAAGAATTATCTACTTTGTGACGAAGCCACGAGAGTAAATTACAGCTTGAAATCGTCGGGGCACTGACTCGATGAGGTTGTCAATAAGCGCTTGAGGTGTTGCCTTCCAAGCGACCTCAATCTGGAGGAATTTTTTTTCAAGACTGGAGGCTTCGAAATTTCTAAGTCTCTTTTCAAATTTCTAAGTCAGAAGACTCGCTGGGCCAGAATCTCGACCCTACTTCAATCAAACTCCTTCTTGACAAGTCGAATTGCTCGGGTCATTGTCCTGTTGACGAACGGTCCACAGAACGGAACGCAAAAGGTCGCATTGTGTTTTAAAGATTGTATTGATACTTTTCTCCGTCCATAGTACCTTGCATGAAATTAACAGGGCCGTGAGGCCAAAAGCATCCCTACACAGAGACAGATCTACTCTCGTGCTTCACGGTCGGAATCTTCAAATAACTTTATCCACCAAAGGATGAGTTGTCAAGACTCATCTACTGACATGGGGAGTATCACAGCAAGATAATATTCAATTTGAAAAGAGAACACTTCGTAGCATTTTGTCGAGACTTGTTTAGTAGAGGAAGTAATAGGCGATTATGAGACGAGTTTGGGTCATTCGGACGACAAGAATAATTATTTTATCGCAGCTGAACGTTAGGTAGAAAAGACGACCATCTTTGAGGAGTGAAAATGAGGAGAATGTATATAAAGAATCTGGTACTCCGGATTGAATCTTGTGCTCATGAAACGTCTCACATAGTTTATACTCTTGGTTCCCAATAGCATACACTTCGCTTCATCTGACCAAACTATTCTACGCATCATCTGAGGCGTCTAGATGAGGTGAGTTTCCGTCTATTTCTCGCAGAGATGTATGGCTTTTTCACAGGCCTCCCTTCATGTAGTATCACATGCTGTAATATACTTCTGATAGTCCGCAGAGATGAAGAGGGAGACGATACAAGACGGAGAATATTCGTAGCAGTGCGTCGAGGGTCTTCTCGGGATAACCGTAAAAAGTTGCGGTCGAAATCTGGGGTGGTGAAGCGAGCTCTGCCTGTTTGTTTTTTTCTTGACATCTCCTTCAGTGCGGTGACGCTTCATGAGCTGTATTATTATATAATAGACATTGCCCTCGAAGACTCACTGGAATGTTTGATTTTCGTTCCTCCATCTTTGTATTTAAGATAGCTTTTAGTTGAGTTTCGATAAGAGTTTGTTCACCAAGCCTAGCAGGCATAACCTCCGCAGGTATTCCCACTGTTTCACACGAAAATAAGAACTCAAAAATAAATTATTCTAAATTACAGCAAACGGAAACTTGATAACACAGTCTTTGTGTGTGAATATTACAGTATCCAATACGATTAGAAAATTACAGTATCCAATACGATTAGAATATTACAGTATCCAATACGATTACCAATTTTCAAAGAGCTCTCAAAAACTGAAGGCAACAATATGAGCTCCCTGCTCCAAAAGTTGAAGTAGATTGCTCTATGGAAAAAAAACTTATGACAAAAAACATTGATCTTCACAAATCATTGGCCGCATCCATATAATTAGTTTTCCTTATTTTAAAACAGAAACCCAAAGGTTTGCGCGCCGATTATACCCCCAGTATAGGTTTGGCAAACATCCTTAGATAGTAAATTATACCAAAAAATAACAAATACACTTTTTTAATGCTTGTCATCCATTTCTCAACTTCCTCGCGGCTCAAGACGCTTGTTTGGAGCAGCCAAGAGTGAAACGTGTTCGCGACCTTCACATCGCTTATTTTGTACAGGATCTGTCCGTCCAAGTACCTCGCCCACTGCAGAAACAAGATGATGGAGCTTAGAAACGACATGCGCTTGAAGAACATTTGAAACGAACCTCTTTCTCTTCCCAGAATTTCGCAGCCGCCTCATAACATTTCAGGGCAAAGAAATTTTTTGGCATCGGGTTAAAGAAAGTCTCAGAAAGAAAGTCAAAGCAGCGGCCTTTGCTTCTTCAAATCTCATTTTCTGAAGAGAGGAAACCGTTTCCAGTTGACTAAGCAAATCTCATTTTCTGAAGAGAGGAAACCGTTTCCAGTTGACTAAGCAATGTTGGGAATTCTCGTCCGTTTCCGCTTCAAAAGCTCATTTATTCAACTTGGACATTCACATATAATACATAAATGTAAAAAAAATTTGCCGACATCAATAACAATTGGTAGTTTACTAGTTTACACGCACTAATTTGTTAAGATTCAAATAATAGTTCCTAACAAAAGTAATGATTGAATATTTTGTATTGAAATTTCAATTTGAGCATATGACTCTTTTTCTTAAGATATCTCTTATTTCATTTGCCCTTTCTCCCGCGAAGACTCTCTGTGGATCTTCCGTGATTTGGAGAAGAATTCGCCTGAAAGTGATAACCATAGTTTTACGGGTCTTGAAAAAACAATTTAAAAATTCATGGTGCATAGATTGGTGCATAGATTGGTGCATAGATCCGATGGTTAAAATTTTATTGTCAACCATCAGGACGCGGTTTTTTCTTTAATTTTGACAAATAAAATCCATTTCATCCTGATAAAGTGATGTTGATATCTAAAATGTGAATAAATTAAATTTTATCACCTCTTTTACCTTTTTCTATAATAATATGGTAGAGATTTTCGACATAAAATAGCCCTTCTGCTCAAATAATTTCTTCAATTGAGCACGTAAAACTATTTCAAGTTTCCACGAATTTTGTATCAATGATGTGAGTTCAGTTTTTTTATTTTTACTTTTGCTCTTTTCCTGACAATCGAGTTCAGAGAATCGCCGACCGCGGTGCGAGTGTATGTAGACGAATTAAATTTCTCTGAATTGGCAAGGATAATCACCGGACGACCGTAAAGAACTTTCTTTGACGGAACTTTTGAGCAAACATCAAGATGATCAAAAAACAAACATGTTACTCAACGGCGAAACCGAAGTGGCGTAAACGTCGACATTCGTCAGATTGCGCACTTCTTCGGCGGGAACTTCCACGTCATCGTGAGAAAACCTGTTACAATCCATTTTCCAATGGACTATTGCACACAAAAAAGTTATTAAAAATCCTCGTTTTTTTCATTTTTTTCAGATGTGTGGTCGAAGCTTCTCTTTTAACGATATGATATTCTTTTTAACGATAAGAAAATGATTATAAAAACCAAATGAACCAATTGCAACTTTTTTGCCTAAGTGCATGTACACTAAAGTAGCGACATTCATCTATTGTGAATTGCTGTAATATTGTATTCACAAGGAGTAAAGAAGCGATAAATGATTGAATGAATGAATGAATGAATAAATGAATGAATGAATAAACCCGTCGCTCAGTAGAATGAGAAGAGTCGGAGTGTCCGGCCGTCTCGCTGCCAACAGACTCTTTGCTCTATTCAAAGCGGCTCCGATGTATGTTGTGCCTAAACAAGTTCAAATACAGCGAAAATATATCGAGCAACTTCAAAATATGAGTTTTTATAAAAAAGATAAAACAGCAATTTCTACTATATTTTCTTTGTTTTTACAAGCTGGGTTCTGAACGAAAAAATTCAGTCAACATTAAGCAGAACAACATTAAGCAGAACAACAAAAAAACACAATAAATTCTTGCACGAGCTTTAAATTTTCTATGAACTCAGAAAAATGTTGCTTTCAACACCCACTTCGCGTGCTAACTGAAATAATGAAAATTGAGAAACATCAGTCACCTGTGAAAAGCCGAACTTTGCTGAAAGCTTCCATGAGTTGTCTGTTGGAGTGTATTTGATCGAAAGACCATTCTATCTTCTGGAATTGTCTTCCTGAGAACTGAATGAGGCCGATTCGATTAGCGGACGTCGACACATCAATCTCTTCAATTAGAGATGCCAGGAACCGCTGTAAAAAAAAATCCCTTAAATTTTGAATCGTTGATGACGTTGCATATTAGTATTGTGCACTGACTCCTGTGCGAAAGGTCCCAAACTTGAAAACCCATCCTCCCTCTTCTAGAAAAAAAAAAACCACAAACGAAGGGGTTTCAAAATTTTTGTTTGTGCTCTCACACTTTTAATTCTTGACTTACAAACATGTAAACGATGACAATTATCTTTTTTCTGGCGTTTTGCCGTTTCGTGAGAAGTTACGCACTTTCCTGGAACCTATACTGGTGTAAGACCTATGTATTTTGGTGTAAGACCTATACTGGTTTAAGACGTAGACTGGGGTAACAAATGGCTGTGCCATGTGTCATCGATATTGCACCCAGCACCAGTGGAACGAGTCAGATTCATAGGGAATTTTTTTCTCCATCGCTTCACTGCTTTCACATATACCCACCTGCCTCTTCCAAGCTTACTCAAATTTCATAAACCCATTAACTAGATATTCTGGTTGAGAATTGAACTTGGGACTCATTGCTCAATAGTAAGACACATTAACATTATGCCACACTAGGCATTACTACCATCCAACTGTTTAACTAAAAATCCATAGAATTATAAAATTTCTAAATTTATTGTTAAAGTTACCTATAATTTTAGTTTTTTTATTCGGAATTTTTTCATCGCCAAAATTTGAACGAACATAATTCATGATTGAGAAATTTCAAATCTCTGAAATTTTTTTAAAGAAAGGAAACGATGTAAGCATGCTTTGAAGGAGTTGTGATAAGTGGAAAAGCGTAGAATCCATCCCGAAAACAACCAAGTATGAAAGAAGTGAGGAAAAGAAAACGAACATCTTGGACGGCCGCAGAAGCAAATAATTCATCATTATTATCACAATATTATTACCTTCTGGATATCATATATGCGTTGGGCGGAGCCAGAACTGTCCACCACGAAAAGAACATCGTTCGGACAGTCTTCTTCCACTTTCCGAATTTCCGCTGAGATGATAACACGTGTAGAGGTCAATGTGATGATAGGAAATAGCGAGAGGACGTAGAAAAAGAAAGAGAAAAAGAAAGATAATAAGAAAGCGAGAGAGAAAGAGAGAGTGAAAGAGAGAGAGGGGGAGAAAGAGAGAGCAAGGCAGAGAGAGAGAGAAAAGTAAGAGAGAGAAACGACAACGATCCGTGAGCCTCTTATAACTATAAATAATGTATGAATGAATGTATAATAGAGGGACTGACGTTGGCTCCGGACTCCAAAAGCCCTTCCTCGCGCGATACTCGGAGATGTCTACAACTTCGTTGTTTGGATGAATAAATATGCAAATTGGAGTCAAGTTATTAATTTACAATACTCTAATAAATTGTCTCGTGATTCTTCTCGGTTTGCGCCAGGGTACTCGCTCAATTGTGATGTGAGAGATAACTAAACTGACATACAACGAGTAGCAATTTATTAAACCTACGCACGAAAAAAGCTAGTCCACCGGCTGGAATCTAACCTAGCCAGTACACATGTAATGGTAACGCGCTTTCTCCGATTTAGAGAAGAGATGGCTACTAGGTGTTATCCCACCCAGTCGAATAGCTTTTTTCCGTGCAATGGTTTACTCAATTGTCGTTTTAAGCAGGCGTCCCTGCCTTTAAACTGTGCAACTGAGCACTTCAATGTTTGAAAACCAGTAGTTGTTCTTCTTTTGACGCTTTATAATGTTCGATGCATAAAAAAGCTGCATTAAAAAAACGCGATGCATAAAAAAAGATCTCCGAAGTTTTTTTGGGAACCGTATTTTCCCAAGTCATTTCGCTATCGTATAGGCACAAACACATCCCACGCCCTGCTAATTCGCGTGCCAGAAATGTAATAGTTTTTATGCGAGTATTCACGAGTTGATTTTAAGTTGATTCGACTTTCATAACAGAAACTTACTTCACTTTGTCGAGAAAGAAGGCCACCCTTCATTACTGACCTCTTCTCCGTTATTTTTTCCCGCAGAGTCAGCTCTCGCATTTCTCACTGTTGTGGTTGAGACATTAGAACGACGTCCCTCTCCTTTTGATGACTTTATTGAAACGGGTAGGGTCTTCTTTTCACTTCTGGCAGGGTTTTTCCACGGCCTCGCTGTTCTCAAAGAACACAAGGCTGTCATAACCGGAAAAAAAAAGGATTTTAACAGTAGATGCTCACAAATGACTGACTCGGGAGAGCACTAGGACATCGGTCTGTAGCTCTCAATTCGCTGGTTCAGTTCATTCACTGATCGGGAAAGAAGTGGTAAATTTTCACAACCACTCTTCATCGCTCCGTTTATCATATAGGTTGAACCCGCTCATGAACCCAGGATTGAGAAACCTTGAGACCAAACCGCCTAAACCATTCTACATTCTCGGTTCTACATGCTCTGAGTTTTCGTTCGATCTACACTACATATAACATTAGTAAGGAGTTGTATGAACTGTCGTGCCGTCCTTCTGTGACATGAATCAGGAAGCGATGAATAATAGCAAAAAGACAAACTTCCGCGTGGAGGGTTCCTTTGAAGGCGTGGTAGAAGGGACCTGAGTGACGTTTCTACTATGGCTTGTCGTCGTTGTGACCAGCGGTGTCTTTGTCGGCTGTAATTGGCTGCGGAGTTTCAGCTGCAAGCTCGACAAGTTCAGCTGGTGAGGATATGCATACATATAGTAGAACAATAGTAGAAACTTTAACAGAAAGTCTTATTTTCATGTTCCTTTTTTTCATTTTTCTCACTGATCAGTGGTGTTTACACGGTGAGGTATGTATATTATATGACGACAAAATGGTACTTCACTAAAACAGTTTCAAAATGTTACAGTTTTTTTTGTTTCTCTGACTTTTTTATTCATATTTGTATGTTCTCTCTATTTTTGCTGCGAATCCCATCTTGTTGTCTGAACTTGGAGAAAATGGTGACCGCCTATCCGACACGCACTGCAATCGTCTCATTCAATGCACGTCTCAAGGCACACTGGGCACGCACAAGCGAACTTGAATGTACAATCTTCAATGACGAGAAGATTTTCACTGTTGAAGCAACATTGAGATTCTACAGGGTGTTTCAAAAGTACTGGCACAAAGATTTTACCTTCTATTTTCATTCATTATCAGCGAATCAGGTTAATACAATTAAAAATGTTTATCAACAACTTCAACAATTATGTTTTACAATAGTCACTCAATATTATTTCCTTTGGCCTTAATGACAGATTTGAGACGACGAGGGTATGCCTCGATGGTTGCCCGCAGTGTCTCTTGTGGAATAGCGTCCCATGCTCGTGTAAGGGAGACATTGAGCGTCCGAATTTTTGTGAGATTTTGCACAAGCCTTTGCCTCCAAAATAGCCCATATGGAGAAGCCGAATAGATTGAGATCGGGGCTATTAGCCGGCCATTCATTGGCCGGTATGAAGTCGGGTAGATGATGTTTGCACCACTCTTGAGTCTTCTTGGCTCTGTGTGCTGGGGCACCGTCCTGTTGATAAGTCCTGTTGTTTGTTTTGAAGTGAGCCTGGGACCAAGGTAGAATATGCTTCTCAAGAATTTCATCAATTTACGCGTTAGTATCGATTTTGGCGCCTTTCGGCACAAAAACGAGAAGAGTGCGACCACTGGAGGAGACTGCCGCCCAAACCATGACTTGTGCATGATGAGAATTGCATTCGATGACCCGACCTGTTTCGTTCGCTTGCTGTGAACTCTCCGCAAGTATTCTGGAGTTTTGGAAGTTGTTATGAGCCTCTACTGTAAAAAGCTTCTCATCTGAGAAAACCGTTGTCAAGTGGTTTCCGTTTTCGGCCCGCGCCAGTAGCAAGCGAAATTTTCCCGTCTTCCTTTTGTCTGAGCTTCAGTCAAGCCATGTCTTTTTTTGGAACTTGTAGGGAAACTTCTTGAGCTTTTTTCTGATGACTCGCCACATCGATGCTACTGAGACATGAAGCTCAGCGGCCATTTCCCTCATGCTTCTCTGCACTTTGCGTTGTATCCGCTTCTTGTCAATTTTCGTGATACGAGAAGAACTAGCGGTGACCGGTCTACCGGAGCGTGGACGATCTTCTTGAGTGCCACGTTTGATAGTGTGGTAGACCGTTCGACGAGGAACATCCAGCATGTTACTGATATCAGAAGGTTTGCGTTCCGCACGACTTAAAGTCAGAATCGCGGAAGGTTTCGAACTTGGATGCGCCGTTCACATACAAAACAAAGGGAACAATTTATAATTTCGAAAACATTATCAACAAAGACTAGAGAAAAATTTGTGATGTCTTCCCAAGACAATTGATTCATGGAGCGTGTGAGAGGCGCGCGCGAAAACTGTGCCAGTACTTTTGAAACACCCTGTAAACTACATTCGTATTGGCTCTGGTAGACTTTGAAGGCAGAATCGTCTAGATAACTCAACATCCAGCTCGTGTTATGGTTTGGAGAGCCATCTGTTCTAGCGGTAAGAGTCCGATTGTTTTCATAGAGCCTAATGTAAAGTTATACTGCTATATCTACCTGAAAACCTTGTTACAAGAGGATCTGAAGTCTTGGGCGGATGTAAACTTCAGGGTGAAGTCCTATGTCTTCCAGCAGGATGGAGCTATTTCTCATACGGCAAATTCAATTCAAGAGTGGTGCGCTTCCGGAATTCATTTCGAATGAGAAATTTTGCCCGATTTGAATCATCTATTTTACGCGGTTGAGGGAGAGGTATAAGCCCAACGCATGTGCTTCACCTCACTCCACTCTAAAATATTTTGGAAGCAGACCTGAAGAAACCCTGATACAATCTTTCAATGCACTACCTTTATGCTGAAATCGATAAATACCTTCAGTGACTACGAGAACCACGACTGAGTGACTACGAGAACTAAGTGACTACGTGAGTAAATACGAGAACGGAGTGTCAGAATGTAGTGATTTTGATAGATATGTATGTTGTGTATGAAAGTTGTGAGTTTGTGCTCGATTGCTCCGCATATGACCAAAATTCGGTTAAAACAATTTGCGGTGATATATATGTATATAGGCCTCCACTGTACATTCTTAAGCCTGGTTTTCGCAATGTCTGCCTCACTGCAGTCTCAACCCCTGGTTTCCCATGCAGTTCTTACGCACTTACTTACGCCCTATTCTTCGCAAGCCGAAAACGGAAAAACTTTCAAGCCTGCAGAGTTAATCCATTTTCCAGGTGTTTAAAAACCGAAGTTTGAAGAAGTCTGATTGTTAATTTTTTGAGTAGTTGGGTTGCCTAGATCTCCAAAACGCTGCTCAAGCAAATGGTGCTAACTTGAGGAGTCTGTGGTCGAGGCAGCATCAGGAGTGGTTTGACTTGCGCGAACGTCGTTGCTTTCAGCTGAATTTTTAGTTTGATTTTTTGATTCTTTTTTTTTGCGTTTCAAACTTCGTGAAACGATTATATTGATAATTTCACTTTGAAAACAGTTCTTGTCTCAATAGGCATAATTGTGAAGTGCGTGACTTTTTCGCGAACGGTATAAGTTTGACACCCACTCAGGACAGATTCATCCAAACAAAAGAGGGTTTCTAATGCTTGCACAAAAACTACTTCTGACTTTCCCATCTGGTGCTATACACAAGCAGCGACAAAAGTTCTATGAGAAAAGTTTATTATTTCATTTCAAAAACGCATACCCTGCCGCGCGGCGAAAACAAGCCCATTTAAGATTACTGTGAAAACAGTTCTAGGAAAAGTTATGGTATTAAAGAGGCGCACAGCAAGATCATTAATGAGATTCTAGATTCGAAAAAAACAAAAAAAAGGGGAACATAAGATGTTTTCTCATTTTTAAGGAAGAAAAAACCACCTTGCTGTTCAGTTTTTGCCGCTTCGAGCGAACTGTAGACAATCTGAGTCGGCTCGAGCTATTCAATGCCGTTGTAATTTGTTTAGTTACTGTTGTCGTGGTTTTCGTCGGAACTGTCGTAGTGGTGGTAGTGGAAGTAATTCTTACTAGTCTCTGGCCATCATTGCAAATGCGAGAGTTTTCTACCTCCTCCAGAACTCTCTGCTTCAATTTCTCCAGGTCGGAAGGGCTAAAAGCGTTCGAATTAAATAGGGTTTATTCATTCATTTTCCCTTTGCAAATGGTCGAGGTGCAACAAATAACTGTCAGAGAATGTCAGTTTCGGTAGTATATAATTACCATCGAATTTTGACATTCAAGATTTTAGATCAAGATACAAAGTGAATTTTTAATGATAACGCAGGAATGAGAGTCATTTGGACTGGGCACACTGTAAAAAAGCATACCCATCAATGTATACGAGCTCGAAAAGCGTAATTTTTTTTACTATCGGAGAATAACTGTACAGAAAAAGTATTGTAGATTTTTCTCTCAATATTTTCTGGTTAAGTTTTTGCGCTTGTAAAAAATGATATATTAAAAAAATCATTTTCTTTACCGATATCTCTTTTCAAAACTGTTTTAAGTTCTTTGCTAGGCCGCTATCTTTATTCATAAACACAATTCAAGAAAATTTATCATTTTCATGTCAAATCCGTATGAATCCCTCAATAAAAAACTAGGGAACGAACCCGAAAAGATTCTCATGATCTCCTGCGATTCGTTCCATCTCTGTCATGAAGCCCTCCCCACCTACACTTGCGACAAAAATGGTGACATTTCTCTCTAAGCGCAGCTTTTCGGACGTTTTTACGGGATCGTCGATTGAGAGACCGTCCGAGAAGAGAATCAGGAGTTTATCGGCATTCGAACTGTTTAATTACATAAACACATTCTTTACTCTCTACTTCTGTTTTTCAGTTTCCGAATTGGCTTTGAACAATAACAATTGAAAAAAACTGCACGCAAAATCAAAATTACAATATTTTTTAATCATTCACTTCTCGATTTTTATGCAACATTTTTCATTTATGTTATATATAGTGTATAAGACAGAAACAAATTTATAGAGAGAAATTGAGAGAGAGAAAAAAAGAGAGAGAAAGAGAGAAAAAGAGAGAGATATAGGGAGAGGGAGAAAGAGAAAGAGAGAAAGAGAGAAAGAGAGAGAGAGATAGAGAGAGAGAGAGAGAGAGAGAGAGAGAGAGAGAGAGAGAGAGAGAGAGAGAGAGAGAGAGAGAGAGAGAGCTTAGCCATTCAGCCTTGCATCAATACCACAAATATGACTGCGATAACGCGTACAATTTGTTAGAAAACGTCTCAGAACCAAGTCCTTTGGAAATACGAATGAGACCATTTTTTGAAGTTCCGTCTGAGCTATTGTTACCTTACCGAGCGCCCTTATCCTCTCTGAACAGCTCACTCTGAGCTCTCCTCAGAGCATATCCAGTCCGGGTGACTCCGGATTCGAAAGTGATCTTCTTGAGATGCTTACGGACAGAGTCTGCCGAAGAGTAGGTGGAGAGAGAAAATTCTGTGATTGGAGTTCCAGCGTATCTGGAACGCAAAAAATCAGAACACCTAAGTAAATAGGAACCTGATGTGAAAAGATGGCAGGTAGTGTATTGGTAGGTTACTTAACTATCGTGCGAAAGGTTGTAACTTCGACCCCCCCCCCCCGAACTGATACCCCGGACATGTTGGTCTCTTTCGTTTCTTCTTTCTTGTAAGTATTCCCTTGGAAAGAAATGAAACAACCGAGTGCGGCTCATACCAAAGGTGTACTAGTCTCAGTGAAGTTGAATCACAGCAACACGTGAAAATTTGACACGTATTATGGGGTTCTTGTTGGCATATTGGTCACAGAGAATAGTCTCTGACCCCTTCTTCTTAGCGTTTGTCCCGTCCGGGTCGTAAACTGTGGGTCGTAAACAGACGTCAGGCTGAACTATCGACTTGGGTGTCCGTGCGACAAACCGGTCTTTAAAGGAATTTTCGTAACACCCCCAGATGCACTGGAATTACTGCTACAGACAAAGTTATTTGGTTTTCTCTCAATACGTGGGACGTAGACTTATGTATTCTGGGAGGTTCAATGCCTAGAACTGGATTGAACCGGTTTTTATCAGAACAGATTTAATGATTTCACTTGGTAGAACCCGGGCGGATATACCCCTCACCCATACCCCGGACATAACCACCCAAACCAAAGCGTTCAAGAAATGTTGGTAGTTCATGCATGAATCTAGCTTTCCGAACCTCTAGAGTACAAGCTAGCAATGATTCACAAAAAAGCCACTGGTTCTACCAGGTTAAATTTATACCTCATCGTAGATCTCGTACCCTACCGCAAGAAAGTTTTTGATATGAAATTACAACAAACAAACAAAAACATAGAACACATCTTCTTCCCCAACTCCTATTTCATATCGTAGCTTATCGGGTTTAATTTTGTTTTACAAAATAACTTCGTCAACTGAATAACTATATCCACGTTCTCCTCCGACGTTTTCTAACCATTTCAGTGTACCTTGAGTTCTTTTTCCAAGGTCAGTGAACGGAATCGGGATGGCACGGAACCTTTTACTACATTTGTTTCTGTTACTCTAAAAGTCGGGAGACTACTTCCAAACCAGGATTCGGACCAGAACCCGAATCTAAAACCAGAATCCGGATCAAAACTTGATGGTTCAAAGAACGAACTGAATCACTGCTAGTCGAACGGCCTCTCGACTGAGAGGGAGAACCTCCGAGAGAGCCAGAGTCCATCTCACATGCTCCTCATATACTCGCTCCACACTCCCAGAGGTGTCCAGAACAAAAGCCACGTCCAGAATCGGAGGACAAGGATCTGCAGTTGTGAATTCAGTAAGCGAAGCACCTACAATGGAACATTGGTCTCATAAACTTATTAGCTTTTTTTGTTGTCTCACGACAGGCTACACTTTCCCCTAAGATTAGAAACAGTCCTAACCAGGTAGATTTGGTGCATTTTCCCTGACTCGGAACTAGTGTATGACGAAAAGTGGTGAAAGACTCGGGCAAGCATTAAAATCATTCCTTAACCCTATTTTTTAAATGAATCTCCAAGAGCGGGATTTGGTCAAACTTGAAACCCTTCGCACAATAGTCAGCGAACACTACTATTTATAATGAGAAACCCAGTTTTTTGCACAAAAAAACCAACCCTTCTGACCAGCCGCATAATAACATAGAGTATAGTTGGGAACTTCGATCATGGTAATGTTATACCTTCTCTAAGTTGTATTTTGTATTCCAGATGTTCTACGCGAACAAAACAGAAACCTTCAACTAACTACGACTCTAGAATTCTCGACAAGTGAACCATTTGGAAAGAAAAGAGAAATTCAATTTCAAACACGTTAAATATGTAAAAACTTTGCATTCATTCTCTTTCATTTCAAAATAAGGACTGAAACCTGTCTCGTTTTCAGCTTGTCCCTCGACTCTTGGATTCAAAAATATGATGCAGAAGGCGACCATAAAGAACCGATAGGTCCTCATCGAGATATCTGTTCTCAATATCTACAATCTCTCAAGATGCTTCGGAGTTGGACTGACTGAGAATCCTTTTCGACCCCTCCCTTTCACTCCTCTCTTTGCTTTTGAATTAATAGTCGTAAAAAATCACTTGTTAGATCCTCGAGTCTCTTTTTCTTATCCACAAACTTCTAGCTCCTTTGTCTCTATCTACATTTTTAGATGGATGAAACTTTCCCGATTTCTTTGGACATATCAATCTCTCCGAATCTCTACAGTTCTCGATGTATTATCGTGTCGTGGTTCTTTGATCGAATTGTCTTTCCTCATCCTTGACAGTATGTGACCATTTGATTACATGCAAACCAATTGTAATTAGCATCTTTCGCGCTTTCTGATTAAAACGACCCGGGCGGGCACCTCTTAGTTCTTTTGTCTTGTTTACATGCATATCCGTATTCGTAAATTTCTCATTGTTTGATCTCTGCGTCTAGACATCCCTGCCTGCTCTATATTTCATCATTCTCTCTTTTTTCATCTCTTGACTACCCGGATGTTTTCCCGGATGTTTTAGTAGTTGCTAACTGATTGTAAAAGTTGGGTTTGAATGCATTGTGACCCATGAGTCAATAGTTTAATGATTAGAGAGACACGTGTTGGTTTAAAAATGAATATTAACCCAGCAATAGTTTTAAACTAGAGAAATGGAAACTCCGTTCTTTTTGATTTAAATGAATGCTAGGCTAAATTTACCATCCATTATCCGAAAAATTAGTTTTTGAACATAAGTTCGTATTTAGCAAACACATTGTCTTAGCGGAAAGAGAAAAGACTTTTTCAGGGTATGTTTGCAACGTTGTGAATAAAAAACGAGCGAAAAACTACAGCAAACAAAAAATATACAAAATTTTAAAGTCTTCCACCCGAACTTTTGGCGCACCTTGTAAAAAAACTGACTTCACCCAGTTGTACATATATATGTTGAAAATAAAATGTGTTGAATTGAGAGGAATTGGATTATTGATTACGATACAAAAGCGTTTGACTTTCGGACTGCGTACTTTGTAGCCACTCTGTACTAAAGGTCAATAAATTCTTAGTACTCCACATATAACTAAATTTTGGCTTAGAGCATTCTTCTGAAACATTAAGATCACTTTGATAAATCTCTGAATATGAAGCTAGGAAGCCAAAATTTGTATGAATTAGTGAAGGTCGTCTTGTATACATTCTTTTTTTAAAGGGGAAACTGCAATCAAATGAATTTTTCCCCAATGTTCTTCGCAGTTTCTACAACTCAGAGCTATCAAGCGTCGCTTAAAACAAGCAACTTCACGTGGTAGACGTCCGGTACCAAAACATTCATTAATAAATCTCTGAATATTTTGTAGAGGAGCAGTACCGTTTTTTTCAAAACAGTCACGCTTCAATCACACCATGCTTCACCTTCAACGGCTGATACCTTGGATTGGAAGAAACAGCAACATGATGTCCAATAGGGTAGCACGACATTTCGCACCATGACAACTCACACCCTAAAATTCCCAATTGAAAAATTTCCATGTATTTTTTCATTGGAATTTGTTCTTAGGCTCAGGTAAAGATTACGCTAACGAGGCCGTACGGCTTAGCAGGATACCGTATACGTAAATTACTTGACCCGAGAGCTTTGTATAAGTTTATGAATTCGCATCTAAAAGGCAAAGCGATTATTCCTTCTTTCTTAGACTTGTCTGGTAATAGTCATCACACATATGAAGCGAAAGCTGAAGCTCTTTCTCTCTTCTTTTCTTCCGTATTCAGTACTGATAATGGGGACTTTCCCTCTGTTGATAATGTGATTGGAGACTCTCTCACTGATATCCTCATCATGCCTCAAGAAGTCGCCCGCCAGATGCGAAAGTTGAAATCAACTACTTCAAGAAGTGTTGATGGTATTCTCAAATCGTGTATAAGTATTGCGCTCATTCTCTTTCAGAGCCTCTTAGTTATATGTATAACTTGTCAATTCAGCTAGGGATTTTTCCTTCTCTCTGTAAAGTGTCATATGTCACTTCGATATCTAAATGTGCTAACCCCAAATGTGTCGATGACTTCCGTCCCATTGCTATAACGCCTAGCCCGTCCAAAGTATTTGAGCGACTGGTTAGAGATAAGCTTCAGTGGTGGTCTGACTTGCACTCTATTATTCCTGCAGATCAATATGGGTTCGTACCTGGAAAGTCTGTCCAGTCACAATTGATTGTCACCACTCAAAAATGGAATAAAGCTCTCGATTCGAATGGATGCGTTGACTGTCTATACTATGATTTAACTAAGGCATTCGATTCAGTTTCGCATCCTAAATTAATTCATAGGCTGAATTGTCTTGGTATTCGTGGTAACCTATTGTCTTGGTTCGATTCTTATCTCGCTAACCGCTCTTTTTCTGTTCGCGTTAATTCTCATTTAGGAGCTTCCAGAGACGTGACTTCCGGAGTGCCGCAAGGGTCAGTTCTCGGACCCATACTCTTTCTGTTTTACATTCACGATCTTCCCAGCGCATTTCGAACACTGCCTTTGGTTTATATCCAACTTTTCGCTGATGACATAAAACTATCAACAATTTTTGACGCGCAAAATCAAAGCGATGCCCATTCCCAACTCTGTTCTGCTTCCTCATATACATGTTATATTACTGCAAGAAATGGCAGTTGGACATTGCGGAGAAAAAATGCCATGTACTCTATCTATGTAGGAAAAAGAAACCCACAACTAAATTACTTCGTTTCTCCTTCTTCCTCATTCAAATCTTCTTCTTTCATTCGAGATCTTGGTGTTCTGATTGATTCAGATCTGATTTTCCGTTATCATTATTCTTCAGTTGTTAGAAGATCCTTAAATATTGTATATTGTATTTTTCGCATTTTGAAGTCCAAAATAGCTGCGATTTATATTAGATGCTTCAAGACATATGTTTTACCAATTTGTGAGTTTTGTTCTTCTGTGTGGTCTCCTTTTATTAAAAAAGACATTGTCCAGATTGAAAAAGTGAGTCATGTGTTCACCAAGTTGTTACACTATCGTTGTGTTGATTTCCATTCTTCGTCTCCCTTTCCAATTTATGAAGCTCGTCTCATTAATTTTTCGTTGCACAGTCTCTATTATAGAAGAGTATGTAGTGATCTTGTTCTTGCTTTCAAATTCATTCGCTGTGAAATGACTGTGACTATAAGTAACCTTTTCACGTTTAAGCCTTGTAATGGTAGAGTAGCTCCATTCAATTTTCACATCCCTAAAGCGAACCGCTCTCAACATTTCCACTCCTTCTGTGTTCGAACAGCCCGTTGGATGTGTAAGCTACCTCCTGAGTTAATGAACAGCCCTAAATCTAAAATCTTTAAAAAGCGTCTGTATTCTTTCCCAGTCTTAGAGTTTCTAGGATTGAGCGTATCCAATATCTAAATTTTCCCCATTGACTATTTGAATTCTCTTTTTTGTTGCTTTCTTTATATTATTCCCCTCCCATACCACCTTAACTTATATTTGGAAAACTCGGGAAGAGATCGCAAGGCAGCTTCACCTCCACTTTCATCGGCAGCACATACCCTTGGGCCCTGTTCACGGCGTACCTGCAGTCTTCCTCCCCCACTGTGATCCGTCTCAGAATACAGACGATGCCGGGGCTTGGCAACCCCCGAGTGTACAATGTAACAGTGGTCCTTGGGTATTCCTCCGCTTCTATTCTCCTCCAACTGCTTATGAAGGAAGACAACGAAGTCCCATCTTCAGCCCTCCTCTCTCGCATCCCCTTGCTTTCTCACTAAGTTATTGTTCTTTTTTAGAAGTTTTAATGCTGTTCTTGCCTCTTTACTGTGACCTCGTGATGTAATGTCTGTTTTTTTTTGTTCTTCTCCCCCTTTGTGGGAAGTGCGTTCTAATTATTATTTGTTCTCTCGACTCATTTTAGTGTCACACCTAATGGTGTAAATGAATAAATAAATAAAT
Organism: Allodiplogaster pararmata; assembly: GCA_964056735.1. Classification (NCBI taxonomy): domain Eukaryota; kingdom Metazoa; phylum Nematoda; class Chromadorea; order Rhabditida; family Diplogasteridae; genus Allodiplogaster; species Allodiplogaster pararmata. The sequence continues at coordinate 8,521,524 of OZ057409.1, read as the reverse complement.
ACAACGACCAGCCTAATAATAAGAGCTTTGGAAAAAAAACTATTGTGAAATCCGGGTGCGAGTTGTCGCGGTGATGCGAAAAGCCATGGAAACGACCAATATATCTATACATATAATTTAATGGTTTCAAAAAAAACTTGATTTTTTGAGAGCCGTCCACGCCACATTTAATAGGTCCATGTGAGATGAGCTTTCATTCATTTTAGGAGTTACTTTCAATCGTCCTCAGAGATTGTTTTAGACCATCTATAACAAAATTTAGCTTGCTGGAGGCAAGGCTCGATAGTTCTCAGCTAAGGTAAGATTTCTGTCACGGACGCTGAAATAAGGAAGATATTACTCGCAGTGGGCGTAGCATCCTCACGGGACTCATGTGAAACAAATCGTATGTAGAGAATGATTCTGTGAAGAGCATTGCGGTCTCGATGTTCCAGCTTTCTCAAAAAATTTACAACAGTGTAATAGCGCTTCACTAAGTTCGAAACTTTATGTTCAGTTGAACTAAATGCTGATGTTAACGAGTTGGACCGTTTTGATAATCTATGAGAAACACAAGAATCATATACATATACTTGCTTAGACGGATTAATGTATAAAACGACATCATTGGCGGGTTGGCATATTAAACTTATCAAAAAATAGCGATCAATGAATCGAGCCTTTTTCAAAGTATATCAAAAGTCAATATGTAGTAATAGCCAACAAATAATTATTTCCATCAACTTTATTTTTGAACCGCAGCGATATGATTGTCATTTTACCTCGCCCTGTCCTTGAGAACGGCTGCTATAAGCTTCACTAGTCTAACCTTTCGTCATAATTTGAGCTCTTCGTCATCACAACTACCTGAGCCCACTATCACATGATCATAGCCGCGCGATATAAAGACAATGAGTTGCTAGATATATCATCATTGAAGAGAATAATAGGTCGATTTAAGGAGGCCATCCCCGGCATCTCGGTCCCCATCAAGGCACTCATGAAGATCCGCGACGTTACCAGAGCAAACAAACCAGCCGATCCCTCAATTTCCGCCCTGAACCAGGAAATCACGTCTGCCCTTATCGATGCTCGCAAAGCCAAATGGGAGGAATTTGTCTCTACCTTGGACTATCGCTCTGATCCCAGAAGGACATGGATTACCATTAAAGCCCTCAATGGTTGTGCTGCTCCACCCCAGAACAATCGTCTGATTTCTTTTTCCACTTCCCAATCGGTCAGAGGAAAGCAAGCTCCTGACGCTTTCTGCAAATTCTAAGCACGTTTCCGATCCTCCACGGAAAAGGAACGGAGAAGGAAAATCTTTACCGCTAGATCAGGACACGACATTCTCCTCTGCAGACCTCGATACTGCCATCAAATGCATGAAGAATTCGAATGCCCAGGGCCCAGATGGCATAAGTTCAACGCACCTCAAACACCTGGATGCCTACGGGAAGGACTACCTCCTTCTCCTCTTGAACTGATCTTATTCCACTGCTACCATCCCTGCCCTTTGGAAATCGGCGAAGATTATCCCCCTCCTTACGAACGGAAAAGATCCCTCCCGTGGAGAATCATATCGTCCTGCTTCGCTCCTACTATCACCGACAGCCAAGTTGCTGGAGAGGCTCCTACTCCCGGAACTCAAAGAGGGCCTCCCTTTCAGCGACACCCAACACGGGTTCAGGTCCGGCCACAATTCGGTCACCGCACTAGTCCAACTCACGGAAGACGTGAAGGCAAAATTCAATAAGAAGAATCTCCCTCAACGCCCGGTGTTGACGGCTATCGACATGAACTCAGCCTTTGACAGAGTCCACACCACGAACGACTCTCCTACGCATGATCGCCGACTCCCGCCTATCCAACAACACCATTCGTTGGATTTCTGCGTTTCTGGAGGAGACAAATTCGTGTCTACCATCAACACGCCCTTTCCAGTGCCAGGACCCTCACGGCCGGAGTTCCTCAAAGATCGGTCCTCCCCCCTTCTCTTCGCCCACTACGCCAGCGACCTCCCCACCCCAACCCAAGGCGTTAAGATGCGTTAAGATTGCTATGCAGATGACATTACCACCTGGGCATCCGACCGAATGCCAGACACTGCGGCTCTATTAGTCAACGAGTACCTTGTAAAATTGAAGACGGCACTAGACGAGAAGCACCTTCCCGTATCCTCTGCTAAAACCAATTCCATCATCTTGACCAATGATCCCGCTGAATTCAAGGCCACTCTGAACGGGCGCGACCCGCTCCTCCCCCATCCACCACCTACACACCGAGACGGAACTACTTCGTGTGAAAGACCATCAGAGGCTGCTCTCATGCCAATTCCTCGCCTCAGCCCTCTGCGATCCTTCTCACCCCAACCACACCATCCTTTTCCAACCCGAGGAAAGAGGCAAGATCCGTCCGGGTCTCCCTCTCATCGCTGACGTCACTTAACGCAATTCATGGAGATCCCACCCGCCCTCCCAGAAGAGGTCCCTGCTGACATCGATACATACAGCTCACGTCGCACGCAGGGGTTTTTTAGTGTGAAAGAAAAAGGGACAGACGCCCGCCGAAAGCGGAAAATTTTTTCACATAAGGGTCCCCCTTATGATTTTTCAAACAGAAACCCGCCGAAAAAAAATTTCACATAAGGGTCCCCCTTTACGATTTTTCAAATAAAAAAAAAATTTTTTTCACATAAGGATCCCTCCCCCCTTACGATTTGAAAAAAGCAGAGGCCCGCCGAAAGCGGAAAATTTTTTTTCACATAAGGGTCCCCCCTTGGGGGTGAAAATTTTTTTCTTTTTTTTCTCACATAAGGGTCCCCCTTACCTTTTTTTCACATAAGGGTCCCCCCCTAAAGATTTGGAACACAGAGGCCCGCCGACAGAAGATCTGTCATGACTAAATAACCCCTGGTCGCACGTTCCATCAGCAGTTCCCCCTTCAAAAAGATCATTAACGACCGCCCACCGAGGATCTCGAAGGACGAAGTTTCCCTACCCCGATCCACTCGCCGCACCCTATGCCAGCTCAGACCAGGCCACTGTCACCTTCTGATGTCTTATCGACACCGCCTGGTCCCCACTACCCAAGACATGTAACCAGCCTGCGGAACGCCTGGCCACGACACATGTCATCTGTTCCATTGTTCGGTGCCTCCAACATCCCTCGATGTTTCCGCCCTCTGGCACAAACCCATCAAGGCCGCGGAGTTCCTGGGTCTCCCGACCTGGCCTCAACTGGAGCCACCGCCAACGGACGATGCATACCGTGACAACAACAACAACGACAACATGAAAACAAGGGGACTCTTGCGGCTGGCACAGTTCGCTCCCCAGACCATAACATGAGCTGGATGTTAAGTTCTGTTGACGACTCTGCCACCAACTTCTGCCACAGTTGGTGATACAGCTAAAACACGTCTATTTTGAGAGTTGATTGCAGATTCAACATTGAAAAGCTTTTCATCACTGAATATGGTACATTCAAGTTCGGCTGTGTGTGCCCGTGCCGACAAGGAGCGCGCTTTTTTGTTTCTTGCTGCTTCACTCCACTCGGTGAGCATCAGGGTGTTTCTCTGACCCTCAACGCGGCAAAAAAATCTATACGCTTTCAAAAAACACCGAAAAGCATTGAAATCTATGCGCTTGGAAAAGTTGTGCGGGTGCTAAGAAACACCCTGGGGAGCATCGCTCGCTTCCAACATCGATAAAAGGTCATCCCTAGAGCCTCGTGAAATCCTCTGTACCAACTTCGCTGAAATTTGGATATCACAAACCATTTTCTTCATGCTTTTTCGGGGACTTCGACGAATGCGTTCTCTTACCTTCCTAATCACTTTCGACGAGGTAGCCGTCAGAGGTCGGTCGACCACTCCCGTGATGGTCTTAAGTGACGAGGTAGCCGTCAGAGGTCGACCACTCCCGTGATGGTCTTAAGTGACGAGGTAGCCGTCAGAGGTCGACCACTACCGTGATGGTCTTAAGTGACGAGGTAGCCGTCAGAGGTCGACCACTCCCGTGATGGTCTTAAGTGACGAGGTAGCCGTCAGAGGTCGACCACTCCCGTGATGGTCTTAAGTGACGAGGTAGCCGTCAGAGGTCGACCACTCCCGTGATGGTCTAAGTGACGAGGTAGCCGTCAGAGGTCGACCACTCCCGTGATGGTCTTAAGTGACGAGGTAGCCGTCAGAGGTCGACCACTCCCGTGATGGTCTTAAGTGACGAGGTAGCCGTCAGAGGTCGACCACTCCCGTGATGGTCTTAAGTGACGAGGTAGCCGTCAGAGGTCGACCACTCCCGTGATGGTCTTGAGTTCCTCCAACTTCTTCAAAACGTTTTATGGCTCGGTGTACGATTGAATGGTGCACTTTCAGCATGCGAGCGATTTCCGCTGGTCGTTTACCTTGGGTGTGCATTGATAGGATTGCAGTGCGCATCGGACGTGCGGCGACCATTCTTTTCCAAGTTGACCAAACATGATGAAATTTTTAGGAACAAGATACAGAACATTCATGAATAAGAAAATTGCATGAAAAGAGAATTGTGTGATTTTGAGAAATGTTTGAATTGCGTCCCATTTTCGCGCTATAATTACGCCCCTCCCTGTAGAGGAATGGAGGTTTTTAACTTTTACTTTTTGCTGAGAACTTTTTGATACATTCATTTAGAGTTGGGAAAGGGTCGGTAGGTCGGTCGCCCTAAAAAAATTTACCAGTTGGCAGTTTACCTATGTAAGATGTCAAAAAACTTCTTCCAGAAATCGCCTTCCTATGAGCAAGTCGATCAAATCAAAAAGGGAAAACTGTCAATGGAACCAGATCATCCAGTCGAAGGCGGTCCTTCAATGGACAAGGGTGCTCCAATCAAATTGAATCTGGCAACAGTTGCGGATCGTATGGTGACATGTGAGTTGAAGATCGACAATGTGACGTGCGAGGATGCTGACAGAGAACTCAAACGTGTGGTAAGCCATGGACCACTTTCCACAAGGCGCGTAGGTGCTAAGCACTTTGTACTTTTTTTTATTATAAATATTGCGGCGATATCACTTACATTTTGCTTTCTACTTCACTCAATGCTCAAACTGTCTTTTTTGGCGTAACGGTAGCGTGCGCGACGTTTGTGGGTCTCAAATACGCCTCAACCCTGGACACATCCAGCCAAACCGAGGGGTTTGAAAAATGTTGGCAGTGCTTGCACTTATCTGACTCTGTCCACCTCTGATTCACTCACTAGCAGTGACACAGAGATAAGCCATTGGTTCAACTAGGATAGGTCTGTATCTCGTCTCGAGGGAGTGCATACCCTGCCACAAGGCGGGAGTTAGCGCGAAGAAAATAAGTATTACTGTTATGAATTTTAGTTTCCTGTTCTCCAGCTTTGCTGTAACTCTCCCTGTGCTCTGTTTTCCACCTATGGCTTCGAATTTACCTATGCAATCGCTTTTCGTTGATTCGCTCATTTTTTATCACTAGTTATTTTCTGTTGAATATAATCTGAACATGATTAAAAGAAGATGGAGGTAAAAGAACTATTGCAGACAGAGCACGACACTCAAAATCAGCAAGGTCATTTCTGCGCCAGGTTTGTGGATGAAAGACTCACCGCAACTTCGATTCGCCGTCGGAAAGCAGAAAGAATCTGGTTAAAGGTTACAGTTGCGCTATGTGCATTATCAGAACGCTCTTACTGTCGAGGTATGCATTATCAGAAGAAGCACGCCTATGCTACCACAAAATGTTTTGTTGATTTTATGTTCAATTTTTTAAGCATGTGGCTCAGATCTAACATATGTAGAAACCAGTATTTTCTGACTCTAAATTCTCCTGGAGATTATCAACTGCTTTCACTTTTTTGTCCTACTTCGCAGCGTTTTTTTATCAGACCAACTCGGCGTAACAGTCAATTTATTCGTTTGTGATGCAAACGACTACTTTCAGCTTTTTCATCCTACTGACTTAGACGAGCCACCAAAAGAAAGCAACTGGTCAATGAATGCAGATCTTCCAGTCAATGGCGATTCTTCAATGGGCGCTGCTGGGGTAATACATATTACTCAGATATTGCTTTGTGCCCATCCTACTGAAACTACTTTCCATGTAATTTTTTTCTCGTTTCTGGTTTCCATCTCTCTAAGCTTTGTTTTTCTTCTACATACGATTAACTGCTTAGACTCTTTCTATTCAGTCAATATTCGTTAGATCGTGATCTAAAACTCTGGCTCTCTTTCTGTTGAACCAAGTCGGAGTTACTGCAACAAGTCACAGAAAAAAGAATCTTTGAACACGAGAAAGAACGCTCAAAACGATACGCGTCTTTTCTGGACAAGATTCGAGGATGAAAGACTTACCTTGACTTTGATGCGTCGTCGGAACGACTCTGGTTAAAGGTTCCAGAATGGCAAAGTGGATGACCAGAACTTTTTCTTCCACAATTTGCATGATCCCATATGCTTATATGTTGGTAACATCGAGCGACTTCCCATCGGCATCGAATATGCGGACGGTGAGAGATTCCAAATGTGTGTCGGTCGGAGAGGGCATTACAGTGTAGGACAGCGATTCGCTGATTCCGGTAATAAGACCGCCTCCGGAGTTCTTCTCACGATCTTTTCTTACGATAGTGTATCCAGGAATTTGTGGACATTTGGAACGGTTCGTTAGCTTAGTTTCTTGGATGAGAAATAGATCGACTTTCAGACGAGTGACGAGTTCATGGAGTTCCGTCGTTTTGCCAGAGAAGCCATTGCAGTTGTATTGCAAAATTTTGAGGTTCCTGCTGTTGGACGTGGGGTCAGAGGAGAGAGTTTGCCTGGTGTTCGTGGTCGTCAGCGGAGTCGTTGATGTTATGCATGACGGGCAGCGGTATTCGACTTGGATGTATTTTTTGAGTGAGGAGAGGCAACTGCATGTCGATTTAGTGTGGACCCACTCTGAGCAGTGGGAGCACTGGATGCAGTTAGTATTCGCCTTTCTCTTGCATGTAGTGCACAGCCACATCCTTGGTCCTGGGTTACTCTCGATGTCTCCGGCCAATAGGAGAAGTAGTTGGGACAGGCCAGCCGGATCGGACTGTCCCTCAGGCGAAAAAAAGAACGAAGACGGAGGTGTAGTGAAGAGATGAGAGAGAGAGAGACAGAGAGGCTCTCTTGTAGTTTCTTCGGAGCGTGATGCTTCCGGAGAATCGTACCTCAGAGGACGAACGAGCCGTACATCCTTTCGCGACGTCCTCTCAAGCTCATCCCTGATCAGAAGCGGAGTCCCTCAAGGCAGCGCACTCTCACCGCTTCTTTTCAATCTATATCTAAGCGATCTTCCGAACAACGATCCAAACATCAAAATCGTCTCTTATGCTGATGATATAACGCTATGGGCGTCAGATCCGAGCATTTCCACTGCCTCGCTACACATACGATCCGGTCTCCCACACATCGAAAAGTTCATCCACGATCGTGGACTATCTATTTCTCCTGCCAAAAGCCAGCTTCTACTCTTCACACCTTACAGCAAAGAGTACAAGACTATCCTAGATGTCTCGATCGGAGGTCAGAGCGTACCCACCGTGAATACCGCCAAAATCCTTGGAGTTACATATGATTCTATGTTCACATTCAGTCATCATGCGAAAGACATAGCAGGCCGAATGTCGCAACGTAACAATGTACTGAAGGCGCTAACCGGCAGTACATGGGGCAACCAAAAGGAGACACTCCGTCTCACGTACAAAGCCATTTGCCAATCCATATACAGCTACGCAGCTCCAGCCTGGGCCAGCTTTCTCTCCTCCTCAGCACATACCAAAATTCAATGAGGACAGAACAATGGCCTGCGTATCGTAACAGGAAACCATCAAATGGCCAGCGTCGACCACATACATGCTGAAGCTAAAGTTATGAGATCGAAATCGCACCTTCACATGCTATCAGCCCAATACTTGGCAAGGACCTTGAGCCAAACTCACTTCCATCACGGATTATTTCTCCAAGGACCCCCACCACGCAACATGAAAGCTGATCTTTACATCGCATGCAGAAGCACTGTTGAAAGAGCCCTGTCGGAAACAGCAGAGAAGAACAACGGGAAAAACGTCGCCAACCGAGTCCACACAAACATGGTCTCAGAAGAAAAGGAAACCATCCAAGGTCCAGTCATACTGGGCGGCCGACCACCACCGGACAAAAATGAAGAAGAAGTGGACCTCTCGAGAAACGCCCGCTGCACGCTGAGCCAACTTCGCTCAGGCTACAGCAGGTACACCAACCACTACTTACACCGGATCGATGACTCGATACCTGACTACTGCCCAGACTGTCTCAATGGACCTCACGACGTGGCCCATCTCTTCAAATGCGGACTCACGTTGGAAGATCTCTGGATGAAACCAAAAGAAGTAGCCTCATTTCTGAGACTATTGTGAAGGAAAGAAGAAGAGATGTATTTAAAAAATAAAAAAAAAAGAGAGGAGAGAGAAAGGGAGAGAGCGGCCCTCCATAGCCAACTCTCTTCGACGCGAGACGTTTGCCGGCAACAACAACAACAACATCTCATACATGCATCACTGGGTTCTTTTTTGTTGAACAAAATCTCAGCTCACCCATTAACTATCGTGATAAAACATAAGATGATTATAAAAAAGGACTTATTGCAGGCAAAGCAGGACGCCCAGAATCGGCAGGTCCATTTCTGCGCGAGATTTTTGGATGAAAGACTTACCGCTACTTCGATCCGACGTCAAAACGCGGGAAGGATCTGGTTAAAGGTTCCAGAAGGGCAATTTGCATTATCACAACGCTCTTGCTTGCTCTCACGGCTTGGATGATGAAAAGCACGCCTATGCTAACGTAAAGGCCTGTGGTTCACTTTCAGTTTCTTCAGAACGTGACTCAAATTTAGTATGGCCCACGTCATGCTTCGGTAACAACTTTCTCCGAAGCTCATCAACTGCTTCCTTTTTTTCCGAACCCTTTATTTCTACCAAGTCACTGCATATTTTCGTTGCTCTCAGACCGACCCCGCATAAGAATAATCTTCCTTGTTTGTGGTGATGGTAGAGACTTCTTGCAGCTTTTTTGTCCGAGTGACTCGGACGAGCCAGCTAAAGAAAGCGGCATGTCAATGAAAGCAGTTCCATCAGTCGAGGACCTACACGATTCTCCCGCAATGGTCGCCGGTGTGGTAATATTTTTAAAATATTGCATTGATTTCACTAACTTCACTAACGCCCAATCTACAGGGTGGCTGGAAAGTACGCAGTCCGAAAGTCAAACGCTTTTGTATCGTAATCAATAATCCAATTCCTCTCAATTCAACACATTTTATTCTCAACATATATATGTACAACTGGGTGAAGTCAGTTTTCAATGCGGCCGCCCTTGGCGCGGATGACTTGGCGGAGACGCTTGGGGAAAGCATCAGTCGTGGCACGCAGGTAATGTTGTTGTTGTTGTCTTGCCCAACGGGTAGATCTTCCTTCGCGAGACACTGGAGGAAGTCGTCGAAGCTCTCGACCCTCCAGCGTTATAAGCCCACACTCTCTTTCCTCTCTCTCTTATTTTTTTTTTTACTCTCCTTTAATTTTTTTAATTTTTATTTTTTTATTTATTTTTTATTTTTTTTTTCTCTTTCACTTTTTTTTTGGAGAGATTTAATTGAACAAGAAATCAACAACCGAGTGCGGCCTATTCCAAAGGTCGATAGGGCTAAGTGAAGTGGGGTTACAGCGACACGAAAAAATATGTCTCGAAGTATGCGGCTCTACCCTACACAGTGGGCAGAGGGGAGATTCATTGGCCCCTATTCGGTGGAGGTAGCTGTTAAGGAAACTAGAGTGGCCGCTTCGCAATTGAGACAGAGTTATCTGATTTTCTCTGGATAGTTGGGACGTGGACTTATGTATTCTAGGAGGTTTAGTTCCCAGAACTGGGTTGGGTCGACTATTTCTAAGAAAATCTCTGACTGTCTCCGTGTGTATTTTTCTGAGGGCCACTTTATAGTCCGTGTCACCTAATACTATGTCTATGTCTTTGGCATGCTTTCTGACTGCCCTGGGAGGTTTTGCTTCAGTGCAGATGCGGTGAGATGGATGGTTAGGCTGAAGCCTGGCCTTGGCGGTGAATTGTTTGCTGAGCATGAGGTTGTGTTCTTTGACTGGAAGTAGTTTGCTCTCGTATGCCAGGTGCTGAGTGTCCGCAATTGCAAGGTTTCCAGTTGCGATTCGAATGGCTTTGTTTTGTGCTGCTTGCAAGGAAGTCCAATGTGATTCGGCAAGTTGGGGCGAGTAGATGGGTGCTGCGTAAAACAAGACTGCTCTTGTAGTTGCTTTGTAGGTGTTCAGCATTGTTTCGGTCTTCTGTCCCCATTTTCTTCCTGCGATTGCTCGGAGGACATTCAATCTTTTTGTTGCCCTTGTCTTTAGTCCTTCGGCGTGTTGACGGTAGGTTCCCATCTGGTCCAAGGTGACACCAAGGATTTTGGGGGTTCTACTTGGAGGAAGTGGCTCACCGTTGACCACAACTTCTGGTACTTCACGACATTCCTTTGTGTTGGTGGTGAAGAGCGTTACACTGGATTTAGCTGCCGAGATGTCCATCTTTAGTTCCCCAAGATGGCTGGTGAGGGTTGGGAGGTAGGTGTTCAGTCTGTCAGCTCCAACTCTCCAGTCAGGGTGAGAGGCCAGTATTGTCAGATCATCCGCATACCCGACCAGTTTGATCGTCTCGGGAGGTTTCGGCAGCCCATTCAAGTATATGTTGAACAAGGAAGGGCTGAGTACTCCCCCCTGAGGAACTCCTGCGTAGCAGGTTTGCTGGCGGCTGAGGCAATTTCTGAAGTCCACACGGATGGCTCTCCCTCGTAGATAGCTGGAGAGCCATCTAACGAGGCCTCTGGGGATGGACGTTTCGGCGAGAGTGTGACACAGGCGAGAAATGTTGACCAGATCATATGCCGAGGTGAGGTCGAGCGCAACCATCACTGTGCGATGTGGAGGGAGCCGTTGGTTGATACCATTGGTTATGTGGCCCGTTATCTCCATCAAGGCTGTCGTGGTCGAGCGTCCTTTTCTGAAGCCATGTTGCCAGTTTTCCAACTCAACTTCTTCTGTGATGTGGGGGAGGATGATTCTCTCGAGGAGTTTGACCACAGGGGACAGAATTGAGATCGGTCTGTAGCCTTTAACCGACGTGAGGTCCTTCCCTGGCTTCGGAATCGTGATAACTCTGGCCGTCTTCCAGGCCGAAGGTATGATGCCGGTGCTGAGTGAGCAATTGAAGAGTATTGCAAAGCATCTTGCACACTGTTCGCCAGCCTTTTTAACCATAAGGGGACAGATTTCGTCGAGATCCATGGCCTTGGAGCTTCTCATTTTCTTCATTGCTGTCTTCACTTCGTCAACTGTGACGACTGGGACGTCGGAACGCTCTAGGTTCGAGGTCCAGCGGTGCGTTCTCCTGTTAGATCGATCAGCACGCAGGTAATCAACGTCGAGTTCCTCCCAAGCTTTGAGCAGGGCCTTCTTCAGAGACGCCAAATTGGGGTGGGGACGAGCCGAGGCTTTCGCCTCGAGGACCGACCATACGGAATAGTTGAGCGGATTGAGATCCGGCGAGTAGGCGGGCCACTGCTTACTCGTTATGAAGGTGGGCAAATTGTTCGCACACCACTTTTGCGTCTCGCTCCTGCCGTCACTCCCTTTAAGCTTTTTTCACCCACTGCTTCGGCTCTTTTAACTCAGTCATCCAAATTTCTCTTTGTTAAATTAATTGGCACAAAACATACATATTGCAGAAGAGAGAGGGCGCTGAAGACGATAAGCGTCATTTCTGTGCCAGATTTGAAGATGAAAGACTTGCCGCCAATTCCATCCGTCGTCGGAACGGTGGTCATCACTGATGATGGCTGATCAGTGAAAACTATAATTTTTATCTTTTTCTCAACATTCTGTTCCTCTCAAGTTGAAGTCATGCAAAGTGGGTTCGAACTGGGTATGAAATCTTTTCAGTAGTTCTTTCCAGTAGTTTATGCTTTTTTCATTTAATCACTATCTTTTTTCGGTTTTATGATGTTGAAGCAATTCTGTTCTAGGTAGATTGTAACGGTGGATTACTTTTTATTGTTGGTTTTCTTCTCGTGGTGGTTTTCTCGTTCTCAAATCAGTCTTTCCAAGAATAAACTAACTTTTCTGTATTAGTTTCTCTGTTTTCGCGTGTTCTGTATATTAACCATTCAATCTGACATAATAAAGACGTTTTTTCCTGCTCTCGGGTAATCCTCGTTGAACAATATAGAGAGGTCTATCGAAACTAAAACCAGCTTCGACATTTCTACGATAAGAGTTGAGCGAAAAAGCTTTTACGCTCAATTTTTTCGTGGGAAAGTTTTCGAATTCAACAAAATTTCAACGTATCCTGGCTTCATCGTAGGAACCAGGAATTTTTTTTCGGTTTTGAAGTCGCTTGATTTCCTTTGGCAATTTCGACAGTAATTTTTATGTGGTTGTTTTGGGCTTTGAAGTTGCTTTATCCTTTATTCTTTCCATGTATCAATAAATTAACATCAATAAATTAGAATAATACAATTAAGCATGGACTAGCGTACATGATTCTTGATTTAAAAAAAAAGATTCTAGATAATTTCCATTACTAGTGCTGGTAATTTCGATTAGTCTCCCTGAACTGATGACAAGGATTTCCTATAAGATCAATGACTATAAGCGTATTACATGGGATGAATACGTCAATAACCTCAGACCCAACGAACCCACAAATCGTTTGTGGAACACAATCAAATCACTTGATGGTCGAGCACACAAACCCTCCCACGCCGCCATTGTGAATAAGGGAACACCTCTGTCCAGCTTGGAAGCTGCCAACCTATTCGCCAAACAAGCCGTCAAGACCCCTGATCGATCCAACAGAAGAACGCACCGCTGGACCTCGAGTTTCGAGCGTTCCGACGTCCCAGTTGAGGAAGTGAAGACTGCAATGAAAAAACGAGAAGCTCCAAGGCCATGGATCTTGACGGAATCTGTTCCCTGATGGTTAAAAAGGCTGGCGAACAGTGTGCAAGATGCTTTGCAGTGCTATTCAATTGCTCACTCAGCACCGGCATCACACCTTCGGCCTGGAAGACGGCTAGAGTTATCACTATTCCGAAGCCAGGAAAGGACCTCACGACGGTTAAAGGCTACAGACCGATTTCGATACTGTCCCCAGTGGTCAAACTCCTCGAGAGAATCATCCTTCCACACATCACAGAAGAAGTTGAGTTGGAAAACTGGCAGCATGGCTTCAGAAAAGGACGCTTAACCACGACAGCTTTGATGGAGATAACGGGCCACATAACCATTGGTTTCAACCAACGGCTCCCTCCACATCGAACAGTGATGGTTGCGCTCGACCTCACCTCGGCCTATGATCTGGTTAACATCTCTCGCCTGTGCCACACTCTGGCCGAAACGTCCATCTCCAGAGGCCTTGTCAGATGGCTCTCCAGCTACCTACGCGGGAAAGCCATCCGTGTGGACTTCAGAAACAACCTCAGCCGCCAGCAAACCTGCTACGCAGGAGTCCCTCAGGGAGGAGTACTCAGCCCTTCCCTATTCAACATATACTTGAATGGGCTGCCGAAACCTCCCGAGACGATCAAACTGGTCGGGTATGCGGATGATCTGACAATACTGGCCTCCCACCATGAATGGAGAGTTGGAGCTGACCGACTCAACACCTACCTCCCAGCCCTCACCAGTCATCTTGGAGAACTAAAGATGGACATCTCGGCGTCAAAATCCAGTGTAACGCTTTTCACCACCAACACGAAGGAATTTCGTGAAGTACCAGAAGTTGTGGTCAACGGTGAGCCACTTCCTCCTAGCAGAACCCCCAAAATCCTTGGTGTCACCTTGGACCACATGGGAACCTACCGTCAACATGCTGAAGGATTAAAGACAAGGGCGACCAAAAGTTTGAATGTTCTACGAGCAATCGCAGGAAGAAAATGGGGACAGAAGACCGAAACAATGCTGAATACCTATAAAGCAACCACAAGAGCAGTCTTGTCCTACGCGGCACCAATCTATTTGCCCCAGCTTGCTGAATCACATTGGACTTCCTTGCAAGCTGCGCAAAACAAAGCCATTCGAATCTCAACTGGAAACCTTGCAATCGCGGATACTCAACACCTTGCATACGAAAGCAAACTTCTTCCAGTTAAAGAACACAACCTTTGCTGAGCAAACAATTCACCGCCAAGGCTAGGCTTCAGCTCAACCATCCTTCTCACAGCATCTGCACTGAAGTAAAACCTCCCAGGGCAATCAGAAAGCATGCCAAAGATATAGACATAACATTAAGTGACTCGGACTACAAAGTGGCCCTCAGAAAAATTCACACGGAGACCGTTAGAAATTTTCTCAGAAATAGTCGACCAAACCCAGTTCTGGGCACTAAACCCCCTAGAATACATAAGTCCACGTCCCAACTATCCAGAGAAAATCAGATAACTCTGTCCCAATTACGCAGCGGCCACTCTAGCTTCCTTAACAGTTACCTACATCGTATAGGGGCCAGTGAATCTCCCCTCTGCCCACTGTGTAAGATAGAGCCGCATACTTCGAGACATGTTTTTTCGTGTCGCTGTAACCCCACTTCACTTAGCCCTGTCGACCTTTGGTATAGGCCGCACTCGGTTGTTGATTTCATGTTCAATTAAATCTCTCCAAAAACAAAAGAAAGAGAAAAAATAAAAAAATAAAACAAATTTTAAAAAACGTTCCATGCTTTCAAAAAACTAGATAAAAACAACGCAATATAGATATTTTCCTCAGGCTCAGTTGAGCGTAGTACAATAGGCTTTCAGACTCATCTTGAGTTCTAATGTGATGAGGACCTTTTTTTAAAAAAAATTGTTTCTTCTGGGGGTTTCTACCCGTTTCGAGGACAACTAAATCATTGATAACTACTGTTTCACGTAAAATGCACACTATCATTGATAACTACTGTTTCACGTAAAATGCACACTATCATTGATAACTACTGTTTCACGTAAAATGCACACTATCATTGATAACTACTGTTTCACGTAAAATGCACACTATTCGGGTTTCTCTTCAGCTCAGTTCATATTTTCATGACTGACCTTCTTTAGGGACAGCTTGTAATTTTTCGGGCGTCTGAAAAACATCTATGGTCTTTATCTCCTGGTTCAATCTCTTCAACTGCAACTCTAAATGCTTTGTTTTTTCTTCTAATTTTTTCTCCCAAACTTGGCAGCTTCGCTGTCTGCTCTGATTTTTCTTCTCATAAATCTGGCCACTACGCTGCATTCGTTTTTCTAGGTTCCATGACTATTCACTCCCGGACAATTCACTCCCGACGACGGACACTTTCACAAAATAAAATTTTTGTGAAGCTTAATGTTTATCAAAAATAAAATGTAAAGTTTTTCTTTTCAAAAACTAGCTTCGTGAAAGATATCAAGCGGTGAAGTTGTGTGCACGCTCGATCCGGAGTGAATTGTCGTAGGAGTGAATTGTCCGGGAGTTAATAGTCGTGATACCGTTTTTCTACTCCTTTGTTTTTACAAGTTTTAGGCAGTTTTGCTACTCCGATCTTGACTCGCCATTTCTTTGAATTCCATCTGAGATTCATGTTTCTTCAGGTTATCAGAAACACGCAAAGAAAGATCACACTGGGTATTTTACCAACCCTGAAGGTACTGCAAATAATTATAGTCCTTATAGGACCTTATATTTGTTTAGTATATGTATATGTATACATATACATACACGCTATTCATATAACACTTATTATCTCCAAACCGCCACGTCTCAAAAACGCACATTTGAGAAGACCAGGGAATATCTTATCAATAATTTATCATCGAAAGGAGAAGAATATGTTTCGAGATCTCTAAAAGCGATCTCATGTGGACAGTTAACAAATAAAAACCATTCTTCATACAAGTATAGCCCTCGCTTTCGCGCGTAGATCAGGGTTAGGGATGCAAGAATTATTCGCATGACCCATAAACGTTTTTGTTGCTGTCTTGATTTCCGATCTGCTCCTACTCCTCTCACTTTTGTTTTACTTTTTCAACTATTCTGAACCATCCTTAGTCTCTTCCATTCTCTAGCCCCTTTTCTACAAATTTTATAAAGGGTTGAAAGAAAACCTCTATCGTATAAATCTTTTGTCTTGTAATCTTTTGTTAATAATTTTTTTCAAAGCATGAAGAATGAGTGAATAAATGAATTCTGCTTCTTTATTCACTACTCGTTAATATGTTAATCACCCACAAAAGAAAAGAAAATAATTCAAGATCTCTAAAAGCGGTCTCACTTTAACCCTTAACGAATGATGAACTATTCTTCTTTTAAGTATAGCTCTGTTCAACACCCTCCGCCCTCGTTTTCGCGCGTAGATCAGGATTAGGGATGTAAGAATCACTGGCACGACCTTTGAAAATGTTTGTGTTCTATTCTCAGTCTCACTTATCTTTCTCTAATCCTCTCACTATTGTTTTACTTTTTCTACTGTTCGGTACCATCCCTAATCTTTTTCGGAACTTCTTCACTTTAGTGCAGAGGTTCAATTGGATCAGTTCAATTGGGTCATTTTCTTGATACTGTCTCGTTCGTCTAAGCCGTACGGCCTCGTTAGCGTAAACTTTTCCTAAGCCTAAGCGTTTTTTTAAATGTAAAAATAGTTTTTTAATGTAAAAAATAACTTTCTTAATGTAAAAATAAATAACTTTTTGTAAATCTAAGTAAGTCAGAAGTATGACCCAATTGAACATCTGGGAGGAGGCCCTAAAGTGAAGAAGTGCCTCTTTTTTCATTCTCTAGCGGCTTTCTACTGTTGAAAAAAAAACCTCTGGGAACTTAATTTCTTATATGGAATACTTTTTTAAACAAAAACTTAAGAATGAGTGAACGAATAAAATAATCTCATTTAATCACCACTCGTTAATACGTACATCACGCCTTTCCCCTTCTCTTCCCTACATTAAAGGTTTTATACCGTTGAACAATATCGGGATTAATGCAGTGATTTGCATAAACGCGAGTTTGAAGATGATAATGTTTTCGTTTCGCGTATGAAGGTGTTTTTGGCACAATTTTACTTAGGGGGGGCGCACTTTACTTGGGCGGGGGGCTTTTTATTTTTTTTATTACAAATTTCGTCATTGAATTGACAAAACCTAATATGAGACATTTTCTCATGCGGTCTCGTTAGTCTAAGCCGTACATCCTCGTCAGCGTAACCTTTTTCTTAAGCCTAAGCGAGAAAAAAAACAGTGAATAATAGCTGAAAACAGCTAAGCCAAATTACTCACTTTGAATGGATAAAACTAAAATATTGTGGTTAATTGTTCTATACGACCTCTTTCCTAAGCCGTACGGCCTCTTTAGCATACATTTTACCTAAGCTTAAGCGAAAAAAATCAGTGAAAAGTAACCTGGCCTTCCAAGTAAAGTGCGGCCTCCCAACTAACAAAGTGCCGTGTTTTTCTTATATTGTAGGTCCACAGAAAGCAAAAGGCGGAGCATTTTTTTAAAATGTTTTGATGAGTTTGTTAATTTATTCTGCTTTAGTTTGGTTTTGCTGAACATAAAATCTGTTTGGTTAAATTCACATTCGAGAATGGATGAGCTAATTGTGGTGAAGGAATACCTGAGAACCGAAATTGTCCTTGTTTTTTCCCTGCCTAAATTTCTTCATATATGCTGATGATGCTCTTCCTTGTTTATTCTCCATTCCATTTTACACCCTTTTGCAAATCTGACACAAAATAATTCTCAAAAAAATTTCTCTTGTTTCTCAATGTCTATTGTTAAGTTG
Source organism: Allodiplogaster pararmata (assembly GCA_964056735.1). Classification (NCBI taxonomy): domain Eukaryota; kingdom Metazoa; phylum Nematoda; class Chromadorea; order Rhabditida; family Diplogasteridae; genus Allodiplogaster; species Allodiplogaster pararmata. Next base: position 8,503,707 of record OZ057409.1, on the reverse strand, counting down.
GCCTTTAGCAAATCGCACTCAGTGGCGCAGTGGCGCAGAGGCTCACTAAAACACGGCCTCAACTCTGGCCTTTTACAAATCGCACTCAGAGGCTCACTAAAACACGGCCTCAACTCTGGAAATTTTGGGGAAAGGAAAGGGGGAGGGGGGTTTACCTAAGCAGGGAAGGGAGGGGGGCCCTAAAGGGGGAAGGGGGGAGGAAGAGGGCCCTACCTAAGCAAAGGGGGGGTAGGGCCCTAAGGGGGAGGGGGAAGGGGGCCCTAAAGGGGGGAAGGGGGGCCCTAAGGAGAAAGGGGGGAAGGGAGTTTTAATGAGTAAGAAAAAAGAAAGAGAAAAGTGACAAAAAAAGAGAAAAGAGAAAGAAAAAAGAATACTAATTAATTGAGCTAGGCCGTTTTTTTAAGTTGAGGCCGTGTTTTAGTGAGCCTCTGCGCCACATGCGCCACATTTGTTAAACGCCTTAAGGTTTCAGATTATTTCAATACCACTCAAGTTCAATATTAAACAAGTATTTTCTAAATGAGGTAACACTATTATGATACTTAGTTAACGAAAGGTGTACGAACCGAGGGTTCCGGAGTGTAGCTTCTCGTTGATTGGGACAATTTCTAGGACATCAGAATTTTTTGGCATTTTTACTATCACTCTGTATCAATATCATCTCAGTTATTGAGTTTATAATCATGTCGAAAAATTCAAAAATCGCTTTGATTTTGAAAACCACTTATGGAAAAAATATTTGAGATCTCTTGTGAAGTCCAAATGTGAATAATACTAAAATGAAGAAAAGTGAATAAGATAATCTTTCTTTTCTAGGGATCGGACGAACACATCGTGCTCCAATTGAATACGTCTTACAGTACATTTCAGGCTCGAAATCTTCAATCTTTTCTTTGAATGAATGCTTTTTTCGCGCGGGATCAGTTGTAAAAGATCACCCCAACAGAAGAGAACCGTGAGTATTGGAGAGTCATCCGACGCTACTCTAATCATTCTTATTGACGCTGGCATTGATAACGCGTGGGCTGTTCGCGTTGTTATTCCCAGTCCTACGATTATCCGTCCTGTGCAAGTTCTTTTTTCTTCTAACATTTAATGGCTCTTATATACTCATGGGCATACTAGACGCCAGACAGTGCAGAGTGGCATTTTTTTATATGGTCTCGTTAGCCTAAGCCGTACGGCCTCGTTAGCGTAAACTTTTACCTAAGCCTATGCTTTTTGATTTAAAAATAATTTTAAAAATAATAATTTTTTGATGTAAAAATAATTGTTTGATGTAAAAATAATTTTTTGATGTAAAAATAATTTTTTTGTAAAATTTTTTTTCAGAACCGGAGTCTCTGATGCTCAATATGATAACCTTTGAAGAAAATTTTCGAAACCGTAGCGTTTAAAGCCATTTTTTTCGTTTAGTATTCCAATGTTTGCAAGAGAAGATGCAGGGTATGCCTGTCCTACAGGGAATAAGAGCCCATTTAACATCTGATTAGTTTTTGTGTTAATTTTATCAGAAGCTGTTGAGTAGAGTATTTTAAATATTGAGCTTTTACCTAATCATTGCAAGTGTTCAAGCTTTGCGTTATCTAAATGGTTTCGAAACTAATATTTGTATATTTGCCGGTTCTTATTCCCTGATGGGCACAACCTGCGTCTTGTCATGCAGACATTGGAATACTAAACGAAAAAATGGCTTTAAACTCTACGGTTTCGGAAATTTTCTTCATAGTTGATCATTCTGAGCATCAGAGACTCCGGTTCTTGAAAAAAAAATCAAAAAGCATTTTTACATTAAAAAATGATTTTTACATTAAACATAGCTTAGGCTTAGGCAAAAGTTTACGCTAACGAGGCCGTACGGCTTAGGCTAACAAGACCGCATAAAAAAATGCCACTCTGCACTGTCTGGCGTCTAGTATGCCCATGAGTATATAAGAGCCTATTTGCCTTGTGTCGTTTGTAAGACTTTTAAAGATTTTTTTCTAATTGTGTATTTGAAAAAAGCTTTCTTTCTAGGAAATGATGGTTTATTTATTTAGAAATAATTAAAAGAGTTATATTTTTATTTAGAAATAATTAAAAGAGTTATATTTTTATTTAGAAATAATTAAAAGAGTTATATTTTTATTTAGAAATAATTAAAAGAGTTATATTTTTATTTAGAAATAATTAAAAGAGTTATATTTTCATTTAGAAATAATTAAAAGAGTTATATTTTTATTTAGAAATAATTTAAAGAGTTATATTTTTATTTAGAAATAATTAAAAGAGTTATATTTTTATTTAGAAATAATTAAAAGAGTTATATTTTTATTTAGAAATAATTAAAAGAGTTATATTTTTATTTAGAAATAATTAAAAGAGTTATATTTTTATTTAGAAATAATTAAAAGAGTTATATTTTTATTTAGAAATAATTAAAAGAGTTATATTTTTATTTAGAAATAATTAAAAGAGTTATATTTTTATTTAGAAATAATTAAAAGAGTTATATTTTTATTTAGAAATAATTAAAAGAGTTATATTTTTATTTAGAAATAATTAAAAGAGTTATATTTTTATTTAGAAATAATTAAAAGAGTTATATTTTTCAAGATTTTATGTGAAGCAGAACTAATTTCAGCTTGTATGAGAATTTCTGCCGAAATGTCTGTAATAAAAAAGATAGAAACTAGACGTCCTGCTTATGTTCGCGTATGAAAATATTGTCGCCTGTTTTGGTATGTTTAAAAATAGCATTTTTTCGATTTAAGCTTGTGTTTTGTTTCAGTTCTTACTCAGCTCAGAGTGTGAGCAGAGATGAAGGGAAGTCCTGATCTCAACCAAAGTGTACGTTTTTTTGTGCAAAAAATTGAGTGCTTACTTTGAATAGTCGATGATCATTCCTAAGTTTTTCATCTCTAGTTTTTGCAAAAAATTGAGTGCTTACTTTGAATAGTCGATGATCATTCCTAAGTTTTTCATCTCTAGTTTTTGCAAAAAATTGAGTGCTTACTTTGAATAGTCGATGATCATTCCTAAGTTTTTCATCTCTAGTTTTTGACGATTCAACTCGTAAAATTTTTAAGGATCGCGGAAAGCGACAGAGGGTCCCCAAAAAGATCTACGACCCCACCGATGCCATTGAAGGTTCCACCAAGAAGCGAAGAAGAATACATTATTCGGTTGGTGTTCGTATCCTTCTGAAGGTGGACATCTTGTAGTTAATTCCTTCTTCTTAGCGTTTGTCCCTTTCGAGAACAGGGTCCGCTGTATTAACTTCCGAAATACACAAATCACTGCTTATTGTTACGGTCTGGAAATGCATTGTATTTGCATGTCATACGTAAGTGGGGCTGCACGACACTCATGCAATCTGTGGGTGTTACCATCGCTTTCTGGCTTCATACTCTTCGAAAGTCCCCATATGCTTCTCTGACTTTTCTGCGCACGAAGGCTTCGTGCCAGGGCGTTTCTTACCACAATTTTTTTTAAGCGCATAGATTTTCAAATTTTTTAAAAGTTCGAAGTGTTTTTCGCAACGAGTTTCCCTGATGTAAGAATCGAAAAAAATTTCCGAGCGCTTAGATCTGAAGGTTTTTCAGTGTTTTTGAAAAGCGCATAGATTTTTTCACCCGCGGTGCGGGTGTGAGAAACACCCTGCTTCGTGCTGGGGACACTAACTAGATCATGAACCCCCTTCAGACATCATTTATTCTTTCCGTTTAAGACTGAAGCTTTCAAGCGAGGCGAGAAGCTCTTCAGAAAATTGAATACCGCCACCTGCTGTGCTAGCTTTCTAGTAACGACGCGCACATGCAATAAGTTACATCCATAGTTCCTGAAAGCCTAGATTTCGTTATACATTTATTTTCACAAAATGCACGGCAGAAATAGATCCAAATAGCTTTCTCTAGTTGAATCACCAATGGCATAGTGTATAGAAATAGCGTCGAAAAAGTGAAGGGGTAAATTATTGAAAACGGTGCCGCCTGGTTTTATGGGGCCTATCCATTCTAACGATTCAGCGGTATGTTGCACCAAACTCTCACCAGCCATTCTTCGTTCTGAGTTCGCATAAGTTTTTGCATGCATTTCACCTTTGGCGTTGTTGAGAGCACGGGTCACAGCCACAAGCAAGTGTCTCTCTAGGGATTTTCCACTTTCCCTTACGGACGTACAACAAAACTTTTGGTTGAAAGTAACGCTTTAAACTTCTCTAATCGGCGCACGCTTTCTTGAAATGTTTTTTAAACGAAAAGCTCCACCTATAGACCCCCTGAAAACGTTCGATGGAATTCGGAAGTTCATTGTAGATAGATCTCATGGATATAATCCGCGAACACGACTTGCACAGTTTGCCACCCAAAGCAAAAAGGTGCAAAACCTTCTGCACGCACCGAGTTTCTGACAATGCGAGTATACGGGAGATGAAACGACACGTTAGTTAGAGAGAGAATCGTCCAATGGCACTTAGGTTAAAACGTGTAAAGACCTCGCATCTTACTGTTTGTGTTGTTGCTTGCTTGCTTATGCGGACTATAGCGAGGAAGAATCAATCAAGAGTTTTTTGTAAATGTGGATTCGCTCTTCACGAGCCATTTAATCGCATTCTTTCTTTTTCATTTGCTTCTTACCAATCTTACTTAGTCTGTGCATGATGATTTTCGTTCCATCCTAGAAAGCACTCGGTTTCCACTGACCGAAACGTTTATTCAATGTTTATCGCATTGGTAAAAACAGTGCAAACATAGTGCATGTATATGCAAACATCTCAAGCAAGGCATGACAACATATGTATATTCTGAGGTGAGAAAGTACAAGTTAAGAAACTGGTGGCAAATGTTATCATGACAATTTCCGATAGCTGATGATTTAAAGAACTTTTTGCTGTTATTATTAGATGATTTCGGTCCTTCAAAACCAACAGTCGATAAGTCCTAAAAAAAGTCGCGAGTTTTCAAAGTGCTCTAATAGAGAAACGTTCTGAATGGTCTGGGAAGAAATTAACTAAAAGTTTAGAAATCTAGAAGCAAACGTCTACTTCAAACTATTGAAAAACCTCTTAGAGACGTTAAACAGAGCAAAAGAGAGCAAAAAAGAGCAAAAGAGAGCAAAAAAGAGCAAAAGAGAGCAACAACAAAAAACGGTAAAAGCTATGCGAATCCGTGTAGATTCTGTTTAATTTTCACAATCAAGAACAATTTGACCAGTAATTTCTTTTGTGATAATGAAGAAAAATTTATTTGTTTTCAGATGCCAATTCTTCGTAAAGAGAAAGTGGTCAGTTATTTTATGTTGATTTAAAGCTAGATTTTTGTTATAGGAAAAAAGAGAACGTGTGAAAAAATGTAGCAAGCCTTAGAGAGCAAGCGATATAGAGAGGGCGAGTGAAAGAGGAAGAAAAATGGAAAGTGAAAGCATTGTCAGAAAAGTATTTGATATTATTTTTATTTTTTTGATTCTGAATTTCAGTGTTTCTCTCTGAATTACTTTTCTCGAAACAACTTTTTTTGAACAAGTTTTCGACTAGGTTTTTGGGAATTTAAAATCTGAAATTTAAGAAAAAGTCAATTATTTTTTAGATTTGCCACGCGGAAGTGAAGCAAGAGGAACCGGTTAGTATTCCGTGATTTCATCCTCATGGTCTTCTGTTGGCTGGAAAATACTGAGATGCGGCTTTTTTCAGGCTAAGTTTAGAAATAAACAACAAGAATGAAACTCAAGAATATCAAATCGAAAAATTGTAGTTTAACCTGAAGTGAGCTTGGAGAGTCTTTTAGAAAATGTTTTTTAAAGACTTCTCTGAAAGTTTTCAAAAAACATGCAGTTCTATTGTAATTGAGAATTCGAAGCTGACGTTAGGTTTGGAATTTTTTGAACCGGTTAAGGTTAAAATTTATTTGCTTTCAAGTTTGTGTAATATCTTTTTTTAAAATCCACTTGTTGATTTCTATCTACGACCTGGCTGTTTGTGGTAGAGCTCAGCTCGCTATTTTTTAGCTGTCTAGTCTATTCTGCTAGGTTGGTACTGAGAAACATCATGATAAGATACCTGCGCAATTTTTGGGTTACAATTCCGTTCACGGTATTTGTCTAACCCGCATGGCGGGTAACATCTATGCGCAAGTTTGTACGCAATCCAGAAAAACTACTGATGAAAATTCTTTATTATGTCATTCTCTTTTCGCACGCTTTTGGTCTCTTCTCATATGATCATTTTTTGATACACACGCTTCTTTAGCGGGGAACAACAACAAACAGTCCGCTTCTGTTTTCCAGGACGATTTTGCCCCGCTAAGGCTCGTCAGGAAAACTGCTGTGGTCAGTGCGTTGAACAAATTTTTGTTGTTGACAAAACAGGGGCACTAGAATTAATTTTGAGCAACGGATCGTTGCAAAATCGACAAGTTTCAACATAGATTTTGGTGTTCTCAGAAACCGTTAGACAAGTGAACGTTACTCTTTTGTTATTTTAACATTCCACACGAAGAGTGTAATAAATCTTACTTGGTCTTGGTCGATCATTAATTTCGTCCCATAACTTATATCTCGCAGAGCTTCCTCATTCTAAGTTCTTTCCTTTCTCCCGAACGGTCGCCATAGACCGACTTTTGTTTCCGATTCAAGCTTCATCAACGAAAATACTGGTGTTTTTATTGTCCTTTTCTTCGATGTTATTAATATATATATTAATATTCTTTATTCCAGTTTGGTAAACACGAAGTATACAAACGGATAAGCTGTCACATAAGTGATTTCAGTTATTGCACAAGAAATGAGAGTAAATCGAAACGAAAGACAAACGTTCAGTCAAGTAAAACGTAATTTACTGTTAGTGACGATCAAACTATGGTCTAAATTGAGAATATGTTTTTTGAATAGTGAAGAAAAGGGCAATAAAACTATTTCAGAGGGAAGAGAGTTCCAAATATTCATACATCGAGAAACACAAGTGTTATGACAACCTGGCAATTTGAAAGGGAGTGCTAGTCTAAGAGAGTGAGAATTCCTGTGAGGGTATGGTGATGGTTGTATTGTGAAGAGATTTGCGGGGTCAACAATGATATTGCTGTGAATTGATTTATGTATGAAACAGAGGTCTTGGATATTACGTCTGTATTCAAGGGAGAAGAGAGCCAATTTTTTTAGGCGAGAGGGATAGTCAGTAGGAGGATAACTCGCTCTGGCGAAGACACGTCTAGTAAAATTTCTTTGGACACAATCTAAATCGTTGACGAGTCGGAGACCAGAGCTCGCAGCCATATTCTAGAAGAGGAAGGATATAGGTTTTGTATGCTCTCAAGAGCACCTGTACAGAGGACGTTTTGAATGAGCGCAGAAGCGTGTTATGAATACCTTGCTTCATAGTTTCTTGCACATTTTAAATGTTCAAGTCTTTTCGTGAGACTGCGGAGCTTTTTTCGAGCTTTAGCGGCTAGATTTATTTTCATTCTAAAACTTACCCTTCAATAAAAATACCCTTGATTGGCTTGAAGAAACTAACTCATTTTTATCACTGGCGGGTCTCGTCCTTTTCGGAAACGTGACTGAACTTCCTATTCATTGCCTTTCAGGTAGTTGAATTAAAAGTTAGCTGATGATAAGTAAAAGCGACAATTTTTACAGAGGGCTCACAGTGAGGAGGAAGAGGAGGACATCAAGGACGTCCCGCTCATCTCAACTGATCTTCGCTCCGCTCCCGGGGTGACTACTATTCCCCTCTTCTTTCAAGTTCAATGTGATCTAACATCGATACCGAAGAGGGCGATAGAAACCAGATAAATGGAAAAGAAAAAACCGTCTTTATATGTAGTATGCAGTTTTGATTATAACGATCATGATAAATATGTAGAGAAGTTTACAACAAAAAATAAACTTTAAAAATTTATCTTGCGCACATCTTCGATCGATTGATATCGATCGATTGATATCGGACAGAGTTTGAATAAATACATTTTGAGCGGGCATCTGTACTCGAGAACAGACAGTTTGGATGCTAATCATTTGCTAGAGACCCATTAGTAAAGGCTTACGGCGGGTCTACGTACCGCTGTCAGACGATGTATTCATTTCTTGACAGCAAGCTCTCTCAAAGTTTCTGTTTACGTTTTGTAAGAGAGCCATTTATCTCAATGTGTGAGTAAAAAATCTAGCTCTTTCAGCAAGTGGTTAGCTCGGCCGAGTCCATAACAGAGAGGGGCAGGAAGAGGAAGGCGAAGAAGGAGTTCACTCCCGAGATGGTAAGTTGAGTTAACAGGTATTTCTGGTGTCAGGCCTTTCTATGCTATGATCACGATCGCAAAAACATGAACTGAACTGGAAGGATCAGGCCGGGAATCACTCATACATTGAGCAAAGTTTGATTGGTGTGAGTATCATCCAACTTTAGTGTTCCCTTTTCCAATGAATGAACAAAAAAGTACATGAACCAAATTTTCGGAACATCAAATTAACAATTAAAATTAAGAAGTTTTTGGAGAGTAAACCTTCGTAATTTATACATCCTCATTCATAAATATACGAAATGAAACATTTTTGTTCATAAATTATGTTTAGAAGGTATTAAATGTAAATGAATAGAGTTGACTGTTTTCTGTTGACTTGTTATGCCTGATTAGACAATTTTTTTCCATGAAGTCCCTTCCCCTGAGTCCCTGAAAAATTAGCGACATTCAAACAGCTTGGGAGCAATCATGTTGGAGAACACAATCGTTGGTATACTTATGAACTTGACTGTATACACGTAGCGTCAGTGGAAGACAAAATTTGAAGAGAAAATGCCGAAACTGACTATAAGACAATTTTTAATATATCAGCAATTTTTTTGCTGGTGTTATAAAAAGCTTGCATTTTGTCGCGTTAGTGGAAGAGCTTGTATTTTGTCGCGTTAGTGGATTGCAACACTACCGAGAACTTTTCGCTATTCTTTTCGACGGTGCTATAGGAAAGGCGTTGAATTAGTAAGCATTTTTAAGACTCGATTAGTTCACTACTTAATCATCCCAAACCTCTAGTCGGTCTTGCTCTGTTCGAACTCCCGGTGGGCCTCTGTCGATCATAAGAGCGGCCTTGACTAGAACCTATTTTGTTAGATAAAAAGTATTTATCTAGGAACCATGGGGTCTGTGTAGTTACCCCTTCTTACCCTTCGGGAGCATACGTTAAACGAGTTCGGTCTAAGGCATGTTTGTACGCGCCGAGCGAAGAATGAAATAGAACGGAAGGAGAAGAGAATTAGAGGAAAGTTAAAATAGAACGGAAGGAGAAAAGAATTAGAGGAAAGTTAAAATAGAACGGAAGGAGAAGAGAATGTAGATCATTTTCGGCGCGAACATGTGTGCACCAAAATAGCTGGTCCGGTAACCATTTAACTCCTGTTCGGGAAAAGTTTCATGGTTCAGTTGCACTGAAAACTCGCGTGTAGGAAAACCTGGCGTACATGAAGCATCATTTAAAGTTATGTTGAAGCTATTTGCCGTCGAGATGGATTCATTCGAGATATTAGGCTGTCCCAAAAGTTTTCTAGAATTTTTTATTTTGAATTGAAAAAACATCGAATAACCGAGTGGGACCTGGAAGGTTCGAGAATTTTCTTAGAACCTTCTCTGAGGAGGGTATAAATATCCCCTTCTGGGCGAAAGGCATCCAGTAATGGAAATTTAACTCGACCCCAACTTCGACTCTTGCTTTACTATGAGTGGGCACGCCACGCTTCTGCAGCGCCTAAGCAGCCCGGAATATCACCGAAGTATTCCGTGAAGATACCGTGAAAGAGTGGACGGCCCGTCGCTGGTTCACTCGCTTTGAGCAAGGACGAATGGATCTCGAAGATGGAGACAGGGAAGGCCGTCCACCTGCATTGAACCAGAAGCGACCACGCTCATTTTGGGGAAGAAGCTGGTCTGTGGCCACGCAACAATCGAACGCCACCTCTGGCAACTCGGCTTTCTTAAGGTACTGTCAAGGCGGATTCCACATGTTTTGACCGACGCTCAGAAAGGAACCCGTCTGACCATCTGCTATTCGCTACTCTCTCAGCTGAATCGGAAGGACTTTTTGCAAGATATAATGACTGGGGACGAATTACGGGTCCTCTACCACAATGCCGTCTGGCTCCCCCTGGCGAAAAGCCGCCAACCCAACCCAAACTGGACTACCATCAGAGGAAGATTCTCCTGTACTGCTTTTGGGATGCGCAAGGTATGATCTATTTACTACGACCTCATCCAGCAAGGCAACACTGTTTCAGCTTCTGTATATATGAGTCAACTGGGTGCCCTTGCCCAAGCAGTTCGAGAGAAGCGCAGGAGCACGACAAGGCCAGACCACATGAGGCCAAGTCCATCCAGAAGAAGCTAGAGGAGCTGGCATGGAAACCCTTCCCCATCCACCCTACTCTCCTGACCTCGCACCCTCCGACTATCATCTCTTCCGCCCTCTGAAGGCTGCCCTTAAAGACAAAAAGTTCGCAACTTCGAAGAACTCAAGAGGGCATTGAACGACTTCTTTGATTCGCGCCCAGTGGAATTCTGGAGGAAAGGAATCGAAACCCTTCCCATTCGATGGATGAATGTTGTGACTAATAATGGTGATTATATTGTTGGCTGAGCTTATTAATAAATAAAGATAAAACGTTCAGAAAAAAAACTGAAGTTTTTTCAAAACATTTAGGACAGCAAAAACTAATAGTTCAAAGAAGATCCTCCTGAGTCCGAAGCATCATGTCTTATTACAGATCATCTCTGGTATGAGTGAGGGCCGGAAGAGAGTCTCTAGAGAGAACAAGCAACGGAGGGAGTTCAGTCCCGAAACGGTTCGTCTCCGACCCTCCCCCCCCCTTCTCATACTTGTTGTTTGCCCGATCCCAACGTTTTTTTATCAGGGAACTTAGAAGTTAGAATGCTATATTTCAGCTCTCAATGCGATCTGCTTTCTTACAGGGTGGTCCATAAATAGTGTTACAAATTGGAATTGTTATACCTTTTTTCAAAACAGAGAAAATCATCTCAAATTAACATATTTTATCAACAACATAAATGTCAACATTCACGCAAAAGTTCAGCTCAAACGATCTCCTTTTGCCCGAACTACAGCTTGAAGTCTCTTTGGGAACGCCTCCACCACTGTACGAAGGTATTCGACTCCGATGTTGTCCCATTCTGCCTGAAGGGCATTCTTCAGGGAATCAATATTTGGGTGGGAGCGAGAGTTTACCTTGGACTCCAAGTAGGCCCAAACGGAATAATCGAGCGGGTTCAGGTCGGGTGATGAGGCCGGCCATTCTGCTGTTGTGATGAAGCCGGGAAAATTTTCCTTGCACCACGTTTGAACCTTTTTAGCTTTGTGGGCTGGTGCTGAGTCTTGTTGAAAGGTCCATGTCCTCTGATTGAAATGCGATTGAGACCATGGATGGAGCACGTCTTGCAGAACATGTTTCAGATAGTATTCCGTGTCGATCTTGACGCCTTTCTCGACGAAAACAAGCGGTGTTTTTCCTGTTGCGCAGATCCCCGCCCAGACCATGACTTGAGTTGGATGTGCACTGCGTTGGACCGTTCTACCCTTGCTATCGGCTTGCTCTGCGTCCTTCGCAAGCACTCTGACGTTTTGGGAGTTGTGGACTTCTTCCACGGTGAACAGCTTTTCGTCAGAGAACACCATATTGAAATGTTCGCCTTGTTGCGTACGACGAAGAAGGTCGCGACATCTTTTGACTCTTTCCGACTTGTTGCGAGCCGACAGAAAAGCGGCCTTCCGTGTACGATACGACCTGAGTCCCAGCTCCTCCGTGACTATTCGTCTCAATGAAGATCGGCTCATCGGGAGCTGCTGCGCCATCTGTCTGATGCTTCGTCGTGCATTTCGGTTGATCCGACTCCGAACGGTTTCGATGAGTTGTGTCGTGCGAGCAGTGCGAGGACGACCTCGCCTTGGACGGTCCAAAGATGTGCCAAGCTCCTCGAATCGTTTGATCGCTCGATACACTGTCATGCGAGGCAGGCGAAGCGTTTCAGCAATGCGAGCAGGGGCGTGGCCAAGAGTGTGTAGGCGAATGATCGCAGTTCGCAAGCGATTCGACGCTGTCATTACCCTAAACATCGATGGATTCAATCGAAACTCACTTGACACGTATAAAAAATTACGGGGAATCGGAAAAAACAAGAAAAGTGACCGCTACGTGCGGTCACTTCCTCAGGAAATGTTCTCAAACATTTGTAACACTATTTATGACCCACCCTGTATTATGCCCGATCGGCTTTCTTATTATGCCCATAATCTTGAGCACACAAGGTCTTTTTTTTTATCGGCTCAGACGAACAAATCACGAGTACGAACATATTTTATACTGTTTCAAGAATTCTTGCAGGTTTTTTGTCTTTTTTCTTGTGAAGCTCTAAAAACATTTGGTTTTATTTATTTAAAATTGTTGGGGTATTGAAGACTATGCAATGTATCTGAATCCAGAACAAGTCAACAACGGCTTAAGCCTATCAATATAAGTTTCAACAAAAACATTATGTTCTCAGAGCACACGCAAAGAGGTTGAAGAAGGAGAGTTGTCGAAAAGATTAGATTCGGATGATGAAGCTTTCAACGATAGCGGATCGGCCGGGTCCGAGGTTTGGCTTCGAATCTTTCAAGAAGGAAGATCCTTTTAAAATAGTGAAACAACTAATTCTATAATTTTCCATCTATATATTTAATTATGGTATCGCAAAATCCATAGAAAGATTCTCGCTAGGAAGAACAAGTATGACTGCGAGAAATTTTTTTCCACCAAACAGGTCTGTAGTGCTCTCACAAGGATGAAATAAAAAATATATAACAAAAGCCTCCATTATTAAGGAGATTCTCAAAAGGAGCTTAACTGAACGGTTTTGCAGAAAAGCTTCACAAGCTCTTCCAGTTCTGGCACAGAATCTGATGAGGAGTTTGTTCCAGAAACAAGAAAGAAGCCTCAGAAAAGAATCTCTTCGGTAAGAGTTTACTCCTGGGATCATTCATACAGTCATTGTTTTTTCCTCGAAACTTCAAAACAGAGTCAACAAGCGCACAATCTTGCAATTCACTACGTACAACAAAGTGAGAAAAGGAAATGAAATTATAAGAAATTCTCGTTGAATTTTTGTATTGTCGTATCGTAAATCGTTGAATCGTAAGAATTAAATAGCTCAACACTACGTATTGCTTTCCTGCTTTCTTTGACGCATAACGAACGTGTCCGCAGACTTTTGTTCAAAAGATCAAAAAAATTCGACTCCAACCCCGAACATATTCACTTGAACCAATGAAGGGAGCCTAGAAGTGTTGGCAAACTTTACACAATTGCGACTCTGACTACTATTGAACAGAATAGCTGTCAGGGGTTTTACCAGTTCAGAAAATTTATGCGAGGGGAGCGCGTGCACTGCCGGAAAAATAATTATTATGGTAAATCTATGATCAACTCATTGTGTCTAGACACTAATAGATTCTGCAGAACTGATATCTGATGAATTTCAGAGAAGCCAAAAAAATGAAAAAGTATCTGGTGGGAGCAGGGGAAGAGTGGGACGCAAGGTTGGCTATTTTAACTTCTCTCTTAATATTAAGGGATGAGTTAAAGAGTTGAAAATTTGGAATATTCTTTCACTCTTTGTTTTTCTTACCCTCTCTGTCTCTTTCTCAATCTCTTTCTTTCTCTCTCTCTCTCTCTCGCTCTGTCTCTCTCTCTCTTTCTCTCACTTTAGAGATTTTACTTCTCAAAAAATACTATGGTTCTCAGAGACATTCTCCGGAAGATTCGGATTACTCTGAAAGCGAAGATGACGAAGGATACAGCAGACAAAAGCAGCGCGGGAAGGTTCTTCTCGTGAATATTTTAGCTTTAATGTTCTGGACTTCTCTCCTCTCTTATGTTATCTCTTCCTTTCTCTTTCCATCTTTCTCGTTCTCTTACTCTGTTTTTAATCAATAAATTGATCGTCAATTTAAGATTTCGACAAAGATTGGAGAATTCGCCACAATCGGAGAGTGTGACGGCGAGGTCAGTGCTTTGACGTTTCTCTTTTTAGAGAAGGAAACAGCCTTTTTCACCGATGTTTATAAAAATGAAACCGTATTTTTCTCATTGTATAATTGAACGGCATTTTTCTCTTTGTTGAATGAAACGGCATTTTTTCCTTGCAAAAACCTTCGTTTCCAGCAGAACATCCTCGAACGGTACAACAACTCTTTCAAACGAGGACGCGGAAAAGGACCGATCGACCCTGCTATCCAGGTGACTTCCCTTTATTCTGTCATGAACAGAAGAGGGAAGAAAAGTAGGGAGAGTTTGTATAGTTACAAAGTGCGGAAAAAAGTTAGGGTAAACAGTATTTTTTTCGATAAAAACTTGACTGAACAAATCATTCAAAATTTCCACCAAATTTTATTGAAATAGTTTTAACAAAACTGCACTTCCAAAAATTTGAAGAGACAGAAGCACGGAGTCGCTTGTTGAAGTCACCCACCTTGGTGAACAGGTAAGAGACGTCAAGACCATTCGACGCCTTTTGCTGGGCGCGCTTCAGACTCTCCAAATTTTTGTAGAAAAAAAGCACATGCCTTGCTCTCAAGGACCGACCACACAGAGAAGTCCAGGGAAATTCAATCATGCGAGTATGAAGGAAGTCATGATGGAGGAGAAACTGGTCTTTCACCAGTCTCGCACCACTTTAGCCTTTCTGGCGGGCGCAGAATCCTGCTGGAACGTCCAGTTGCATCTCGCAAAGTGAGACTGACTCCAGAAAAGTATTCTCTTATCGAGAATTTCGTTCAGGTAGTTATGAGTATTCACTTTGACTCCTTGCTCGACGAAAACCCACACTGTCGTGCCAGTCGCGGTCATATCGGCCACCATGACAATAGCCGGATGTCCTTTTCTCGAGACGTGACGGCCGTTTTCATTGGTCTTAACCGATTTGGACCAAATTCTACAGTTCTGGTGGTCAAAGGACTGCTCAATATTGAACTACTTTTCATCGGTGAAGAGAATATCCAAAGTTTCCACTGGCTCGAACCGCTTAAACAGTTCATGACATCTCTGAAAGCAAGTCGTCTTCATCTGGTTCGTCAATGCGTGAATCTTCTGCAGCTTGATGGGTCAAAGCCTCATGCGAAATTTGACGAGCTTCCGAACAAACATTTCCGAGATATTCTGCTCCTTCGCGACTTTTCTGAGATTCCGGTCTGAATCATAACGAATTTGTCTCGGATGCTTCTCATGTTTAATTAAATGGTTGTTGTTTTTGCCGGCAAACGTCCAGCATCGAATAGAGTCGGTTATGGAGAGCCGCTCTCTCCCTCTCCCTATCTTTTTTTCTTAATACATCTTTTCTTATTTCCTTCTCAATAGTTTCAGAAATGAAGCTAATTCTTTTGGTTCCATCCAGAGATCTTTCAACGTGAGTGTTGTTTTACGTTTAACACATTTGAAGAGATGGGCTACGTCGTGCGGTCCATTGAGGCAGTCTGGGCAGCAGTCAGGTATCGAGTCTTCGATCCGGTTTAAGTAGTGGTTGGTGTACCTGCTGTACCCTGAGCGGAGTTGGATCAGCGAGCAGTGGGCGTTTCTGGAGAGGTCCACTTCTTCTTTATTTATGTCCGGCGGTGGCCATCCGCCCAGTATGACTGGACCTTGGATGGTTTCCTTTTCTTCTGAGACTATGTTTGTGTTGTTTTTCTTGTTTTTGTTGTTGTTGTTGTTTTCTTGTTGTAGCGGACTGGATCTAATATTCTGAATCGTCGTCGGTGTTTGTGTGGACTCGGTTGGCTTCACTTTTCCCGTTGTTCTCTGCTGTTTCGGACAGAGCTCTTTCAACCGTGCTTCTGATTGCGATGTATAGATCAGCTCCCATGTCAGCTCCCAGCTCCCAAAAAAAAAGAGAAGAGAGAGAATGGGCATACAACGACTTCCTCCAGTGTCTCACGAAGGAAGATTTACCCGTTGGGCAAGACAACAACAACCCATGTTGCGTGGTTGGGGTCCTTGGGGAAGGAAGTGACTTGGGCTCAATGTTTTTGCCAAGTATTGAGCTGATAGCATATGAAGGTGCGACTGCGATCGCATTACTTTAGCTTCTAGACTCAGGGAGATCTGTGGTTGTTGTTGTTGTTGCCGGCAAGCATCCCGCATCGAAGACTTGGTTATGAACACTCTCTTTAATGAGAGAAGTTCTCGTGTTCTTCGGACAAGATTCGTCCGGAGAAGGGTTTTGATTTCCTTTGCAGTCCTGAGACTGTCATGCTGCACCTTGTGAAGGCGGACATCGTTGTAGCAACCTGTTCATGCTATAGGCCTTGTGAGTGGGTGGTCAAGCCGGCTTAGCATCGTTTTGGGTGGGAGTAGAGACGTCTCGCCTGTCGTTGACCGGAGATAGGCAAGAGGCTATTTGATTGGCGCCTCGACTCGCCATTGAAAAGTAAAGCGGAGTATCGACTGATGTTTTGTCCGGTGGCATGCCCAGGCCGGTCCGGCATCGCCCTCCTTTGACGAGCTATACTACCCAGTTTTGGTCCGCGGTGGGATTTCTCCCGCTACCTCCCAGCACGAATTCTTCGTAGGGAGGCATCCCTCTATCCGCCACCTGAGGTCGCGCTCGATTCTGGACTGGATGATCCGGCTCCTTCCGTGACAGGCTCTTAAGGCTGTAGAGTCACGAATGGCCAGTGTGTTTCGAGGGAGATCTGTGGTCGACGCTGGCCATTTGATGTTAAGATACGCAGGCCAATTTTCTGTCCTCTTTAAATTTTGGCATGTGCTGAGGCGGAGAGGAAGCTGGCCTAGACTGGAGCTGCCTAGCCTTAGATGGATTGGCAAATGGCTTTGTACGTAAATAGGCGACTGGGGTGTGAAGCGTTTGTTGAACTGGTTCGCGATTTTGAAAGAAGATGTGAGGGGTCCTTTCCCGAAATCGATCGAGCAGTTTGGTGGGGGGCGTTCTTGATCATTCAGCATATTGATCGTTTTCCACAGTTTCTTGCTGTCTATTTTGGGATTGAAGGTCTCCATGAAGTTCCTCCAGATGTCCCTTTTGTTTCTGTCCGTGGCTCGTCTGATGTTCAAGTTGAGGGTAATGATTCGCTCGATGGATCTGATTCTCTGGTCTCGTTCACTGGTCTACTGCTCCTTGAACGGTCATCTGTCGTACCAGTCCTACGAAAGCGAGGTATCATGAAGAACGAAAGGAGAAAATATTTAAGCACTATCACCATCAATCACTGCGATGACGCTAGTTCCCAAAAACCTGTTTCGCCCCCAATCAGACAGACTTCTGTGATCTCTGGGTTTTCAAGGGTCCTGCGAGAGACTCCAGTGATTCTGGCGGTGTGCTTTTGAGATTGTCCCGAATGGCTCAATCGCAGGATGTAGCCTCGGTCCATATCAGAGATCATTACGGAGGTCACCTACACGCGGTGCGACTGTGGACGACGCTACATGGCGTCGGACCCAATGGACCTCCAAAACAAAACTTCCCAATGGAATCTCCCGCAAGGGACAACGAGGACGGCTTCCCCCGAAACCTCATTTTTTCTAACACGGATCAGAAAGACCCAGCGTCTCTGATCCGAATACTCCTCCAAATCGCTGGTATCGAGACTAACCCAGGCCCAAGATGGCCTTGTTCTGTATGCTCTCTTAACGCGCCTTCGAATTGTGTTAATTGTAGCAAATGTAAGAAATGGGTACATTTCCGCTGTTCCAACCTTAACAATCTTAATGATTGGAACCCCCAATGGAGATGTAGAATTTGTGAGAGAGCCCCGATCCAGCAGACTGCCTCCCAGACGGTAGCTAACCTGAGGATAATCCAATGGAACGCTAATGGACTGAGAGCCCGACTAACCGAGCTAGAGGACCTTTTACATGAGTTGAATATTCACGTAGCACTCATCCAAGAAACCAAAATGGATGCTAGTATTCCATCTCCGAATATCGTAGGTTACACGATCATAAGAAAAGACCGCTCCAACTTTGGAGGCGGACTTGCGATACTAGTCAAAGAGAATATTCGCTATGCTAACGTGACCTCCCCAACAACGGACCAGACAGCCGAAACACTCAGCGTGGACGTGCCAACCGACCAAGGAACCATAAGAATCTGCAACATTTACATCCCACCTCGATCGTCCTGCCCCAACACATACGCGCCGAACTTCAACCGACTCCTAACACAGAAGAAACCATTCATTGTCGGTGGAGACTTCAACGCACACAATGAAGTTTGGAGTGAAGGTACGGAGGATAGCAGAGGAGATGAACTATGCGACTTCATTGACGACAGCGATCTTGTATGTCTCAACAACTCAAAGATGCCCACAAGACAAAAAGCATCACCAGACATCACTCTCGCCTCGAACGACATAGCCATCGACTGCAACTGGTCAACAATCAACAGAATGAACTCTGACCACCTCCCATGCCTGATTGACGTCGAAACACAGCCATCCAACATCTCAAACGCACGTTGTTATACAAATTACAACAAAGCGAATTGGGAAGGCTTCGAAAGGGACATCAACAAGATTCTCATGGATTTCCCATTCGCCGGCAACTCAGTTCAGATGCACAAATTCCTGACCACCACCTTGACCAAAGCGGCTAAGAACAACATTCCCCGTGGAAAGGTGCCAAAATACACGCCTCACTTGAGCGAAGATGTGAAGAAGCTGATTACAGAACGGGACCAAATGAGGAGGGACAATCCTACGGACCCCTCACTCCCCTCAATAATGGCCGAAATCTCCTTCCGCATCAACCTCGTGAAGAGGAAGGCTTGGGAAAAGTACATATCTGAAATTAGCCACAACGAACCGGGCAACAAACTCTGGAAAACGATAAAGGCTATCGACGGCAAATCAATAAAACCGACGCACTTGACCATCACCCACGACGGGAAAAGTCTATGCCCAACATCTGCCTCAAACGCTTTTGCCAGAAAATTAGCTAAACAAGCCCCTAAAGAGGTCGACAAATCAGCAAGAAGCACAACACGACTAATTAAAGGCCTCAAACGGACAGACGCTCCCCAAAGTTCCCTGGCACAGATCGAAGAAGCAATCAAGAAAACCAAAGGTTTCAAATGCCCAGACAGTGAAGGCATCTGCCCTCTACTACTCAAAATGGCCGGTGAAAACTTCAGAAAATGTCTCTGCATCCTCTTCAATAACACGCTGCAAACAGGTATTATCCCGTCCAGATGGAAAGATGCAAGAGTGATAATGTTACCTAAACCAGGAAAGGACTCCAGCAACCTGAACGGCTATAGACCAATATCAATACTATCACCTATAGCCAAAACATTCGAACGGGTCTTATTACCATTCCTGGCGGAAGGCTTTCAAATCGCTGACTGGCAACATGGATTCCGCAAAGAGCACTCGACTACTACCGCACTCCTGGAAATAACCGGGAAAATAACAAACGGCTTCAATCGGAAACCACCCCCGGACCGCACTCTCATGGTCGCCCTTGACCTCACTGCAGCATATGACTTAGTGAACATATCCCTTCTCTGCAAGAAACTCACTGAAACGAATATGCCAAGAGCCATCGTCCGATGGATGTCCAGCTACCTAAGAGGCCGTACAATCAAGGTAGATTTCCAAGGAAAAAGCAGTCGACGTCTCACATGCAGATCTGGTGTTCCACAAGGAGCAGTGCTCAGCCCCCTCTTATTCAATCTCTACATAAACAACCTCCCGCAACCCACAGGAAACACGCAGATGACAGCCTACGCCGACGACATATCAATTCTCTCCTCAAGCCCCTGTATTGAAACCTGTGAAGATCAGATCAACCACTTCCTACCGAAACTCGTAGAAGAATTGGAACAACGTAAAATGATCATATCCAAGGAAAAGACTACGGTCACTCTTTTCACAACCCATACAGGCGAATGTAAAAAAGAACCCAAGGTAGAAATCCACGGAACCCTTTTGCCGACAACTAAAACACCCAAAATACTCGGTGTCGTCTTAGACCAACTCGGCACCTTCCGACAACATGCAGAATACCTTAAACAGAGAACGGCCAAAAGACTGAATATACTACGTGCCCTCGGAGGAAGAACATGGGGCCAACAGAAAAACACCCTTCTTGCAACCTACAAAACAATGACCAGATCCGCTCTCAACTACGCCGCACCAATTTACTCCCCTCAATTGGCCGAGACGAACTGGAAAAAACTACAGGCAAACCAAAATAGAGCAATTCGGATAGCAACAGGAAACCTAGCAATGGCCGGCACAGAGCACTTAGCTCTAGAAAGCGAAATGTTACCCATAAAGGAGCACAACACGATGCTTACCAAGCAATTCGTTGCAAGAGCAAGACTCCTCCCAAACCACCCCTCCCATCGTCGATGCATGGAACCCAAACCACCTAGAACTATTCGTAAACATGCCAAGGACTTAGAAATTATGCTAGTAGACAGTGATCAGAAAGCCGCACTTAAAAGAATACATACTGAAACTGTTAGAAATTTCATTAGATCTTGCTCCCCTAACCCAGTTCTAGGTAAGAAACCTCCCAGAATCCATAAATCAACGAATCAACTTCCCAGGGAACAACAAATAACATTATCGCAACTACGTAGTGGCTATGCAAGTTCCCTTAACAGCTACCTACACAGAATAGGAGCTGCCCTATCACCTCTTTGCCCAAAATGTTTAGAAGAGCCACATACAACTAGTCATTTATTCTCGTGTCGCTGTGACCACACACTTTTAAGAAGTATAGATTTGTGGAATAGCCCGACGTCTGTTGTTAAGTTCTTATACCAGTGATTCCTTTCTCTCTCAAAAAAAAAAAAGAAAAAAAAATAAATAAAAAATAATAAATAAAAATAAAAATAAAAATAAACCCCGAGAGAGAAAGAGAAATAATGTGATTAGATAAATGATGTAAGTAAGGTTATTGTTTTCTGAGCCATGTCAAAGAAGACCTCGTCTACCCAGCCGGAGACCTACGGCGGGCAATCTACAACAACAACAGACGAACTGGAAAAAACTACAGGCAAACCAAAATAGAGCAATTCGGATAGCAACAGGAAACCTAGCAATGGCCGGCACAGAGCACTTAGCTCTAGAAAGCGAAATGTTACCCATAAAGGAGCACAACACGATGCTTACCAAGCAATTCGTTGCAAGAGCAAGACTCCTCCCAAACCACCCCTCCCATCGTCGATGCATGGAACCCAAACCACCTAGAACTATTCGTAAACATGCCAAGGACTTAGAAATTATGCTAGTAGACAGTGATCAGAAAGCCGCACTTAAAAGAATACATACTGAGACTGTTAGAAATTTCATTAGATCTTGCTCCCCTAACCCAGTTCTAGGTAAGAAACCTCCCAGAATCCATAAATCAACGAATCAACTTCCCAGGGAACAACAAATAACATTATCGCAACTACGTAGTGGCTATGCAAGTTCCCTTAACAGCTACCTACACAGAATAGGAGCTGCCCAATCCCCTCTTTGCCCAAAATGTTTAGAAGAGCCACATACAACTAGTCATTTATTCTCGTGTCGCTGTGACCACACACTTTTAAGAAGTATAGATTTGTGGAATAGCCCGACGTCTGTTGTTAAGTTCTTATACCAGTGATTCCTTTCTCTCTCAAAAAAAGGGGAAAAAATATTTTTAAAAAAAGAAGAGAAAAAAATAAAAAAATAAAAAAATAAAAAAAATAAATAAATAAAATAAATAAATAAAAAATAAACCCCGAGAGAGAAAGAGAAATAATGTAATTAGATAAATGATGTAAGTAAGGTTATTGTTTTCTGAGCCATGTCAAAGAAGACCTCGTCTACCCAGCCGGAGACCTACGGCGGGCAATCTACAACAACATCAGAGATCATTACCGGAGAACGAAAATAGTTATCATACTGATTTTTTTCAGGATTTCTTTGCAACATTATGAATAAAAGACGATCAAAAAATACACAACCGCTACAACAAACAAGAAAAGTAAAAGTGACAAAGTTGTCCACCTGCACCCTGTATTTACTCAGAGAACTGGTTTTTCTGGGATATCTCTTAAAATCGGAGAACTCTCGCGCGTTAAAATTCACACGGCACTCGTAAAAGTCCCCTGGCTATCTCCATTAGTATACTACAGCAGGGACAGTGCCTAATTGTCTGGATCTCTGCACTCGCCATAAGCACTCGCCAACAGAGTTTTGGCTGATGTTTTATCCGGTGGCTTACCAAGGTCAATACGACATTGCACTCCGAACGAGCTACTTTTTAAATTTACCTCAACTTAGGCTAACTCAGCAGCTTTCCTGTTTCCAACGCTTGAGGACGCGTTTGGTGCAGTTTTGGGTTAAATCGCTGTTTTTTTACAATGTGTCGAAAGTGCTGTAAAACTTTGAATGCAATTTTTGGTGAGTCGAAGAGGTGAGGTTACAATCAACCTTCGCATAAAAACTCAAGGGGTTCAGTCTGTCTAAGTAAACAATTTTTTTACTCAAACTTTTTATTTCAGCATGTGGATAAGCGAATTGATCCTGGGCTCCTGGAGGAGATCCGCAAGGGAGAGTTCTTTTGCAATGTCAGTCTTTCTTCAATATTCAACAGAGAAATTCTTTTAAGAAAAAAAACTCGAAAATCAACTATCAAATGCTTTTCTTGCTTGCTTCTTCCAAAATTTTCTCTATGGGAAGTTACACGGAAAGAAGACTAAGAAACTACAAGCACAGACTTTATAATCATTGGTTTGTTGTACCCAAAACACGACACTTGTACCAAAAATTTCCGCCTAACCCAAAGTTTAGCCAAAAATAGTTGTTTATTGGTTCGCGGGTACGAATTTTTACTACCGAGTTTCGCGATAACCTGAATTTTCAACAGGCGCCCAGCAGATTGTCAGTGATCAAAACTAATCGATACTACGCTGTGTACACTTCCGAGCTGCGCAGAAGAGTCAGCTCACCCGAGAAACTCAACAAGAGCACACTTGGGCCAATGCTTCGAAGGTACTTTGCCCTGATGATCTCAGGGAGGGGAAAGCGGGGGAAAGATAGAGAGATTATGGATAAGGTTAGGATAAAAGCCAGTTCAAATTGTTTTCACCTTGCCCGCTTCGCTGCATGGTGTTTCTCCATCCGCACTGCGCGTGAAATCTATGCGCGAATCTAGGCACTATTCAAAAAAATCATAGTATACGAATTCCCTCTCGTTATGTTTTTACTATTTTTTATACACTTTCTAAAATTCTTTCCTTTATCTGCCGTATCCTCACGATTAGTGTTACCGATCTACTCGCTCCGAAGGGGGAAGTTAAGAAACATCCTGCTTGGAAGAAGAAAGCAAGCTTCTAGTGATGAATCTCTTCTCTAAAGCCTAAACCTGATCTTTCTAATGTATTTTGTGAATCAGTTCCTAGCAAACACAGCAAACACAGATCCACCCAAACCAAGGGGGTTAAGAAATGTTGGTAGTGCTCATGCACGAATCTGACTCTCCCCACTGCTGCTATTAACACTAGCAGTGATCTAGCAGGCAGCCACTGGTTCTACCAGGATAGGTCTGTCCTGCATCTCAGGGGAGCGCGTACCCTGCCGCGAGGCGGGAACAAGCGCGAGGAAGAAGAAGAAGAACTTCGAGGAAAGAAGGTTGTATGCGATTCTTCTTCAGATCAAAGGTGCCGGGTTGCGGAAATCAGCTGCAGAAAATGCTTGCCGAGAAAAAGATCTACATGTGCTCCAACACGAAGAAGGGAGCCGCCATGTGCACACTGACTTCTCTCTACGAAGGTAAATACCCGCCTTTCCTGCCCCCATCTCCTTCCTAACCTGGTTCAACATGTGGACCAACCATCACCCTACTTCCCATTTGTTCACTTCTGTTTCGATAAACGCACCGACGACGCACCGCCCCTTTCCCATCCCCTATTCTTATTTCTCATACATTCGAACCAACCCCTCCTACTCTGCTGATTAATGTTAACGAGTCAGGAAGCGGGGCTCGAACCAACCCCGAGTCCGCCTACCCTTTTTACTAAACAAACATCCATTCTCCCCCTCTTATTCTGATGTGTTTGTTTTCAGAGGAAGCGCTTGTGATGGCCGCCGACTCTCGCGAACTAGCCCTCAAGAGCTTCCCGTACAAGGCTCTCGTCCACTACTTCATAGGCAAATGCAAGAGCCGAAAGCAGCTCGTGCAGCGCAGAGCGAAGTGGCTCGCAACTCTGTCAGTTTCAGATCATCTTTTTTTTTCTCTACTTAGCGTTGTATCGCTGAGGCTGAAGTCGGCGTAGGGCCCGCTAGCTGTCAGTGATTGAATCAAAATACTCCGGATATACGATAAGATCAGTAAAGTCCGGTTGCTGCATCAGAGTGATATGGGCTGATTGTTGTGCAATGGGTCAAGTTCACTCATTCTCTTGGCAGATCCGCCTGAACTGAAAAAGTAGAAATTTCCACAGTGCTCGCTCGTCTCTTACTTACAATATGGAGAAGTTGGAAGTATTTTTTGCATTCTAGTTGCTCCACCACTTCCCATGCCTGGATATACCAGAATTAACCTACGAATTGATGATTCGATCAGGGTGTTTCTTCCCAAACGCATAAAGAATGAGTATGAGTATATCAAGTAAACTAATCGCGAGGAAACGGCAAGTATTTAAAAAAGCGTGAAAGCGTGTGATTTAAAAGAAAGGATGCGAACGATCAGATCATTTGCTTCAGTAGCTTTTTTGTATAGCGCATAGATTTGCGCATAGATTCTAAGCGCACTGTGGGTTAGAGAAACCCACTGGATTCGATTCGATTTTGGATCATTTTTTTCTGGTTCACTCTTGAAATATTTTTTTGTTGAGGCGGTTCATGAGGGACATGAAGACGGTTGCAGCTGAGTACAAAACCATCGAAGCGTCGACAGCGAAGGAGTCGCCTTTCAGAAAATTCGCGCTCTCATCTCATCACTTTGGGATGCTGGAGTGGACTCTCTGGATGGACATTGTTACCAAGTTGGTTCTCTGGATGGACATTGTTACCAAGTGGTTCTCTGGATGAACATTGTTACCAAGTTGGTTCTCTGGGTGGACATTGTTAGCAAGTTGGTTCAATCAGATTTTTCATTTCCTGAGCATTATTATGACACCATTCCTATTATAGTTTTTTGATTAGTACTCAAATGACAGTCCGTCTGAGACCAATTATCGTTGAGACTAAATATTACTGTATTTTAGCGGCACAGTGCATTTATGAGTGAACGTTCGCTCACGTCGGAGTGATGAAGGGGGTGGGGGTTTAAAGTACGTGCTCACGTTTTACATACAATGGTTTTCTTCTCTTCTAAGAGGAAAATAAGGTTTTGGATAAGTATTCTTTGCTGAAAGGATCATCATGCGTTAGACAGGGCTTGAATTTTAGTCTTCCGTGTTTCCAATGAGTGTCATCGCTTTTCATTGTATTCTTATTTTGTGGGTGAATACGAAATTTAGTTCGCTGCATTGGATTTATTATTTGTAGATCAGTAAGGTTTTAGTTTTCGCTAAAATTTGATATTGTTAAATTTTCCAGTTCCTAAAAAATTGTTTTTCCGTGTTTCGAATTGACATCTTCGATAAAAAAAAGGCTCTCCAACCGAATTGGTTGGGTTTCAGTGAAATTTATTTACTGATACAATATTTTTTGTTTACAGTTACACGACATACGGCATTGCGCAAGCTGCGATTGAACTAGCAAAGGGGCCCGGGTGCAACTGGGCTTCTGAGCAGGCAGTCATCAAGAAGTGGTACCCAAAGTTCCAGCCGTTCAACTTCACCTCCATGAGCTCAAGTAGATTTTTGCTTTCTTCTTTTCCTCAAATGAGCAAAGTCAAAATAACAAGGCCTTTAACTTTTTTCATATACATACTACCAAGCGAATTAGCCATGTGTCCACGGCAGTCTTGTGGTCTCATATCCCTTCCTACGCTCATAGGAGTAGGTGACTTATTCCTATCTCCGCGACCGTATCCTGCCAAAAGCGCAAATGACCCTATCTCCCCAATCTCTCATTGACATCAACATTCCCTCAGTTCCCCTTCCCTTCGTCAGTTCACTTTTGAAAGATGTCATTCAACAAGCCATCGCCCCCCTACAACAACAAATCGTGGCCCAGGCGCTACAGCTACGAAGTCTGGAAAAAGAACTCTCCCTGATCAACATGTCTCTCTCGCCCGCCTCTCTACGGCCACATATCTACTCAGCTGTAGTAGAATCCACACTAAGAGACAGGGAAATGCTCGAGGGAAAGGCCAAGCGAGCGGTACTTCTTCGTCTTCCCGAAAAAGACAATACTGAACATACCCAAGCCAGTGACAGAAACACCATCCGCCACCTATTCGTTTGCCTGAAACAAGATAATCTTGTGAAGGCACTCGAAGACGGGGCCATTACTCATCACCGCGACCCCATCGACCGGCCTCGACTCTCTTCTGAAGCAGGACGGCCCATCAAGATTTCATTTGAAAACAGCTCTACACGGAACCAGTTCCTTGTTCTGACCAAGAAGACCAGGAATTGCCTCCCTTCTGGTTCCTCTGCTCGTGCCGATCTCTCCCCTGTCGAACTTCTCGCCGAGCGCGACTGCAAGCGAATCGCTCTCAACCCTCTCCATCCGCCGGTTAAAGTTATCGACTCACACCTTGAACCAGCCTCACCAAACAATCATCCTGCCACTCAGTCTTACCGAAAAGTCCCCTATTCCGCAAAACCCCCGACTCAACCTACATACCCTCCCTCTTCAACTTTCTCTGCGACGACTTTCATGCCTAAACCAGCAGCTACTACACGCTCCTCGCCTTCATCATCGTCTCCCAGTGAATCTCCTCCCCATCCAAATGACGAAGCATCGTTCCCCTCGCTGAACTCCACGTCCAAGAAGTCTACAGCTACTCCCTATTCTCCTGCTTCTCAAAGCTCGTCGCCCGTCGCTCATCGCTCGTCGCCCCTGGCTCGTGTCTTGGCTCGTGTCACCAGAAGAGCGGCTACGCACTCAGCTCCACTGCCAACTCTGCCAGCGAATCGAGCCCCCAGAACGAGAGCAGCCAAAGCCACTAAATAGGACAGATTTGGTGTGAGTTCATGTAGCATTACTTGCCTCTCATTCAATGCACGTTCCATTAGGAACAAGTTATACGACTTATATCACGTTCTCCGTTCCTCCTCTCCTGATATAATTTTTTGTGCGAATCCTGGCTGTCATCATCTGATCCTGATTCTCTACTTAATGATGGCCTACCCTATCAAGTTTTCAGAGCCGATCGATTAGGCAGTGATAGAGGAGGAGGCTCAGCCCTGCTTATCAATTCACACTTGTCCCCAGCCTTTATTGATTCATTTGCTCATGGTTCCGTTGAATGTGTTGTATCCGATATTCATCCAAACTCTAGATTCTCCTTCCCGTATCCTTCTCTGCGCCTAATATCATGCTATCGCTCTCCCAACTCCCCTTTTGTCAGTGTCCAACCCTTCCTAGACTTTCTCTCTATGCATATATCTCTGTATTTTCCCACTATTATATGTGGAGGCCTCAACCTTCCAAGCATTAACTGGCCTAACCTCACGTGTCCATCTAACTGCCCTATCTCTAACTCTTTTCTGCAATTCTTCCTTGATAGGCATATCAGTCAGCTGGTTAAGACACCCACCCGTCGGACTAACATTCTCGACTATGTTCTCTGTACACATGCCTCCCTTATATCCAAATGTGCCACATCCCATCCCTTCTCGACTAGTGACCATCTATCTGTAACGTTCTCTGTCTCTGTGTCCTCCATCATCTCTAATGGTCTCTCCCCTTTACTCCATCCGTTATGGAAGAATGCTAATTGGACAGCCATTAACGAAGCGATCAACTCTGTAGACTGGACCATAACGTTCTCTTCCCTCACGATTGACCAGTGTGTTGAACATATAACCATATTTTTGAAGAATCTTATCTCCCTTCATATTCCGCATTCAAGGCACAAAAAAACCCATCTCCTCTATCCTAAAAAAAATCCGCAAGATATACAGCTTTTTACAAAGAAACATTAAACGCTCCTCTAACTCCACAACAACCCTCAAAGGCTGTAAAATGCTTCATCGAGAAATTTTCAAGTTTGAATGCAAACGCGAAGACACATTTGCTTTTCCTAAAAACTTCAAGTCATTTTACCGTATCATCGCGAATCGAACCAAACCTAAAATTACTCCCGCTTCTCTGATAATTGACAATACTCCCATAACTTGTCCTACGCAATGCGCCAACGTCTTCGCCTCTCTTTTCTCTTCAAATGTGTCTGATCCTGTCACTGGCCCTCTACCTAGACCTACACCCCAAGTCATTATGTCCCCTAGCCACAATGTCTCGCTCTTTGAAGTTCACCGAATAATATCTAAAATGGGCCCAAAAGTGAACTCCTCTCCCGACTTAATACCAAACATACTTATCAAAAACTGCATAAATTCTCTAAGCAATCCTCTCTCAATAATTTTTTCTAATTCATTTACCCTTGGATACTTTCCCAGTGCTTGGAGATCTGGAATTATCAAACCCATCTTCAAAAAAGGTAAAAGATCTTAGCCCAATAACTATCGTCCCATAACCCTCGTCTCTTCCTTCTCGAAAGTCTTTGAAAAACATATTTTTCACCTTATTTACAATCACCTCGAAAGCAACAATATCCTCAACCCAAATCAGTCTGGTTTTCGCTCCAAACATTCCACTGTTTCTTCCCTTGTACACGCTCACTCAGTCTATCTGTCACTTTTATTCAAAAAACAAGCCTTCGACATATGTCTCATTGACTTCACAAAGGCTTTTGATACTGTAGATCATAGGGCACTACTCTACAAACTTAGTTCTTGTGGTATAGACTCCTCCCTTCTCCTGCTGATCAAGTCATTTCTCTCTAAAAGGTCTTTCCGCGTCTCTGTTGACGGCTTCGAATCTGCAGATAGAGAAGTGACCACTGGGGTTCCTCAGGGTAGCTGCCTCGGGCCTCTGCTTTTCTCTATTTTCATTAATGACATACATAGTAGAGCTTCTACCCTCAAATGTTTTTAGCTTTCTGTATGCAGACGATCTCAAAATTTTCTCCCAGTCTTCGTCCTCCCTTCAAAATGCTCTTCACATAATCGCTGAATACGCTCAAACTTGGTCACTCACAATCTCATTCCCTAAATGCTATATTTTTCATTGCGGACTAACAACCCTGACTTACCCTACACCTTAGAAAACCACACCCTGCCCTCACAATCAATCGTTAAAGACCTTGGTATTCATTTCGAATCTTCTCTCTCATTTAACCATCATATTACTACCATGATTCAAAAAGCCAGAACAGCTATTAACATTATTCTTAGGTCTTCAAAAACCTCCTCCAACCCGGTCTTACTTCGCGCATACAAAACCTACGTTTATCTTTCATTCATAAAGCCATCCACAATAACGTTGTGCTTGGAACCACACATCTCTTTGTGATCAGGCCTTCCCTCTACAGCCAAAGAATCTCCCACACTCTCAGACTTATACTGCCCTTCAAAATGCCCGAAGGTCATAATACGTGTGTTTCTCGCCGTATTGATATTTGGAATTCCCTGCCCTCGCCTCTTGTTTCAATGCCATCCTCGTCACAATTTAAAAATGCTCTTCTTAGTTTACCAATTGATGTAATTGTACCCTCTTCTAAACTAAGACTCACATAGTATTTGAGTATTTCTCACCAATTATTAATTATGAACTCACACCTTGAACTTCTCGATCAATTGTAATTTAAATGCTAAAATTACGGTTAATGTACATACATATGTATTATCTTATTGCCTCGAACTGAATCACCCTGTGACAGTTATCCATTGTATATCAACCATGTGCAAAGGAATAAAATGAATGAATGAACACGCTCACATTCCTGGTGAAAGTGATGGAGACTATTCGGTTCAAATCTGCCATTCAAACTAGCTGTTTTTCGGTCAATTTTTCACGTTTCAAAGCGGTCGAGTTATTGTTATCGGTTTTCTTCAAGTTTCCAACGCAAAAGAGATCATTGACCAATAATTTATCAGGCATCGGATTATTTTTTCAGAAGTCGATAAGTTCGACCCGGAAGCATTTGTGAAGCTCTGCAATTTGGGCAACCAGAACCTGGGAGAGCTGAAACCACTACACGCCTTCACCGAGGTATTTTAATCTTTACGAATTTCTCAAGTCGACTCGCAATGAAAGAAATGCATACGGCACAAATCGAAAGCAACTATAAGCCGGTATTTAAATTTTTCTTATCCTCTCCACAACCTTTTTTTCAATGTGAAGCTTCTCCGAAAACTACGAGTTTTTTTTATTATCAGCATTTGATGTTTTCAAAACCCGAAAACTTCTGTTTTTTCTTATTCTTCAAATCCATGTGTTTCATTCGCAAGGCGTGTTGAAAATACGCGCTCCTTGAAGAATTACGATGGTGAAACTTGTTGTTTCCCATCGCTTTGTCTCATTCTCATAACATAAACCCGCTTCTTCTTTTTGAGCTAACATTTTTTCTAAAACGATTCTTT
Source organism: Allodiplogaster pararmata (assembly GCA_964056735.1). NCBI lineage: Eukaryota > Metazoa > Nematoda > Chromadorea > Rhabditida > Diplogasteridae > Allodiplogaster > Allodiplogaster pararmata. Next base: position 8,473,171 of record OZ057409.1, on the reverse strand, counting down.
TCATTCTGCCCGCTTACTTCAGTGTTTTTTCTGAGTATTAACTAGACCAGCTAGGTTTGCACATACATGTTGGCTCCGTTTCTCTTCTTGCGTTCTTTTTTCCCTTTTCAGTTTTTAGCCTTTTTCCATCTTTAAAAAAAAAGTCGATTGGTGAGTACAAACACCTCTTTGACCGGTATTATTAATCACCCGGTGCTTAGCCGCCTGTCCGCTTTTGACCAGCATGATTTTTGCCATGGAGAAGTTAGCAAAAAACGCCAGAGTTTGGATTAATCATCTATTATGAAGTAGCTGAATTGCTGAAAGCCTCCAGAGATTTAGCATGTATCGGACAGGGTTGATAGTCTTTTCAATTGCTCTTTCTGAGTACTCTTTTCTTTTTTATGAGGGTCCCAGTAAGTATTCTTCCTATGGTCCCTTTCTGTTATTATTGTATATCTGAGTATTATTTTTAGAGTTCTTGACAAGTTTATCACAATGCTTCCACCAAAAATTTAACGCATATGAACAGACACCAGCACGCATGAGCATCGACACAGCCAAGTACTACATCTCTGTCGGGGAGATTCTGCGTCGCTTTGCCCCACCAGAGGAGTACTCTCTCTACATGATGACGTCATACATACGCAAGTCAGTACTGCGTCTCCTCCACTAACTGTAAAGTACCATTAAAAAGTTTCTAGATTAGATTAATTTTCCGTGAGAAGTCTCCATCTTTTTCCAAGGGTGTTCTTACTGGTGAGAAGTCGACCTCATACGCGTTCTAGGCAAGTGTTTAATTTTTCTCAGAAAGTTATTGGTATTCAGGTATTTCCGATTTTCCGAAACATTTATTCCCGGCTTCCAGATCGAAGACGCTGAATCATACGGCTGAGTTACTGGATGCTCTCGAAGCGAGAGGAATTTGTGTCCCGGAAGGACGAAGGATGAAATCCAGCGCCAATACTTTCACAGCGCTTCTTGAAGGTATCGAAATTTTTCAAAGTGCGTATCTATATCATGTGGGAAATCGCTCAGAAAAATATCAGTCACTCATTGTATTTGTCCTTCAGAGGAAGCCGACACTTTGGGCCGTGATATCAGAGGTCTCGCCAAAGCGTTCTTCCCGCGAAAATACATCGGTCTTCGCATTCTGAATCTGGAGCACAGCCAGCTTGAGAACAATAAGAAGACAAACATCTACCCGGAGAAGAAAGAGGCTATTAAGTGAGTTGCTTTGCAATCTTTTTAAGATAACTTTTTCGGATCTTTAAGCAGCTGAAACTTCTGGGTGTGGTATTATGGGAGCTTTGGCGGCTATTGTACGAAGGGTATTGAACTGGACCCTCATGCCGAGCAGAACCACCCAAACAAGAGACTATTTTTTGGTAGTTCTTGCACAAATCTAATACGCTCACTGCTGATATACATACTAGCAATGACTCCTAAATCAGCCACTGGTGCTACTAGTATAGATGTGCCCTGAAAATCATCTCAGAGGAAAGCTTACTTTGCCGGGAGGCGAGAGCAAGGAAAACTATTATGTTGAATAACTGACGCTGAGATAACTATGAAATGACAATTTATCAAATGGCAGTAATGAAAATGAAAAATTACAATAAGATAACAATGAAACAAAAATTTCAAATGACAATAAAATGATCATTCAATTGTCTTCAGAAGCGTGCTGACCGAGCTGATGGAGACGACATGGGCTAACCGGCTTCCCACCTGTGGACACATCTCCAACTTCTCGCGACCGGCTCTCGAGCACTTCTTTGCCCCTTTCTCGCTCTCCACTCACGGCTTCGGCCCACTGGAAGCGTGTACATGGCTCTCGGTGTTTGTGAGCATGCTCAACAACCAAATCGACATGCTGAAAGGAAATGCTGATCTCTGAGCTTAAAGTGGTCTTAGTTGAAGAAATGAAGTTCCATCTGAGAATAGGCCAAGCGATGCAGATCCCCAAATCATATTGATTCTCGAACAAGACGTGTTGCTGGCGGTTTTCGTATGAAAGGCTCAATAGTTCAACGTGTTTCATGCTGTCTTTTCCTACGAAGATCCCCAATCGCAGGAGGATTTTGTTGTTATTGCTTTTGAAGAATTTCCGAACCCCTTCAGATTACATGACCTTGTAAGAACATTTCCAGCTTGTGAACTTTTTTGAAATCGTAGTGAATGGGAATGTATGGAAGATCACATTTTGGAGCTGCTTTCCCGAATAATCTTCTTTTCTGTGAACTAACAACAGTAATGGGGTTCTTCTGAGTTTCTCATTACTTTATCAATGGCTTTTTTCACTTTTACCTTCATGTGAAACCATATTATTTCTTTTTAGAAATAACCCACAATTTTTCGCTAGCCAATATTGTTTCAAAACAATTCATACTATACATAAGGTTTCTTATCCGTAATAAAGTTAGATATTTTTGTTCGAAGTTGTTGTAATGTTGTTATAAATTATAGTTTTAGAAAAAAATTTAGTTTGTAGTCTTCAGTGACTCTTCTAGATTGTAAACCTTTTTAAACGTAGTTTGAAAAATGCGGATCATATTTTAAACCTAATTTTAAGGAACCAACTTCAGTAATAAATTCGTATACACACAGTTTGTGAACGTAGTGTTAAACATTCATTCTTATGATGTTCCTCCGCATTCCCTTCTCGAGTTCTAAGAACTCTTATATAATCAATCTTATGTTCGTCATGTTGTACTGCACGCTTGCTTTATATCGATACCTATTTAGATTCTGTTAATTCATCTTTGTTGGTTGTTAAAATATCTATCTCTTCGGAAAACAGTTCTGTGAATCTATTTTGTTGTTTTCTATGACCGAATAATGCTACAGGCTTATTGTTATGGATAGTTTCGTTTTTGAGCTTTTTTTCTACCGCCAAATTCCAAAGAATTGGCGAATTTATTATAAACTGTGCATATTGACATTGACAAGAATGGGAACAATTTTTTTTAAATGAAGATAAACGTTTGTTTTAAACCAGCTACTCGTTTTCGCACTATACACACTCCAAATGGCACTTAAAAGCGTAACATGGCTAAGGGAAATGAGAAGCTAGGCCCCATCTTGGTAAGAGATTGTGAAAAAGTCTCATCAGGACGGATAGGAGAGGGCTGAGATAAAATATCGCATAGAGGCTCACACTATTTCATACACATCAAATGTAGACATTGAGAGAGAACTATCAAGACATATTTGATACAATTACTCGGATACGCTCTTCATTTGCAATTATTTTAGATTTCGTCGCCACCAAAGACGCCTTGACTTGCTTAATCTCATTGTTGAGCTGCTTGAAGTTGGTCCATTCTCTGAAATCAGAACAGTCTCCTAAAGCAAAAAACGCAGCTTAGAACTATTTGGCTCAAAACTAATATAATAATTTGATTTGAATCAGAGTATTACACTAAAAGAGAAACCCTTTTTTTCACGAAAACTAACAACTTTTGAGATGGGACTGTGTCAATCAACAAACAAATTGATGTATTTGGACTATTGAGGATCTTCGAGTAGTATCTAATTGTCCAACCTTTTTTTCTCAGAAATTATACCCGTTTTAGAATTACAGCTTTTTGTGGAGAAAAGTAGTGATTATTTGGGCAAGCCCTCCATTCCAATAAAAAAATTCTCAAATCTTTTGGTGAAAGCTCTTTGAAAAAAGAAAGAGCGCTTGTGCTTGTACATGCAGAGAAACTCTTTTTTTCGAAATTGTAGGGCAAGGAGAAACTTGTGCTCTTCCGCCACTTCTTGTGCCTTCCTATCAGAGAAGGCTTGCTCGCATTTCTTTGCTTCTGCCCTCCACTTCTCCAACTCTCTGATCATTGACTCGAAATCTTCCTGTAACTTGGCTGAAAAGATAATGGTTTTTGTGCAAGAGGCCGTTATACAGAATACAGACTTATTCATCTCTCTTTTTCTAAGTGAAGCACCTAGTAGAGAATTTCGGTTACAATCAAGAACTCCGTAATGCCTTTCGTCTGCCAGAATTCCGAGAGAATTTCTTTAAATAAAAAGGTTCATCATTTCAAAAGATTATAATCCTCACGATTTCAAATTAAAATTTACCATTGAGATTTTTTTTTGCGATTTTTTTCGGGATAGGAGAAGTTTCATACTCAAGATCTAGTGCGCTACCGATTAATTGGATATATCTGAGACTTCGTGAGAAAAATATGAACTCGACCACTCAAATTTCAATACATATATATACTCATATATTTTCTCCTCGAAAGGATAATCTCGCGAGATTCCATCTACTAACACACAAGGTTCTTCTCAAAATGCAAGATAAACTGAATGTTTGTTTGATTAAAGCGATGGGTACAACTCAGATAAGGAGAGCCAGATGATAAGTAACTTTGAAAATATAGTTGAAAAAAGAAAACAATCTCGAGCAAGATGGGAATGCGAAAATGATTTCAGTGACTTTCATTCTTCTTTAATTCGATGATATCAACCGATAGAAACGTACAATTATTCGAACAATAAACACTACCGCTAAATTCCGATGGGTAGATTTGAAGAGTTGAAAGAAATAATCTCACTCCACAATTTATGAAAAACTTATTGAAACGTTCCTAGAATTGATATTTTCTTGTGCTTTGTTCTGCCGGTGAGACGATGCGGAAGAATACTGGTTTATTGTCGGACGTTTCGGTTTTTTAAAACCATAAGCAATTACCCTAGAAATACATAATGAATTATGACATTGAATGTGGCACAACAAAGCACAAGAAAATATCAAAACCTTCACGATGCGAGTAACCAAGCACGCCCAAATCAGTTCGTAGAATTGTTGAACCTTTTTGAATGATAGAATTTCTTATGGTCCGATAGAAAAGATTCACATTGCTGGCCCCGCCACGTTGGAAGGTGGCTAACAAGAAGAAACGTTTTTCTTCTTTTCTCAACCCCAGACCGATATTAGGAATGCGATTAACCTGCGCGACGTCAAATAGTCTTGCGAGTGGAAAAGCTGTCTGAGTCAGCTTCTGAAGTGCATCTTGCAGTTCGGAGACCTGACATGTACTATAATATAATATATTTGACCTTTGTCTTAGCTTCTGTGATGAATACTTTGAACTTTTTATTACGCGAAAAGAATCACGTGGTGGATACATATATTATACATAATGTTATAGAGAATATTTAGATAATATATGGGTGAAAACAAATGAAACTGAACAACGAATCCGGGCGTCTATAAATACAATCGATCGGATCTCATAGCGAAACTAAACTTCCTACAATTAGTCCGAGGATTTTTAATTTTTAATTTTTTTAATTTTGAGCCTCGAGTCGTGGAAACATTTAAATTATAAAAATTTCGTCTTTTCTGAGAAAGAATTACTCTACCAGATATAAGCTTGTTTAAAAAAAGAAAATCATTCGTTTCCCTCCTACTACTTAAGGTCTGAAGTCTAAGCTTAGAGTTTCTTACTCTATTAGAAGGCATGTGACTGTAGGGGGTATTGAAGCAACGATTGTATACTCGGCGAGTATAATAGTTCTGTACCTTTTCTAATGCCTTAATATCTTTCTTGAGATATGGGAAGAAAACTAGTGTACAGTTCTCGAGAATCGATCGTATGTATATAGAATAAGCTCTAGTTAAAACATCAGCGTTTTTTGATTTCAAAACTTCAAGTGTGAGATAAGCTTTAGTAAGAGCTTTTTTAGCTATAGAAGAACATTGCTTGCTAAAAGATAGCTTTGGATCAATTAAGAAACCGAGATCGTGAACGCTATAAACGTAAGGTAATGGGATACAATTGAGGGAGTACGGATAGTGAGGGCTTCTGATGTATATATATTTTATCTACACTTGTCAGTGCAAAAACAAACATTCAAAAACCACAGATAACAATGGTGTCTTTAAGAAGCAAAGAAAAAAAAAGAAAAGAAATCTAAGACAATTCTTGTAACAATTTATTACAGAGCGCGTCATATGTAGTGTCTAATAATTACATCCATATGTCTGCTGATTCGAAACGGAAAGACTAAAGTGTATCAATGATATTGATGACAGCTTTTTTTAAAACGTGTTCACTCGGAACATTCAACACATCTCTCGATAATCTAGTGAACATACGTGCTACCCTTAATGAGAAACAATGGAAACGGGCCGTATTCTGTGTTGCTTCGACATACAAACCGTTAACATTTGTCCGTGTAATCGGAACCCATTTGAAGAACTTTTCCTTCGCGACAATGGAACTATTGTTGTAAATTTTCCAACCCATCATAAGATCCGCGACTTTCCGCCTGTCTATCAAGGAAGAAAGACCTAGGTTAGCCAATCGACAAGAATAAGAAGGAAGTGCACGTGGATAATCAGGATTAGGAAAGCATCGGTAGTATACAATACGAGTAAAAGCTTCAAGTACTTTCTCGATAATTTTGCAGTCTTTTTTATAATATGGATTCCAGAAGCAAGATGCAAATTCTAGATGAGGAAGTATATATGTGGAAAAGCATTTGAGTAGAATAACTGGGTCGTTGATGGGAACAGCACGGAGGAGTGAATACATGGCTGCCGTTGCTTTGCTCACTCGATCTTCAACAGCTGGGCCTCTGCGCAATGATGAGACAACTTGTACTCCCAGGTCGCGAACTTGGTTGACACGTGATAACAGAACATGGCAGATTGAATAGGAGGCGATGAGAGATTGGTACCCTACATGCAGATGAAGAGTTTTACTGGGAGACAAGGAGAGTTGATTACATTCACACCAAACAGTAATAGCATCGAGTGCAAGTTGTAGTTCTTGACTTCGCTCTAAAAAGGTATCTTTGTTATAAGACACATACACTTTAATATCATCGGCAAATGCTTGGAAATGCACATTAGGGAATTGAGCTAGTACATGGTTCAAATCAGTTATGTATAAGATGAATAGCAGAGGTCCAAGGACAGAACCCTGGGGAACCCTGATGTCACATTAAATTGAGGAGAACGAGTCCTACCAATGCGAACTGAAAAAGTGCGATCTGTCAAGAAGGATTCCAGAAACAATAACAATTGAGATGGTATACCATAATGTCTACACTTGTAGAGAAGCTTAGGAATACTAATTGTATGTAACCAATTCTTAAGCATGAACATTTCTTAGGCGCTAAACTGAGCTGCCAAGTGTTCGACCATTCGTTCACAAAGTCTATGGCGAGCTGTAAGGACTGATGATTGTCTGATTTCTTGAAAGATCTAAAGATTTTCATATCATCTGCGTACAACATTATTTGACAATCTAAGTCATTAATTGGTTTTACTATTATATCAGCGGTGTATATTATAAACAAAAGTGGACCTAATACACTACCTTGGGGAACTCCGCTGATGACGGGAAGGGACTCAGATAAAGAATCATTTACTTTAACTTGAAAGGTTCTGTTACTCAGGTATGCTTCAATCCACTTTACTATTTTTATCGGAAAATTATACCCCTTTAGTTTTTGTATTAACTTAGTATGAGAGACCTTATCGAAAGCCTTGGCAAAATCAAAGTAAATAACATCAATAAAACGTTTTATGTCTATTTCATTACTACAGTAATCTAAAAATAATAACAAAAATTGCTCTATTGAACGTTTTCTTCTAAAACCATATTGTTCATCAGGTATTATCTCATTCGATTCACAATGAAAACAAATGTAACTGGCAAGAATCTTCTCAAATACTCTACAGAAGAATGAAGTTATGGAAATAGGACGATAGTTAGTGGGCTGGCAAAATGGTGGTTTCTTTTTAACAGGAGTCACTAGGGAATGACGCCATTTGTCAGGTACTTGACTTCGACTGAATGACTCATTGAATATTATCTCTAGAGGTATAGCTAAAGGAACAGCTAGTTTCTCGATGAAAACTATATTGAGATTGTCTGGAGTTTTGGAAGAAGAATTCTTCCATTTTTCAATCAAAGAGCAAATGAGATGTCTAGGAAACAGCATTTCATTATTTTCAAGAGTACAATTCGGAAAAGTAGGATTGAAAAAAGTAGTTAATTTATCATCAATAATAAAAGAAGATTTAAATGATTTAGCAAGCGAATTTGCCTTTTCTTCGTCTAAATATAACATCGTATTTTGATCATCACAGAGGGTATCAACACCCTTTGGTTTGTTAGAAAGAGACGAACGAATGTATTTGAAAAATAGCTTCTTGTCTTTGCTTTCTATTATTTTCTTTTCTACACTCAAATTAAATTTTCTTATGTAATTTTTACATATTTTATTAGATCGGGAATACTTTATATAGTCAGTTTCTTGTTTACTAACGACATAGGAATTCCATAGATTGAATCGCCTCTGCATAGCTCTTTTTATGTGATCGGGTAGAATTGAATTAGTGGAAATGATAACTTTCTCCCAAGGAGCTAAGCAGTTAGAGGCTTCTGTCAGAATTTCTATTAACTTATCAAACATCTCGTTGACATTACTAAGAGGTGAGAGAATTGAATGCCAATCCATATTGCAT
>OZ057409.1:8292100-8459501 GCA_964056735.1 Allodiplogaster pararmata | reverse complement strand
CTGAGCTCACCTGTTCCCGTTCCCGCCAAAACGAAAGTTCAATTAGAGGTCTGACATATGAAGAGAAAGAACGAACACATAAAAAAGGAAGAAAAATTTGAGCAAACATTTCGGCCTACATACGAGTTGTTTTGATGTGCAGGATGTTTGTTCAGCTGTTCTCCCAAAAGGCCTTTCGTATAATGATAATGGGTAAGACCTTTTCTGAAAATTAACAAATTTCTTAAAAGTTTATGCTCAAGTTTTTGTTCTGAAATTAAGATTATTTTAGTGACGTAACTTTGTAAATATTGTTTGACAATTAGGTGATTACTCGAAGAACAGTGAAGAAAAATGGAAAATGTTTAAACTATTGCCCAGAAAAAACCAAGTTCATGGGGTGGGCACGAACAAGCCGTCTTTCTCTTGTTGTTGTTGTTGTCTTGCCCATAGGTCCTGTCGAGGGGAGTCCTTTGGGATAGGTTGGTGGTGAGGATCCTTTTGAGTCCGGAGAGATTTTCTCCGTCTACACTCGCACCGCAGTCGGCGATCCTCTTGGCGAGACCCATTCGTTAACCGGAGAAGGGCAAGAGGTTATTTTACTGGCGCCTCGACTCGCCATTGAAAAGTATAGCGGAGTATCGGCTGATGTTTTGTCCGGTGGCATGCCCAGGCCGGTCCGGCATCGCCCTCCTTTGACGAGCTATACTACCCAGTTTTGGTCCGCGGCAGGATTTCTCCCGCTACCTCCCAGCACGAATTCTTCGTAGGGAGGCGTCCCTCTATCCGCCACCTGAGGTCGCGCTCGATTCTGGACTGGATAATCCGGCTCCATCCGTGACAGTCTCTTAAGGCTGTAGAGTCACGAATGGCCACTGTTGCCAGTGTGTTTCGAGTTCTCTTACCAAGAAACAGCGCGTCGCAGCTACATATTGCTAACCCGTGCTATAGCGCGCTACTTAAAAGCCTTGAAATAGTGGAAAAAATGTTTCAGGTAATGCCGCCTGAAATCTGCGGTCAGTTCGAGTTTGCCCTGCCCGATCACACACGCTTCTCGCTGGTCGATTTTCCATTACATCTTCCCTTCGAGTTGCTTGGCATCGAAGCAGCATTACGGGTGCTTTCAGCCGTCATGTTGGAGTATAAGGTTCCTTCTTGCAACCTTGATTCGTTAAGTCGTCTTCTAGTTCATCACTTCCCCTTCCATTCTGATTCCACGAATAAACATGGAAAAACACACCGAAAGCTCTGTGGTTCATCGAACAATAGAATTTGAATGAAAGTTCTTTCTGTTCTTGATCTTCCTCCTCTAGAACTTCTTCATTGCCAAGACATACAAATGTAACTAGTTGTAAATATGACAATTCTTCATCAAAAAATTATAATGTTCAATTAAAGCTACAGAAGAAATTTTTTTGCAAAACTGCGGCTACAAGGAGACTGGTTGTTTGTCGAAGAGGTTTGCTCAGAGAGAAGTTTTAAAGTAGACTGGAGCTACAGAAAAAAAAACATATCCCAATCATGTGACTACCAGACTATTGATTTTAGGTATGAAAGGCTCTTTCTGAGCAAAGCTCTACGGTAAATCGGAGCTAGAGTTTGAACTTTGCAAATCTGTGACTCCTGGTAAGTGTTTGTAGGTGGTTCTACAGTCTCGCAACTACAACGCTGTCAGCATGTGTGTGTTGGCGATCGTGGCCCTGCTTTACCCCTTGGAGTACATGTTCCCCGTGATTCCTTTGCTGCCTGCCTACATGCCGAGTGCTGAACAGGTCACTTTCCACTCTCAGACAATTTTCATCTCAGCGTGACCGCGCTTCGGCAAAGTCTGCTCTGTTAATATTTGCTCCATTATTGTCCCGACATGAACAATTTCTCGGGCCCAAGCCGCAGGCTTTCAAGAACGCATTGATGGTATCTTACCGTCGCTGTTTCGGCCATCATCTTGGTCTCTCAGACAATCATTCATACGTCAGATTGTTCCACTTTAGTTCATCACTTAATTTAAATGTACATAGTAAATACACATAATGAAAACAGAAGTGAAAGTTTCTACGGTTATATTTAAATCGGTTAGCAGGATCATTTCATAAATGTCAATGTTTTGAATGCCAGAAGGTTATTTGCTGAGAGTGCTTGCTAGACCGAAGCATGAAAAATATGAAAAAAATAAAATATGAAAAAATAATCAGAAAAAAAACAAGGGGGTTGCACTGAAAGTTTTTGGTAGAAAATTTAACGTATAAACCAAAACAACTCTAAAATCCCGTGAGTTGGGCATGTGATTAGGACACGCGATAAATAGACCTAAAAGACTGAGAAATGGAGAAGAGTGAGTGAATAATAGAAGCGCAACAGCTCAGAAAACTGCTATAAAGAAGAAAAAACTAAACAAGCAGTATTAACCAAACGAGTTCTGGGCTCAAGACGGTTTCCTTGGCAAACGGTTCTTTAAGGCTCACGAGTGGGTTTTCAGCTACTCCTCGCCCCGACTCCTTTCTTGATAGGCGTCCCGGCGTCCTTTTTTGCCGCAAAGCGCATCAAAGACTTGCCTAATGACGTTATACTCGTCGATCTAGACACGAACATCATCAACATCCCGGAGGATCTTGAACTGCCTACCCTGCCTGAGCCAGACACCACAGAACTGAGAGTCAGTCATTCAGCTGACCTTCCCACAGCCTTAGACACACCTGATGGTTTTATGAAATTTCATTGGAGGTCGAAAGCCTTCTGAAGAAGTGGTAATAAAAATTATTACTGATTAAATTTCCTTCGATTGTCAGTCGCATTCTTCCAGGCGATAGCAAAATAAAACCTTGTAAATTAACTAGCCACGCGCTCGCACTCTCGATCAGGTATGGAAGAATGTGCCTGGGTCGTTCCCACCTTTTGGACTCGCTTTTCTCCGTGAGGTAATGGAACTAATAAAGCTTTTAGCGTATCTGCTTTTGAAAAAGCCTCTCAGCTCACACCTTCAATTAAAAAAAACATGAAGACCAAAAACTTTTCTCCAGTTTTGTGGTTCACCATTCATGTTTCTCCACAAAGATAGAGAAAGAAAACTACTTCACTCTACTATTCCGATTCGACGGCTGACGTGTTAAAGAACAACCTCCGTCGTGCTCTGGGCCGTATGGGCAACCGATGCGATGAGAGGAAGGGTAGCATAGAAGTGGGCGTTTCGATCGACTCCGATGAGGTCGATGTGGCGTGTCGAGTCGCGATGGTGAGTGCATTAAAGATGCTTGTAAAGTGAGGGGGAGGGGGTGGGGGGCGAAGAAAAAGGCCTTAATTATGCGGGTTCAAGATTCTTTCTTAAAGCTCCAAGATAGTTGGACAAGAAAAAAGCTCTGAATACCTTACCAAATACTAACGAGCTTGTTCTGAAATATCACGTAAATAAACATAAATATGTTTCCCTCGGAAAACCACAGTTCACTCTAAGGATTTTTGAATATGTTTCCTTACCCATCCCTATTTTCGATTTTTGAAGTTTCGTTGTATAAAAAGATGAAACTCTTGTTCATTCAATCGTTCCAACCCAAATTCTGACCCTTGAGAATGAGAGATCACGGTTTGAGGTGAAATTCTTCAACTCGCCGAACGTGTTCGGTAACTTTTCTGAGCACACACGTACATTGCGTCTCTACCCTCGACCCGTCGTCTCCCTTCAAACAGACTCCTTCTTGCGAAGTCGGCCAGGCTGCACCCAGTTCATCACTGATCTTTGCAAGTAGGTTCTTCTTTTTCCATCTGAGAGGGCCTAATTCTGGGATGAATTCACACAAGTTAGACTTACAATCGAATATGGATCTTGAATATGGATCAGAAGTCTGGTCACCTACTTCAATAGGCCTCACTAATGATTTAGAACGAGTTCAAAGGTCTTTCACCAGGCGACTTCTTGCTCGAGCCGGTGTTCCCAAGCTTGATTACTTGTCATGCTTGAGTTTTCTATCAATGTAAACACTCGAATATCGACGAGCCTTTACCGATCTATGTTTTGTTCACAAAGCTGTTCATAATCAAATTAAACTCGAGCATACATGTTTATTGAGGATTCTTCCTTCCCCATATAACCACCGTTTAACCCACCATTTGAGGATTGTCCTTCCTTTTAATGTTCCTCATTCTCATAGCACATGTGTCTCCAGAACTATTAACATATGGAATTCTCTTCCTTACCAAACTGTATCATCTGCTTCCCCTAAATCGTTCAAAAACTCTCTATTTAAACTTCCGGTATCTATGATCATAACCGCTTCCAAACTACGCCTCAATTGAATTATACCTTCTCCGCTTCATTGTTTTATTCACTGAACTCGCACCCGCGACAGTCATCCATTGTAAATGTATGTATAAATATCTTTGCAAGGAATAAAGAATGAATGAATGAATGAATCGGGCAAGACCTACTGCCACGTGTTCGACCTTTACTCGGTGAGATCCAAACTGATGATGTTGATTGATTTTGGCGAAGTTTGTACGAGCTATACTCTCTCTCTGCCTCTCTCTCTCTCTTTGCCTCTCTATCTCTCTCTCTCTCTCTCTCTGTCTTTTTTATCCTATTCACACTTGAGCAGTGAATCAGGGAGAAGCCAGTGGTTCGACTAGAATAGGTCTGTATGTCATCCCAGGAGAGCGCATACGCGGCAGAATCGGCGCAAGGAAGAATGTTATCCTTATCAAGTCATAATAATTCGAAAAGCGACCCTCTTGTAACGAGCCGTTTCTAAATCTAGAGGAAAAACAAATTTAACTATTTAACAACAATTAAAAGTTTTTTTTCTGTTCTCTTCTATTTATTTTACTTAAAACTAGTTAGCCTCCCGAATCTTCTCAGTTCTAGCGTAGTTACCGGTTCAGTTCCCAGCAAATATCATTTCAGAACTGATAAATGAGGGTACATGTTGTTCCATCCATTATCCCTCCTACCTGTCATGTTGCAGTAGCTTTAGATTTAAATCTGTCGGTTTGGTATCTCAATCTTGTTTCAGAGTCACTGAAATCACTTTAGCCTAAACTCTTAATGCCTTTCAATCTATTCAATCAATAAATTTTTTATTCCTTGCAAATATGATAATACATACATTGGAGATCTGTCGTGGGTGCGAATTCAGTATAAAGCGCGTATAATTTACAGATTGGCAAAAAGAGAAATAGTACTAAAATCCTAAAAATCAAAGTCTAATTTTTGAGTAAGGCAAAATTGTGGATGATGGTAACTGTCTGAGAGCTTTTTTAAACGAAGCTGGGGATGATATTCTTACAAGAGTAGATGAAAGCGAATTCCAAGTATCAATACAGCGAGAGGAACAGGTACTATGAGAACTGAGAATCTTGAATGGCAGAAAGATTCTAAAGAGTGAGAGATACGATTGTTATGGGTCGAAGGTAAAACTCGGAATAGTGATGAGTAGTCTAAAAAAAACATGATGGTGAACAGCTTTATGAAGGAAACATAGATCACTCATGGCACATCGGTGTTCTAAAGTTCGAAGGTTTAAAGACTGCAGTCTCGACAGATAATCTGTTTTCGGAAGACGAGCTCTAGCAAATGTCCTTCTCGAGAAACACCTTTGTACATGCTCTATGTATATCATTTATTGAACCGATGGCAGTGGGAGACCAAACTTCTGAGCCATGTTCGAGTATGTGAAGGAGATAGGTTTTGAATGCATTTAGTAAAACAGCAGTTGAGGATGTTTCCAGGGATCGAAAAATTATGTTCATGCACTTGTACGCTTTGGCATCCAATACGTTGATGTGTTTAGTAAAAGAAAGCGAACAATGGAAGTAAACACCTAAGTCACGAGCTTGTAATTGATTTGGCAAAAGATCCTGGTTAATGAAATAAGATGTTTGAAGATTATTCTTACCACAATGCATTACTAGACATTTGTGAGTAGATATTGTGAGAAACCATTTGTGAGCGTAATTAGTGAGTGAATCGAGAGAACATTGGAATATGCTAGGGTCTTCAGAAAACAACTTTACGTCGTCTGCATACAGGAAGCAGTGCACGCCTTCTGGTAGAAGTTCAACAATGTCATTTATAAAAACAGTGAAAAACAAAGGTACTAAACAGCTTCCTTGGGGTACTCCTACAGCTGTTTGCTTCTCGTTAGATAGAACATTGTTAATATTCACACGATAAGAGCGCTGGGTTAGAAATGAAGAGATGAGGGTTAATAACGAAGATTGGACACCGCAACACTCGAGTTTATAAAGAAGAAAGCGGTGGTCTATCACATCGAATGCCTTAGAAAAATCGACAAGGCAAATATCGAAAGGCAACTTCTTGGCCAGAAGAGAAAGGTATAAAGAGTGAGAGTGGACGAGAGAAGAAACTGTGGATCGCTTATAACAGAATCCAGCTTGGTTAGAATGTAAGATGTGATTGGACTCAAGATGGTTGAGCAAAATGTTATATATCTGCTTCTCAAGAAGTTTCGATAAGGTGCTGACAAGTGTGATTGGACGGTAGTTGTTAACATCCGATTTACTACCTTTATTATGGATCGGCTTGACAATACCAACTTTCCAAGGACTAGGATAATAGCCGGAGGTCAATATGTTTGAGAAAATGATAGAGCAATAGGAGTGGCAAGACTGTCTTTGCAACTCTTGATAAAGATATTGGGTATAGAGTCAGGAGAGGTATGGGTGTTAGACGGTTGATCAGATTAACAACATCTAGTTGGGTCGCAATTGATTCGTAACGTATATGTAGTGTTACATACAGTGGGAGGTAGAAGAGGGCCAGCTATTGGATGTGAGGTGATGGATGAGAAAAATTCAGAAAATGAGTTAGAAATATCAAGAGGTGATGTGATCGGAACGTTGTTAACTATCAACAAAAAAAAACAGTTTTGCTAGGTTTAGTACGGTTAGCCATTGTACGGTAAAACAATTTGAAATTCTTAGGCATTTTTAAACATTCTTCACGCTGACATTCAAATTTCAAGATTTCTTTATGTAACTGTTCACACGTTTTCATTACTAAAGCTCGTGAAACGGATCTTTTCTTGGACCTTTTGAGAAAGTTGAACATTTTTCTGATTTTACAGGGATATTTCAAGTGATGTTTCTTGGGAAGAGAATTTTTGGGGGGGAACATGCTGCGATATGAGTACGGATAAAAAATCAGTAAGAAGAAAAACACATTCGTCAATGGTTAATATTGAAAACACAATGGTTTAGTTGACAGAGAAAAGTGAGTTATTAATCCAGTCAGCTTTGTTCCATAGCGGTACTAACTGAACGGAAGGTCTGGGTGAGTGGATCAAGCAGTCAGTTATGGAGAATGTAACGGAAAGGTGATCACTAGTTGAAAATGGATAAGAAGTCAAGCAATTAGTTATGAGTTTATGGTTACAGAAAACATAATCAAGCGTGTTACAGTTACGAGTTGAGGTAAGAACTATTCTAATCTGTTCTAGTCTAAAATGACTTTATCACCTTTTATCTCTTCAAGTAATATCTTCTTACCTTTTCTAGTCTAATAAAGACTTTTTACGTTTTCTAATACAGTAATGTCTTTTCTACCTCAAGGACGCAAGCAGTGGAATATTTCGCCGAGTGCTGTCTCTGTCCAAGGAACGAGACTTTTGTTCGCGTTCAAAATGGCATCGAGTCTTCTGTGAACGTCGGTGACAAGATTCGCTGGTTTGGAGAGCAACTGATGCCTGTTCACTTTCAAGTTCGAGATTTTCCTTTTCGCTTTGAGAGACGCAAAAAAACTAAAAAATATGCATTGATTCTCCCTTTCATGATTTTGTAGTTTTATGGTTTTAAACTGCTGAAAATAAGAGAGCTTCCTTACGAATCCGTTCTACATGAACCTATAATATCAATACGTTAAAACACTGCCACTGTAATGATAAAAGTTTACTGTGTATGTTTATATTTATTCACTATGACTACACTCATTTTACCAAAACCATGTTTATTGTTAATTGTGAGTTAACTCTTTGTCTTTTTCATAAATGAATACATGGATAAACGAATTGAATTGAAATGAAACATGATTATTTACCTCTTACAATTTTTCATTTATGTTTAAAGTTTTGTTTTTTTTTTCGAAATAGTTGATTCAAAAATACCGAAAGATGCAACGTAACTATTCGAAAACTTTCTTAACCAATTAAAAAATATGTTTACCTTAAAAGAGAAAACAATCATCCATTCATTCCTTGTATGAAAAAAAGCACATACAAAGCTCTTTCAGTTCGAAGTTTTTTTCTTCTGAAACATATAAGAATAGGCACTGTAAACAAAAAAATTAGCATAAGATTGTTAAAGAATGTTTTTCGCTTTCAAAGAACGAAACAAAAACAGTAAAAGCCAAGCTAGATTCAGTAAGAGTCCTTTTGTTTCTTGTGCTCCCCGCATGAAATGTCCCGTTAACAACATTACAAAAGAGAGTTTATTAACAACAGATAAGGTTACACAATATGTATGTACTTTTAATAGAAAAACGACAATGAATGCATGGCATGAACGACTTTGGCAAAGAGTAAGTTTTAGAATCACGGATAATGTAAAAGGGGAAGAGTGGTGTGACAACGAAGTAAGGAAGCTCGAGAGCTTCAGTCCTCGAGCCCCTGGGCTATCTCTCCGATTACTCTTCAATGGGCGTTTTTATAGTACCCGAGGCGAGAGTAATCGCTCGCCTCTATAATCAAAGATATAGTTATCAGTAGGCGAATACAATTATACAAAGCAGGCATGTACTCCGTCAGTTGTCTAACATTGACTAGATGATTATAGAGATCCACGAACCTTTACAGTTACAACAAGTTTTTTTCTTCAATTTCAACCGCCATTACTCATTCAACTAGCAGTACGGGAGTGGAAGTATGGTAGTGTGCGCGACATTCGTGCGAACGGTCCGAAATTCGAACGCGAACTTTTGAACCGAGAACGTATTTACGATTTCTAATGTCTGTCTGGCAGGTGTACCCGCCCGACTCAACGCTTTCTCAAACTCTGATCGCTTATGAGCTGACGATTGGGGCTGCCAGTGGTGGCAGTGACTCAGAGGTTCATCTTTTCAATGAGAAGATTTTTCTTTAAAAAAATAAGAAGAAATGGGAAATATCGATTAGAACTAATTTTTCTCAAATAACTATGTATATAAAATCTTCCTTGAAAAAAAAAAACGAATTTTGGCAACTCGTTCTCAAAATCCTCATTTCTGTTACTTATTTTTTCGCTTACAACATGTTTCTCCCTCATAAACCATGTTGTAAGTCATTCGAAGCAGGCTGAAGACGTGAATCGCGATAATCGAGGAAGCTCATCCAGCATCGATGACTTGGTATTCGAGTCACCGGACGATGGAGCCAGGGGTTTGTATTGTATACCGCAACATTGGAAGAGTACTCAATAAAAATTGTTCCCTTCTATGTAGAGTCCAGTCAAGCTTCTAACTAGCCGTTTTATGAATAGTGATCTTTTTTATCAGTTTATCTTCACACAGGCCCTCTCTAGAAAGTCACATAGAAGCCTGATTCTGAGGCCATCGAGCCCGCGATATACATAGCACTATCACGAATATTAGTGTAATAGTATGTCCTCGGTATCGTAACGGTATCGCACACGCTCCGTGTGAGAGAGAAACGGTTGGGTTCTATCCCGGCCTGTGTAACTAGCTTTGGTCGAAGACCATATATTGATTCATTCATTCATTCATTCTTTATTCCAAGCAAGTAGGTATTTAAGACAAAAGCAAATTACATATAAACAAAGGTATGCATGGACTACATTACACATAAAGCTTAGTGGCGGTGTGTGAAGGGGAAAAAAGGGGGGTTGTGATACTGATGAAAAATCACAAGTCTTAATTAAGTATCAGATACAAGACTAACTGGCACAATCACATTCACAGGCAACGAAAGAAGTTGCTTTCTAAATTTGAGGCTACTAGCTTCGTTGATGACATCAAATGGAAGAGAGTTCTAAACAGACATTTGACGGGAAACACATGTCGATAAAGAGGTCTTATTGATGCGGTGAGGAGGAATAAGTCTTAGAGGATGCGAATGCCGAGTGAAA
This sequence comes from Allodiplogaster pararmata, assembly GCA_964056735.1. Classification (NCBI taxonomy): domain Eukaryota; kingdom Metazoa; phylum Nematoda; class Chromadorea; order Rhabditida; family Diplogasteridae; genus Allodiplogaster; species Allodiplogaster pararmata. The sequence goes on along the minus strand of OZ057409.1, from coordinate 8,449,460 downwards.
CGCTTAACAGCCGAGATTTCGTATAAATGATCAGTGTCTATGTCTAAGCTGTTATGTAAACACTTATGAATAAAAAGTAGATCAGAGATAGCGCGACGGTACTCGAGGCTCTGAAGGCCTAGCATTGAAAGCCTCTGGGAATACGGAAGCTTAGGGTGACGGACTCTTCCTAGTACTCTCCTCGTGAAAGAGCGTTGGACTTTCTCAACCAACTTAACAAGGCCCGAGGAAGATGGATTCCACAACTCACTTGCGTATTCGATAATGGGTCGGACATAGATTTTAAAAGCAGATGTCAACAGAGAAATGGAAGGGGATTTAAAAGCTTTAAATAACATGTTGACAACATCGGAAGCTCTCTTACACTTATCGACAATATGGTGTTTGTAAGAGAATTCATCGGAAATAGTGACACCAAGATCTTTAGCTATCTCGTCAACAGTTAAGGGGAGACCATTTATACGGCATACAACAGAAGGATTTCGGGGTCCTAAATGCAAAAATATTAACTTTAAAGGTTTGATTTCAGTTTCAAGGGCGGATCGACCGATCGCCTCCGTGAACGATGTGTACAAAGAGCCTTTGCGCTTGGAGTTGCCTCAATCCGAGAGTGCTCTCTCCCTTGCCTCATCCATCAGCAGTGGCAGGTACGATTGGGCACGGTCAAACTTCTCTTAAGATGAATGTTGGTAATGCCGCAATGTCTCTGACTTCTGAAAGGTCCTTTACAAAAAATTCTAAGTCGAGCTACCGATACCTTCAAGTTTACTGAGTAACTTGAGACGAATTTCCCCCTGTAGAGTTCATTTAGGATGGTTGAAACATTTCATTGAAAAACAGTGGGAATTGCTCAAGGAAGAAATAGAGACTTCTTAAAGGTAAGAACTTTTTTTAGTTCTCTGCTCATATATCTTCATGAAAGCAGTTACCGTGAACATTTTGTAGATTTTTTAGATTAAATTTTTTCAAGATTTCAGATGTTACCGATAAGACCTTCTCGTTCATCTCTTGTTGTAACAAGAAGGAGTTAAACAAAAATGAAAGGACAAACCACGCCTATATATATGACGGCATTTCGTACGTCAACGGGCATTAGTAAATATATTTATTATTAGACCTTTCATGTGATTGACACTCTAAAGTAATTACAAGAGAACAGCTCTCTCTTCTTTTTCTCTCTCCCCCTCTCTCTTTTATCTTTCTCTTCTCTCTTTTTCTTTCACTCACTCTCTCTCTCTCTCTCTCTCTTTCTCTCTCTCTCTCTCAGCCCTTGCTCGTCGATGTCCGCCTCTGCCATTGATTCTGAAGCGGACTTTGCTCGTCTCGCCGAAAACCTTGCGCTGAAGACGGACGCTTGCGGTGCGTTCGCGTTCGCGGAAAGCATGCGTGGAGACAACGGCGGCGCAGGCGCATCGCCGGACACCACCGTCAACTCAGACACGACGCCCGTCGTCGGTCAGCAGCCGCTGAGACAGCCGGTTGGTCTGCCAGATTTGTCTGTCATCAGCAATTTTCTCTAAGTTCAGTACTCCAATCAATGGAGGTACAAGAACGGAGCTCCATAACTCGCTTGGTAGCAAGTTTCGTATTGCGTTGTCTACAGGACTTATTTCAAGTTAACTTTACTCTGAAAAAATGCCCCTTTTGATGTACCTTTTATAGAGTGAATTATTGACGCTACCCTTTGATTTCGTATGCCTTTTTGGTAAGAAGCAAAAGCGAGTTGAAATTGCTTGTTTTTGATTAATCAGTTCGAACAATTGAATCATCTGCTTTCTGTGCATCGGTATACCACATTTAGTTGTTTTGCACTGAAATATTAGAGCGTTGCATGCTGAGCCAAAGAGGGTGGAATGAGTTACCCATTCTGCCACGAGATACCATATGGTAAACACCGAATGTGCTTTTTTAAAGATTCACCCGCTTTTCCTAACGCTCAGGTTTACTCTGAGTAAGCTGTGCGGTAGCAGCGAGCAAGTGTTACTGTGCGGTAGCAGCGAGCAAGTGTTACTGTGCGGTAGCAGCGAGCAAGTGTTACTGCTGTGTTTATCAAAAACCTCTAACTCTACTTAACCATGCTGTTCGTTCTTCGAAAGGCTGGGTTGTGATTAGAATGGTTTTGCGAGATGGAATGGAAAGTCTCAAACATTAGCTCCACCCTTTTCTCGTGCCTTCGCTCCAAACAGAATTCTCAGCTGAGAACGGACTCGGACAACTCTATGCGACCGTCGACACGCCGGCCACTACTGGAGCTGCGCTCTGCGATGCCGCCGCCTCCGGATGCGGATCAAGTTCAGACGGGCACTCCAAACAGCCAGACGACGCCAGGGGAAATCGTGAGTTGACCTCGCTGTTAGAGTTGAAAAAGTGTCGTGCGAGAGTAACTAGATGATGTGAGACTTGTCTTCAAGGCGATCTCGTAAATTTTCTGAATGTAATCAGACTCTTTTAGACTTGTTTAGTTGTTGCCATTCAGTGAGACCTTATGCTAGCAGAAAGTACCTATTACGAGCCGCAAGTTGCTTCTTGTTAACTTACCCGCGAGTGCTTCTATGAGGAATACACATGTCCATTTTATGTCTGTAGATAAATATGTAGTTGTTGTATGGAATGCCATAGATTCCCATTCTCATCCTCTTCTCCTGCAAAGTTTGAGACTAGTTTTTTCTTGGAAAATTGTATCTCAAGTTTCATGCATCGATTGAGATAAACTCGAATCCAGGTTTTCATTTTTTTGAAAAGAAAAGTAGTTTTAAGCTCTTTCACAATTTTTTTTAAAAACAGGAATCTTGCACACAAAAAGCACTCATCTTACCGTTTTCCAAAACTCGAATTTATTACGTTTGTTAACTTTCATATGTCGAAAGAACTCAATAGTTCCAAAATAATTAATAACTCTCTTCAAATAACCAAGTTAGTTTCAGCTAAAGCTAATGTTTATGAAATATTATTGAACTACCATACGGAAAAAAGCTATTCGACCTGGCAAAAGCGAACTCAGCCGTCTTGCGAGCCTAACTGCATTACCGAGCTCACATTTTTGATACTTCTCATGTTGAAGGCAAAGCAAAGCAGAGGGAGTCTTGGGGGATTGGATACGCCTACTAAGCACTCCTCTTCTCTCATCAAATCGGTTTCTTCTCATTTTTCATTTTTTAAAGTCTTGTTTATTCATTTTCTATTTTTTTGCTACAAAGGCAGAGAAATAAATAAATAAATATATATATATCACGAAAACCCAGCAATTATGTACATATTTGAGACTGAGGCTCCGAAGAACATATTGTTCTTCTCTTCCAACACCTTTTTTTTTCTTTTTTCGTTCCAAAAAATCACCTAGTAACAATTGAGGTAGAAAAGGGGAGAAAAAATGTTAAAGGAGATGGACGGAGGGACAAAGAGAAAGAGAGAGAGGAAAAAGAAGAGAGATAGTTTCTCATTTCCAGTTATGATTCAGGGCCTTTCCCATCTCACCGATTCTAGTGAGAAGGTCCTGGGACCAAATTTTATGTCCGCCATCAATGGATACGCTGAGAAGAGTCATGACATCTTCAGTCAGGTCCGCTTATTTATATGTAAATTTTGAGTTTTTTTTAATTATAAAAAGTAGTCTACTCATTTCTGACAACTTTTGTTCCTGAGCTTATGAAAGTGCTGCGCTCGCGAATGAATCTCAAGTATCGGAAATTCGCCCATACCAAACTTGCTCTTTACTAATAAGGATCTCGAATTTTAAGGCCTATGATAAATTTTGCGCCGCTCACATAAGATTTCACATTTTTCATAAGTACACTTCATGTATACTAAATGTAACTACTAAATGTCGGGTTCTTCGAATGAATTGAATCGATTGTTTCTCCTCGTGTGTATTTTTCTGTTTTTATTGTTCTGCGTTTTCAATAACGTATAAAGCATAACGTGTTCGGTAAACGTGTTGTAACGTGTTCGGATGAGCCATATTATGTTTTCTGTTCTTTAATGGTAACGCGTTCGCTCCTGGTACGAAATAGACACCTGGGATTGAGCCCCATTCGCGGACTAGGTTTTGTACGTGCGATAGTTCAACCATACTTGTTTCTAATCTGATAAGGCTTTTCTTTAGCTTAGGAACCTTTTTAATAGGATAAAAAATGTAATATTACCAACAAAAAAAGAACAAAACGAGTCAGACAGTAGAGAGCAAGAAGACGAGGGAGTTTCAGTAAGCTTTAAAGAAAAGGGTGAACCATTGGGTAAATAACAACGAAAACCTAAATACTTACCCTTTTTTCACAGCCTTGCTTGAGAGAGAGAGAGAGAAAGAGAGAGAGAAAGAGGAGAGAGAGAGAGAGAGAGAGAGAGAGAGAGAGAGAGAGAGAGAGAGAGAGAGAGAGAGAGACAAGGATCAGTTAGAGTGATTCTTTGCAGTCAGAGAAAAGGTCTCTCGATATGTTTAGGTCACAGAGCCATCCACATCACACAACAGTTTTTGAGGAAAATACATATTCACATCAAATCGGGATAAGTAAACTATTTACTGGAATAAAACTTTTTTCTCGAAAACTTAGTCGTACGTGCATACCGATTTCGGCATGATTTCAAGTAAAACTTCGTCTTATTCGTTGTTTATCCGTATAATTGGTACATGCAGGGGGTCCATGGCCTCAACTGGAATCCTCTTCCAAGATCAAACGATTGTTTTCTATTCTTCTTTTTCACTTTGCAGGATAAAAAATATGCTTGGGTCAAAAAAAATATTCAAATTTAATGTCTATATGTTTCAAAACTAATGAATCATCGATGAATCAACATCCACTTCCAGGTGCTGAATCGAACAGCACCGAAGGCACAGGCGCTCCGCGACAAGACCGTCAAGCCGATCGCCGTTGCCGCGGCGAACCGCATGGAAGCGACGCAGCATGTCGTGCGCAGCAAGGCAGGCCCTTCGCCCAGCAGCATGCAAACCGCAAGCCAGCAAGGGTCCGTGCTTAACACTAAAACTTGCTGCGAGTGCAATGCGGCTGCTTGATCCTTGTACACTTAAATGTAACATTCGCCTCCCCTCTATGAAAAACCTTTAACTACTCGAGTTTTAGCACCCTATGACTATCATTCTCATGCAATATACAACCAAAACTACATCTCAGATCGTTCTGACTATCACTCTTCTCGGAAAGAAAACTATCAAAACAATGCATTGCCCAAGGCCGTTGATACTTTTGCCTTTCTACAAGCTCTTGGGTTGGTCTTCATATATATAGCGCTGAATTGATACGCTTGGGTAGCGAATGTCGAGAACATTAGAGTAGGCCTCCATCTCTTGGATTGTGGAGGATTTTACTGAAACTATGAAGCTTACATAACAATACCAATCCAAACGATAGCAGAGTTTTGATGTAAAAGGTTGTCTTCATTACATTTATTTCTTCGGGAATACGAAGACTAAAAAGAAACACAGTTCTCGTCGATAAAATCAGCCAGGATGTTTCCAGGAAGAACCAGCAGCTGGTGAGGGAAATCTGTGATGCTGTGGTGGGTGGCCAGGGCGTCGGCGTCTTCACGTACCCCAAGCTTAAGCGGTTGATGGAGGACGAGTCGCTGCGAGAGCTCGTCTGCTCAAAGCTCAATCTTGGCCTGGAGCATCGACTCAGCGAGGAGGACTTTGTCAAAGAAATCGTTCGTGACTTAGCATAAAGCATATTCTGCGGTGCTTAAAACTCTATACTTAGAGAACATCGATGAGAACATATCAAGCGTGAAAAATCTGGGGGCGACGGTTTAATAGCGGAGAGTTTTAGTAATACAAACCCTGCTATGAAGGATGACCTTATCTGATTCAGAACATTACTTTTTTTTCCACGATTTCTCATCTCTTTAAGATTTCCTGCGATTTCTTATCACTTTGGAAATTTTCTGAAGCTTTAGTCCCAAATTTCAAACCCGGAAAAAGAACTTATCAAAAAAATTTCTATTGACCAGGATAAGCATTCGAGAGGTAAAAACTCATGAAGCTTGAACTAACTTTGATAACCGCATCGATGTTTTTAGCAGCTTACACGTGCTCAATACAAAGGATATGTACGGGTTCTTCAAGCTTGTATACTCGGAGTAGAGGTCAGCCATTTTAAACTGCTTTAAGCATTCCAGGCTCTTCGGAAAGTTTACATCACAATTATTTCAGGGACGTATGTACGTATGTTATATCAAAAAACATTGAAAATATTCTCAAAAACATTTTATGTAAATATTTGAGAGTGAAAAGAACGATCCCCTTTGATTAAACTTTTGGTCTCGTGATGTAGCATCAAATGTTCTATAATGGTTGAAGACCTTATTGAAGGAGTTTGTTATTTACAAAATGGGTGAACTTCGGAAAAAAAACAAAGAAAGAAAAAATTCCGAGACAGTTTAAATCTAAAAAGTTGAGAACCTTGTAATAATCATAAATTAATAAGTGCATAAATCTCAGATGTCGTTCAACACTCCTGGTTCAAATGGCCTCGCCTCCATGTTCCACGTTCTCGAAATCGCGCACACGCATTACTGGTCTCGTGAGCAAAACGAGGCTGCCACACCGGCGAGTGGCAGCAATAGCCTAGTCAGTATCGCTTTTTTCAATCTTCATGCAACTGCTATGATTTTGAAGCCGAGGTAAAGCAGGGTTTCGAAGCAAAAACTTTTTTTTGCATTGCGAGTTTTTTTTGTTGTTGTATAATACTAAATAAAGTTTAAAAATTAGGATAAACCGCTTCAGAATATTCATATATCGCTGGGAGTTTGTAATAATCAGTCTAAAACTCAGGAAAAAAACTATGAATACTTCCTCAAGACAGTTCAAGCTGATGATTTGGAATAAAGTAGAATATGATGATTTGGAATACTGTATATACAATGTTGATGATCAAATAAGGAAGATTATCACAGGCATGTACGCCCTCAGCCTCCTCACATGACCTCGACTCGTTCTCTTCTAATCGATACAAAATCACGACGGACAGCAAAGCGTCTACTCCTCAACGGCTGCCCGACCCCAGCGAGCTCAAAGAGAATGCTGCGACCGGAAATGGGCCTACAGACGCGTCCCCAACTACATCCTTCTCCTCCGGGTAAATAACTTTAAATGCATGAGTGAATAACTTTTTTATTTGAAGGAACGAATTCAGGAAAGAGTCAATGGATATATACATTCAGTGAACAACCTTATTTTCAAAGAATTTTATAGAACAAAACTTGGCCTAATTACAGGGTGCATCAAAATTACTTGGACACTGGAAAAACCGCTTATTTTCTTTCAAATTGAACAGAATCCCGTCAAATTAACAAAAGAGTTTATTCATAGTCTTATCAACACAAGTTCTAAGAAATATCACTCGATATGGTTCCCTTTGTTCCGAATTACAGCTCTCAGACGCTTGGGATATGCTTCGACTGCGGCCCGCAAAGTCTCATGGGGAATCCTTGTCCACTAACGTTGTAGGGACCTTTTCAGAAGGACAAGAGAGTATGAGCGAAAAAGCAGGCTTTGCTCTGTAAGACGGACCAGATGGAAAAATCCATGGGATTCTAGTCGGGTGAGTTTGCACGTCATTCTCCGGTCGCAATGATTGAAGGCACATTGCGAGAAAGCCACTCCTGTGTTTTCCTACTGGTGTGGGCGGGGGTCTTATTGGAAAGTCCAATTCTGATATACGAAATGGGCATCAGCCCACGGCTTTACGTTCTTCTCGAGAATTTCCGGAATGTACAGTTCCGTGTTTACCTTGGCTTCTTTTGGAACGAAAAAAGTGGAATGCGACCAGTAGCCGACACCCTGGTGAAAACCATGACGCAAGCGGGGTGAGACACATAAGACACGATTCTCCTAACAGAATTAGCAGCTTCGGAAGATGATGCAAGCATCCTGTCATTTTGATAACTAAAACTTCGTTCAATAGTGAAAGTTTTTTTCATCCGTGAAAAGAGTGGTGAGGTGATTTCCAGCCACAGTCTTCGAGAGGAGTCCGCTGCATTTTTCTGTTTGTCCGACAATCCATAGCGATTTCGGTACTTGTAAGGGTACATCTCGAGTTGCTCGTGGACAACTCTCCTTATCGATGCGTCAGATACACCGAATTGAGGAGCCATTTTTCTCATGCTGTGTCCAGGGTTGCGTTTGATTAGTTTTTGGATAACTTTCCTGATCCGAAGAATTGTGGCAGCAACTGGACGGCCTGTACGACGAGGTTCAGAAAACGTACTACGTTTGAGAGCATTACAAACGGTTGAACAAGGAACGCCCAGTAGACGGGTGATTTCTGAAGCGGGGTGACCGGCACTGCTTAAATCCAGAACTGCAGCTCGAGATGGATTAGGGCGCATCTTACCATGGAAATTAAAATATAAAAATTTGATTTTTAAAAAATAAGTAGAGAGAAGATCGACGAATAATTTGGTGTCATCTTCCATCGCACGAGATGCGTAGTTTTCCCGTCAAGGCTGATCAAGTATTGTCCAAGTACTTTTGACGCACCCTGTATCGTTCATAGAGGACTCTTGAAAAACCGTGTTTTTTCTTCTCTGTTTTGTGTTTGCACTACAGACAGAAAGAGAGAGAGAGAGAGAGAGAGAGAGAGAGAGAGAGAGAGAGAGAGAGAGAGAGAGAGGGAAGAGAGAAACTTGCTAAGAGAAGGCATACCTTATAAACTTTATTCAAGCTCGCATGCGGTGAAGCCGCCTCCTCCACCCCCTCGACCAGGCGCTTCGCGTCTTCCGCCATCCAGCGGCCCTCCCACTTCCGCTCCCCCTCCCCCTCCTCTTCCGCCGAGACAAAGTTGGCTCACGTTGCTCTTTGAACTACCCTTCTTATTAACAATGTCTTGAGCGGTCGACTCTCAATTGCCTTCTTTCTCCTTTCATTTCGTACAGCCGGCCCAATTATGTACAACCACTATCTAGCAGAAATTGGACACATTGAGGCCGTCTCGTTCCAATCTAAGTTACCTATTACACTCTTGTTGAATTACACCTGGAAATGTTTTGATTTTTGGCTCTACCTGACCCTGAAAATTAGAATGTCGCTTTTTAACTGACTGGACTGTCCCAAAGTCGTGAGTTGAAAAATGTATATATTTGCTCTTTTTTTCTTTCTCTCTGTCTCTTCTCTTTATCTCTTAGTTTATCTCTCTCTTATTTTCTCTTTCTTTCTATCTTTCTCTTTTCTACCTCTCTCCTCTCTCTCTATTTCTCTCTAAATTCTTTCTTCATACATACACTCTTTCTTTATTTCTCTACCTTTATCGCCCCTGACTTTTCTTAAACTTTCTCTTTCTAGACCCACCATCTGCGACTCCACCGCATCCGCCTCCACGTCTACCTCCGCCTCCGCTTCCACCTCGGCCGTCGCCTATCAAAAATCTAAAGGAGGACGAGGGCTCTCTGGACAACAACGGCAACATCCAAACAGCTGCATGGAGCTCTGCAGCGAGTGAACAATCACAAAGTACCGCAGGTGATCTCTGACAAATCATAACAACAATAAATTAACAATAACTATAAAAGTAACTATAACCTATAACAGTAAGTATGAAGGTAATTATAAAGAACTATACGAACGGTTATGTCATGTTTTTCGATCCGTTCTGGACACTTGAAATGGCGCCCTTTTGAGAAGCCACAACCTCGTCACCCGCACCAAATTGCTCAATGAGTCCAGTTTCCACACCGAGTAGCCAGATGAGCCAGCTCAGTCAGATACGACACGACACGCCCTCTGCCGCTCAGCCTCGCAAGTTCCCGGTCAGTATTAATACAACCATCCTTTCTGGTAGTGCATTGGTAACGCGCTTACTACCGGCAAATAAAGACGGTTGGGTTCAACCCCGCCACGAAAAGTACCGTTTTTCCTGTGCTGCAGTTTAATCAATTTTTAATCAAATAACTTGAGTGAAAAAAATCTGATTGGGGCGTTTCAACTTTACCATTCTTCGACTTTATTTTTGCAGTTATCAAGTTTTCCATGAGTGAACACACGAATCTCGGTTACTGAAATAATTCTTGAGTGGGTGTGACTTTTAAGCTGATGTTTTCTGATTGCTTTCTTTCCCTCTATATCTTTAGTCTCCTCTCTCTCTCTCTCTCTCTCTCTCTCTCTCTCTCTCTCTCTCTCTCTCTCTCTCTCTCTCTCTCCCTACCCTCTCCCTATCTCCTATCTCCTATCTCTTCCCTTGCTCCTCTCTCTCCCTAACCCTCTTTCTCTCTTCCTTTTCTCTATCATTTCTCTTTTTTACCTTTCTCTTTTATCTTCTAATTCTCTTCTTTTTCTTCTCTCTCTCTCTCTCTCTCTCTCTCTCTCTCTCTCTCTCTCTCTCTCTCTCTCTCTTACTCTCTCTTCCGCCTTTGTTCTCCATCAGTTAACCACTCATTTCCAGGCTCCTTCCTCGTTGGAAGTCAACAACGCGCATGGGAGCGGAAGAGGAAGCACAACACCTGGAGAGCCATCTAGACACTACATCTACCAGGATTTGATTTGTTAGGCCATGAAACTACTAATTTTTTTCCAGCTTCTAAGTGCATCTGCTAGTTTTCGTAATCAGGTCAAACAACCAGAGTTGTTTTTCTAATCAATAATTTTAGTCAATCGGGTTCTTTTGAAAATTATAAACGCTTTTGAAAAAGAAAAAACTCGAAATCTTCAACCGGAAACCTTTTTGTACCGTTCAAAAGAAGAGCTGAAGGGGCAAAGAATGTTTTCAAGCGACAAGATTGCTTTTCCAGTGCCTTCACCCAACCCGTTGTGGCAAAAAATGGTCTTCTGGGAGAACGTGTTCGTGGACATTGTCGCGCAAGAGAGAGAAATCATCGGGATGGATCAAGAGCCTTCTGAAATGATTGACAGGTTATCAGGGTCATTTCAAATATTCAGAGTAGATTCCACACAGTTCTATCGAATGGAATAGCACTTTTTCTTCAGCAGTTTAGTGATGACGCGCTCATTCTTGGTAATAACAAAAAAAGATAAGAATGGGGTTCGATATCACCCCCCCCCGATAGAATGGGGTTCGATATCACCCCCCCCCCGATAGTTAAACCACTATTCACCTCAAACGAAAGGTGCAACTGCCTCCGAACTGTTTGCTTGATCATTTTTTTTGAGTTTCACATCATACCCAATATATACTTTTCCGAAAGAATTCCGTCTTCTTAATTTTTTGCTATCGAAAATATTGAACAAACAATTGGTGTTAAAATATATCTACAACAAGGTTAAATTTTGAAAGATGCATTCGGTTATTCACACAGTACCGGCTAATAACCTATCAAATTTCACACAGTACCGGCTAATAACCTATCAAATTTCCAGTTATCATACACAGATCCATTTATAATAAGTAATTAGGAAGCCCCTCTTTCTTCAGTTTGTTTCTGGAGATGGTATTAGAAGAAAGTGGTCAAATATTTATCGATATTGTTTCTTTAACTAAAAATTTTACTGACCGAGTGCGTTCAAGATACTCCGGGCTGAGCGAATCAGAAAAGAAGAGGCTCGAGCTTGAAGAAGATCGACTCCTCTCAACTCTCCTTCACAACCTCACCGCCTACATGATCATGTGTGGAACGGGACAAAAAGCCATACAACAAGTCAGTTATTCTCATTAAATTACCACACGGACAAAGAAATTGTCGACGGGACGGGATCGAACCCAGACATTTCTCGTTTACCGAGAAACAGAGAGCATGTTAACGGAATTTTTGAAAATTCTCTGTTTGCCTTCCATTTCGAATTTTACCTAATTCTTCATTCGTAATTCCTTTTTTGTTGTACCTGAATGAACAAACACCTCTAAAAATAACTGTGATAGTAAGCGAAGTTTGATTCAAACATGGTGCACAAATTCAAATCATTCTCATTTCGATCACGTTTTGAGTAACTCTCCATTGTCTCATCAGTTTTATACGAATAAATGAGTGATTGGATAAATAAAACTTGAATTTCAGAAGATTCGCCGACTCTTGGGAAAGGCTCACATCGGCCTCGTCTGCTCCAAAACAATCAACTCCCTTTTGGACGACCTCCCTCACATGGTCATTCTCCCCTTTTGATTTTTTTGCTGAGTAAGAATAAGACATTTACCATTTGTCTAAGATAACATCGAGAAAAAATTGATAGTATGTGGTATTGTAAATATATTTTTATATATATATAGTTTGTGGTCTCTTTTGAATGAACTTACGGAATTAATTAATTCATAACTTCATTGCGGAAACCTATTTTTTGAAGAATCATTCCTATCATGATGGACCGAGAAAGTTTCAAATGTTAAGAAAAATCGGCACAATCAACTGCATCGTGTTTTTTTTTCTAGATCGCTGGGCACTCAAAAATCATCAGTGCTTTGAGTTCCCAAGATCAAAGTAGAATTTTTCGAAGATAAAAATGGACGAATACGTTAATCACTCTCATTGTGAGAGTAAAAGCCGACAAGCGACAACATAAAATGCCTATGAGATAGCGAAATTAGTTATAATAATGTTTCTTAATTGAAGCAAGGAAATACCATCCCACTAAAGCCCCTGGGAAGTCGACTCGTTCAAAAGCAAAGCTTCACTGTCTACATTGGATCCAACTCGCAAGGCTCAATGGTCTTCATGGAAGTCCGACTTCATCCTTATTTACAATTTGGAAATTCTCATTATTTCAACAACAAAAAATCCTTCTTTTTTTCTTCTCGATCAATGTCTGAGACGTTGATAAAGGAGCAAAATGGCATTAATTCATACAGTTCCACACAATTCTACTACTATTTGTATTCACGATACGTCTGATATGATTTATAAGATAAGTTTCTAAAATTTCCTCCTGATTCTCCTAAAGATTGGGTTGAACCACGCTGATGAATGCTGCAATGAAAATTGGAAATGAACAAGAACCGCTCTTTCGAAGATCAGCTCAAGAACCCAGTCGACGAAATACAATGCTACATAAACGAGTTCACAATTTAGAGCATATTCTTGAACACTCAGATTTCTCAAGGCCCTCTCAAGGGACTTCATGAAAACTTCATGAAAAAAACATTTCTCAAGGGACTTCATGAAAACGTAAGATTGCCACAGGTTTGTGATGATGCAGTCGTACTTCGTGCCTTCACGGGAGCGGTCAGTGAGCGCTGGTGGTACGAGAGACTGGTGAACATGACATATTCACCCAAGACGAGAGTTTTGTGTCTCTGGAGAAGGCATGAGGACAAGGTCCACATGCACAAGTTCTACACGAAAAAGGCTAGTGTGGCTTTTTTTTGTTGCTCAAGTTTAGCTCTAGCCGGACTAGATTTTCAAAAGATTGAAGTTGTGTCTATACTTGAGCATTGTTTGTTGTAAGCTTCATTGATAAATGAAAACTAACTTTAAAATCCTTCGAGTCACGACTGTATTCTCAGTGTCGCGAGCTGTACATCTGCATGAAGAGTGCGATGGAGCGAGCAGCTGCGCGAGGGCGAGTGAATGTGGAAGGGAGGAACCTCGGCGGCGAGTTTCCCGTGCACGACACCGAAGGCAACCAAGGAGGGATACTACAAGTCAGCATTTCCTCAAGTTTTCGTTTAAAACCTTTCAAAAAGCAAGTAGGTGCGCACATTGAAAGCTTTTTGAAAAAGCGCAACGTAAAGAAAGCGAGTGTCGTGGATTCAGCTTCCACTAAAACTGCTGTTTCGCTCGGGTTTGCGCGAACATGATCCTCTATTCACCAGTTCTGAAACGATGGTGGTCACAAAAAGATGGTGGTCACAAAACGATGGTGGTCACAAAAAGATGGTGGTCACAAAAAGATGGTGGTCACAAAACGATGGTGGTCACAAAAAGATGGTGGTCACAAAACGATGGTGGTCACAAAAAGATGGTGGTCACAAAAAGATGGTGGTCACAAAAAGATGGTGGTCACAAAAAGATGGTGGTCACAAAACGATGGTGGTCACAAAAAGATGGTGGTCACAAAAAGATGGTGGTCACAAAAAGATGGTGGTCACAAAACGATGGTGGTCACAAAAAGATGGTGGTCACAAAAAGATGGTGGTCACAAAAAGATGGTGGTCACAAAAAGATGGTGGTCACAAAACGATGGTGGTCACAAAAAGATGGTGGTCACAAAAAGATGGTGGTCACAAAAAGATGGTGGTCACAAAAAGATGGTGATCACAAAAAGATGGTGGTCACAAAACGATGGTGGTCACAAAAAGATGGTGGTCACAAAAAGATGGTGGTCACAAAACGATGGTGGTCACAAAAAGATGGTGGTCACAAAAAGATGGTGGTCACAAAAAGATGGTGGTCACAAAACGATGGTGGTCACAAAAAGATGGTGGTCACAAAAAGATGGTGGTCACAAAACGGTCACAAGTACTTGAAAGCAACTTATCAAGAAGTATGATCGTTTGAAGAGAAAACACAAGTTAAAACAGTTTAAACTTTTAATTTTTTCCACAAAAACGCTTTTTCTATAAAGTTTCATATTTCATAGCATATAAAAAAATTATAGTTGAATTGCCCTAGCACTTTTTTTGTCATCCAATAAGTACGGAAAAATCAGAAATAAATTGATCCATCATATCTCTAATATCTCTTAGTTGATCTTTGTTAAAATACACATTAAACTTTCCTAAATGTTAGCCCTAAGGTTAAACTTGTATGATTCGTTTAAAATCGGAAAGGGGTCGAACAATGCTAGAAGAGGTTTACATGGGGCTTTTCAAACAAGCAAGGCTCAATGACCAACTAGGGAAATCAACAGGTTCGCATCGACGGTGTCGCGATCGTTTTCGTCAACAACCAACATTTTATCGAGCTAGCCAACATCAAAAAGTGCAATACATTCGGAGGAAATGTATTCATTCTGGAGGAATTCGGTACGCTCTCTCTCCGTTCAAGAAACGAAAAACAGTCTATTTGAAGAAAAAAATGAGAAAAAAAAACTTTGAGGTTTAAAGTCAACTTGAGATAGTTCACATAGAACAACTGAGTGAGTATTCATGATTTTGAATTAGTGAAACGGGGTGGAAGCAATTATACACTTGAGAGTTCGTTTCAAAAAAATCTGTTGATCTTGGCTTGTTAGAGCTTTTTTATAAAAAAAAAACATTATTGTCTCTTCTTGATGAATTCAAGCTCTCCTAGGTTTTGGATTCAATTCTAAAACAGAATTTAAAAAGTGTATGTTTGTGAATACCAAATCACGTTCAGTGAAGACACTTCGAATCCAATGTTGTTCAAGTTTTCATGTAAATTCACTCATAAGAATGAAATATGAGAGTATATGAAAATACCGGATTGTATTACTTGCTGAAGATAATTTTCATCCTATAACAGATCGCAAGAAGAACGAGTTGGTTCAGCGTCGCTATATTTCTCAAATGGTTTGTTTGTTACTGTATTAATAATGAAAATTTTCATCCTACCCGGAAAAAACCCCGCAAGAAAAGTTCAAATGTACACTGGTTCCAAGTCCCAAGCCTTCTAGCAATTCAGCCTACATCAAAATCAGAATAATGAGAGTTTTATTAGAGTTTTGGAACAAAAATACAGTGGAACGCTAATCAGCAGATTGTGATTAGCTAGTAAATGCATACTAAGCATTTGAGCTATTGTAACCACAATAAAATCTTCGTTTAATAAGGTTTAGAACTGGTAGAAACATGTTTTGGGTTTGAGAGGTTCTCAAAATCAACAAACGAAATTTTTAAACAAGAAGAATTTGCTTCGAGTCATAAGATCTTTTGTTCTAAGTTTTTTTGGTGAGTGTGTTTTGAACTTCTTTTCATGTGAATAGAGACTCGAAGACATCAATGCTCTTCAAATTCAAAAACAACCTTGGAAGTGTTCAAACGTTCTTTGCATCTACTTATTTGAGAGAATAACAGTTGTTTTGCACGGGCCGTAGTATTGTACTGCACAAATTCACTTCATAAGGTTCCGAAGTATCCCATCCAGTAGCAGGTCACAGTTTAGACTGTGAATATGTAGCTGCTTATTTGAAAAAACAAAATTAAGAAAAAATACCCCTGCAGTCTAACGTCAGTCTGCACGTGCTATTTCCTACACTCTCACTACCAAATCACGCCTTAATTAGACAGTAAAACATCATAAATAACAATTCATCTCCAGACCCCATTTTAGCACACTTAGTTAGAATTCTGAGAATAGTCAGCTAACCTGGTTGTGGAGTTATCGTGGTCCATGGTCCTCGTAGAGTAGCCGATTTGATTACTTGTGCCAACTAGTCAATGAATCAATCAAGCGACCGATGAGAGATTGTTACCTTCTTCTTCTGTGATCTACCGCTTCCAGGCTCCCTCTATTGCATGGGCGATGCATCGCGTCTTCAGTATACGATTCATGATAAATCGATTAGGATGCAGTGGCGACGACCTCAATGAGCATTCGTTGAGCAGCCCGAGTAGTAGATCGGAGCGGATGATGGCTTCCGTAGAGCCCATCGTACTGCACAGCTAGCTGGCAGGCTGGGCCAGACCTTGCTGCCTCCCCCCTCCTCTTTCCCTAAGAGGCGCGGACTTGCAGAGGAGTTTCCCTCCTAGTGACTTACTTCTTACAGCGTATTGAAAGACTAATTTGATAGTTTGCTTTCTCCTGGGCATCATTCATCATTGCTTTTCCAACAACCAATGTCTCCGACCGTTTTTACAGAGCTTTATTTGTAAAATGTCATTTTAAAAGAAATCAAGGCCTACTCATGCGCTTAAAGTGAAAGAATCGCACGTGTGTTGTAAGTCATGTTATTGTGCTAGATCAATGTGTCATGGTGTGCTGTGCGAACTGTCCTTGGGATGTTTCGAGTGTTTCACAAGTGTAAATACAAACTTTCCTTTCGAGTACTTGGTTTTACAACCTTAACCTCCGCAATTGAGTATCATTTCTACGCTTTCCTTGGCCCTAAACAATGGAAGGGTGAAAGGTTTTCTTGATCCCGGCTTTTCTGATCGATAGAAGTTCCAGGCCGATCAAATTTGCTACGCGGTCCTATGTGTGTTTTCATTCGTCGCGGCGGGGCAGCAGATTAAGGACAAGCATCCTGAGACGAAATGAGGCCCCCTCGCTCTAGAACTATACCTGTACCGAGAACCTCTAATCATTCTCATAAGGAAACAAATTGCCTTTATATGTTCCCACTAATCATTCTCATAAGGAAACGAATTGCCTATAGAACAGACTGCAATATAAAAATTTTTTAAATTATCTTGGTTTTCTAGACTACCTTCATTGTAGTTAACTTCGAATTGTTTTTTCTTCTAATTCCTAGGATTATTTTGAGCGATCGGAAACAGCAAAGAAGAACTTTTCTATCGCCTTTGCTGTCCTCGCTTCCATCCCAACTCCCCCCTCAATGCCTTTTTTGTTAAACTTTTTTAGTCCCGAGACTTGTCGAGTTGTCTTGTGTTTCTGTTTCTCTCTCGCTTTTTTTACGCTTAAGTTCGAAAGATTGCGAATGCTCCCATGCGAAGAGTTTTATTTTCTTCTCTCATTCAAGCAGCAAGAAAATGACCGGTTTTATTCGAAAATAGAACAAAAAGTAGTATTATTTAGTTATTTAAGAATCGTTTTTGAAAAAAAAGTCGTTGAAAAAGAGTAAGAGACGTTTTTCCTTACTAACTTGTATTACGCAAATGGAATTGGTTGAACATTTTAGTGTCACACCTAATGGTGTAAACGAATAAATAAATAAAATAAATAAATAACATAGTTTTCATTTGTTCACACCAAATTTGCCAAGATAGTTTACATTGTATATACATGAAAATAAGATCAATGTAGCCAATCTATTTTGTTTGAAGTCATAGTAATTTTCGGCTTGAAAAATCTACTTTATTCGATCTAGAAGGGTGGCTCTCGATGCCAATACATATTTTTCTCTTACAAATTTTGTTGAAGCACAGGCTATTGTTACTGGCTGAGAAAAATCGAATTAAGTGTGTTTTGAGACCTGTTTGCAGTGCAAAGAGTGTTATATTTTAAGAAATTGATTGTTTTCTTCTGAAATGAAAAACATCCAAGATGCTATTTATTCGAGAATCATTCTTTGTTTTATTTATTTATTCTGTTTTTGTTGTCCAGTAAGTTATTCTATGTAAGTGTATACATGACTGATTGTCTCTAATAACTAGTACAAACTCAAACCTTGAAACTGAATGCTATAATAAGCTTTCAAATAAAAAATACTTCAACTCTGGGCCTACCTAGACAGTGCATCAACGAGTTCGAAAAATATTCATTAAATTTTTTGGAAATTCGGAAACCGAAATTGTCATCAAGTTGTCTTCTACTCCCAATCGAAGGCACTTCTAATAAATGCAGGACAACGGACGTTATGAACTGTGAATTCGCAGCTTGCAGTTTTACAAGAACACTCCATTAATAAATAAAAACATGGTTTAAAAAATATTTTTATGGAATTTAAACCTGTACACTTTTCGGAAAATAGTCATCAGAATAGTCATTAGAATAGTCATTAGAATTTTCCGAAATTTTTTCTCGAGTTTTCTCCTTCTCCAACTTAATTCATAACAAGTTTCGCTTTCCGAATTGTTGTTTTTCTTTTCTTTAAACAATCATTTTGTTTAAAAACACATACATTTTTACAAGCATTGATGGGGATAATAAGGACACGAAGCCATATGATTATCCAGCTGAGTGGTTCCTGTTTGAGCGTGATTATTTTTGGTCAGAAAAAATAAACAAACTAGTGTATTAAAAATATTTATTAAAATAGCTTCGAAGTTTATGAATAAAAAACTCTGTTTTCAAAAATGCCTTCTGATGAGTTGAACAAATAATGTTTTTCCTATGCGCGCTCTTGATAAAAGTTCTTCTATATTGAAGATCAGTTACTCTAATGGACAGATCGGGCGGCACCTGAAGTTATTTGTTTTTAGTGCGACTTTGACTTGTGAGAACTGAGTTCAGAAATGGATAATTTCATTAAAATGGGATATCTTCCAATGTCTTTTGTATTATTCTACACACGTATGTATGTACGTATTTGATAAGATAAAGTGACAATAAACTGATGCGAGAAGACGCCCACGCTAGCCCGAGAAAGCTTAATAGATATCTTTTCTCTCTATGAAAAGTTTTGTTGAAGTTTACGCGAATATTTTTACAATCAGAGAGGCTGTAAGAGCGGAAATGAGAGATGAGGGTAGGTGTTTGGTTGAGGATGCCTTGAATGCGGCGACTCATTGAAGAGAAGAAATATAGAGAGAGAAAGAGAAAGGAAGGAAGAGAGAGAGTTATAAAAAGTTAGAGAGGGAGTGAGAAAAAAAGTAGAAAGTGTGAAAAAGAAGAAAGAGAGTTGAAAAGAGAGAGAAATACAGAGAGAGAAAGAGAAAGATAAAACAGAGAGAGGGAAAGCGAGAATTAGGTAAATAGAGAGGGACGGAGAGAGAGAGTGAGAGAGAGAGAGAGAGAGAGAGAGAGAGAGAGAGAGAGAGAGAGAGAGAGAGAGGAAGAAGAATACGAGGTCAGAGAAAGGGAAAGGGAAAGAGAGAGATAGAGAGATGAAAAAGGAGGGAAAAACCAAGCCATCCTAAAATTCCGGGGTTCCAAAAAAAGCCATTTGTTGTTGAGAAAAAAATTCATATGATCAAAAACAGTAATTTTCTATTGTGCTCTGGATAGAAATTGTTCTGCAAATAGAAAAAAAAAGATCTCTTTGACTATTCAGATGGTATATGTTGTCTGTTACCTGGAATAATGGCGAGAAGGGCGTTAAGATAATCTGTCACTTTCTGTCACGACTGGTAAAACAACATCTGTTCTCACATCAAGTGTGTATGCCGTGATCACAAGCCCAAATAAGAAGAAAACGAAGCAGGGGAACAAAAGTTGCTGCAATACCATTCTGTTTTCGTATAAAGGGGTTAGCCAGAAGGGTGGAGAGCAGCCGTAACAAAAGGAAAAAGCACATTTTCTAAACAAATCTAATCTTAATCACTTTTTCCTGTTACCTTCGAATGGGTCTTTCTCATCTTTTTTTTCGCGGCCATTCTTCATCTATTCAGAAGGAGATGGTTGACTAGAAGGAACACTTTTAGACACGAAAGGAAGAGGATGACAGAGAGGGAAGCAGTGACATGTTTTCATTAAAACTTTTGCGTGAAATCTCTTCTGACATATGATTTTTCTCCTTCAAAAACTGATCAGCAAATGAGAAATAAAAAATAGACATAATTTTTTCTTCAAATTTTTGCGCTTTTCCCTTGAAATAGTTAGTTCGACTGGATAGACCAGATAACATTGCCTTGAAAAACACACGATTATGATGTATTCCATTTATGCTTCTCGTTAGATAAATGTTTGGAGTTGATATCATACATATTGTAGAACTTTATAATATAGGTTTAAATAAACGTTACCTTTCTCATTTCATTTCATTTATTTCATGTAACTTTGAATTGCTTGAGAGGAAGGTTGAGATATACATATTTTGGGTGAGTGGCTCATGGTTTTTAGAATGTATAATAATTGTTAAACTCTCAATTTTGACTGAACTTCTCTCCATTCTTTTCAGTGATTTACACCAGTAATGACCGGTTCTTAATTAAATGGTAATTACTTAACAAAATACTATCTCGATAGACATTTTCTATATTTCATTTCATTTCATTTATTGTTCCACGCAACATTATAAACAATATCACGAAGTTAATAAGACAAATTAGAGCATGGACTATGATATATAATCGAACAGAAGAAACATCATCTGAACAATGATGCTGGAGACAATCTACATAGTTATAAAAAAGAAAGATGGAAACAAACAATATAAACGATTAATGATCAGAAATAATGGGGTTAGGTGAAATCGTTAATTTCTCCTGTGATTTTATTTTTTTCCAATTCTTACTCTTTTTCTCTAACTACATACATATATCTCGTTTTACACACTATGCGCACTTTTACGCGTTTTTCTCTAACCGATCTCTCCTTTTACACACTATTTCTCACTACTCTGTAATACATGTTTTCGGAACTTTTTTCAAATTCATTGTGCCGGATGATGAACATGAACTAACGAAAACAATTTGTTGGAAACAGCAAATCTATCTAAAAGAGATAATTGAAGATGAAAAGAAAAGAAAAACTGCATTTTATTGGACAAGAACATAAAAAGTGGCATGCTTAGAAAGATGAAACTAATTCAATTTCATAAGAAGTATATGACAGAGATAGGCAAGCTTGAAAGGTAGAAAAACCAAAAACTATAGAGAGAAAAAGGAGAAATTTTCTATGAATCCACCTTTACGGGTATTATATTTTGAGGCTCGATGTCCGGGGCCATCTTCGCAGGTGTCACCATTGAGTGAGAGTTAAATTAAATTCGCAGAAAACTTCAAATCTCGCAAAAGCAAACTGCCAGTCTTGGAAATCTCTTATATGAGGAAAAACGGTTCGCTCACACACAAGACAGAGGACTTTGACTTTGAAAAAAACAGATGTTGATGTTGCACCCTGGATAAAAATTGATCAAAATTTAAAAAAAGAGAATCATCTAGAACATTAAAAGACTTTCTTGAAAGCTCTAAATCATACAGAGATCGATTAAATAATTAATAATTCTGCGTTCTTCGTTAACTCAGGGAAACTTTTAAGGTGACTGAGCAAGATTTTTTCATTCAAGCACCCGGGGACACCTAATATCATTCAAGCACCCGGGGACACCTAATATCATTCAAGCACCCGGGGACACCTAATATCATTCAAGCACCCGGGGACACCTAATATCATTCAAGCACCCGGGGACACCTAATATCATTCAAGCACCCGGGGACACCTAATATCATTCAAGCACCCGGGGACACCTAATATCATTCAAGCACCCGGGGACACCTAATATCAAAATACTTTTCAAGATATCTTTTATTATCTTAGTTTTTACAAACATTGATGTATCCAAAAATTTTCTTTAGCTAATCGCTGTATCAAATACTTATTCACACCCGTTAAACTATTCCTACGGGGACCACAGCGATTTTCGAAGGACATTCAACTGAAAGCTCTACTCGA
Source organism: Allodiplogaster pararmata (assembly GCA_964056735.1). Classification (NCBI taxonomy): domain Eukaryota; kingdom Metazoa; phylum Nematoda; class Chromadorea; order Rhabditida; family Diplogasteridae; genus Allodiplogaster; species Allodiplogaster pararmata. The sequence continues at coordinate 8,427,437 of OZ057409.1, read as the reverse complement.
AAACTAGCCAAAACATAGAGAAAACCATTGATAATCGACTGGTTCTTCGAAGATCTGAAGAAGAAAATTTCACATGATATTGCCTAGGGCATTTATCGGAGAAGCAGGAAGAGCAGGGGCAGAATTGACAGCAGGAGAAGCGAAGGCTGAGAGCAATCATCGTAGACAGAGGAGATCCGATAAAAGTTGCGGTCGGACGAGAAAGCATCTCCATCCACACTCATCGAATCGGCGTCTTCGGTTGTGACCAGGAACGCGGGTAAATTGGTCGTGCTCATGCTCATCTGCCGATGATATGCCTCCATCAATTCGACCAATCGAGGGACGTTATTGGAAATGATCTTGGGTGTTTTGAGAGAAGATTCTTTCCTTGCTAACGAGACTCCGCTAAGTTCTGAACTCGCAAGATGTGGAATAACCAACCACAGGCCCCGGAAAACGCCGTGGCGATGAGATCGATGACGGAGGTCGGAACTCAGAGGCGTTAGAAGCTTTGCCGGGCTCATCGCTTCCTCGATGAGACGCTTCCGCCGCCTGCTGTGCATACAGACCGCTAGAGCTGCGGTCATCCACCTCTCGTAACGACACTTGGAACTTCATAGCATGACTTCGGCAAAGTCCTCCTTCCTCGTTCTCCATTCCAAGCGCTGTTCCATCCGAAAACGATGTAAAATAGTAAGTGTTGCCTTCTTCGTATTTAAGATCATTCGGATTGGCGACGAATGTTCTGAATGTTCTTTGGACCGCTTGGGTTTGCTCATCCTACCTGAAAAAAAAGAGTTGCTCATCCTACCTGAAAATCGAGTATGTTTTTAATCATGAGAAACACCTAGTACCCTCAGCATATGAGGCCAACCCAACAAAATGAGTACACATCAATTAATCCTATGTCGGAAGGTATTCGCCTTTAAATTTGAGTTCTTACGGTAGAAATAACTAAATGGGCAATAGAGAAAATAAAATTTGGGATGGATCACGTATATAAGTGTGACTTGTAACAGCTAGGTGGCATGCCGTAAAGAGTGAATGGTACTCTGGAAGGTTCTATGGTTAGTTATGCGAAATACGGATAGAGTATGGGTGGGGCTTGTGATCAGCTGACGCAATGTATTCTTAGATAATACTCTGGTAGTGAGACAGTCGCAGGAATTTGATCTCATTAGAACGTTTTTTTCTATAGAAATTACTGTTGGAGACAATGGTTTGCCGAGAGAGGGATCATCTTTTCGCTTTTTCTCTCTCTTTTTCTAATTTCTAGTAATGGGGATTTTTTGAGAACAACTGCTCACTTATCTAGAGTGTTATCTAGATGGAAATATGAGAAGGGATGATCTGGTTGCTATGTAGAGAGTACCTTACTAATCACGATTAGTAAGAAAAGAACAGTAACTTTTTTTTTGAAAAGTGTAAGGCTTCGGGATCTCCCCGAGACTAGATTTCTTTTTTCATTAGGAGATGCATAACATTCCCAGGGCTCTGTAGGACCGTCGGGTTGCATGCCACTTTCCATGCTTGTCTCAACTCTCATGTACCACTGTCTCTCCCCGGTCATGGACCTCGGAGCTGCCTATCAGATGCTCGGGGGGGAGAACACTCTCGCGTCTCGGGATATAAAGGCAGCTAGTCGGATGGGATCAGGGGAGAGAGAGCTGACCCGTGGTCGGACTTGTTTGTGTGAAATGATTGAGTATACAAAAACTAAACCTACCTGGCTAACCTGAAGCTTCATTAAGCTTTATGGTTACCTTTTATACCGTCGATTTCTCTTTGTTTCCCTTTCTTCCAAACATTAAGTAGTTATTGATCATAAATGTACATACGTACCTCTTCTCCTGCAATAAAACGTGTTATTGTCGAAATTGGATTGAAATAGAACAAAGTGGTGGACACCCTTTTCTGAATCTTATTCACCGCTTAGATTCCATCTTAGACTTGTCCTTAGGTGATCACTTAAGAATCTACAGCTTTTCGTATATGTCGCTTCACTCATTATTATGGAAAGACGAAAACGATATTATGGAAAAACGAAATTAAATTGTGGAATTTTTTATTATACAAAAAAAAACAACCATTGTCGATCTTCTATTCACGGCCTCGCGCTCTCGTTTCGATGTTCTCTCGATTCCGCTCCTCCTTATTTTCTTTTTTGCAATGAGAATCAGGTTTTATCAAACACCATGACTTAAGGAGGAAAGTGGCTTAATGATGATTTCCAACCTTTGATTTTTTTCCGCGTCGATAAGTATGCCAGGGATACTTTGGGTTCGGTGGTAGTGCGACTCCCGAATCCTCTCTTCTTTATAGTGCCGGGAACTCGTCTTTATACATCCTGTCGCCGAGGGTATATAAATGACTTTCATCGATGACCAGTTGAAACGCTTTTGTGAATTGGATGACCACCCTCCAATTCTCCAATCTTTCCAGGACATTTACGTATCCTAATATAACAATGCCCTGCCTGGCCCTCGTTATAGACACATTTAGGCGTTTCGGGTCTTTTAGGTGCCCTTTCTGATGCTCATCGCTCCGCGTCGTAAAGATGATTGACAACTCGCATTCTCTTCCTTGAACTGAAGCGTGGTTACCACCTCTATTTGAGGTTCCCTCTCTGCTACTTCCCTCTTTTGTTCCTTTTAGAAGGTGGTTATGAACATCTCCTTGTCCCGCGTCCTCGAAGATGTTAAGGATTGTGCATCAAATTATCGCGTGATATAATATGTGAGTTATGAATTACAGAATCATTAAATACGCAAGTAATGGGCACGAAGGTTATTTTGATATAGAAAGGGGGGAGGTCGGTCTCGGGCTCGGTATACATGACCGGGATCTCTATAGGCACAACCTGCAATTATTGTAATCATGTAATGTGAACCTGTTAAAAACTCTTCTCTTTCTTGTCTGTTTAAAGGCAGTGACGCCTGGTTAAGATGACAAATGATTGAACTATCGCACAGAAAAAAGCTGGTCCACCGGGCGGGATCGAACCCAGACCATCTCGACTCAAACCGGGAGCGCGTGTTACCATTACACCACGGGGACACATTGCTATTCCGTGCGATAGTGTTATATGAAAGGCTCATATGCCTTGTTCTCTTAGTCACGCATGCTTATCAAGCGATTGCGTCATGAATGGAGCGTAACTCCACAGTTCATGGCATATGAGCCTTTCATATAACACTATCGCACGGAATAGCAATGTGTCCCCGTGGTGTAATGGTAACCCGCGCTCCCGGTTTGAGTCGAGATGGTCTGGGTTCGATCCCGCCCGGCGGACCAGCTTTGTTCTGTGCGATAGTTCAATCATTTGTCATCTTAACCAGGCGTCACTGCCTTTAAACTGTGTAACTTAGAATTTGAAGATTTATCATCCATCTTCCATCTCTCTTCTTTCTTGTCTGTGTTTTGGGACATATAAAGGACAGGGACAGAAAACCCTTTGACTCTGACTCTATTGTACACGCGAAATTTTTTTGTAGGTTCTAAAAAAATAATCTGCACAACAAGAACGCGTAAATATATAAAAGAAGTGTTACATATTTTGACAGTCATTTTATCAGCCCTCAAAAAAAAATTTTATTTTGAGAAATAAATTGAACTTTTGTTTCTTTGCTACGGGCTTATTCTGAATAACTTGAATAATGAAAATCTCGTCTTTTGCATTCAAATGAACATTCGTTCAAGCAGTTCAACTTTTAAACCAAAACTGAAATGATAAATTATTCCCTGACCTTCAAACAATTTTTTTTGAGAAATAATCTTGAATATAATATTTCGAAACTAGGTCGATAAAATAAACATCGTACTGATGTGCTAACTCTCTCGAATTTAAAGATTTTCGACCCAATAAGCAATACATATTCAGAAAGTTTTTCAGTAAAACTGAAGAATAGGGCTTCTAATTTTTCTAAAATATTGCTTGTATATCTCAATATGCATAATATGTACATCTAGAGCTACAAAGGTAAAATATAATTTTCCTTGTCTACGTTTTACTTTTCTGTCAGTTCGGAGGGCAAAGAAGAGAGAGAAAGTGAGAATGAAATGGAGAAGAAAGTGAGGGTTCTGAATAGAGAAAAAGAAGAACAGAGACACATAAATAGAGGCGAAGAGATTTAGTCAAAGATGAAGAAAGAGAGATAGTATCTAAAAATTCAAACGCTATCGTAACTAAGGCTGGACCAATACGAAAAAACAAAGTCCAGTAATTGCAATTTTTTTAAAAAAATTAGCATATAGAACAGTTAATGTTGTCGTGATTATTATTTTTATTTATTTTTTCTTTAAATCAAGAACCACAAAAGCGTGTGCTTTCATTTCAACTTGAATAAGAGTGGCCAGAAGAAAATCAAAGTTTTAAAAAAGTCAAGGAAAATCAAGCCTGATTCAGATTTCAGAATCTATTAGCTGGATAATAGTCTAAAAGATTCAATGCCCTATTTCCAAGCAAAAATAAATCAAAATATTAACGGAAGAAAAGGAGCATATAGTTTCTACCGAAATGAACATATAGTTAACTCGCCCAAACACAATGAAATGACTCGCGTGAAACAAAACACATTACCAACCTTTTTGCGTCATCAGAATCAAACATCAAGGTATCAAATGCAGCATATATTCACGTGCAGGTCCAGCAGCAATTCCTGCAATTCACTTCATTCAACACACTCGTGTAATATTCTTGAAAGGGGGACGGACGGAGAGGATGGAGAGAGAGGGACCGGAGATGCTGTTAAGGAGAACCAGGCCAAATTCTCTCATACTACAGAAACAGTAGCTATCTGATTCCTGGAAAAACCCATGGTCTGAAAACCCGGAAATCATCGGTGCGCCTGCCTTCATCGGCTACCGGCATCGCGGACATTATCATCGCGGACTACAATTAACTCAAAACGACTGCGCTCGCGTCCCCGACCACGCGATGATGTAGGAAGATAATAAAAAAGGGGGACGTCGACCCAGACAGAACACTTTTTCCACGGCTGTCTAAAAAAACAACCAGATTAGAGCGAGAAGGTGTACCGTAACATCTTTGGTAGAATTTCATTCTTTTGTTGTTGATTCTTTGGCTCAAGGGTTTTCAGTTGATGTTATTTTCCTCGATATTCGTAAAGCGTTTGTTACTGTCGATCATAAGCTGCTTTTTATATCAGGTTCATTCGTACGGTATCTCCTCTAATATTGTCAACTGGCTGAGAAGCTATTTAAGAAATCGAACTCAATCAGTCTTAATCGATAACGCCTGTTATTTCAGGTGTGCTTCAAGGCTCTTCCCTTGGTCCTTTGCTATTCCTTATGTATATTGATTCAGTGAAGGAAGTGATACCTCCTAACCTTCGATTCGGTTTGTATGCAGACGATATAAAAACTATGGGTCGTGTTCCCACTGTTCGCCAAGAAATCCAACTCGCTCTTGATCTTGTTACCCCTTGGTGTTCGGAATGGAACTTGTCTTTGTCGACCTCTAAATGCAGTGTTTTGCATTTAGGACCCCGAAATCCTTCTGTTGTATACCGTATAAATGGTCTCCCCTTAACTGTTGGCGAAATAGCTAAATATCTTAGTGTCACTATTTCCGATGAATTCTCGTACGAACACCATATTGTTGACAAGTGTAAGAGAGTTTCCGTTTTTGTCAACATGTTATTTGAAGCTTTTAAATCCCCTTCCATTTCTCTGTTGACATCTGCTTTTAAAATCTATGTCCGACCCATTATCGAATACGCAAGTGAGTTGTGGAATCCATGTTCTTCGGGCCTTGTCAAGTTGGTTTGGAAAGTCCAACGCTCGTTCACGCTGAGAGTACTAGAAAGAGCCCGTCACCCTAAGCTTCCGTATTCCCAGAGGCTTTCAATGTTAGGCCTTCAGAGCCTCGAGTACCGTCGCGCTATCTCTGATCTACTTTTTATTCATAAATGTTTACATAACAGCTTAGAAATAGACACCGATCATTTATACGAAATCTCGGCTGTTCAGCGTTTCACTCGGCATTCGCATCCTCTAAGACTTATTCCGCCTCACCGCATCAACAAGACCTCATTATCGACCTGTGTTTCCCGTCAAATGTCTATTTGGAATTTTCTTCCATTTGATGTTATCAACGTAGCTAGTAGCCTAAAATTTAGAAATCAACTTCTTTCGTTGCCTGTGAATGTGATTGTGCCAGTTAGTATTGTTCCTGATACTTAAAGAAGACTTGTAATTTTTCATTAGTATCACAGCCCCCCTTTTTTCCCCTTTACACACCACCACTAAGCTTTATGTGTAATGTATTCCATGCATACTTTTGTTTATCAGTAAATTGCTTTTGTCTCAAATACTTACATGCTTGGAATAAAGAATAAATGAATGAATAATGGGGCGAACAATGGGTCTCCAACCGGAGTCGTGCCCGGTCTCTCTTTCTCCCCTAGAACTGTTGAATGGGCGTGTTAATACTGAGCACTCTCTCGCTCGTAAGAAGAATCATAGCGAAGAAGAAACGCCTTGCAAATAACATTTAGATATTAACACCTCCTTTCTTAACCCTAGGTCCGTCCTCGGACCAGAAAACGAAAATAAGATCTACAGAACAATAACGACGAATTCTGTCTGTGATGACGTATAAATGAGTTCAAATGTAATGAGCGAAGTTGATGGGCTACACAGTGCTCAATAAGTTAAAGGTTTTGCCTATCATTAACATATGAACATTAATTTTCATAAAGCTTATATTTTCCTCAATTTGCTGTGATGAAACATGTAATCTTTCCTCCATTGATAAAACATGGGATTTTCTTAAACTTACCCAGAAACACGTTTCTCGCTGCTCTCTGTGGTGTTTTTGTGGTGTGTGTGTGTGCTCGCCCTCAACGGTTTCCGTCCCGACCCTAACTTGCCAAAGCAACACTGGCAGGAGAAGGGACTTTATCGAAGGTCAGGGAGCAAGGAAAGAAGAAGAAGTGATTCACAAAAGCTAGCCTGTGAACTACTTCTACTAAGCGATATAAAACAAATCAGACGTCAAAGGATTAGTGACCTAAGAGAATATATAAGAACAGACGAGGAAGAATAAGTTAGGCTTAGCCCCCGATCAGGACAAGAGAGCCATATATAAGCCCCCCCTCTGGAAGAGAGATAGAGAGAGAGAGAGAGAGAGAGAGAGAGAGAGAGAGAGAGAGAGAGAGAGAGAGAGAGAGAGAGAATGAAAGAGAGAAAGAGAGAAAGAGAGAGAGAGAGAGAGAGAGAGAGAGAGAGAGAGAGAGAGAGCGAGAGCGAGAGAGAAAGAGCCATGGGGTTGCTGCGAATTGCAGCTATGAATTGCACCAATAATCGTGTTCATCTCTAAAATACAACTTCTCTAAAATAAAACCAGAGAATGGGACTTGAACAATGGGTCCCTGACCGGATTCGGGCCCGGTCTCTCTACCTCCCCTAGAACTTTAGAACGGGCGTATTGATACTGAGATTAATCGAAGAGGAAACTCGTCATAGCGAAGAGGAAACACCTCAAAAAAAACATTTACATATTCACAGTTAGATTTTCTATGCATAGTTTTGACGGAATAATACAAATCCTTCCCAAATGTTCTCCGAATCGTAGAGGTTTCTTATTTTTATGTGGAAATTTTTTCCAGATTAAAAAAGAAAGCAAACACAATGAAAAAAAAAGGTAGAATGGAATAAAAGGCGAACCTTTCTTCTGATAAAAGCATTGGAGGTCTTGAATCGAGCCTTGAAATAGTCCGATAGCTCTACTATTAAATTGTCTCGAAGCGGCATTCTAGGTGCCGACACAATCTATAAAGATGAAACAGTTAAAGAGAAGTAGAAAAGGGAACTTCCATCTCTAAATGAAAAACGCGTGAATTTAAAAAAAAAGGTTAAGATAATGTCATTGTGAATAAATTCAGAAAGTTGTTTAGTACTGAAACAACAACTTCGACGTAAGTTTCAGTTTTCTATCCGAACTAAAAACCATTGCATCTTTTCAAGAGTCCTCAGGTAAATTCAGATTTTTGAACCTCTGTCTTCACGCCATTTCCGGAACCTACTTTGGCTTCGGCCGGCAATTGAAAACGTTGAAAATAATATGAAGAAGATTCACTCACATAATAAAGCATCTGAACTCATACTTTTTGAATGACTAAGCTTAAAAATGTGCAAAGCAGCTATTAAAGTTGTTTTCAGAGAAAATGGAAACTTGAATCCAGCTGATACTTTTCAACTCGATTTGAATTTTTATTAATTATGTCGCATGTCTAATACTAAGTTTGCATTGAATCGTTATTTTATGGTGAATTTAAATATGAAGAAGATAGAATAGATGATAAAATAAAATTTTAGGGGAAACGAGAGATAGATATGTAGGTAGGTAATAAAAGATGAAAATGGGAAGAGGGAGAAATTAAGAGAAAGAAAGAGTTGAAAAGCCTAAGTTTTTGAGCCTTATTTCCGTTTAAATTTGACCGCAGTGGTACGCGGATGAAATTGAATGGCTATCCAGATGATGGGGAAAAGGCGGGTTACACGAAGAGAGAACAGAAGGGAAGGTGGAGAAAAGGGAAGAGAGAGAAAGAGAGAGAAAGAGAGAAAGGGAGAGAGACAGAGAGCGAGAGAGAGAAAGAGAGAGAGAGAGAGAGAGAGAGAGAGAGAGAGAGAGAGAAAGAGAGAGAGAGAGAGAGAGAGAGAGAGAGAGAGAGAGAGAGAGAGAGAGAGAGAGAGAGAGAGAGAGAGAGAGAGAGCGAAGCGGTCTTGATTTCTGTCTGGATGGTGCGATCTCTCATTCGACATTAGAAGTTCCCTGCTGGTCAGGCTTAGGTTTTATTGTACATATTCTCTCTATCAGAGAGAATGCAAGAGCCAGAGGGAGAGAAAGATATAGGGTTTCACTGATGCTTCGAATACTTTTTTGTCATAGAAGAAACGAGATGTTGTTGTTGTCTTGCCCAACGGGTAGATCTTCCTTCGCGAGACACTGGAGGAAGTCGTTGAAACTCTCGACCCTCCAGCGTTACAAGCCCACACTCTCTCTCTCTCCTCTTTTTTTTGTTACTCTCCTTTGTTTTTTTCTCTTTTTTTTCACTTTTTTTTGGAGAGATTTAATTGAACATGAAATCAACAACCGAGTGCGGCCTATACCAAAGGTCGATAGGGCTAAGTGAAGTGAGGTTACAGCGACACGAAAAAAATAAAAATATATAGTATACGGCTCTATCCTACACAGTGGGCAGAGGGGAGATTCATTGCCCCCTATACGTTGGAGGTAACTGTTGAGGAAACTAGAGTGGCTATTGAAGGGGGAAGTGAAGAGTAGCGGGTCATTACATGGCAACCGCTCAGGAGAACGAGAAATGGGAAGATTGAACCTCATATCTGGAACCTCATCTCAATTCTTGAGAAGAAGATTTAATCTTTTTGTTCTGTTCTAACTGCACTTTAAGACAAAGGTTAGGCCTAGTAGGAGCTTCATTTCAAAGGGTATGAGATTATAACATAAGCAATGCAAACAAAAAGTAAGACGTCAAATGAGCCATTCGCAAAGTATCTTCTACGCAAAGGAAAGGACGTCTTCTGAAATGATTCATAGAGGAAACATTTCTCCAAAAATATTTCTTGACTGAAGGGTTGTTATACTATTTCGCTCTTTAAAAGAGAAACGAAAAGAAATGAACAACCATGTACCTGAATAAGTTAGTTTAAAAAAATATAGTTAGGAAATATTGTTTTGCGGTCCTTGGAATCGTCCCAAACAAGTAGATTTTGATTAATGACAATTTCAATGTACGTGGTTTTTGTTGAGCATGAAATTTTGAAAGCAAACTTCACCTACTATGCAGTTTCAAGAACAGATGATTCCATGCTATTTTCTCCTCTACGCGAACTATTATAGAAGTCCATTTTCGGAGCGTAGTTTGTCCATCCTCACGATTTAAATGCTTCACACGTCCGTAGCCCACTGAAAGTTAAACTTAAACTTCAGCAAAATCTAAAAATAAAATATATAAAGCAAACTAAAGTAAGACACACATTCAATCATTATTACAGGTTTATACACGCAGAGTAATGGAAAATGATTCATAGGGAAAACACTTCTCCAAAGGCATTTCTTCTCTATACAGTTGTTATATTTCACAAAAAAAGGAAGAACGTTTCCTTAATGAGTCAGCTTATACCGAAATATAACAACCCTTCAGTCAAGAAATATTTTGGAGAAATGTTTCCTCTATGAATCATTTCCGAAGATGCCCTTCCTTTGCGTGCATAATGAAATGACTCATTTGACGTCTTACTTTTTGTTTGCTTTACTTTGTGATATTCTCATACCCAATGAAATGAAGCTCTTACTAAGCCTAATATTTTTCTTGAAGTGCAGTTAGAACAGAACAAAAAGATCAAATCTTCTTCTCAAGAATCGAGATGAGATTCCGGCCCCGAAAGAAAATTCAATGGAGTTACTAGACAATTGAAAGATGATTTTCAGAGACCTAAGTGCTATAGAAACTCCTTCATAATCTCTCAGGAAGTAAGACTCAATCATGAGAGTAACATCATCAACCTGAGGTTCGAACTCGACTGTTCTAAGGAGAAAACTACCGGAAAAGAGAGAGAACAGTTTAACCTGGCCAGGTCCATCCTATGAGAACCTTTTAAAACCAAAATCTTACCACGCTTCCTCAGATTGTAATTCAAAATCTTTGTAATTCACGGATAACTCTTGAAGGAGCAAAACTAACATATTTTGTTGTTGTTTTTATTTATTTTTTATTGGTTTGTTTCTTTGTTTGACATATGATAAATTATCGTTCAAATTGATCCTATGTGTACTCTCTGTGCACTTACTGATGAGCCCCTCCCAGTGAGCACAGAAGTCTATCTGAGCGGGGCGAAACAGACTTTTGTGAATTAGCGTCATCGCGGTGATCGATTGTGATTGTGCTTGAATATTTTCTCCCTTCAATCTTCAATCAAATTTCATAATACATATAAGACGATGCTGGGAATAATTTTCGCCAAAGTGCTCAAAATGTTGTTCCTCGGGCAGATTTCCCTTGAAAAACCAAGCTTTTCCATGGCAAGAAACGGAAAAAAGCGCCATGATAAATGGCAGCAAATAACATGCGTTTGGCGGGCCTGCCAAGAAAAACCGTCAAAAAACAAGCTTTCTACTTTGTACTCGTTTTGTCACTGCTAAGAAGGGACAAAATTTGTAACTGCTTATGTCACTGCCAAAAACGGGCTTTTTTGTGTACTTCTTTTTTTCCTGCCAAAATCGGGCTTTTTTTGTCCTTGTTTTGTCTCTGCCAAAATAGGGTTTTTGTTTGTCCTTGTTTTGTCACTGCCAAAATCGGGCTTTTTTTTGTAGCACCTGCAACTCCTTAGCCTCATTTCTGGGATGATGGAGGATCGCTCTCAGGAACTCTTTGGGGAGTGCCAATACTAGACTTTGATCTCTCGTGTGGTTCAGGCTACGTCTTTCAACGAGCCGGATAGAATCTTTACCTCAAACTTGGGTAATTAAACCGACTACAACCGCCACACAAATCTTTACGTACTAGCGCAGCAACATACATTTTTCTCAACTGTTTACTAAACTCGGTTGGGATACGTCGCTAGAAGTTTTTAATATGTGGTCGTTGCGGAGCTTTTTTCAACGTAAAAAATATGTTCCAAAAAATAGTGACGCCTGGTTAAGATATGTTTCCAAAAAATAGTGACGCCTGGTTAAGATAACGAATGATTGAACAATCGATTGTTCAAACATATATATTATATATTTTATCTACATCATTAAAAGGGGAATATTGTATACAAATACAAACATCTGCATATCAAGAAAAAATCAAAATAAATCACACATTTGAGGCAAAGAGAAAGTACATGCAATGCATTGCCGATGCAAGTAAACAGTCGTGAGTCAGCAGTTCAGTTCGTTCATTTCGGGGTTCACAGGCACATAGATTGTGGATGTAGGAGAGGCATGATGAGAATGAGTCATTTGCGTGGAACAGAATCTTAACGTGACGGAAAGATCGCTCCTCAGATTTCAGCTTCAAAGTGCAATCCCAGTAGTTATTGGTCAATTTCCGGCAGAGAGCAACCGATCAACTGCAACGAAATATGTATCATTCATCTTCTTCTTTGGTACACACGGAATCTCACCAAGTATATAAACAAAACGCAGAGCTTCGCTATTGTTCTCCTCCATTGTCATAACATAGTGTGGCACGGATTAGCGATGAGTTCTTGGTAATTGTAACACTTTTCCGCTTTTGGCTGGGTTAGTTGCTGGGTTCGGCTAAAGTGTGAGTAAGACGGCTGGGTTCGTTCCCGTCTCTGGCACTTCCTACTTTTGTTAGCGATTATTTACTAATTTTTCAATTTTACGCTTTATCAAGATCAGCGTGCCACATCGGTAATATACATCATCGATTATGGGATCTGTTGCGACATGTGACGACTCCACTCCTCAGCGTTCTCTGCCTTCCTTAGGAATTGGGGACTAACGGCTTTGACAAAGTAGTCCCTCCGAAAAGTGATTGAGGGAAAGATGTAAATGAAATGTGTCACCATTTCCTTTTTTTGGTTCTTCTTCTTCACTTCACAGTCGAAAAAGGTGCATAACTTCCATGCAAAAGTCTTTCTAAAAACATCTTTTGTTTAGATAAACAGTAGAAACATAATAAGTTTAGATCAGCATAATGTTGAAAAAAGTATAAATCATCCCTTTTTGAACACCAGAACGCTATAAATGAACAAATTAGGTTGAAGCGAGCGCACTCCTGGCTAATTTCCTACGCAATCCACAGTCTCTCCGGTGCGGTGATATCTGATCGGAGTTGTCTCATAGCCTTGTATTTCTTTCTCTCTTTCTTGCTCTGTCTATCTCTCCCTCTGGCTGTTGCATTCTCTCTCATGGAGAGAATATGGACAATAAAAACTGTCTGACCAGCGGGGAACTTCTCAAGTCGAATGAGAGATCGCTTCTCTCTCTCTCTCTCTCTCTCTCTCTCTCTCTCTCTCTCTCTCTCTATCTCTCTCTCTCTCTCTTTCTCTCTCTTTCTCTCTTTCTCTCTTCATGTAACCCGCCTTTTCCCCATCATCTGAATAGCCATTCAATTTCAGCCGCGTACCACTGCGGTCGAATTTAAACGGAAATAAGGCTCAAAAACTCAGGCTTTTTAACTCTTTCTTTCTCTTAATTTCTCCCTCTTCCCATTTTCATCTTTTATTACCTACCTACATATCTATCTCTCTTTTCCCCTATAATTTTATTAGATCATCTATTCTATCTTCTTCATATTTAAATTAACCATAAAATAACATTCAGTTGCAAACTTAGTATTTGACATGTGACCTTAATAATATAAAGTTAATTCGAGTTGATAAGTATCAGCTGGATTCAAGTTTTCATTCTCTCTGAAAACAACTTTAATCGCTACTTTGCACATTTGTTCAGCCTTAGCCATGCAAAAAGTATGAGTTCAGATGCTTTATTATGTAAGTGAATCTTCTTCATATTATTTTTAACGTTTTCAATTGCCGGCCGAAGCCAAAGTAGGTTCCGGAAATTTCGTGAAGACAGAGGTTCAAAATCTGAATATACATACGTGAGGACGCTCGAAAATATGTAATGGTTTTAAATCCGGATAGAAAACAGAAACTTACGTCGAAGTTGTTGTTTCGGTACTAAACAACTTTCTCAAACTACGGAGGAAGAATTTATTCGCAATGACATTATCTTAACTTTTTTTTTTAATTCACGCCTTTTTCATTTAGAGATGAAAGTTGCCTTTTCTACTTCTCTTTAACTGTTTCCTCTTTATAGAGTGTGTCGGCACCTAGAATGCCGCTTCGAGACAATTTAATAGTAGAGCTATCGGACTATTTCAAGGCTCGATTCAAGACCTCCAATGCTTCTATCAGAAGAAAGGTTCGGCTTTTATCCCATTTCACCTTTTTTCATTGTGTTCGCTTTCTTTTTTAAATTGGAAAAAATTTACACATATGAAAGAGAAACCCTCTACGATTAGGAAAACATTTGAAAGGAATTTGTATTATTCCGTCAAAACTATGCATATAAAATCAAACTGTGAATATGTAAATGTTATTTTTGAGGCGTTTCCTCTTCGCCATGATTCATCTTACGAGCGAGAGAGCGCTCAATTTAAATAGGACTAGGATTCTGTACTGGGTTGGTTATTCAACGCGTCACAGCTCGCGGAGGCACTGGATAAGCCTTCCGGAGATTCATTACTCGAAAGAGCCCTGCATTCGTGAAGGCCGATAATCTTCAACTTCTTCAAACTCTTAAAGAATGGTAGTGAAGATATGTATGTACTAAATTTACTAATCTCTATGTACTAAAATCTACCGGTAAAATTGTATTCTTAGAATTTCTATTTTCATCTCTCGTAGAATATCAATTCGGAATTATCTACCTGAAGAACTAAAATCCTCTCCTAATGTTGCTCTTTTTCTATTAAAGTTAGAAAGCTGAGTAAAGATCTGATTCTACCTATCCCCATCATTTCTGATCATCAATTCTTTACATTGACAATGTCTCTCGATAATGTATGTTGTTGAGTGATTACCATTTAGTTAAGAATCTGTCATTACTTGTGTAAATCACTGAAAAGAGTGGAGAGAAGTTCAATTGAGAGTTTAACATTCATATCCTGAGCCAATCACCCAAAATATATCTATCAATGCAATTCATGTTCTTGAACCTATCCCTCTCAACCTTCCTCGCAAGCATTTCAAAGTTACATGGAATAAATTAAATTAAATTAAATTAAATGTTACGCAGTTAAAAGCTGATGTTTGAAAATAGAAGAGTTATCCAGCTGATGAAAAAAAGAGAGATCCAGTACCTAATTGAATGTCACACAAAACCAAGTGACATTGCGGTTATTTCTCTGTATAGGCAGCAGGTTAAGAGAGTAAGGGACGTTCTAGCTGTAAGAAACCTGGCTGAGATCACCGTGAAAACGATGGATGACTTTTAGGGAGGTGAGCGGAACGTGAGCGGGACGTGAGCGGGACGTGAGCGGGACGTGAGCGGGACGTGAGCGGGACGTGAGCGGGACGTGAGCGGGACGTGAGCGGGACGTGAGCGGGACGTCAGCGGGACGTGAGCGGGACGTGAGCGGGACGTGAGCGGGACGTGCTCTATGTATTTGTAATGTCTTAACTCACAACCTGCAGTTTTTGTAATCATGTAATGTTGTGAATATCTGATAGGTCTTTGTAGTAAACCGCTCTTCTCTATTATTACTCAGCTATGGGACCTTGCTTCATATTCCTATCTCTGTGTCACATCTTATAAGCCAGAGAAAATGTGAGAAAATGTTTTCGCGTTGGGCACTATAAATACGCCCCTTCACTCGTCATAGTGGAAGAGAGACCGGGTCCCGACTCCGGATGGGGATCCTTTAGTTCGCGCCCCATATTAGGTTGTGTTAGCTCAAAATTTATTTATAGTTGCATCTCTTAATAACTTGTAATGTTCCAACCAGATTGAGAGAGTCAACGCTGGCTTCATGCAGTTGAGAATGAGGACAGGACACTTGGAAAACCCCATCTATCTAGACACACCAAGATTGGATCCTGGAACTTCATCTTTCACGCTTGTGAATGTACGGATGCATGTGTCGGGAAGAAAGAACCACCTTGGGATGAGACACGTACGCATACCTCTCAAGGTTAGCTTTTCTTTTTTTTTTGAACATTATCTGAAGGTTTGCTTTGCATTCTGAACATTATCTTCTTTTTTAAAAACTTTATCTGAAGTTTTGCTTTGTAGGATTATTACTTCGGGCAACACGATATAATCATCACGGAGAAAGACACGCCGTGTGTCAGAACAATGGACGGCTCCCTTTACCTCGTGCAGGTAGTAGTAGTAGAATACCCGTAAAGGGTATATTATCTTAAGTTTTGCTTTGCATCTCCTTTTTTCTTTTGCTCTCCTTTTTTCTCTGTAGTTGATCGTTTTTCTATCTTTCAAGTTTGCTTGTCTCTTTCATAAGTTGATAATGAAATTTAATTAGTTTCATACATCTCTAAACATGTCCTCTTTTTATGTTGTCTAATAAAACGCAATTTTTTTGTGTTTTTTTTTTCCATAACACTCTTTCAGTTATACTGTTTCCAATGAATTGTTTTTCTTAAATGATGCCTTTTCCGAACTTAACCGTTGTTATTGTTAATAAAAAAATTTGATTAAACTGTGTCTTGTTCATTCTGCAAATGCGAAAGAATACACAACAGAGATGTGTTCTTTACCGCAAAAGAGTACAGAGAGACGGATTGGCGCAACAAGTGATTAATGGGAGAGAGGTTACCCTACAAATTACTGTAGAGACGGCTTGTTGATATAAGGGGTTAACACCAAAAATTTATAGCTTGAGGGGTTGATGACGTCATCATCGAGCACATTGAATTTGAAAAAAGGTTTTGAAAATTTGTATTAGAGAGTATTGAGAAAACAGGGTGTAAAAGAAGAGACGGTTAGAGAAAAAACGCGTCAGAGCGCGTGAAGTGAAACAACGTACAAGAAGCAGAGAGTCAGATACATACTTTTAAGAGAGGGTATTAAGGAGTTAGAAAAAAAAGAGAGAGTAAGATAAATGGAATATGTTAAGAGAGAGAAAGCCATCGGTCACAGTAAAATTCTATGAGAGAAGGCGGGAAGGGTAGAGAAAGAGAGAGAGAGAGAAAGAGAGAGAGAGAGAGAGATTGAGCAGTCTGTAAAACTACAGACGACCGACGATTAGAGAAAAAACGCGTCAGAGTGCGCGAAGACAAAAGTGTGTAAAAAAAGAGACGGTTCGAGAAAAACGCGTGAGAGCACGCGAAGAAAGAGTGTGTAAAAAAGAGACGGTTAAAAAAAAAACGCGTCAGAGCGCGCCAAGAAATAGTGAGTAAAAGAAGAGACAGTTAGAGAAAAAAACGTGTTTGAAAAATAATTTTAAAAAATAAATAAACAAAATTTAAAAAAAATTAATTTTTAAAATTAAAAAAATTAATAAACAAAATTTAAAAAACAATGAAAACTTAATTTTAAAAATTTTTGAAAGTCGATAAATGACCTTTAATTGACCTTTAAATGACCTTTAAATGACCTTTAAATGACCTTTAGAAATCATATAATCGATGACCTTTACGATAACCTTTATATTTGACCTTTAAAAATCAATCGATAAAAATCGGTCACAGAGTCCTCCACCTCACACATTTTCTCTATTTCTTCTGGTGTTCCACAAGGATCAGTACTTGACCCTATTCTATTCTCCCTCTACATTGCGGGTTTAACATCGAGGTTTGCTCATTTGCATCTTGAAAAAACTAGCCTATTCGCCGACGACATCAAACTGTTCGTAACTTTCTCTCCGACTGACCCTAGCCTCGCCCACTCTCAATTGTCATCGGCTGCGCTAGCTATAGAATCTTTTTGTGACGAATGGCAATTGTCAGTTGCAAGCAGTAAGTGCAATGTTTTACACCTTGGAAAGTTCATTCCTCGTCTACCATATTTCGTGAGAAATAGTGCCCAGAAAGTGATTCCGTTCAAGATCGCAGATTCACTTATACGAGACTTGGGAGTTTTCATTGGTATAGATTTGTCTTATGACGTTCATATTGAACAGATGACAAGGCGTGCTCTGCGATCTGTTTATGCTTTGTTTTGTGCTCTTTACAATAGGGATCCAGTGTCATATATCCGGTGTTACAAAACTTTCATTCTCCCTCTGCTAGAGTTTGCTTCGCCAGTTTGGTCTCCTTACAAGGTTACACTGATTAGGAAAATTAAAAGAGTTCAACATACGTTCACTAGGCTATTGTACATTCGATTCCGTAAACGAATATCAGTCCTTAGACCTCCTGCGTATAACACGAGACTTAAAATGTTCCAGCTAGAAACTTTGCTGTCTCGAAAAACCGACATTCTGTTCGCCTATAAGATTCTTAACGACTTATTGGATATTCCTATAAGTAAGATGTATCTTAAACCATGTCAAGGTCGTACTTCCAGATACGTTTTCCACAATCCTCGCTCACGTAGGCTACCACTGTTTAACTCTTCTGCATTACGATCCGCGTGATATTACGGCAAGCTACCGTCTAATATAGTATCCGCCCCTAATGATCTCACTGTTAAAGATAGGCTAAGCTCTGTTGATGTTCTTAGTTTGCTCGATATAAATGTAACTGATCTTTGATTTCCGATTTTTTTGTTGTTCTTTTCTATACTTTAGAATCATGAATTTCTTCTGATTATTGATTGGATTCTTTGATAGCTCGGTTTCCTTCCCTCCGTTTGTTTGTCATGTGTTCTGTGGCAAGTTGACGTTTACTATATACCATATGTTGTCACATTTTGAATAATGTTTGAATAAATAAAATAAATAAACTTTAAGTGTTCTATGTATATGCTAATGTTTTCAGACAAATTTTCAATTACTGGTCTTTGGTTCTTTATAGCCGAAACGTCCAATAAACGACTAACCAAACTGCATCTTTTCAACGACTCAACACAGAAAACACATTATTCAAGGTCTTTTGTTCCTTCGTATTGGTCCAGCGTTAGTTACGATGAAATGATTTAATGCACAGTGCGAGTTGCATTTCAGATATAAAATAGGTAAAATTCACATTGAAGTCATTTCACAGGCATTTCGCTTTTTCATAGAAAAATGTGAGAAATTTTAGCCATAACGTATACATTTTTCGGATACATTTAGTATTCAAAGTCTGTGGCCCGAATTAGATAAATCTTTTGTTCTCTTTCCTTTCCGCTTTCCATCTAAGTAGGACTCGCTACCGTGGATTCCTTTGTGTACATTCTCAGCACAGGTCATCACTTACATTTGCATCAAAAGGGTAGCGACGATAGCTAATCTGTTAGATGCTTTGTGTAGCACCTAGAGAGAGCAAAAGATGAAAGTAGAGAAGCAAGGATGCGAAGAAAGAAATAGGGTCGAAAAAAAAGAAAAAGAGACGTGACCTAGTGAAAAGAGGAACGTCTGGGGAATGTATGAGCTGAATCATATCACATTTCTGCAGACGTTTACTTTTCTGCGCATATATCCTTTCTGAAGAGCTTCTTCACCTGTTCAAATAGTTTACAAGTGAGAAACACGATAAGAGTCCCAATTCAGTCTCATATCATTGACCAATTCATTCTGAGAATATGTCTCTATCGCTTATTCGCTCCTGTAAGGTATAGGTAATCAGAGTATTCTTTATCGACAGAGTATATCTCTCTATCCCCATGTCTTCTTAACTGTTCGATCCTCCTTACTCCTTCTCTCGCTCGCTTACCGTTTCCTTTTCTCACGGCTTGACCCCATCGCGTTTTGGTACCGTAATTCTTGTCTCTCAAATGTAATCCCACGACGTATCATATTTTAATCAGCATGCAAATTTCATTAAAATATTGACTGAAGTAGCAATTAGTTCTGTGAAGTGTGGCAATAACACTCTCTATTTCTGGCCTGAGTATGAATGAGACGGCTCGGATCGATTCCTTCCCCTGAACTAGTTTTGTCAGTGCAATTGTCTACTCAATTTTTTTTTACTAGGCGTCATTGTTTTCAAATAAGAGGTTTCGCGTAGAAAACCTGCGAAAAATTGGACAACACTTACTTGAGTCACCAGTTTCTTCATTCTTTCCTTTTTTTTTGTTGTCTTACTGTATTCACGCATGTTCGACTTTTCCCCCATCTTCTCTTACGCTATTTGAAAACAGATTGGCCAATGCCCAAGAACTTTTTCCTCAGCCTCTTCAAGTTATCCTTGCGTTTCTCACCAAGCCTCTCACAAGATCATAGTACATACGCTTTGTGTCCAGTGTTATGGGTACAGAATCTCTCAACGCCCTTCATTATCCCGCTTTCTCTCATATGACAGGCAAGACGAGTTGAATCGAAAAATGTCGCGTAGCTTCCAGGCAAAAGTCAATCTCAGAACATCTTTTGTCCAGGGTAGAGTGAAACGTTATAAGTTTTCAACAGCCAGTTTAACAAGTGTATAGGAATAGTTAATATATGAATCTTTTTTTGAACACCGGAACGATAGGAATGAACAAATGAGTTTGAAGCAATAAACATCCAGCTACATACATACATTCCTATACACTTAACAGTCTTTTTGTAATGGTGATATCTGATCGGAGTTGTCTCATAGCTTGTCTTTCTTCTCTCTCTCTCTCTTTCTTTTTCTATATGTTTCTTCCTGAATCCCTTTTTCTCTCTGACTCTGCCTCCTCTCTCCCTTCCTGATTCACTTTCTCTCTGTCTGACTCTCCCTATCTCTCTCTCTCTCTCTCTCGCTCTTATCTATCTCTCGCTATCTTAATCTCTTACCATTCTTCAGAAGATAAAAAACATTCAAAAGACTCTCATTCAAACGTGAAAAACTCCGTCTACCTCTTTTCCATGCTCTCTAAACCTCTCTGATAAAGAACGTGTTTACAATGAAAAAACTAAGTCATATAACTGTTTGACCATCGTTAAAGTTATGGCTAAAAAGCAAAAAACTCTAACTTTAGTTTTTATCTTCTTCTATCTCATTCATATTTAAATTCACCATAATATGTATAACACTTTTTTTTTGCAAAATTCCTATTTCTTGTAACAAATCATTTAGAAAGAAAAAAAACAAATCGACCGTTTTCTTCGCGCCCCATCTTAGGTTGTGTTATCTCGTAATATTAATTATAATCGTCTCTCTGAATAACTTGTAATGTTATCCCCGCCTTAACTATTTAGTGAATAACCTTTTTAAGTTCGTAATATTTCATGCCACAGTGTCTTTGCCATATAAACCTCTCCATCTCATGTTATTGTTTGGAGTTGCAAGACAGGGGACACCATGCGGAACCCGCGGACCCTCACTATACTTATGAACTTGATTCATTTTTTCTCTTTGAGAACAAATTCAATTGCTTCTTCACATATCTGTTCTGCTTTAGCCTGATTTATTATGTAAGGCAATATTCTTCATCTCATTTTTGGCC
Source organism: Allodiplogaster pararmata (assembly GCA_964056735.1). Classification (NCBI taxonomy): domain Eukaryota; kingdom Metazoa; phylum Nematoda; class Chromadorea; order Rhabditida; family Diplogasteridae; genus Allodiplogaster; species Allodiplogaster pararmata. The sequence continues at coordinate 8,406,439 of OZ057409.1, read as the reverse complement.
TTCTCAATTTCCGGCAAAAACCAATGTTGGGTCGAGAAAATGTCAATGAAGACCGAGATTTTAAAACCTGAATGTGTGTGAGCACGCTTGAAAGTATGTAATGGTTTTCCAGAAAGGAAACTTAAACGTAAGTTGAAATTGTTGTTTCAATACTGAACATCTTTCTAAAACTCAGAAAACGGAGAAAAATATTCAATTAGCAGTGAAATTTTCACGTGGTTCTCATTTCGAAATTGAGTTTCCCGTTTCTAAATATGTTTCACTGATCCTATTCTTCTCTATAGACTGTGTCGGCACCTAAAATGCCGCATCTGAACTATAGAATAATCCAGCTGTTTGACAACTCAAGGCTCGATTCAACACCCACAATGCTTCTTTCAGAAGAAAGGTTTGCCTTTTATTGCCCCTTTTTCCATTGAATCCGTTTTTTTATTATAAAAATCGTCCACTTAGGAATACCCCTATACGTTTTGAAGGGCAGTTTTAAGAAATACTCGTCATAACTATGCATAGGAACTCGAACCAAGTTTTTAGACTTCTAAAATATACTGCCAAATTTCGTTTCTGACTCACTAGTTGTCATACATCTTATTTCCTTTATTGATAAGTATCCTCGGAAAAGTTCCGGTCAGTTAATTTATAGTTTTCCAATTGAAACTTCGATTGAGGTGAGAAGCGACGACGGCACACTTGTCAGAAGAGAAGTACCCGATCATGACGGATCGAAGTACCGAAGAGGATACCGGTCAGGAACAGGACCTCTAGTTCAGGTCAGTAAGTATTTAGTAGTTCGTAGGCAAGTTTACTTTTTGGCTGTAGAGAACGAATGCTGTATTATTTGTACCACATTTGATTCGGTTGCATTTCTTTATCAAAAAACATAGTTTCAAGTGAAAACATTCCTAAAAGCAACATGACATGATAGTTAACTCGAGAAGAAACTTAAAAACCAATTCCATCTCATTGTAAGAGGGGTATTTGAGAGCAAATTAATCGCCAGACTTAAGAAAATTAATATGGAAAAATCATATGAAAGCGCCTTTTTGTGTACGACTGCTTTTGTGCCTCTGATCTGATACACTTCTTAAACGACCAATTTTACGCAAAAACCGAAACGAGCTATAATCAGTTTTTTTTTTATGTTTTCACAAACGAGAGCTACACAAATTGACAGATAATGTAATTAAATGTTCAATTGAAGTTTTTTGTAACATTTTTTTCGGGAAAATTACTCTAACACGTGAAAACATACGAAAAAACTGGTTATATCTCGTGTAGATTTTGCGTAAAATTGGTCGTTTGCACCACAGATACAAAAACCAGTCATAAACGAAAAGGCGCTTTCATATGATATCCCCATATTAATATTCTTAAGTCTGGCGATTAATTTGCTCTCAAATACCCTCTTACAATGAGATGGAATTGGTGTTTAAGTTTCTTCTCGAGTTAACTATTGTGAATAATCGCGTTTCGTAGGGTAGAGTCATAAAATGCATTAGTCAAGATCCTAACAATATTTCCTATAGCATCCGATCCGATCGTATATATCTCCAGCCCACATTCCCAGCGGGCAGAGGCAGTATTCAAGCCAAGAGTATGAATCAGCAAGGAGGGGGGAAGAGAGTGGGCATTGGCCGATGGCCGCTATGTTTCGTGCCAATCATCTTGTTTGTAGTTTGTGAACAAAAAGTTGTTTAATAAGTAACAGCTCTACTAGTAACGTATATCATGTATGCTTGTTCCATTTTCTTATTCACTCTTAATATGTTCTCGATCAAACTATTTTATCTTATCTCTAGTCTACGTGCAGGGATATTATATAAACAGGGCAGGGAGACACCCCGGACTCTGACTCGGCACTTTCATGACCATGAACTGAGAAAAATGGGCCAATTTCAAGGATTCAATGATCGTGGATTTCTCTTTCAGGTGCGGAAAATCAGCAACCCAAGCGGCCATGCTGGTTCGAACAGATCTGCAGAAAAAGGAATTCGTCATCGCGACCGCGGTACAGCGTGCGGCAGTTTTAGCCTCTACACATACATTCGCAGCCATAAAACACGGGGAGAAAAGACCACTATGGTTGATCACCTTGGCAAGATGGGATGCAACTACAGAACAAGAAAAGGCCCCATTCGACCTCCCGAATATGGTGCTGAACGTAAACTGCACAAAAGAACTTCGGGTGTCACCAGCCCTCGAGGAGAAAGCCCACAATCTACACCTAGCGGTAGCGGGGAGGGAATTTTTCCGCTACGGTGGTAAGACGGTGACCTCGCAACCTCAACTGGCAGAATCCGAAAAAGCATCCGCAACCTTCCAGCTTTTCTATCAGCAGATCTTTGAAGACTTTATTAAGTTATGAAGGCAACATACTGTTTGCAACAACCGACAGCATTCTTACGGCGACAAGGAAGAAGGGATGGCTGAGGAAGTACATGAATAGGGCAACAGCAGTCTTCGTAGATGAAGCCTCAACAATCTCTTACTATCTCATCTTTCCCTCCTCTTTCTTCGTCTTACTCGGGAGTCGCATCGGCTGGTATCGATGCCCCTCCTCAAGAAATTCTCCTGCTGTCTCATTTATCCCTATCTGCTTCAGAAAATGAAGTTAATGACTGTATTGTGGTTTGAATGTTTATTCTTAGATTTATTTCTCATTAAATGAAAGTTTGATGTTTCATTGAAAGATTCTCCTGAAATCATTTATTTGTTAATGTTCTAATCATTCTGCAACCCTTGCTCTGTCTCTGTCTCTCTCTCTCTCTCTCTCTCTCTCTCTCTCTCTCTCTCTCTCTCTCTCTCTCTCTCTCTCTCTCTCTCTCTCTCTCTCTCTCTCTCTCTCTCTCTCTCTCTCTCTCTCTCTCTCTCTCTCTCTCTCTCTCTCTCTCTCTCTCTCTCTCTCTCTCTCTCTCTCTCTCTCTCTCTCTCTCTCTGAAGGGGGGCTGAGCCCAACCTTTCTTCCTCGTCTGTCTCTGTAGTTTTTCTTAGATCACTAATCCTTTGATGTCTGTTATATTGTATGTCGCGTAGTAGGCATAGTTCTGTGAATCACTTCTCCTTGCTCCTGAACTTCGATAAAGTCGCTTCTGCTTTGGCTCTGTGTTGCTTCAGCAAGTCAGGGTTGGGACGCAAACCGTGGAAGACGAGCAAACACACAACACGAAAAGACCACAAATTTTTAATTTAACTCACTCGAATTTAATTCGAGATAAACGAAGAGTCAAGGTCGCCTTGTCGAGGGCAAAAAGATCCCTCGTCATCATCGGCAATTCCATGACATTCTCGGCCCTCGAGACATGTCACGAGGTTCGCAAGAGACAATGCGAGCATCACGACTTGGAACATACAGTAGTATATAGAGGATAACTAACCAATCGTAAAACGCTTGATTCTATCACGATACCTTATTAAAGTCGTTGCATTTTATTGATTTTGATGCTTATTGTTGAACAAAAAAATTTTTTTCTGGTTCGGCACATATTTATTAATAACGGGACGTGAAATGTTGTGAGACTGAACTTGCTGTTGTTTTTGACCCGTGCTTAATTGAGAGCGTTTGCTCTATAGTTCGAACTATACGTCTTGCCACCTAACACTGTTGCATTTTGGAAAAAAAACCTATGATTTGGGGATTGTTGTCACCACAATGGTATGTAGGTTAAATTGTCATTGCAACCTTTAATAACCGCCTCGACAATTTGTTATAAATCATGTTGTGTCTTCCACTTTGTCGTCATGATTCATGTTGCAGGAGCTTCTCTCCAACTATCGTATAAAAGGAATGCTATATACCATTCTGATACTTTTCCTTTTTTACTTTTTATTTATCTTCTTATTTCATGTATACCAGAATAAAGGTTCAATTATCCAAGTTTAAGATCCCTCTTCCACAATAATTGTTCTTTGTTCCATTTCGCAACACCGCATTTCTTTCTTTTTGTTTTTCTCTCTCGTTGGGGATAATGTTGCATTTCGGCAACACCTATTCATTGATGATGTTGGGTTTTTTCGTTGTTGCATTTCGCAACACCTCATTTCTCTCTCATAGATCAGGAAATAATTTACTTCATCTATTTCCCTCTCTCTTGAAGGGGGCGGAGCTTCTCTCTGCATCTTTCCCTCTCTCTCTTCTCCTTCGCCCACTTTTTCTCGTTTCATAAGTTTCATTACAAGTTCTCTAATACCTAGCTGTGTGTGCTCTCAGAAGACGCTCCAGTGAGTTAAGTTCCCAGCGTTTTAATAAAGGTTCCAAGTCCAAGTGAAGAAACGTTTCTTTACTCAACAATACACACACTACAAATCGACCAGGCAAAGGACAGCAACAAGTCCACACCGAATCCCACAACACATTCGATTGTAGAGACATCTCTCAGTTGTTTCTCACTGTGTTCATAAAACTTGTCGGTCCTAGGACGGACCTGTTCGTAGAGGGGGAAGTGTAAGGCTTAGGGATCTCCCCGATAATAAATTTCTTTATTCATTAGGAGATGCATAGCGTCCCTAGGGCACTGTAGGACCGTCATGTCGTATGCTATTTTCCATGCTTGTCTCATATCTCATGTACCACTGTCTTTCCCCGCTCATGGATCTCGGAGCTGCCTATCAGATGCCCCGGGGGGGGGGGGAGAGAACACTCTAGCGTCTCGGGCTATGAATGCAGCCGGTGGGCCGGAATCAAATGGAAAAAGAGCTGACCCGGGGTCGGACTAGCCGACGCCCTTAAGTTTCACGCATTATTTTTCGCAATGTATTAGTAATGTCTTAATTCACTACTTGCAATTGCTGTATTCGCTTCATGTTATATTTCACAATGTATTTGTAATGTCTTTGTTGTATGGGCCTTAAAATGTGCATCATCATGTGTGCGTGTGTAGCTCAGTGGGGAGAGCATTCGCCCGGAACGCGAAAGGTCACGGGTTCGGTTCCCGTCACACCACACGATTTTTGCACAAGTTTCTGCGAACAATCCGCTCCTCTGCTTGGTATAAAAATCCGTTGCTTGGGATCAACGAGGAAAAGGGAATACTCTAATTTACATGGGGGCCGAACCGGGATGAGAAGAGAGGATAAAAAGAGAAAAAGAGAAAGAAAAAATAAGAGAAAAAAATAAGAAAACCCGAGCATGAGCTAGTTCGCATAGACAAAGGCGCCTAGACCTCTGACCCTAGACCTCGAGAGACCTCGGTGTTGAGAGGGGGGCATGTTGTATGGGCCTTAAAATGTGCATCATCATGTGTGCGTGTGTAGCTCAGTGGGGAGAGCATTCGCCCGGAACGCGAAAGGTCACGGGTTCGGTTCCCGTCACATCACACGATTTTTGCACAAGTTTCTGCGAACAATCCGCTCCTCTGCTTGGTATAAAAATCCGTTGCTTGGGATCAACGAGGAGTAGGGAATACTCTAATTCAAGTCACAACCTGCAATTGTTGTAATCATGTAATGTAAACCAGTTATAAACCTATCTCTTTATTGTCTGTGTTTCGGGACATATGTATAAGAGACAAGGACAGAAAAACCGTGGAACTCTCACTATAGATAGAATATGTCATTAACAGCATTGGCATCAGAGGGAATCTTGGCCCTCTCAGAAGGTCAGGTCATATTGTGAATGGTAAATCGATAAAGAGTTTGTGCTGAGTTGAACGCATTGGATGAAGAATCCAGTAGACGATACACTTTTAATCTGTGTCTTGCCTTGTGAGATGCGTTGTTATGTTGACGAAAAAGACGGATCGGACGTTTCGCTTTATCAAAGCATCATCAGCGAAATTTCGTCACCTTAAGAAAATATGGATAGCACAGTCAAAGAAATACACTATGTAGAAGGAATGAACAACATGAAATATAAAGAATGAGTATATTTACAAACCAATAGAAGTTGACGACGGGGAAGAAATCCTCTGGGAAGTGCAGAGGTTACACTAAAAAGAAAACACCGTGTTATTGAGAGAAGTAACACAAGAAAATGAAAAGATTAAATGAACAAATGAAATTGAGATGGAGTCTATAAAACGAGCGTGAGGATTATGAAATAGGCAAGAGAGCGAGATGGGAAAGCTCTTCTGCCAGTTCGGTTTTGTTATTGAGGTCAGGCTTGTGAGTGTCTATTCATTCATTCATTCTTTATTCCTTGCAAAGATATTTATACATACATTTACAATGGATGACTGTCGCGGGTGCGAGATCAGTGGATAAAACAATGAAGCGGAGAAGGTATAATTCATTTGAGGCGTAGTTTGGAAGCGGTTATGATCATAGATACCGGAAGTTTAAATAGAGAGTTTTGAACGATTTAGGGAAAGCAGATAATACAGTTTGGTAAGGAAGAGAATTTCATGTGTCAATAGTTCTGGAGACACATGTGCTATGAGAATGAGGAAGATTAAAAGGAAGGACAATCCTCAAATGGTGGGTTAAACGGTGGTTATATGGGGAAGGAAGAATCCTCAATAAAGATGTATGCTCGAGTTTAATTTGATTATGAACAGCTTTGTGAACAAAACATAGATCGGTAATGGCTCGTCGATATTCGAGTGTTTGCATTGATAGAAAACTCAAGCGTGACAAGTAATCAAGCTTGGGAACACCGGCTCGAGCAAGAAGTCGCCTGGTGAATGACCTTTGAACTCGTTCTAAATCATTAGTGAGGCCTATTGAAGTAGGTTACCAGACTTCTGATCCATATTCAAGCAAGGGAAGAACATATGTTTTGTAAGCATGGAGAAGCACAGAGATTGACGAGGTTTTAAGAGAGCGGAAAATTATGGGATCGAAATGGATGCCAATGTCTCGGGCGCTAGATTGCGTGGGTAGTATGTGGTTGCTGATATGGTACTGTTTACCCGCATTGTTCTTGCCACAATTGAGGGTGAGGCATTTTGAAAAAGAAATTGAAAGTGACCATTTGAAAAAGTGACCATTTCTATTAGTATCGCTTCTACAATTCTTCGGCGAACAACATTCTTATCAACATGTAAAATAGAGCCAGATAGAACAAAATCGGTTGTGGGATGAGCAGCAAGAATATGTTCGGCAAAGGCGTTGGTGGAGTAGCCTTTGGGTTCTTTGCCGCACGTATGTGCTCTGTTGCTCTAGTGTGAACTGGGCGGCCTGTGTGGCCTATGTAGAACAAACCGCATGAACATGTGATTTTGTATACAGCACCAGAAGTGTTGCAAATGCCTACTTTTGCGGAGGGGCAAAATATACAGACTTTGGGATTGTAACAAGTTCTATCATGGTTACGATTCCTACAGAGAATAGACTGGAGCGAGGGAGAAGGTTTCTCTATTACATCAACATTAATCAAATCAACATCATAAACAGCTTTTCGAACATCTCTAGTGAACTCATCGGAAATGAAAGGAATCGAAAGTATAGCTCTGTTGTTCCGAACTGCAGGAACTTGTTTCCTCCGGCCGGTTGGCTTTTTGGAAAGTTCGTACCCGTTTTGGTTGAGAATGATCTTGGCCTTAGCCTTAGAGGCAGGACGGAATTCCACAGAACTAACCGTTGAGGCTGTGAATAAAGTGTTTGTGATGATGGCACGTGTGACGTGAATAGGATGGTTAGAATTATTGTGAAGAAGGATGTTTTTGTTAGAAGTCTTTCTATACCATTTTGTTAAAATACGATCTCCAGATGAGGTTACTTCAATGTTTAGAAAAGGCATAGAGTTGTTACGAGATGTTTACCACCTAGTCAAAATTATCAGGCTCGCCTGAGTATCTAAGTAAGCAAATAAGGTGTCTATGGCTTCTTGGTTTGTACTTATTACAAAATAATTTTAGAAGAATGATATCACGTAGAGGGGCTCCATTTTCGAGTTGGTGCATGTAGGAAACCGAGAGTAGAGGAGCTAGGCGGTTTCCCATTGCTAGGCCTCTATTTTGTGAGTAAATAGTTCCAGCAAAAGAGAGATGATTACAAGATAAGCACAGCAGAAGTAGAGTTTGAACTTCATTGACACTCAGTCCTAATAGATTGAAAGATTCCCTATTGGTGAGTATGATATTGATAACCGCAGCAACTACATCTTTGTTAGAAACATTAGTATAAAGAGACTCAACATCGAAGCTTTCATAAATTATGTTACTATTGGTTATGTTATTCAAGTCTTTCAGAAGTTGGCTAGTGTTGAACAAATGAGTAAGAATACAATTGAATACTGCGTTAAGAATGTGACACAACAACCAAGAGATTCTATCTGTGGGGCCTCCACAGCCAGAAATAATAGGTCTGATTTTATACTGTTCTATATCGGAGCCGGCAGAGAAGAGATCCAATTTGTGTGTTTTTATGAGAGTATTTTTAACAGGAATACGAGGATGATGATCTATGAGACGTTTGGTGAGATTATTGGGAAAATTTGAGTGGCTAGTTATGGATTGAAAGTGTGTTAGTAATGCTTTAAAAGCTTGAGTAAGAGCTGCTCTATTTGAGGGAGTATAAAGAGAAAGATCAGATAAGTGCAACTCTGTTAGTTTCTTGTTCACATCTGCGCTCATGACAACGAATTCCCCTCCTTTGTCACTTCTAGTGACACGAATATTATTGTTTTGAACAAGTTCTCTGAGAGATTTCAAAGCATTACACTCCACGAGTGATAAGTTGCGAGAAAGTCTTGTTAGTCTATGACGAATAATAATATCGCGAATCTTCGAAGCTAATGTGAGTACAGTTCTGTCAGACAGAGGGTTTTTGGGAGGGAAGGCGGTAAACATGCGGGGGAAGGGGCAGGATGAGACCAATTTGTGAGTTGTAGTATCAGTGGCTTGAGAAGGGTTAAGTGAGAAAAGAGCTTGCCATCTCAAGGTTTGGCACAACTGTTGTAAAGAGAATTGCATAGATAATTCAATGTTACGAAGAAAAGGTGTATTGGGAACAAATGAAGGTCCATAATTGAGAACCGAAGTTGAATGCTCCGGAAGATCAACACCATCAACTATGGAAACACGATCAGAAATGATTGGTTCAGTGGGTGTTGGGATCAGGGGTAACGGTCGAGCACTTGGGGCAATATTGCATAGTTTCTTGAATAGCCGTTGTCGTGCTACATCGCGTTGGTGGAGTAGGCGCCATCCTACTCCACCAACGCCTTTGCCCAACATATTCTTTCTGCTCATTCCACCACCGATTTTGTCCTATCTGGCTCTATTTTACATGATGATAAGAATGTTGTTCGCCGAAGAATTGTAGAAGCGATACTAATAGACACTCAGAAGCCTGACCTCAAAAACAAAACCGAACTGGCAGAAGAGCTGTCCCATCTCGCTCTTTTGCCTATTTCATAATCCTCACGCTCATTTTATAGACTCCATCTCAATTTCATTTGTTCGTTTAATCTTTTCTTCTTCTTGTGTTACTTCTCTCAATAACACGGTGTTTTCTTTTTAGTGTAACCTCTGCACTTCCCAGAGGATTTCTTCCCCGTCGTCAACTTCTATTGGTTTGTAAATATACTCATTCTTTATATTTCATGTTGTTCATTCCTTCTACATAGTGTATTTCTTTGACTGTGCTATCCATATTGTTTCAAGGTGACGAACATTCGCTAATGATGCTTTGATAAAGCGAAACGTCCGATCCGTCTTTTTCGTCAACATAACAAAGCAACTCAAACGCGAACCACTGAGGCTCAAAACAAGCAGATTGAGTCTCTCACTCAAGAAAAGTTTGCCGTTTCATCAGAAGCCCAATCTACTAATTTTACTTTGTCTCCAGACGCTGTTGCATATGAGGCAGTCAGACGCTGCCTACTCGAAGACAAAGATGTTATTGAAGAGAAGGCCAAGAATATCGTGGTTGTTGGTATGGAGGAACACGAATCGGACTCAGTCACAGCCGCGAACGATGAAACCTTCGTTTCAAAGTTCATACAAGAACTGGATATCCAGGGCATTTCGGAGGCCTTCAAGAGAGGCGAAGTCAAATACAAGCGGTTTGGCAAAGCGGAGCACAAAAGACGAGTTCTGAAGATACATCTACCGTCTACAACTCTTCGCTCAGCTTGTCTGAAAAAGATAAGAACTTCAAGGTTTAATGTCCTGCAGTCTCTTCCCCGAGTCTTCGTCAGAGAAGACTTGACCAGAACTGGACTCGAATTAGAAAAGCAGTGCAGACATATTGCCAGAGAACGGAACCAGGCGGCCGGGCAGATAGAGTGGACCGTCAGAGGAACTCAGCTGTCCAAGCTATCGACGCCGAGACCATTCCGAGAAGAACAGAAGAGGTCATTCGCTAACGTTACCGAAAGAACTTCTCGCTAGGTCAGTGGCAGTGTTAGGAATTTTTTTTCTTGCCCTTTAACGAAAGCATGTTTATTCAATGCGAGATCTATACGCAATAAAGTAGCTGATCTTGATTTTTTTACTTATTTACAATAACTATGATCTTGTTTTCGTTACAGAAACTTGGCTTTCTTCCTTAGATTCCGATCATGAGTTTTTGAAGGAGCATAAATATTTGTTGTATAGATGTGATCGTTCCCTAAATGATCCTAATCGAGGCGGAGGAGTTGCCACATTTGTCTCCCTTAATATTCCATCTGTTCTAGTTTCCTCTTTCCAAGATAATGGCATAGAAGTGATATCTCTCGATATCTTCAACCCTATTGCACTTCCACGGCAAATGCGATGCGTAGTGATCTACCGTTCCCCTTCCTGTACATCAGCAACGATGGTCAGATTGTTGTCCTACATTAAATCGATTACTCTTCCCAATATACCTATGGTGGTAGTAGGAGATCTCAATCTTCCATTTATTGACTGGAATAGCCTATACACTTCTTACAATGTGAATCATTCCTTGTTCTTAGATTTCTGCTGCGATGAGCATTTTTTCAATTCGTCTCCCAACCAACACGTGGTACGAACTTTTTAGACATTGTGCTGTCCAATAGTCTAGTTGTTTCCGACTGTATTGTGATTGCGCCTTTTTCATCAAGTGACCATGCCACCGTAGAATTTCAAGTGTCTTTCTCAGCTTTTCCTGTTGCTTCGGCTCCTTCTATAAGAAATTTCGCGCGTGCGAATTGGGCTATGATGGAATGGCTGATTGCATCTCATGACTGGACACTTTCTCTAGCTCTGTTCGACTCTGACGCTGCTAATAACTACTTTGTTGACTTCCTTGTCCACCTTATCGACCGTTTCGTCCCATTTTTCTCCGATTTCTCTGATATCGACCTCTATCCACCTAGGCTCCGAACAATGTATTACAAGCTTCAACGAGCTACACTTCATTCTCCTAATTCTGTTTACAGCCACAATCTTTCTGCTGAATTTTCTGAACAGTTACATTTGTACCAGATTGAGAAAGAAAGCAAAATAGTTAGTAAAGGAAACCTGAAATTGTTTTATTCCGAATGTCGCAGTCGCTCTAAGAGCCGTAATTCAGCAATGCCCACAATAGTTGATCAATCTAATCGAACTTTGGTTACTTCATTATCTAAAGCCGAAGCTTTCTCAGATTTTTTCTCTTCGGTGTACTCGACCCCTCTTTTCTTGTTCCTGAGATCTATCCTACGACTCCCTCGAAATTGTACTTTGATTTCATAACTCATGATATGATATTGAATGGTATTAGAAAGTTGAGCAATAAGTGTAATACTTCTCCTGACACCATACCAAATATTGTTTTCAAGAAACTGCGTTTTGTGCTTCTGAAACCATTATCTATAATTTTTAACAATTCTTTACTTTCTGGAAAGGCACCCTCTCTCTGGAAAATGACGATAGTTAAACCCATCCCTAAACCCAAATCTGCGGCAGATCAACTTTCAAGTTATCGTCCTACTTCGTTAACTTGTTCAATCTCTAAAGTTATGGAAAACGTTTTGATTTGTCAAATTGACTTGGAGAACAATTCTATTCTATCTCCTCATCAATTCGGTTTCAGAAGCAAAAGGTCCACAGTAACTTCACTAGTACAATCACATTGTTACCTTGCGGATTTACTGTCTCATGGAAAGGCTGTCGACGTTGTTATCCTTGACATATCTAAGGCCTTTGACACAGTAGACCATAATCTTTTAGTACGCAAACTTGAAAATATAGGAATTTGTAATCCTGTAATTGGATGGATTCGTGATTATTTGACTGAAAGAATGCAGACTATTTGTGTTGACAACGAGTTTTCAAGCACTTCCTCTGTAATTAGTGGTGTGCCCCAAGGATCAACAATCGGCCCTAAATTATTCTTATTATTTATCGATGACATAAAGGAAGTTATTCCTTCGACTGTGCAATATTCGATATATGCCGACGACGTGAAACTCTTTACTGAAGTACCACTTTTCTCTTCCGATCTCCAAATAGCCATTGATAACATCTCGAACTGGTGTCAACATTCCAATCTTGAGCTATCTGCTAAAAAATGCGTTGTTTCACACTTCGGTTCCAATGCCATGATGAATTACTATCTTAACGGAGTGGTCATGAATAAATCTTCTGAAGTAAATGATTTAGGCGTTGTGTTCTCTGATAATCTTTCCTCCAATAAACAAGTCGAGTTTGTCTGTAAGAAAGCAACAAACCTTGCGAACTTATTCTTGCGTACATTCAAGACTAAGTCTCTTGATGTTCTGACACTAGCTTTTGTCACTTATGTACGCGCAATCCTCGAATACGCGACTGTAGTTTGGTCCCCGACAACCATAGGCCTTGTGAAAGACATTGAAAAAGTTCAAAGGAGTTTCACCAGAAGAATCCTAGCTAGGAACGGACTTCCTCGATTAGATTACTCTGAAAGACTAGAAATGCTTAATCTAGAGTCACTTGAATACCGTCGCGTTGTTGCTGACCTAGTATTTATCCATAAAAGAGTACATTCGTGTTCTGAATTTGATTCTTCCAGACTATTCATTGTTAAACCACTTCTTAAGAATATTAGAAATGCTCACAAGTTGAGAATCGCGTTGCCTTTCGCTATAAACAGCTCCCGGTTCTCTACATGTGCATCAAGAATTATCTCTATATGGAACTGCCTACCTTCTGAAATAGTATGCATTCATTCTGATATGATGTTTCTGACGAAACTGAAAGAACTTCCTAAACATACTATTTTACCTAGCCCTTGTTTCTGACTAATCGCTTTAATACACTGCCACTGTATTACCTCACCTTCGTCTTGTTCATTTCTTATTTTTATCATATATAAAAATCCATGTTATATTGCTTTTATATTTCGATTCCACGTTAAACATACATATGTACATGGAAATAAAGAATGAAATGAAATGAAAAATCTCACAAGGCAAGACACAGATTAAAAGTGAATGGTAAAGTTTTTTTCCATCACTTTGTGCGGCGACGTGATTATACATATGTATGCTGCATTTGATACCTTGATGCTTGATTCTGATGTCTGTGGCCCGAATGAGATGAATCTTTTGTTCTCTTTCCCTTCCGCTTTCCATCTAAACAAGACTCGCTACCGTGGGTTCCTTTATGTTCATTCTCAGCACAGGTCATAACTTACATTTGCATCAAAAGGGTAGCGACGATAGCTAATCTGTTAGATGCTTCGTGTTGCACCTAAAGAGAGCGAAAGATGGAAGTAGAGAAGCAAGGATGCGAAGAAAGAAATAGGGTCGAAAAAAAGAAAAAGAGACGTGACCTAGTGAAAAGAGGAACGTCTAGGGAATGTATGAGCTGAATCATATCACATTTCTGCAGACGTTTACTTTTCTGCGCATATATCCTTTCTGAAGAGCATCTTCACCTGTTCAAATAGTTTACAAGTGAGAAACACGATAAGAGTCCCAATTCAGTCTCATATCATTGACCAATTCATTCTGAGAATATGTCTCTATCGCTTATTCGTTCCTGTAAGGTATAGGTAATCAGAGTATTCTTTATGGACAGAGTATATCTCTCTATTCCCATGTCTTCTTTACAGTTCGATCCTCCTTACTCCTTCTCTCGCTCGCTTTCCGTTTCCTTTTCTCACGGCTTGACCCCATCGCGTTTTGGTACCGTAATTCTTGTCTCTCAAATGTAATCCCACGACGTATCATATTTTAATCAGCGGGCAAAATTCATTAAAATATTGACTGAAGTAGCAATGAGTTCTGTGAAATGTGGCAATAACACTCTCTATTTCTGGCCGGAGTATGAACGAGAGGGCTCTGATCGATTCCTTCCCCTGAACAAGTTTTGTCAGTACAATTGTCTACACACTTTTTTTTTTACTAGGCATCATTGTTTTCAAATAAGAGGTTTCGCGTAGAAAACCTGCGAAAAATTGGACAACACTTACTTGAGTCACCAGTTTCTTTCATTCTTTCCTTATTTTGTTGTCTTCACCTGTTCAAATAGTTTACAAGTGAGAAACACGATAAGAGTCCCAATTGTTCTCACCAACTGTTCTCACACATGTCCGAATTTTCTCCCCCTTCCTCGCTTACGCTATTTGAAAACCGATTGGCCAATGTCCCAGAACTTTTTTTCTCAGCCTCATCAAGTTATCCTTGCGTTTCTCACCAAGCCTCTCACAAGATCATAGTACATACGCTTTGTGTCCAGTGTTATGGGTACAGAATCTCTCAACGCCCTTCATTCTCCCGCTTTCTCTCATTTGATAGGCAAGACGAGTTGTTCAATGAGTCGGAAAATGTCGCGTAGCTTCCAGGCAAAAGTCATACTCAGAACATATTTTGTCCAGGGTAGAGTGAAACGTTATAAGTTTTCATCAGCCAGTTTAACAATTGTATATGAATAGTTAAATCTTTTTCTGAACACCGGAACGATAGGAATGAACAAATGAGTTTGAAGCAATAGAACATCCAGCTACATTCCTATACACAGTCTCTTTGTAATGGTGATATCTGATCGGAGTTGTTTTATGGCTTGTCTTTCTTCTATCCCTCTCTTTCTTTTTCTATCTTTCTCTTCCTGATTCGCTTTCTCTCTGTCTGACTCTCCCTATCTCTCTCTCTCTCTCTCGCTCTTATCTATCTCTCGCTATCTTCATCTCTTACCATTCTTCAGAAGATAAAAAACATTCGAAAGACTCTCATTCAAACGTGAAAAACTCCGTCTACCTCCATGCTCTCTAAACCTCTCTGATAAAGAAAGCGTTTACAAAAAAAACTAAGTCATATAACTGTTTGACCATCGGGTTAAAGTTATGTCTAAAAAGAAAAAACTCTAAACTTTAGTTTTTCTTTTCTTCTATCTCATTCATATTTAAATTCACCATAATATGTATAACACTTTTTTTTGCAAAATTCCTATTTCTCGTCACATTAAGAAAAAAAAATCAAATTGATACTGTGAATATCTGATAGGTCTTTGGAGGAAACCGGTGTTCTCTATTATTACTGTGAATATCTGATAGGTCTTTGGAGGAAACCGGTGTTCTCTATTATTACTGTGAATATCTGATAGGTCTTTGGAGGAAACCGGTGTTCTCTATTATTACTGTGAATATCTGATAGGTCTTTGGAGGAAACCGGTGTTCTCTATTATTACTGTGAATATCTGATAGGTCTTTGGAGGAAACCGGTGTTCTCTATTATTACTGTGAATATCTGATAGGTCTTTGGAGGAAACCGGTGTTCTCTATTATTACTATGAATATCTGATAGGTCTTTGGAGGAAACCGGTGTTCTCTATTATTACTGTGAATATCTGATAGGTCTTTGGAGGAAACCGGTGTTCTCTATTATTACTGTGAATATCTGATAGGTCTTTGGAGGAAACCGGTGTTCTCTATTATTACTGTGAATATCTGATAGGTCTTTGGAGGAAACCGGTGTTCTCTATTATTACTGTGAATATCTGAAAGGTCTTTGGAGGAAACCGGTGTTCTCTATTATTACTGTGAATATCTGATAGGTCTTTGGAGGAAACCGGTGTTCTCTGTTATTACTGTGAATATCTGATAGGTCTTTGGAGGAAACCGGTGTTCTCTATTATTACTGTGAATATCTGATAGGTCTTTGGAGGAAACCGGTGTTCTCTATTATTACTGTGAATATCTGATAGGTCTTTGGAGGAAACCGGTGTTCTCTATTATTACTGTGAATATCTGATAGGTCTTTGGAGGAAACCGGTGTTCTCTATTATTACTGTGAATATCTGATAGGTCTTTGGAGGAAACCGGTGTTCTCTATTATTACTGTGAATATCTGATAGGTCTTTGGAGGAAACCGGTGTTCTCTATTATTACTGTGAATATCTGATAGGTCTTTGGAGGAAACCGGTGTTCTCTATTATTACTGTGAATATCTGATAGATCTTTGGAGGAAACCGGTGTTCTCTATTATTACTGTGAATATCTGATAGGTCTTTGGAGGAAACCGGTGTTCTCTATTATTACTGTGAATATCTGATAGGTCTTTGGAGGAAACCGGTGTTCTCTATTATTACTGTGAATATCTGATAGGTCTTTGGAGGAAACCGGTGTTCTCTATTATTACTGTGAATATCTGATAGGTCTTTGGAGGAAACCGGTGTTCTCTATTATTACTGTGAATATCTGATAGGTCTTTGGAGGAAACCGGTGTTCTCTATTATTACTGTGAATATCTGATAGGTCTTTGGAGGAAACCGGTGTTCTCTATTATTACTGTGAATATCTGATAGGTCTTTGGAGGAAACCGGTGTTCTCTATTATTACTGTGAATATCTGATAGGTCTTTGGAGGAAACCGGTGTTCTCTATTATTACTGTGAATATCTGATAGGTCTTTGGAGGAAACCGGTGTTCTCTATTATTACTGTGAATATCTGATAGGTCTTTGGAGGAAACCGGTGTTCTCTATTATTACTGTGAATATCTGATAGGTCTTTGGAGGAAACCGGTGTTCTCTATTATTACTGTGAATATCTGATAGGTCTTTGGAGGAAACCGGTGTTCTCTATTATTACTGTGAATATCTGATAGGTCTTTGGAGGAAACCGGTGTTCTCTATTATTACTGTGAATATCTGATAGGTCTTTGGAGGAAACCGGTGTTCTCTATTATTACTGTGAATATCTGATAGGTCTTTGGAGGAAACCGGTGTTCTCTATTATTACTGTGAATATCTGATAGGTCTTTGGAGGAAACCGGTGTTCTCTATTATTACTGTGAATATCTGATAGGTCTTTGGAGGAAACCGGTGTTCTCTATTATTACTGTGAATATCTGATAGGTCTTTGGAGGAAACCGGTGTTCTCTATTATTACTGTGAATATCTGATAGGTCTTTGGAGGAAACCGGTGTTCTCTATTATTACTGTGAATATCTGATAGATCTTTGGAGGAAACCGGTGTTCTCTATTATTACTGTGAATATCTGATAGGTCTTTGGAGGAAACCGGTGTTCTCTATTATTACTGTGAATATCTGATAGGTCTTTGGAGGAAACCGGTGTTCTCTATTATTACTGTGAATATCTGATAGGTCTTTGGAGGAAACCGGTGTTCTCTATTATTACTGTGAATATCTGATAGGTCTTTGGAGGAAACCGGTGTTCTCTATTATTACTGTGAATATCTGATAGGTCTTTGGAGGAAACCGGTGTTCTCTATTATTACTGTGAATATCTGATAGGTCTTTGGAGGAAACCGGTGTTCTCTATTATTACTGTGAATATCTGATAGGTCTTTGGAGGAAACCGGTGTTCTCTATTATTACTGTGAATATCTGATAGGTCTTTGGAGGAAACCGGTGTTCTCTATTATTACTGTGAATATCTGATAGGTCTTTGAAGGAAACCGGTGTTCTCTATTATTACTGTGAATATCTGATAGGTCTTTGGAGTAAACCGGTGTTCTCTATTATTACTGTGAATATCTGATAGGTCTTTGGAGTAAACCGGTGTTCTCTATTATTACTGTGAATATCTGATAGGTCTTTGGAGTAAACCGGTGTTCTCTATTATTACTGTGAATATCTGATAGGTCTTTGGAGTAAACCGGTGTTCTCTATTATTACTGTGAATATCTGATAGGTCTTTGGAGGAAACCGGTGTTCTCTATTATTACTGTGAATATCTGATAGGTCTTTGGAGGAAACCGGTGTTCTCTATTATTACTGTGAATATCTGATAGGTCTTTGGAGGAAACCGGTGTTCTCTATTATTACTGTGAATATCTGATAGGTCTTTGGAGTAAACCGGTGTTCTCTATTATTACTGTGAATATCTGATAGGTCTTTGGAGGAAACCGGTGTTCTCTATTATTACTGTGAATATCTGATAGGTCTCTGGAGTAAACGGCTCTTCTCTAATATTACTCTGCTATGAAACCTTGCTCCATATTCCTATCTCTATTCCTATCTCTGCGTCACATCTTATAGGCCAGAGAGAATGCTTTCGCGTTGGGCACTATAAATACGCCCCTTATCTCGTCCCAGGGAAAGAGAGACCGGGTCCCGACCCCGGTCGGGGATCCTTTTGTTCGCGCCCCATCTTAGGTAGTGTTATCTCGTAATATTAATCATCATTGTCTCTCTTAATAACTTGTAATGTTATCCCCGCCTCAACGTATTAGTAAATAACCTTTTTAAGTTCGTAATATTTTATGCCACAGTGTCTTTGCCATATAAAGCTCTCCATATCATGTTAGTGTTTGGAGTTGCAAGACAGGGGACACCATGCGGAACCCGCGGACCCTCACTATACTTATGAACTTGATTCATTTTTTCTCTTTGAGAACAAATTCAATTGCTTCTTCACATATCTGTTCTGCTTTAGCCTGATTTATTATGTAAGGCAATATTCTTCATCTCATTTTTGGCCTTCTCAAATTCCGGCCAAAACCAATGTTGGGTCGAGAAAATGTCAATGAAGACCGAGATTTTAAAACCTGAATGTGTGTGAACACGATTGAAAGTATGTAATGGTTTTCCAGAAAGGAAACTTAAACGTAAGTTGAAATTGTTGTTTCAATACTGAACATCTTTCTAAAACTCAGAAAACGGAGAAAAATATTCAATTAGCAGTGAAATTTTCACGTGGTTCTCATTTCGAAATTGAGTTTCCCGTTTCTAAATATGTTTCACTGATCCTATTCTTCTCTATAGACTGTGTCGGCACCTAAAATGCCGCATCTGAACTATAGAATAATCCAGCTGTTGGACAACTCAAGGCTCGATTCAACACCCACAATGCTTCTTTCAGAAGAAAGGTTTGCCTTTTATTGCCCCTTTTTCCATTGAATCCGTTTTTTTATTATAAAAATCGTCCACTTAGGAATACCCCTATACGTTTTGAAGGGCAGTTTTAAGAAATACTCGTCATAACTATGCATAGGAACTCGAACCAAGTTTTTAGACTTCTAAAATATACTGCCAAATTTCGTTTCTGACTCACTAGTTGTCATACATCTTATTTCCTTTATTGATAAGTATCCTCGGAAAAGTTCCGGTCAGTTAATTTATAGTTTTCCAATTGAAACTTCGATTGAGGTGAGAAGCGACGACGGCACACTTGTCAGAAGAGAAGTACCCGATCATGACGGATCGAAGTACCGAAGAGGATACCGGTCAGGAACAGGACCTCTAGTTCAGGTCAGTAAGTATTTAGTAGTTCGTAGGCAAGTTTACTTTTTGGCTGTAGAGAACGAATGCTGTATTATTTGTACCACATTTGATTCGGTTGCATTTCTTTATCAAAAAACATAGTTTCAAGTGAAAACATTCCTAAAAGCAACATGACATGATAGTTAACTCGAGAAGAAACTTAAAAACCAATTCCATCTCATTGTAAGAGGGGTATTTGAGAGCAAATTAATCGCCAGACTTAAGAAAATTAATATGGAAAAATCATATGAAAGCGCCTTTTTGTGTACGACTGCTTTTGTGCCTCTGATCTGATACACTTCTTAAACGACCAATTTTACGCAAAAACCGAAACGAGCTATAATCAGTTTTTTTTTTATGTTTTCACAAACGAGAGCTACACAAATTGACAGATAATGTAATTAAATGTTCAATTGAAGTTTTTTGTAACATTTTTTTCGGGAAAATTACTCTAACACGTGAAAACATACGAAAAAACTGGTTATATCTCGTGTAGATTTTGCGTAAAATTGGTCGTTTGCACCACAGATACAAAAACCAGTCATAAACGAAAAGGCGCTTTCATATGATATCCCCATATTAATATTCTTAAGTCTGGCGATTAATTTGCTCTCAAATACCTTCTTACAATGAGATGGAATTGGTGTTTAAGTTTCTTCTCGAGTTAACTATTGTGAATAATCGCGTTTCGTAGGGTAGAGTCATAAAATGCATTAGTCAAGATCCTAACAATATTTCCTATAGCATCCGATCCGATCGTATATATCTCCAGCCCACATTCCCAGCGGGCAGAGGCAGTATTCAAGCCAAGAGTATGAATCAGCAAGGAGGGGGGAAGAGAGTGGGCATTGGCCGATGGCCGCTATGTTTCGTGCCAATCATCTTGTTTGTAGTTTGTGAACAAAAAGTTGTTTAATAAGTAACAGCTCTACTAGTAACGTATATCATGTATGCTTGTTCCATTTTCTTATTCACTCTTAATATGTTCTCGATCAAACTATTTTATCTTATCTCTAGTCTACGTGCAGGGATATTATATAAACAGGGCAGGGAGACACCCCGGACTCTGACTCGGCACTTTCATGACCATGAACTGAGAAAAATGGGCCAATTTCAAGGATTCAATGATCGTGGATTTCTCTTTCAGGTGCGGAAAATCAGCAACCCAAGCGGCCATGCTGGTTCGAACAGATCTGCAGAAAAAGGAATTCGTCATCGCGACCGCGGTACAGCGTGCGGCAGTTTTAGCCTCTACACATACATTCGCAGCCATAAAACACGGGGAGAAAAGACCACTATGGTTGATCACCTTGGCAAGATGGGATGCAACTACAGAACAAGAAAAGGCCCCATTCGACCTCCCGAATATGGTGCTGAACGTAAACTGCACAAAAGAACTTCGGGTGTCACCAGCCCTCGAGGAGAAAGCCCACAATCTACACCTAGCGGTAGCGGGGAGGGAATTTTTCCGCTACGGTGGTAAGACGGTGACCTCGCAACCTCAACTGGCAGAATCCGAAAAAGCATCCGCAACCTTCCAGCTTTTCTATCAGCAGATCTTTGAAGACTTTATTAAGTTATGAAGGCAACATACTGTTTGCAACAACCGACAGCATTCTTACGGCGACAAGGAAGAAGGGATGGCTGAGGAAGTACATGAATAGGGCAACAGCAGTCTTCGTAGATGAAGCCTCAACAATCTCTTACTATCTCATCTTTCCCTCCTCTTTCTTCGTCTTACTCGGGAGTCGCATCGGCTGGTATCGATGCCCCTCCTCAAGAAATTCTCCTGCTGTCTCATTTATCCCTATCTGCTTCAGAAAATGAAGTTAATGACTGTATTGTGGTTTGAATGTTTATTCTTAGATTTATTTCTCATTAAATGAAAGTTTGATGTTTCATTGAAAGATTCTCCTGAAATCATTTATTTGTTAATGTTCTAATCATTCTGCAACCCTTGCTCTGTCTCTGTCTCTCTCTCTCTCTCTCTCTCTCTCTCTCTCTCTCTCTCTCTCTCTCTCTCTCTCTCTCTCTCTCTCTCTCTCTCTCTCTCTCTCTCTCTCTCTCTCTCTCTCTCTCTCTCTCTCTCTCTCTCTCTCTCTCTCTCTCTCTCTCTCTCTCTCTCTCTCTCTCTCTCTCTCTCTCTCTCTCTGAAGGGGGGCTGAGCCCAACCTTTCTTCCTCGTCTGTCTCTGTATTTTTTCTTAGATCACTAATCCTTTGATGTCTGTTATATTGTATGTCGCGTAGTAGGCATAGATGCTTCTGTGAATCACTTCTCCTTGCTCCTGAACTTCGATAAAGTCGCTTCTGCTTTGGCTCTGTGTTGCTTCAGCAAGTCAGGGTTGGGACGCAAACCGTGGAAGACGAGCAAACACACAACACGAAAAGACCACAAATTTTTAATTTAACTCACTCGAATTTAATTCGAGATAAACGAAGAGTCAAGGTCGCCTTGTCGAGGGCAAAAAGATCCCTCGTCATCATCGGCAATTCCATGACATTCTCGGCCCTCGAGACATGTCACGAGGTTCGCAAGAGACAATGCGAGCATCACGACTTGGAACATACAGTAGTATATAGAGGATAACTAACCAATCGTAAAACGCTTGATTCTATCACGATACCTTATTAAAGTCGTTGCATTTTATTGATTTTGATGCTTATTGTTGAACAAAAAAAATTTTTTCTGGTTCGGCACATATTTATTAATAACGGGACGTGAAATGTTGTGAGACTGAACTTGCTGTTGTTTTTGACCCGTGCTTAATTGAGAGCGTTTGCTCTATAGTTCGAACTATACGTCTTGCCACCTAACACTGTTGCATTTTGGAAAAAAAACCTATGATTTGGGGATTGTTGTCACCACAATGGTATGTAGGTTAAATTGTCATTGCAACCTTTAATAACCGCCTCGACAATTTGTTATAAATCATGTTGTGTCTTCCACTTTGTCGTCATGATTCATGTTGCAGGAGCTTCTCTCCAACTATCGTATAAAAGGAATGCTATATACCATTCTGATACTTTTCCTTTTTACTTTTTATTTATCTTCTTATTTCATGTATACCAGAATAAAGGTTCAATTATCCAAGTTTAAGATCCCTCTTCCACAATAATTGTTCTTTGTTCCATTTCGCAACACCGCATTTCTTTCTTTTTTGTTTTTCTCTCTCGTTGGGGATAATGTTGCATTTCGGCAACACCTATTCATTGATGATGTTGGGTTTTTTCGTTGTTGCATTTCGCAACACCTCATTTCTCTCTCATAGATCAGGAAATAATTTACTTCATCTATTTCCCTCTCTCTTGAAGGGGGCGGAGCTTCTCTCTGCATCTTTCCCTCTCTCTCTTCTCCTTCGCCCACTTTTTCTCGTTTCATAAGTTTCATTACAAGTTCTCTAATACCTAGCTGTGTGTGCTCTCAGAAGACGCTCCAGTGAGTTAAGTTCCCAGCGTTTTAATAAAGGTTCCAAGTCCAAGTGAAGAAACGTTTCTTTACTCAACAATACACACACTACAAATCGACCAGGCAAAGGACAGCAACAAGTCCACACCGAATCCCACAACACATTCGATTGTAGAGACATCTCTCAGTTGTTTCTCACTGTGTTCATAAAACTTGTCGGTCCTAGGACGGACCTGTTCGTAGAGGGGGAAGTGTAAGGCTTAGGGATCTCCCCGATAATAAATTTCTTTATTCATTAGGAGATGCATAGCGTCCCTAGGGCACTGTAGGACCGTCATGTCGTATGCTATTTTCCATGCTTGTCTCATATCTCATGTACCACTGTCTTTCCCCGCTCATGGATCTCGGAGCTGCCTATCAGATGCCCCGGGGGGGGGGGGAGAGAACACTCTAGCGTCTCGGGCTATGAATGCAGCCGGTGGGCCGGAATCAAATGGAAAAAGAGCTGACCCGGGGTCGGACTAGCCGACGCCCTTAAGTTTCACGCATTATTTTTCGCAATGTATTAGTAATGTCTTAATTCACTACTTGCAATTGCTGTATTCGCTTCATGTTATATTTCACAATGTATTTGTAATGTCTTTGTTGTATGGGCCTTAAAATGTGCATCATCATGTGTGCGTGTGTAGCTCAGTGGGGAGAGCATTCGCCCGGAACGCGAAAGGTCACGGGTTCGGTTCCCGTCACACCACACGATTTTTGCACAAGTTTCTGCGAACAATCCGCTCCTCTGCTTGGTATAAAAATCCGTTGCTTGGGATCAACGAGGAAAAGGGAATACTCTAATTTACATGGGGGCCGAACCGGGATGAGAAGAGAGGATAAAAAGAGAAAAAGAGAAAGAAAAAATAAGAGAAAAAAATAAGAAAACCCGAGCATGAGCTAGTTCGCATAGACAAAGGCGCCTAGACCTCTGACCCTAGACCTCGAGAGACCTCGGTGTTGAGAGGGGGGCATGTTGTATGGGCCTTAAAATGTGCATCATCATGTGTGCGTGTGTAGCTCAGTGGGGAGAGCATTCGCCCGGAACGCGAAAGGTCACGGGTTCGGTTCCCGTCACATCACACGATTTTTGCACAAGTTTCTGCGATCAATCCGCTCCTCTGCTTGGTATAAAAATCCGTTGCTTGGGATCAACGAGGAGTAGGGAATACTCTAATTCAAGTCACAACCTGCAATTGTTGTAATCATGTAATGTAAACCAGTTATAAACCTATCTCTTTATTGTCTGTGTTTCGGGACATATGTATAAGAGACAAGGACAGAAAAACCGTGGAACTCTCACTATAGATAGAATATGTCATTAACAGCATTGGCATCAGAGGGAATCTTGGCCCTCTCAGAAGGTCAGGTCATATTGTGAATGGTAAATCGATAAAGAGTTTGTGCTGAGTTGAACGCATTGGATGAAGAATCCAGTAGACGATACACTTTTAATCTGTGTCTTGCCTTGTGAGATGCGTTGTTATGTTGACGAAAAAGACGGATCGGACGTTTCGCTTTATCAAAGCATCATCAGCGAAATTTCGTCACCTTAAGAAAATATGGATAGCACAGTCAAAGAAATACACTATGTAGAAGGAATGAACAACATGAAATATAAAGAATGAGTATATTTACAAACCAATAGAAGTTGACGACGGGGAAGAAATCCTCTGGGAAGTGCAGAGGTTACACTAAAAAGAAAACACCGTGTTATTGAGAGAAGTAACACAAGAAAATGAAAAGATTAAATGAACAAATGAAATTGAGATGGAGTCTATAAAACGAGCGTGAGGATTATGAAATAGGCAAGAGAGCGAGATGGGAAAGCTCTTCTGCCAGTTCGGTTTTGTTATTGAGGTCAGGCTTGTGAGTGTCTATTCATTCATTCATTCTTTATTCCTTGCAAAGATATTTATACATACATTTACAATGGATGACTGTCGCGGGTGCGAGATCAGTGGATAAAACAATGAAGCGGAGAAGGTATAATTCATTTGAGGCGTAGTTTGGAAGCGGTTATGATCATAGATACCGGAAGTTTAAATAGAGAGTTTTTGAACGATTTAGGGAAAGCAGATAATACAGTTTGGTAAGGAAGAGAATTTCATGTGTCAATAGTTCTGGAGACACATGTGCTATGAGAATGAGGAAGATTAAAAGGAAGGACAATCCTCAAATGGTGGGTTAAACGGTGGTTATATGGGGAAGGAAGAATCCTCAATAAAGATGTATGCTCGAGTTTAATTTGATTATGAACAGCTTTGTGAACAAAACATAGATCGGTAATGGCTCGTCGATATTCGAGTGTTTGCATTGATAGAAAACTCAAGCGTGACAAGTAATCAAGCTTGGGAACACCGGCTCGAGCAAGAAGTCGCCTGGTGAATGACCTTTGAACTCGTTCTAAATCATTAGTGAGGCCTATTGAAGTAGGTTACCAGACTTCTGATCCATATTCAAGCAAGGGAAGAACATATGTTTTGTAAGCATGGAGAAGCACAGAGATTGACGAGGTTTTAAGAGAGCGGAAAATTATGGGATCGAAATGGATGCCAATGTCTCGGGCGCTAGATTGCGTGGGTAGTATGTGGTTGCTGATATGGTACTGTTTACCCGCATTGTTCTTGCCACAATTGAGGGTGAGGCATTTTGAAAAAGAAATTGAAAGTGACCATTTGAAAAAGTGACCATTTCTATTAGTATCGCTTCTACAATTCTTCGGCGAACAACATTCTTATCAACATGTAAAATAGAGCCAGATAGAACAAAATCGGTTGTGGGATGAGCAGCAAGAATATGTTCGGCAAAGGCGTTGGTGGAGTAGCCTTTGGGTTCTTTGCCGCACGTATGTGCTCTGTTGCTCTAGTGTGAACTGGGCGGCCTGTGTGGCCTATGTAGAACAAACCGCATGAACATGTGATTTTGTAGACAGCACCAGAAGTGTTGCAAATGCCTACTTTTGCGGAGGGGCAAAATATACAGACTTTGGGATTGTAACAAGTTCTATCATGGTTACGATTCCTACAGAGAATAGACTGGAGCGAGGGAGAAGGTTTCTCTATTACATCAACATTAATCAAATCAACATCATAAACAGCTTTTCGAAAATCTCTAGTGAACTCATCGGAAATGAAAGGAATCGAAAGTATAGCTCTGTTGTTCCGAACTGCAGGAACTTGTTTCCTCCGGCCGGTTGGCTTTTTGGAAAGTTCGTACCCGTTTTGGTTGAGAATGATCTTGGCCTTAGCCTTAGAGGCAGGACGGAATTCCACAGAACTAACCGTTGAGGCTGTGAATAAAGTGTTTGTGATGATGGCACGTGTGACGTGAATAGGATGGTTAGAATTATTGTGAAGAAGGATGTTTTTGTTAGAAGTCTTTCTATACCATTTTGTTAAAATACGATCTCCAGATGAGGTTACTTCAATGTTTAGAAAAGGCATAGAGTTGTTACGAGATGTTTACCACCTAGTCAAAATTATCAGGCTCGCCTGAGTATCTAAGTAAGCAAATAAGGTGTCTATGGCTTCTTGGTTTGTACTTATTACAAAATAATTTAAGAAGAATGATATCACGTAGAGGGGCTCCATTTTCGAGTTGGTGCATGTAGGAAACCGAGAGTAGAGGAGCTAGGCGGTTTCCCATTGCTAGGCCTCTATTTTGTGAGTAAATAGTTCCAGCAAAAGAGAGATGATTACAAGATAAGCACAGCAGAAGTAGAGTTTGAACTTCATTGACACTCAGTCCTAATAGATTGAAAGATTCCCTATTGGTGAGTATGATATTGATAACCGCAGCAACTACATCTTTGTTAGAAACATTAGTATAAAGAGACTCAACATCGAAGCTTTCATAAATTATGTTACTATTGGTTATGTTATTCAAGTCTTTCAGAAGTTGGCTAGTGTTGAACAAATGAGTAAGAATACAATTGAATACTGCGTTAAGAATGTGACACAACAACCAAGAGATTCTATCTGTGGGGCCTCCACAGCCAGAAATAATAGGTCTGATTCTAAACTGTTCTATATCGGAGCCGGCAGAGAAGAGATCAAATTTGTGTGTTTTTATGAGAGTATATTTAACAGGAATACGAGGATGATGATCTATGAGACGTTTGGTGAGATTATTGGGAAAATTTGAGTGGCTAGTTATGGATTGAAAGTGTGTTAGTAATGCTTTAAAAGCTTGAGTAAGAGCTGCTCTATTTGAGGGAGTATAAAGAGAAAGATCAGATAAGTGCAACTCTGTTAGTTTCTTGTTCACATCTGCGCTCATGACAACGAATTCCCCTCCTTTGTCACTTCTAGTGACACGAATATTATTGTTTTGAACAAGTTCTCTGAGAGATTTCAAAGCATTACACTCCACGAGTGATAAGTTGCGAGAAAGTCTTGTTAGTCTATGACGAATAATAATATCGCGAATCTTCGAAGCTAATGTGAGTACAGTTCTGTCAGACAGAGGGTTTTTGGGAGGGAAGGCGGTAAACATGCGGGGGAAGGGGCAGGATGAGACCAATTTGTGAGTTGTAGTATCAGTGGCTTGAGAAGGGTTAAGTGAGAAAAGAGCTTGCCATCTCAAGGTTTGGCACAACTGTTGTAAAGAGAATTGCATAGATAATTCAATGTTACGAAGAAAAGGTGTATTGGGAACAAATGAAGGTCCATAATTGAGAACCGAAGTTGAATGCTCCGGAAGATCAACACCATCAACTATGGAAACACGATCAGAAATGATTGGTTCAGTGGGTGTTGGGATCAGGGGTAACGGTCGAGCACTTGGGGCAATATTGCATAGTTTCTTGAATAGCCGTTGTCGTGCTACATCGCGTTGGTGGAGTAGGCGCCATCCTACTCCACCAACGCCTTTGCCCAACATATTCTTTCTGCTCATTCCACCACCGATTTTGTCCTATCTGGCTCTATTTTACATGATGATAAGAATGTTGTTCGCCGAAGAATTGTAGAAGCGATACTAATAGACACTCAGAAGCCTGACCTCAAAAACAAAACCGAACTGGCAGAAGAGCTGTCCCATCTCGCTCTTTTGCCTATTTCATAATCCTCACGCTCATTTTATAGACTCCATCTCAATTTCATTTGTTCGTTTAATCTTTTCTTCTTCTTGTGTTACTTCTCTCAATAACACGGTGTTTTCTTTTTAGTGTAACCTCTGCACTTCCCAGAGGATTTCTTCCCCGTCGTCAACTTCTATTGGTTTGTAAATATACTCATTCTTTATATTTCATGTTGTTCATTCCTTCTACATAGTGTATTTCTTTGACTGTGCTATCCATATTGTTTCAAGGTGACGAACATTCGCTAATGATGCTTTGATAAAGCGAAACGTCCGATCCGTCTTTTTCGTCAACATAACAAAGCAACTCAAACGCGAACCACTGAGGCTCAAAACAAGCAGATTGAGTCTCTCACTCAAGAAAAGTTTGCCGTTTCATCAGAAGCCCAATCTACTAATTTTACTTTGTCTCCAGACGCTGTTGCATATGAGGCAGTCAGACGCTGCCTACTCGAAGACAAAGATGTTATTGAAGAGAAGGCCAAGAATATCGTGGTTGTTGGTATGGAGGAACACGAATCGGACTCAGTCACAGCCGCGAACGATGAAACCTTCGTTTCAAAGTTCATACAAGAACTGGATATCCAGGGCATTTCGGAGGCCTTCAAGAGAGGCGAAGTCAAATACAAGCGGTTTGGCAAAGCGGAGCACAAAAGACGAGTTCTGAAGATACATCTACCGTCTACAACTCTTCGCTCAGCTTGTCTGAAAAAGATAAGAACTTCAAGGTTTAATGTCCTGCAGTCTCTTCCCCGAGTCTTCGTCAGAGAAGACTTGACCAGAACTGGACTCGAATTAGAAAAGCAGTGCAGACATATTGCCAGAGAACGGAACCAGGCGGCCGGGCAGATAGAGTGGACCGTCAGAGGAACTCAGCTGTCCAAGCTATCGACGCCGAGACCATTCCGAGAAGAACAGAAGAGGTCATTCGCTAACGTTACCAAAAGAACTTATCGCTAGGTCAGTGGCAGTGTTAGGAATTCTTTTTCTTGCCCTTTAACGAAAGCATGTTTATTCAATGCGAGATCTATACGCAATAAAGTAGCTGATCTTGATTTTTTTACTTATTTACAATAACTATGATCTTGTTTTCGTTACAGAAACTTGGCTTTCTTCCTTAGATTCCGATCATGAGTTTTTGAAGGAGCATAAATATTTGTTGTATAGATGTGATCGTTCCCTAAATGATCCTAATCGAGGCGGAGGAGTTGCCACATTTGTCTCCCTTAATATTCCATCTGTTCTAGTTTCCTCTTTCCAAGATAATGGCATAGAAGTGATATCTCTCGATATCTTCAACCCTATTGCACTTCCACGGCAAATGCGATGCGTAGTGATCTACCGTTCCCCTTCCTGTACATCAGCAACGATGGTCAGATTGTTGTCCTACATTAAATCGATTACTCTTCCCAATATACCTATGGTGGTAGTAGGAGATCTCAATCTTCCATTTATTGACTGGAATAGCCTATACACTTCTTACAATGTGAATCATTCCTTGTTCTTAGATTTCTGCTGCGATGAGCATTTTTTTCAATTCGTCTCCCAACCAACACGTGGTACGAACTTTTTAGACATTGTGCTGTCCAATAGTCTAGTTGTTTCCGACTGTATTGTGATTGCGCCTTTTTCATCAAGTGACCATGCCACCGTAGAATTTCAAGTGTCTTTCTCAGCTTTTCCTGTTGCTTCGGCTCCTTCTATAAGAAATTTCGCGCGTGCGAATTGGGCTATGATGGAATGGCTGATTGCATCTCATGACTGGACACTTTCTCTAGCTCTGTTCGACTCTGACGCTGCTAATAACTACTTTGTTGACTTCCTTGTCCACCTTATCGACCGTTTCGTCCCATTTTTCTCCGATTTCTCTGATATCGACCTCTATCCACCTAGGCTCCGAACAATGTATTACAAGCTTCAACGAGCTACACTTCATTCTCCTAATTCTGTTTACAGCCACAATCTTTCTGCTGAATTTTCTGAACAGTTACATTTGTACCAGATTGAGAAAGAAAGCAAAATAGTTAGTAAAGGAAACCTGAAATTGTTTTATTCCGAATGTCGCAGTCGCTCTAAGAGCCGTAATTCAGCAATGCCCACAATAGTTGATCAATCTAATCGAACTTTGGTTACTTCATTATCTAAAGCCGAAGCTTTCTCAGATTTTTTCTCTTCGGTGTACTCGACCCCTCTTTTCTTGTTCCTGAGATCTATCCTACGACTCCCTCGAAATTGTACTTTGATTTCATAACTCATGATATGATATTGAATGGTATTAGAAAGTTGAGCAATAAGTGTAATACTTCTCCTGACACCATACCAAATATTGTTTTCAAGAAACTGCGTTTTGTGCTTCTGAAACCGTTATCTATAATTTTTAACAATTCTTTACTTTCTGGAAAGGCACCCTCTCTCTGGAAAATGACGATAGTTAAACCCATCCCTAAACCCAAATCTGCGGCAGATCAACTTTCAAGTTATCGTCCTACTTCGTTAACTTGTTCAATCTCTAAAGTTATGGAAAACGTTTTGATTTGTCAAATTGACTTGGAGAACAATTCTATTCTATCTCCTCATCAATTCGGTTTCAGAAGCAAAAGGTCCACAGTAACTTCACTAGTACAATCACATTGTTACCTTGCGGATTTACTGTCTCATGGAAAGGCTGTCGACGTTGTTATCCTTGACATATCTAAGGCCTTTGACACAGTAGACCATAATCTTTTAGTACGCAAACTTGAAAATATAGGAATTTGTAATCCTGTAATTGGATGGATTCGTGATTATTTGACTGAAAGAATGCAGACTATTTGTGTTGACAACGAGTTTTCAAGCACTTCCTCTGTAATTAGTGGTGTGCCCCAAGGATCAACAATCGGCCCTAAATTATTCTTATTATTTATCGATGACATAAAGGAAGTTATTCCTTCGACTGTGCAATATTCGATATATGCCGACGACGTGAAACTCTTTACTGAAGTACCACTTTTCTCTTCCGATCTCCAAATAGCCATTGATAACATCTCGAACTGGTGTCAACATTCCAATCTTGAGCTATCTGCTAAAAAATGCGTTGTTTCACACTTCGTTTCCAATGCCATGATGAATTACTATCTTAACGGAGTGGTCATGAATAAATCTTCTGAAGTAAATGATTTAGGCGTTGTGTTCTCTGATAATCTTTCCTCCAATAAACAAGTCGAGTTTGTCTGTAAGAAAGCAACAAACCTTGCGAACTTATTCTTGCGTACATTCAAGACTAAGTCTCTTGATGTTCTGACACTAGCTTTTGTCACTTATGTACGCGCAATCCTCGAATACGCGACTGTAGTTTGGTCCCCGACAACCATAGGCCTTGTGAAAGACATTGAAAAAGTTCAAAGGAGTTTCACCAGAAGAATCCTAGCTAGGAACGGACTTCCTCGATTAGATTACTCTGAAAGACTAGAAATGCTTAATCTAGAGTCACTTGAATACCGTCGCGTTGTTGCTGACCTAGTATTTATCCATAAAAGAGTACATTCGTGTTCTGAATTTGATTCTTCCAGACTATTCATTGTTAAACCACTTCTTAAGAATATTAGAAATGCTCACAAGTTGAGAATCGCGTTGCCTTTCGCTATAAACAGCTCCCGGTTCTCTACATGTGCATCAAGAATTATCTCTATATGGAACTGCCTACCTTCTGAAATAGTATGCATTCATTCTGATATGATGTTTCTGACGAAACTGAAAGAACTTCCTAAACATACTATTTTACCTAGCCCTTGTTTCTGACTAATCGCTTTAATACACTGCCACTGTATTACCTCACCTTCGTCTTGTTCATTTCTTATTTTTATCATATATAAAAATCCATGTTATATTGCTTTTATATTTCGATTCCACGTTAAACATACATATGTACATGGAAATAAAGAATGAAATGAAATGAAAAATCTCACAAGGCAAGACACAGATTAAAAGTGAATGGTAAAGTTTTTTTCCATCACTTTGTGCGGCGACGTGATTATACATATGTATGCTGCATTTGATACCTTGATGCTTGATTCTGATGTCTGTGGCCCGAATGAGATGAATCTTTTGTTCTCTTTCCCTTCCGCTTTCCATCTAAACAAGACTCGCTACCGTGGGTTCCTTTATGTTCATTCTCAGCACAGGTCATAACTTACATTTGCATCAAAAGGGTAGCGACGATAGCTAATCTGTTAGATGCTTCGTGTTGCACCTAAAGAGAGCGAAAGATGGAAGTAGAGAAGCAAGGATGCGAAGAAAGAAATAGGGTCGAAAAAAAGAAAAAGAGACGTGACCTAGTGAAAAGAGGAACGTCTAGGGAATGTATGAGCTGAATCATATCACATTTCTGCAGACGTTTACTTTTCTGCGCATATATCCTTTCTGAAGAGCATCTTCACCTGTTCAAATAGTTTACAAGTGAGAAACACGATAAGAGTCCCAATTCAGTCTCATATCATTGACCAATTCATTCTGAGAATATGTCTCTATCGCTTATTCGTTCCTGTAAGGTATAGGTAATCAGAGTATTCTTTATGGACAGAGTATATCTCTCTATTCCCATGTCTTCTTTACAGTTCGATCCTCCTTACTCCTTCTCTCGCTCGCTTTCCGTTTCCTTTTCTCACGGCTTGACCCCATCGCGTTTTGGTACCGTAATTCTTGTCTCTCAAATGTAATCCCACGACGTATCATATTTTAATCAGCGGGCAAAATTCATTAAAATATTGACTGAAGTAGCAATGAGTTCTGTGAAATGTGGCAATAACACTCTCTATTTCTGGCCGGAGTATGAACGAGAGGGCTCTGATCGATTCCTTCCCCTGAACAAGTTTTGTCAGTACAATTGTCTACACACTTTTTTTTTACTAGGCATCATTGTTTTCAAATAAGAGGTTTCGCGTAGAAAACCTGCGAAAAATTGGACAACACTTACTTGAGTCACCAGTTTCTTTCATTCTTTCCTTATTTTGTTGTTTTCACCTGTTCAAATAGTTTACAAGTGAGAAACACGATAAGAGTCCCAATTGTTCTCACCAACTGTTCTCACACATGTCCGAATTTTCTCCCCCTTCCTCGCTTACGCTATTTGAAAACCGATTGGCCAATGTCCCAGAACTTTTTTTCTCAGCCTCATCAAGTTATCCTTGCGTTTCTCACCAAGCCTCTCACAAGATCATAGTACATACGCTTTGTGTCCAGTGTTATGGGTACAGAATCTCTCAACGCCCTTCATTCTCCCGCTTTCTCTCATTTGATAGGCAAGACGAGTTGTTCAATGAGTCGGAAAATGTCGCGTAGCTTCCAGGCAAAAGTCATACTCAGAACATATTTTGTCCAGGGTAGAGTGAAACGTTATAAGTTTTCATCAGCCAGTTTAACAATTGTATATGAATAGTTAAATCTTTTTCTGAACACCGGAACGATAGGAATGAACAAATGAGTTTGAAGCAATAGAACATCCAGCTACATTCCTATACACAGTCTCTTTGTAATGGTGATATCTGATCGGAGTTGTTTTATGGCTTGTCTTTCTTCTATCCCTCTCTTTCTTTTTCTATCTTTCTCTTCCTGATTCGCTTTCTCTCTGTCTGACTCTCCCTATCTCTCTCTCTCTCTCTCGCTCTTATCTATCTCTCGCTATCTTCATCTCTTACCATTCTTCAGAAGATAAAAAACATTCGAAAGACTCTCATTCAAACGTGAAAAACTCCGTCTACCTCCATGCTCTCTAAACCTCTCTGATAAAGAAAGCGTTTACAAAAAAAACTAAGTCATATAACTGTTTGACCATCGGGTTAAAGTTATGTCTAAAAAGAAAAAACTCTAAACTTTAGTTTTTCTTTTCTTCTATCTCATTCATATTTAAATTCACCATAATATGTATAACACTTTTTTTTGCAAAATTCCTATTTCTCGTCACATTAAGAAAAAAAAATCAAATTGATACTGTGAATATCTGATAGGTCTTTGGAGGAAACCGGTGTTCTCTATTATTACTGTGAATATCTGATAGGTCTTTGGAGGAAACCGGTGTTCTCTATTATTACTGTGAATATCTGATAGGTCTTTGGAGGAAACCGGTGTTCTCTATTATTACTGTGAATATCTGATAGGTCTTTGGAGGAAACCGGTGTTCTCTATTATTACTGTGAATATCTGATAGGTCTTTGGAGGAAACCGGTGTTCTCTATTATTACTGTGAATATCTGATAGGTCTTTGGAGGAAACCGGTGTTCTCTATTATTACTGTGAATATCTGATAGGTCTTTGGAGGAAACCGGTGTTCTCTATTATTACTGTGAATATCTGATAGGTCTTTGGAGGAAACCGGTGTTCTCTATTATTACTATGAATATCTGATAGGTCTTTGGAGGAAACCGGTGTTCTCTATTATTACTGTGAATATCTGATAGGTCTTTGGAGGAAACCGGTGTTCTCTATTATTACTGTGAATATCTGATAGGTCTTTGGAGGAAACCGGTGTTCTCTATTATTTTTGTGAATATCTGATAGGTCTTTGGAGGAAACCGGTGTTCTCTATTATTACTGTGAATATCTGAAAGGTCTTTGGAGGAAACCGGTGTTCTCTATTATTACTGTGAATATCTGATAGGTCTTTGGAGGAAACCGGTGTTCTCTGTTATTACTGTGAATATCTGATAGGTCTTTGGAGGAAACCGGTGTTCTCTATTATTACTGTGAATATCTGATAGGTCTTTGGAGGAAACCGGTGTTCTCTATTATTACTGTGAATATCTGATAGGTCTTTGGAGGAAACCGGTGTTCTCTATTATTACTGTGAATATCTGATAGGTCTTTGGAGGAAACCGGTGTTCTCTATTATTACTGTGAATATCTGATAGGTCTTTGGAGGAAACCGGTGTTCTCTATTATTACTGTGAATATCTGATAGGTCTTTGGAGGAAACCGGTGTTCTCTATTATTACTGTGAATATCTGATAGGTCTTTGGAGGAAACCGGTGTTCTCTATTATTACTGTGAATATCTGATAGGTCTTTGGAGGAAACCGGTGTTCTCTATTATTTTTGTGAATATCTGATAGGTCTTTGGAGGAAACCGGTGTTCTCTATTATTACTGTGAATATCTGAAAGGTCTTTGGAGGAAACCGGTGTTCTCTATTATTACTGTGAATATCTGATAGGTCTTTGGAGGAAACCGGTGTTCTCTGTTATTACTGTGAATATCTGATAGGTCTTTGGAGGAAACCGGTGTTCTCTATTATTACTGTGAATATCTGATAGGTCTTTGGAGGAAACCGGTGTTCTCTATTATTACTGTGAATATCTGATAGGTCTTTGGAGGAAACCGGTGTTCTCTATTATTACTGTGAATATCTGATAGGTCTTTGGAGGAAACCGGTGTTCTCTATTATTACTGTGAATATCTGATAGGTCTTTGGAGGAAACCGGTGTTCTCTATTATTACTGTGAATATCTGATAGGTCTTTGGAGGAAACCGGTGTTCTCTATTATTACTGTGAATATCTGATAGGTCTTTGGAGGAAACCGGTGTTCTCTATTATTACTGTGAATATCTGATAGATCTTTGGAGGAAACCGGTGTTCTCTATTATTACTGTGAATATCTGATAGGTCTTCGGAGGAAACCGGTGTTCTCTATTATTACTGTGAATATCTGATAGGTCTTTGGAGGAAACCGGTGTTCTCTATTATTACTGTGAATATCTGATAGGTCTTTGGAGGAAACCGGTGTTCTCTATTATTACTGTGAATATCTGATAGGTCTTTGGAGGAAACCGGTGTTCTCTATTATTACTGTGAATATCTGATAGGTCTTTGGAGGAAACCGGTGTTCTCTATTATTACTGTGAATATCTGATAGGTCTTTGGAGGAAACCGGTGTTCTCTATTATTACTGTGAATATCTGATAGGTCTTTGGAGGAAACCGGTGTTCTCTATTATTACTGTGAATATCTGATAGGTCTTTGGAGGAAACCGGTGTTCTCTATTATTACTGTGAATATCTGATAGGTCTTTGGAGGAAACCGGTGTTCTCTATTATTACTGTGAATATCTGATAGGTCTTTGGAGGAAACCGGTGTTCTCTATTATTACTGTGAATATCTGATAGGTCTTTGGAGGAAACCGGTGTTCTCTATTATTACTGTGAATATCTGATAGGTCTTTGGAGGAAACCGGTGTTCTCTATTATTACTGTGAATATCTGATAGGTCTTTGGAGGAAACCGGTGTTCTCTATTATTACTGTGAATATCTGATAGGTCTTTGGAGGAAACCGGTGTTCTCTATTATTACTGTGAATATCTGATAGGTCTTTGGAGGAAACCGGTGTTCTCTATTATTACTGTGAATATCTGATAGGTCTTTGGAGGAAACCGGTGTTCTCTATTATTACTGTGAATATCTGATAGGTCTTTGGAGGAAACCGGTGTTCTCTATTATTACTGTGAATATCTGATAGGTCTTTGGAGGAAACCGGTGTTCTCTATTATTACTGTGAATATCTGATAGGTCTTTGGAGGAAACCGGTGTTCTCTATTATTACTGTGAATATCTGATAGATCTTTGGAGGAAACCGGTGTTCTCTATTATTACTGTGAATATCTGATAGGTCTTTGGAGGAAACCGGTGTTCTCTATTATTACTGTGAATATCTGATAGGTCTTTGGAGGAAACCGGTGTTCTCTATTATTACTGTGAATATCTGATAGGTCTTTGGAGGAAACCGGTGTTCTCTATTATTACTGTGAATATCTGATAGGTCTTTGGAGGAAACCGGTGTTCTCTATTATTACTGTGAATATCTGATAGGTCTTTGGAGGAAACCGGTGTTCTCTATTATTACTGTGAATATCTGATAGGTCTTTGGAGGAAACCGGTGTTCTCTATTATTACTGTGAATATCTGATAGGTCTTTGGAGGAAACCGGTGTTCTCTATTATTACTGTGAATATCTGATAGGTCTTTGGAGGAAACCGGTGTTCTCTATTATTACTGTGAATATCTGATAGGTCTTTGGAGGAAACCGGTGTTCTCTATTATTACTGTGAATATCTGATAGGTCTTTGGAGGAAACCGGTGTTCTCTATTATTACTGTGAATATCTGATAGGTCTTTGGAGTAAACCGGTGTTCTCTATTATTACTGTGAATATCTGATAGGTCTTTGGAGGAAACCGGTGTTCTCTATTATTACTGTGAATATCTGATAGGTCTTTGGAGTAAACCGGTGTTCTCTATTATTACTGTGAATATCTGATAGGTCTTTGGAGTAAACCGGTGTTCTCTATTATTACTGTGAATATCTGATAGGTCTTTGGAGTAAACCGGTGTTCTCTATTATTACTGTGAATATCTGATAGGTCTTTGGAGTAAACCGGTGTTCTCTATTATTACTGTGAATATCTGATAGGTCTTTGGAGGAAACCGGTGTTCTCTATTATTACTGTGAATATCTGATAGGTCTTTGGAGGAAACCGGTGTTCTCTATTATTACTGTGAATATCTGATAGGTCTTTGGAGGAAACCGGTGTTCTCTATTATTACTGTGAATATCTGATAGGTCTTTGGAGTAAACCGGTGTTCTCTATTATTACTGTGAATATCTGATAGGTCTTTGGAGGAAACCGGTGTTCTCTATTATTACTGTGAATATCTGATAGGTCTCTGGAGTAAACGGCTCTTCTCTAATATTACTCTGCTATGAAACCTTGCTCCATATTCCTATCTCTATTCCTATCTCTGCGTCACATCTTATAGGCCAGAGAGAATGCTTTCGCGTTGGGCACTATAAATACGCCCCTTATCTCGTCCCAGGGAAAGAGAGACCGGGTCCCGACCCCGGTCGGGGATCCTTTTGTTCGCGCCCCATCTTAGGTAGTGTTATCTCGTAATATTAATCATCATTGTCTCTCTTAATAACTTGTAATGTTATCCCCGCCTCAACGTATTAGTAAATAACCTTTTTAAGTTCGTAATATTTTATGCCACAGTGTCTTTGCCATATAAAGCTCTCCATATCATGTTAGTGTTTGGAGTTGCAAGACAGGGGACACCATGCGGAACCCGCGGACCCTCACTATACTTATGAACTTGATTCATTTTTTCTCTTTGAGAACAAATTCAATTGCTTCTTCACATATCTGTTCTGCTTTAGCCTGATTTATTATGTAAGGCAATATTCTTCATCTCATTTTTGGCCTTCTCAATTTCCGGCCAAAACCAATGTTGGGTCGAGAAAATGTCAATGAAGACCGAGATTTTAAAACCTGAATGTGTGTGAACACGATTGAAAGTATGTAATGGTTTTCCAGAAAGGAAACTTAAACGTAAGTTGAAATTGTTGTTTCAATACTGAACATCTTTCTAAAACTCAGAAAACGGAGAAAAATATTCAATTAGCAGTGAAATTTTCACGTGGTTCTCATTTCGAAATTGAGTTTCCCGTTTCTAAATATGTTTCACTGATCCTATTCTTCTCTATAGACTGTGTCGGCACCTAAAATGCCGCATCTGAACTATAGAATAATCCAGCTGTTGGACAACTCAAGGCTCGATTCAACACCCACAATGCTTCTTTCAGAAGAAAGGTTTGCCTTTTATTGCCCCTTTTTCCATTGAATCCGTTTTTTTATTATAAAAATCGTCCACTTAGGAATACCCCTATACGTTTTGAAGGGCAGTTTTAAGAAATACTCGTCATAACTATGCATAGGAACTCGAACCAAGTTTTTAGACTTCTAAAATATACTGCCAAATTTCGTTTCTGACTCACTAGTTGTCATACATCTTATTTCCTTTATTGATAAGTATCCTCGGAAAAGTTCCGGTCAGTTAATTTATAGTTTTCCAATTGAAACTTCGATTGAGGTGAGAAGCGACGACGGCACACTTGTCAGAAGAGAAGTACCCGATCATGACGGATCGAAGTACCGAAGAGGATACCGGTCAGGAACAGGACCTCTAGTTCAGGTCAGTAAGTATTTAGTAGTTCGTAGGCAAGTTTACTTTTTGGCTGTAGAGAACGAATGCTGTATTATTTGTACCACATTTGATTCGGTTGCATTTCTTTATCAAAAAACATAGTTTCAAGTGAAAACATTCCTAAAAGCAACATGACATGATAGTTAACTCGAGAAGAAACTTAAAAACCAATTCCATCTCATTGTAAGAGGGGTATTTGAGAGCAAATTAATCGCCAGACTTAAGAAAATTAATATGGAAAAATCATATGAAAGCGCCTTTTTGTGTACGACTGCTTTTGTGCCTCTGATCTGATACACTTCTTAAACGACCAATTTTACGCAAAAACCGAAACGAGCTATAATCAGTTTTTTTTTTATGTTTTCACAAACGAGAGCTACACAAATTGACAGATAATGTAATTAAATGTTCAATTGAAGTTTTTTGTAACATTTTTTTCGGGAAAATTACTCTAACACGTGAAAACATACGAAAAAACTGGTTATATCTCGTGTAGATTTTGCGTAAAATTGGTCGTTTGCACCACAGATACAAAAACCAGTCATAAACGAAAAGGCGCTTTCATATGATATCCCCATATTAATATTCTTAAGTCTGGCGATTAATTTGCTCTCAAATACCCTCTTACAATGAGATGGAATTGGTGTTTAAGTTTCTTCTCGAGTTAACTATTGTGAATAATCGCGTTTCGTAGGGTAGAGTCATAAAATGCATTAGTCAAGATCCTAACAATATTTCCTATAGCATCCGATCCGATCGTATATATCTCCAGCCCACATTCCCAGCGGGCAGAGGCAGTATTCAAGCCAAGAGTATGAATCAGCAAGGAGGGGGGAAGAGAGTGGGCATTGGCCGATGGCCGCTATGTTTCGTGCCAATCATCTTGTTTGTAGTTTGTGAACAAAAAGTTGTTTAATAAGTAACAGCTCTACTAGTAACGTATATCATGTATGCTTGTTCCATTTTCTTATTCACTCTTAATATGTTCTCGATCAAACTATTTTATCTTATCTCTAGTCTACGTGCAGGGATATTATATAAACAGGGCAGGGAGACACCCCGGACTCTGACTCGGCACTTTCATGACCATGAACTGAGAAAAATGGGCCAATTTCAAGGATTCAATGATCGTGGATTTCTCTTTCAGGTGCGGAAAATCAGCAACCCAAGCGGCCATGCTGGTTCGAACAGATCTGCAGAAAAAGGAATTCGTCATCGCGACCGCGGTACAGCGTGCGGCAGTTTTAGCCTCTACACATACATTCGCAGCCATAAAACACGGGGAGAAAAGACCACTATGGTTGATCACCTTGGCAAGATGGGATGCAACTACAGAACAAGAAAAGGCCCCATTCGACCTCCCGAATATGGTGCTGAACGTAAACTGCACAAAAGAACTTCGGGTGTCACCAGCCCTCGAGGAGAAAGCCCACAATCTACACCTAGCGGTAGCGGGGAGGGAATTTTTCCGCTACGGTGGTAAGACGGTGACCTCGCAACCTCAACTGGCAGAATCCGAAAAAGCATCCGCAACCTTCCAGCTTTTCTATCAGCAGATCTTTGAAGACTTTATTAAGTTATGAAGGCAACATACTGTTTGCAACAACCGACAGCATTCTTACGGCGACAAGGAAGAAGGGATGGCTGAGGAAGTAC
Source organism: Allodiplogaster pararmata (assembly GCA_964056735.1). Taxonomy (NCBI): domain Eukaryota; kingdom Metazoa; phylum Nematoda; class Chromadorea; order Rhabditida; family Diplogasteridae; genus Allodiplogaster; species Allodiplogaster pararmata. The sequence continues at coordinate 8,365,736 of OZ057409.1, read as the reverse complement.
ATGAATAGGGCAACAGCAGTCTTCGTAGATGAAGCCTCAACAATCTCTTACTTTCTCATCTTTCCCTCCTCTTTCTTCGTCTTACTCGGGAGTCGCATCGGCTGGTATCGATGCCCCTCCTCAAGAAATTCTCCTGCTGTCTCATTTATCCCTATCTGCTTCAGAAAATGAAGTTAATGACTGTATTGTGGTTTGAATGTTTATTCTTAGATTTATTTCTCATTAAATGAAAGTTTGATGTTTCATTGAAAGATTCTCCTGAAATCATTTATTTGTTAATGTTCTAATCATTCTGCAACCCTTGCTCTGTCTCTGTCTCTCTCTCTCTCTCTCTCTCTCTCTCTCTCTCTCTCTCTCTCTCTCTCTCTCTCTCTCTCTCTCTCTCTCTCTCTCTCTCTCTCTCTCTCTCTCTCTCTCTCTCTCTCTCTCTCTCTCTCTGAAGGGGGGCTGAGCCCAACCTTTCTTCCTCGTCTGTCTCTGTATTTTTTCTTAGATCACTAATCCTTTGATGTCTGTTATATTGTATGTCGCGTAGTAGGCATAGATGCTTCTGTGAATCACTTCTCCTTGCTCCTGAACTTCGATAAAGTCGCTTCTGCTTTGGCTCTGTGTTGCTTCAGCAAGTCAGGGTTGGGACGCAAACCGTGGAAGACGAGCAAACACACAACACGAAAAGACCACAAATTTTCAATTTAACTCACTCGAATTTAATTCGAGATAAACGAAGAGTCAAGGTCGCCTTGTCGAGGGCAAAAAGATCCCTCGTCATCATCGGCAATTCCATGACATTCTCGGCCCTCGAGACATGTCACGAGGTTCGCAAGAGACAATGCGAGCATCACGACTTGGAACATACAGTAGTATATAGAGGATAACTAACCAATCGTAAAACGCTTGATTCTATCACGATACCTTATTAAAGTCGTTGCATTTTATTGATTTTGATGCTTATTGTTGAACAAAAAAAATTTTTTCTGGTTCGGCACATATTTATTAATAACGGGACGTGAAATGTTGTGAGACTGAACTTGCTGTTGTTTTTGACCCGTGCTTAATTGAGAGCGTTTGCTCTATAGTTCGAACTATACGTCTTGCCACCTAACACTGTTGCATTTTGGAAAAAAAACCTATGATTTGGGGATTGTTGTCACCACAATGGTATGTAGGTTAAATTGTCATTGCAACCTTTAATAACCGCCTCGACAATTTGTTATAAATCATGTTGTGTCTTCCACTTTGTCGTCATGATTCATGTTGCAGGAGCTTCTCTCCAACTATCGTATAAAAGGAATGCTATATACCATTCTGATACTTTTCCTTTTTACTTTTTATTTATCTTCTTATTTCATGTATACCAGAATAAAGGTTCAATTATCCAAGTTTAAGATCCCTCTTCCACAATAATTGTTCTTTGTTCCATTTCGCAACACCGCATTTCTTTCTTTTTTGTTTTTCTCTCTCGTTGGGGATAATGTTGCATTTCGGCAACACCTATTCATTGATGATGTTGGGTTTTTTCGTTGTTGCATTTCGCAACACCTCATTTCTCTCTCATAGATCAGGAAATAATTTACTTCATCTATTTCCCTCTCTCTTGAAGGGGGCGGAGCTTCTCTCTGCATCTTTCCCTCTCTCTCTTCTCCTTCGCCCACTTTTTCTCGTTTCATAAGTTTCATTACAAGTTCTCTAATACCTAGCTGTGTGTGCTCTCAGAAGACGCTCCAGTGAGTTAAGTTCCCAGCGTTTTAATAAAGGTTCCAAGTCCAAGTGAAGAAACGTTTCTTTACTCAACAATACACACACTACAAATCGACCAGGCAAAGGACAGCAACAAGTCCACACCGAATCCCACAACACATTCGATTGTAGAGACATCTCTCAGTTGTTTCTCACTGTGTTCATAAAACTTGTCGGTCCTAGGACGGACCTGTTCGTAGAGGGGGAAGTGTAAGGCTTAGGGATCTCCCCGATAATAAATTTCTTTATTCATTAGGAGATGCATAGCGTCCCTAGGGCACTGTAGGACCGTCATGTCGTATGCTATTTTCCATGCTTGTCTCATATCTCATGTACCACTGTCTTTCCCCGCTCATGGATCTCGGAGCTGCCTATCAGATGCCCCGGGGGGGGGGGGAGAGAACACTCTAGCGTCTCGGGCTATGAATGCAGCCGGTGGGCCGGAATCAAATGGAAAAAGAGCTGACCCGGGGTCGGACTAGCCGACGCCCTTAAGTTTCACGCATTATTTTTCGCAATGTATTAGTAATGTCTTAATTCACTACTTGCAATTGCTGTATTCGCTTCATGTTATATTTCACAATGTATTTGTAATGTCTTTGTTGTATGAGCCTTAAAATGTGCATCATCATGTGTGCGTGTGTAGCTCAGTGGGGAGAGCATTCGCCCGGAACGCGAAAGGTCACGGGTTCGGTTCCCGTCACACCACACGATTTTTGCACAAGTTTCTGCGAACAATCCGCTCCTCTGCTTGGTATAAAAATCCGTTGCTTGGGATCAACGAGGAAAAGGGAATACTCTAATTTACATGGGGGCCGAACCGGGATGAGAAGAGAGGATAAAAAGAGAAAAAGAGAAAGAAAAAATAAGAGAAAAAAATAAGAAAACCCGAGCATGAGCTAGTTCGCATAGACAAAGGCGCCTAGACCTCTGACCCTAGACCTCGAGAGACCTCGGTGTTGAGAGGGGGGCATGTTGTATGGGCCTTAAAATGTGCATCATCATGTGTGCGTGTGTAGCTCAGTGGGGAGAGCATTCGCCCGGAACGCGAAAGGTCACGGGTTCGGTTCCCGTCACATCACACGATTTTTGCACAAGTTTCTGCGAACAATCCGCTCCTCTGCTTGGTATAAAAATCCGTTGCTTGGGATCAACGAGGAGTAGGGAATACTCTAATTCAAGTCACAACCTGCAATTGTTGTAATCATGTAATGTAAACCAGTTATAAACCTATCTCTTTATTGTCTGTGTTTCGGGACATATGTATAAGAGACAAGGACAGAAAAACCGTGGAACTCTCACTATAGATAGAATATGTCATTAACAGCATTGGCATCAGAGGGAATCTTGGCCCTCTCAGAAGGTCAGGTCATATTGTGAATGGTAAATCGATAAAGAGTTTGTGCTGAGTTGAACGCATTGGATGAAGAATCCAGTAGACGATACACTTTTAATCTGTGTCTTGCCTTGTGAGATGCGTTGTTATGTTGACGAAAAAGACGGATCGGACGTTTCGCTTTATCAAAGCATCATCAGCGAAATTTCGTCACCTTAAGAAAATATGGATAGCACAGTCAAAGAAATACACTATGTAGAAGGAATGAACAACATGAAATATAAAGAATGAGTATATTTACAAACCAATAGAAGTTGACGACGGGGAAGAAATCCTCTGGGAAGTGCAGAGGTTACACTAAAAAGAAAACACCGTGTTATTGAGAGAAGTAACACAAGAAAATGAAAAGATTAAATGAACAAATGAAATTGAGATGGAGTCTATAAAACGAGCGTGAGGATTATGAAATAGGCAAGAGAGCGAGATGGGAAAGCTCTTCTGCCAGTTCGGTTTTGTTATTGAGGTCAGGCTTGTGAGTGTCTATTCATTCATTCATTCTTTATTCCTTGCAAAGATATTTATACATACATTTACAATGGATGACTGTCGCGGGTGCGAGATCAGTGGATAAAACAATGAAGCGGAGAAGGTATAATTCATTTGAGGCGTAGTTTGGAAGCGGTTATGATCATAGATACCGGAAGTTTAAATAGAGAGTTTTTGAACGATTTAGGGAAAGCAGATAATACAGTTTGGTAAGGAAGAGAATTTCATGTGTCAATAGTTCTGGAGACACATGTGCTATGAGAATGAGGAAGATTAAAAGGAAGGACAATCCTCAAATGGTGGGTTAAACGATGGTTATATGGGGAAGGAAGAATCCTCAATAAAGATGTATGCTCGAGTTTAATTTGATTATGAACAGCTTTGTGAACAAAACATAGATCGGTAATGGCTCGTCGATATTCGAGTGTTTGCATTGATAGAAAACTCAAGCGTGACAAGTAATCAAGCTTGGGAACACCGGCTCGAGCAAGAAGTCGCCTGGTGAATGACCTTTGAACTCGTTCTAAATCATTAGTGAGGCCTATTGAAGTAGGTTACCAGACTTCTGATCCATATTCAAGCAAGGGAAGAACATATGTTTTGTAAGCATGGAGAAGCACAGAGATTGACGAGGTTTTAAGAGAGCGGAAAATTATGGGATCGAAATGGATGCCAATGTCTCGGGCGCTAGATTGCGTGGGTAGTATGTGGTTGCTGATATGGTACTGTTTACCCGCATTGTTCTTGCCACAATTGAGGGTGAGGCATTTTGAAAAAGAAATTGAAAGTGACCATTTGAAAAAGTGACCATTTCTGTTAGTATCGCTTCTACAATTCTTCGGCGAACAACATTCTTATCAACATGTAAAATAGAGCCAGATAGAACAAAATCGGTTGTGGGATGAGCAGCAAGAATATGTTCGGCAAAGGCGTTGGTGGAGTAGCCTTTGGGTTCTTTGCCGCACGTATGTGCTCTGTTGCTCTAGTGTGAACTGGGCGGCCTGTGTGGCCTATGTAGAACAAACCGCATGAACATGTGATTTTGTATACAGCACCAGAAGTGTTGCAAATGCCTACTTTTGCGGAGGGGCAAAATATACAGACTTTGGGATTGTAACAAGTTCTATCATGGTTACGATTCCTACAGAGAATAGACTGGAGCGAGGGAGAAGGTTTCTCTATTACATCAACATTAATCAAATCAACATCATAAACAGCTTTTCGAACATCTCTAGTGAACTCATCGGAAATGAAAGGAATCGAAAGTATAGCTCTGTTGTTCCGAACTGCAGGAACTTGTTTCCTCCGGCCGGTTGGCTTTTTGGAAAGTTCGTACCCGTTTTGGTTGAGAATGATCTTGGCCTTAGCCTTAGAGGCAGGACGGAATTCCACAGAACTAACCGTTGAGGCTGTGAATAAAGTGTTTGTGATGATGGCACGTGTGACGTGAATAGGATGGTTAGAATTATTGTGAAGAAGGATGTTTTTGTTAGAAGTCTTTCTATACCATTTTGTTAAAATACGATCTCCAGATGAGGTTACTTCAATGTTTAGAAAAGGCATAGAGTTGTTACGAGATGTTTACCACCTAGTCAAAATTATCAGGCTCGCCTGAGTATCTAAGTAAGCAAATAAGGTGTCTATGGCTTCTTGGTTTGTACTTATTACAAAATAATTTTAGAAGAATGATATCACGTAGAGGGGCTCCATTTTCGAGTTGGTGCATGTAGGAAACCGAGAGTAGAGGAGCTAGGCGGTTTCCCATTGCTAGGCCTCTATTTTGTGAGTAAATAGTTCCAGCAAAAGAGAGATGATTACAAGATAAGCACAGCAGAAGTAGAGTTTGAACTTCATTGACACTCAGTCCTAATAGATTGAAAGATTCCCTATTGGTGAGTATGATATTGATAACCGCAGCAACTACATCTTTGTTAGAAACATTAGTATAAAGAGACTCAACATCGAAGCTTTCATAAATTATGTTACTATTGGTTATGTTATTCAAGTCTTTCAGAAGTTGGCTAGTGTTGAACAAATGAGTAAGAATACAATTGAATACTGCGTTAAGAATGTGACACAACAACCAAGAGATTCTATCTGTGGGGCCTCCACAGCCAGAAATAATAGGTCTGATTTTAAACTGTTCTATATCGGAGCCGGCAGAGAAGAGATCAAATTTGTGTGTTTTTATGAGAGTATATTTAACAGGAATACGAGGATGATGATCTATGAGACGTTTGGTGAGATTATTGGGAAAATTTGAGTGGCTAGTTATGGATTGAAAGTGTGTTAGTAATGCTTTAAAAGCTTGAGTAAGAGCTGCTCTATTTGAGGGAGTATAAAGAGAAAGATCAGATAAGTGCAACTCTGTTAGTTTCTTGTTCACATCTGCGCTCATGACAACGAATTCCCCTCCTTTGTCACTTCTAGTGACACGAATATTATTGTTTTGAACAAGTTCTCTGAGAGATTTCAAAGCATTACACTCCACGAGTGATAAGTTGCGAGAAAGTCTTGTTAGTCTATGACGAATAATAATATCGCGAATCTTCGAAGCTAATGTGAGTACAGTTCTGTCAGACAGAGGGTTTTTGGGAGGGAAGGCGGTAAACATGCGGGGGAAGGGGCAGGATGAGACCAATTTGTGAGTTGTAGTATCAGTGGCTTGAGAAGGGTTAAGTGAGAAAAGAGCTTGCCATCTCAAGGTTTGGCACAACTGTTGTAAAGAGAATTGCATAGATAATTCAATGTTACGAAGAAAAGGTGTATTGGGAACAAATGAAGGTCCATAATTGAGAACCGAAGTTGAATGCTCCGGAAGATCAACACCATCAACTATAGAAACACGATCAGAAATGATTGGTTCAGTGGGTGTTGGGATCAGGGGTAACGGTCGAGCACTTGGGGCAATATTGCATAGTTTCTTGAATAGCCGTTGTCGTGCTACATCGCGTTGGTGGAGTAGGCGCCATCCTACTCCACCAACGCCTTTGCCCAACATATTCTTTCTGCTCATTCCACCACCGATTTTGTCCTATCTGGCTCTATTTTACATGATGATAAGAATGTTGTTCGCCGAAGAATTGTAGAAGCGATACTAATAGACACTCAGAAGCCTGACCTCAAAAACAAAACCGAACTGGCAGAAGAGCTGTCCCATCTCGCTCTTTTGCCTATTTCATAATCCTCACGCTCATTTTATAGACTCCATCTCAATTTCATTTGTTCGTTTAATCTTTTCTTCTTCTTGTGTTACTTCTCTCAATAACACGGTGTTTTCTTTTTAGTGTAACCTCTGCACTTCCCAGAGGATTTCTTCCCCGTCGTCAACTTCTATTGGTTTGTAAATATACTCATTCTTTATATTTCATGTTGTTCATTCCTTCTACATAGTGTATTTCTTTGACTGTGCTATCCATATTGTTTCAAGGTGACGAACATTCGCTAATGATGCTTTGATAAAGCGAAACGTCCGATCCGTCTTTTTCGTCAACATAACAAAGCAACTCAAACGCGAACCACTGAGGCTCAAAACAAGCAGATTGAGTCTCTCACTCAAGAAAAGTTTGCCGTTTCATCAGAAGCCCAATCTACTAATTTTACTTTGTCTCCAGACGCTGTTGCATATGAGGCAGTCAGACGCTGCCTACTCGAAGACAAAGATGTTATTGAAGAGAAGGCCAAGAATATCGTGGTTGTTGGTATGGAGGAACACGAATCGGACTCAGTCACAGCCGCGAACGATGAAACCTTCGTTTCAAAGTTCATACAAGAACTGGATATCCAGGGCATTTCGGAGGCCTTCAAGAGAGGCGAAGTCAAATACAAGCGGTTTGGCAAAGCGGAGCACAAAAGACGAGTTCTGAAGATACATCTACCGTCTACAACTCTTCGCTCAGCTTGTCTGAAAAAGATAAGAACTTCAAGGTTTAATGTCCTGCAGTCTCTTCCCCGAGTCTTCGTCAGAGAAGACTTGACCAGAACTGGACTCGAATTAGAAAAGCAGTGCAGACATATTGCCAGAGAACGGAACCAGGCGGCCGGGCAGATAGAGTGGACCGTCAGAGGAACTCAGCTGTCCAAGCTATCGACGCCGAGACCATTCCGAGAAGAACAGAAGAGGTCATTCGCTAACGTTACCAAAAGAACTTATCGCTAGGTCAGTGGCAGTGTTAGGAATTCTTTTTCTTGCCCTTTAACGAAAGCATGTTTATTCAATGCGAGATCTATACGCAATAAAGTAGCTGATCTTGATTTTTTTACTTATTTACAATAACTATGATCTTGTTTTCGTTACAGAAACTTGGCTTTCTTCCTTAGATTCCGATCATGAGTTTTTGAAGGAGCATAAATATTTGTTGTATAGATGTGATCGTTCCCTAAATGATCCTAATCGAGGCGGAGGAGTTGCCACATTTGTCTCCCTTAATATTCCATCTGTTCTAGTTTCCTCTTTCCAAGATAATGGCATAGAAGTGATATCTCTCGATATCTTCAACCCTATTGCACTTCCACGGCAAATGCGATGCGTAGTGATCTACCGTTCCCCTTCCTGTACATCAGCAACGATGGTCAGATTGTTGTCCTACATTAAATCGATTACTCTTCCCAATATACCTATGGTGGTAGTAGGAGATCTCAATCTTCCATTTATTGACTGGAATAGCCTATACACTTCTTACAATGTGAATCATTCCTTGTTCTTAGATTTCTGCTGCGATGAGCATTTTTTTCAATTCGTCTCCCAACCAACACGTGGTACGAACTTTTTAGACATTGTGCTGTCCAATAGTCTAGTTGTTTCCGACTGTATTGTGATTGCGCCTTTTTCATCAAGTGACCATGCCACCGTAGAATTTCAAGTGTCTTTCTCAGCTTTTCCTGTTGCTTCGGCTCCTTCTATAAGAAATTTCGCGCGTGCGAATTGGGCTATGATGGAATGGCTGATTGCATCTCATGACTGGACACTTTCTCTAGCTCTGTTCGACTCTGACGCTGCTAATAACTACTTTGTTGACTTCCTTGTCCACCTTATCGACCGTTTCGTCCCATTTTTCTCCGATTTCTCTGATATCGACCTCTATCCACCTAGGCTCCGAACAATGTATTACAAGCTTCAACGAGCTACACTTCATTCTCCTAATTCTGTTTACAGCCACAATCTTTCTGCTGAATTTTCTGAACAGTTACATTTGTACCAGATTGAGAAAGAAAGCAAAATAGTTAGTAAAGGAAACCTGAAATTGTTTTATTCCGAATGTCGCAGTCGCTCTAAGAGCCGTAATTCAGCAATGCCCACAATAGTTGATCAATCTAATCGAACTTTGGTTACTTCATTATCTAAAGCCGAAGCTTTCTCAGATTTTTTCTCTTCGGTGTACTCGACCCCTCTTTTCTTGTTCCTGAGATCTATCCTACGACTCCCTCGAAATTGTACTTTGATTTCATAACTCATGATATGATATTGAATGGTATTAGAAAGTTGAGCAATAAGTGTAATACTTCTCCTGACACCATACCAAATATTGTTTTCAAGAAACTGCGTTTTGTGCTTCTGAAACCGTTATCTATAATTTTTAACAATTCTTTACTTTCTGGAAAGGCACCCTCTCTCTGGAAAATGACGATAGTTAAACCCATCCCTAAACCCAAATCTGCGGCAGATCAACTTTCAAGTTATCGTCCTACTTCGTTAACTTGTTCAATCTCTAAAGTTATGGAAAACGTTTTGATTTGTCAAATTGACTTGGAGAACAATTCTATTCTATCTCCTCATCAATTCGGTTTCAGAAGCAAAAGGTCCACAGTAACTTCACTAGTACAATCACATTGTTACCTTGCGGATTTACTGTCTCATGGAAAGGCTGTCGACGTTGTTATCCTTGACATATCTAAGGCCTTTGACACAGTAGACCATAATCTTTTAGTACGCAAACTTGAAAATATAGGAATTTGTAATCCTGTAATTGGATGGATTCGTGATTATTTGACTGAAAGAATGCAGACTATTTGTGTTGACAACGAGTTTTCAAGCACTTCCTCTGTAATTAGTGGTGTGCCCCAAGGATCAACAATCGGCCCTAAATTATTCTTATTATTTATCGATGACATAAAGGAAGTTATTCCTTCGACTGTGCAATATTCGATATATGCCGACGACGTGAAACTCTTTACTGAAGTACCACTTTTCTCTTCCGATCTCCAAATAGCCATTGATAACATCTCGAACTGGTGTCAACATTCCAATCTTGAGCTATCTGCTAAAAAATGCGTTGTTTCACACTTCGGTTCCAATGCCATGATGAATTACTATCTTAACGGAGTGGTCATGAATAAATCTTCTGAAGTAAATGATTTAGGCGTTGTGTTCTCTGATAATCTTTCCTCCAATAAACAAGTCGAGTTTGTCTGTAAGAAAGCAACAAACCTTGCGAACTTATTCTTGCGTACATTCAAGACTAAGTCTCTTGATGTTCTGACACTAGCTTTTGTCACTTATGTACGCGCAATCCTCGAATACGCGACTGTAGTTTGGTCCCCGACAACCATAGGCCTTGTGAAAGACATTGAAAAAGTTCAAAGGAGTTTCACCAGAAGAATCCTAGCTAGGAACGGACTTCCTCGATTAGATTACTCTGAAAGACTAGAAATGCTTAATCTAGAGTCACTTGAATACCGTCGCGTTGTTGCTGACCTAGTATTTATCCATAAAAGAGTACATTCGTGTTCTGAATTTGATTCTTCCAGACTATTCATTGTTAAACCACTTCTTAAGAATATTAGAAATGCTCACAAGTTGAGAATCGCGTTGCCTTTCGCTATAAACAGCTCCCGGTTCTCTACATGTGCATCAAGAATTATCTCTATATGGAACTGCCTACCTTCTGAAATAGTATGCATTCATTCTGATATGATGTTTCTGACGAAACTGAAAGAACTTCCTAAACATACTATTTTACCTAGCCCTTGTTTCTGACTAATCGCTTTAATACACTGCCACTGTATTACCTCACCTTCGTCTTGTTCATTTCTTATTTTTATCATATATAAAAATCCATGTTATATTGCTTTTATATTTCGATTCCACGTTAAACATACATATGTACATGGAAATAAAGAATGAAATGAAATGAAAAATCTCACAAGGCAAGACACAGATTAAAAGTGAATGGTAAAGTTTTTTTCCATCACTTTGTGCGGCGACGTGATTATACATATGTATGCTGCATTTGATACCTTGATGCTTGATTCTGATGTCTGTGGCCCGAATGAGATGAATCTTTTGTTCTCTTTCCCTTCCGCTTTCCATCTAAACAAGACTCGCTACCGTGGGTTCCTTTATGTTCATTCTCAGCACAGGTCATAACTTACATTTGCATCAAAAGGGTAGCGACGATAGCTAATCTGTTAGATGCTTCGTGTTGCACCTAAAGAGAGCGAAAGATGGAAGTAGAGAAGCAAGGATGCGAAGAAAGAAATAGGGTCGAAAAAAAGAAAAAGAGACGTGACCTAGTGAAAAGAGGAACGTCTAGGGAATGTATGAGCTGAATCATATCACATTTCTGCAGACGTTTACTTTTCTGCGCATATATCCTTTCTGAAGAGCATCTTCACCTGTTCAAATAGTTTACAAGTGAGAAACACGATAAGAGTCCCAATTCAGTCTCATATCATTGACCAATTCATTCTGAGAATATGTCTCTATCGCTTATTCGTTCCTGTAAGGTATAGGTAATCAGAGTATTCTTTATGGACAGAGTATATCTCTCTATTCCCATGTCTTCTTTACAGTTCGATCCTCCTTACTCCTTCTCTCGCTCGCTTTCCGTTTCCTTTTCTCACGGCTTGACCCCATCGCGTTTTGGTACCGTAATTCTTGTCTCTCAAATGTAATCCCACGACGTATCATATTTTAATCAGCGGGCAAAATTCATTAAAATATTGACTGAAGTAGCAATGAGTTCTGTGAAATGTGGCAATAACACTCTCTATTTCTGGCCGGAGTATGAACGAGAGGGCTCTGATCGATTCCTTCCCCTGAACAAGTTTTGTCAGTACAATTGTCTACACACTTTTTTTTTTACTAGGCATCATTGTTTTCAAATAAGAGGTTTCGCGTAGAAAACCTGCGAAAAATTGGACAACACTTACTTGAGTCACCAGTTTCTTTCATTCTTTCCTTATTTTGTTGTCTTCACCTGTTCAAATAGTTTACAAGTGAGAAACACGATAAGAGTCCCAATTGTTCTCACCAACTGTTCTCACACATGTCCGAATTTTCTCCCCCTTCCTCGCTTACGCTATTTGAAAACCGATTGGCCAATGTCCCAGAACTTTTTTTCTCAGCCTCATCAAGTTATCCTTGCGTTTCTCACCAAGCCTCTCACAAGATCATAGTACATACGCTTTGTGTCCAGTGTTATGGGTACAGAATCTCTCAACGCCCTTCATTCTCCCGCTTTCTCTCATTTGATAGGCAAGACGAGTTGTTCAATGAGTCGGAAAATGTCGCGTAGCTTCCAGGCAAAAGTCATACTCAGAACATATTTTGTCCAGGGTAGAGTGAAACGTTATAAGTTTTCATCAGCCAGTTTAACAATTGTATATGAATAGTTAAATCTTTTTCTGAACACCGGAACGATAGGAATGAACAAATGAGTTTGAAGCAATAGAACATCCAGCTACATTCCTATACACAGTCTCTTTGTAATGGTGATTTCTGATCGGAGTTGTTTTATGGCTTGTCTTTCTTCTATCCCTCTCTTTCTTTTTCTATCTTTCTCTTCCTGATTCGCTTTCTCTCTGTCTGACTCTCCCTATCTCTCTCTCTCTCTCTCGCTCTTATCTATCTCTCGCTATCTTCATCTCTTACCATTCTTCAGAAGATAAAAAACATTCGAAAGACTCTCATTCAAACGTGAAAAACTCCGTCTACCTCCATGCTCTCTAAACCTCTCTGATAAAGAAAGCGTTTACAAAAAAAACTAAGTCATATAACTGTTTGACCATCGGGTTAAAGTTATGTCTAAAAAGAAAAAACTCTAAACTTTAGTTTTTCTTTTCTTCTATCTCATTCATATTTAAATTCACCATAATATGTATAACACTTTTTTTTGCAAAATTCCTATTTCTCGTCACATTAAGAAAAAAAAAATCAAATTGATACTGTGAATATCTGATAGGTCTTTGGAGGAAACCGGTGTTCTCTATTATTACTGTGAATATCTGATAGGTCTTTGGAGGAAACCGGTGTTCTCTATTATTACTGTGAATATCTGATAGGTCTTTGGAGGAAACCGGTGTTCTCTATTATTACTGTGAATATCTGATAGGTCTTTGGAGGAAACCGGTGTTCTCTATTATTACTGTGAATATCTGATAGGTCTTTGGAGGAAACCGGTGTTCTCTATTATTACTGTGAATATCTGATAGGTCTTTGGAGGAAACCGGTGTTCTCTATTATTACTATGAATATCTGATAGGTCTTTGGAGGAAACCGGTGTTCTCTATTATTACTGTGAATATCTGATAGGTCTTTGGAGGAAACCGGTGTTCTCTATTATTACTGTGAATATCTGATAGGTCTTTGGAGGAAACCGGTGTTCTCTATTATTACTGTGAATATCTGATAGGTCTTTGGAGGAAACCGGTGTTCTCTATTATTACTGTGAATATCTGAAAGGTCTTTGGAGGAAACCGGTGTTCTCTATTATTACTGTGAATATCTGATAGGTCTTTGGAGGAAACCGGTGTTCTCTGTTATTACTGTGAATATCTGATAGGTCTTTGGAGGAAACCGGTGTTCTCTATTATTACTGTGAATATCTGATAGGTCTTTGGAGGAAACCGGTGTTCTCTATTATTACTGTGAATATCTGATAGGTCTTTGGAGGAAACCGGTGTTCTCTATTATTACTGTGAATATCTGATAGGTCTTTGGAGGAAACCGGTGTTCTCTATTATTACTGTGAATATCTGATAGGTCTTTGGAGGAAACCGGTGTTCTCTATTATTACTGTGAATATCTGATAGGTCTTTGGAGGAAACCGGTGTTCTCTATTATTACTGTGAATATCTGATAGGTCTTTGGAGGAAACCGGTGTTCTCTATTATTACTGTGAATATCTGATAGATCTTTGGAGGAAACCGGTGTTCTCTATTATTACTGTGAATATCTGATAGGTCTTTGGAGGAAACCGGTGTTCTCTATTATTACTGTGAATATCTGATAGGTCTTTGGAGGAAACCGGTGTTCTCTATTATTACTGTGAATATCTGATAGGTCTTTGGAGGAAACCGGTGTTCTCTATTATTACTGTGAATATCTGATAGGTCTTTGGAGGAAACCGGTGTTCTCTATTATTACTGTGAATATCTGATAGGTCTTTGGAGGAAACCGGTGTTCTCTATTATTACTGTGAATATCTGATAGGTCTTTGGAGGAAACCGGTGTTCTCTATTATTACTGTGAATATCTGATAGGTCTTTGGAGGAAACCGGTGTTCTCTATTATTACTGTGAATATCTGATAGGTCTTTGGAGGAAACCGGTGTTCTCTATTATTACTGTGAATATCTGATAGGTCTTTGGAGGAAACCGGTGTTCTCTATTATTACTGTGAATATCTGATAGGTCTTTGGAGGAAACCGGTGTTCTCTATTATTACTGTGAATATCTGATAGGTCTTTGGAGGAAACCGGTGTTCTCTATTATTACTGTGAATATCTGATAGGTCTTTGGAGGAAACCGGTGTTCTCTATTATTACTGTGAATATCTGATAGGTCTTTGGAGGAAACCGGTGTTCTCTATTATTACTGTGAATATCTGATAGGTCTTTGGAGGAAACCGGTGTTCTCTATTATTACTGTGAATATCTGATAGGTCTTTGGAGGAAACCGGTGTTCTCTATTATTACTGTGAATATCTGATAGGTATTTGGAGGAAACCGGTGTTCTCTATTATTACTGTGAATATCTGATAGGTCTTTGGAGGAAACCGGTGTTCTCTATTATTACTGTGAATATCTGATAGGTCTTTGGAGGAAACCGGTGTTCTCTATTATTACTGTGAATATCTGATAGGTCTTTGGAGGAAACCGGTGTTCTCTATTATTACTGTGAATATCTGATAGATCTTTGGAGGAAACCGGTGTTCTCTATTATTACTGTGAATATCTGATAGGTCTTTGGAGGAAACCGGTGTTCTCTATTATTACTGTGAATATCTGATAGGTCTTTGGAGGAAACCGGTGTTCTCTATTATTACTGTGAATATCTGATAGGTCTTTGGAGGAAACCGGTGTTCTCTATTATTACTGTGAATATCTGATAGGTCTTTGGAGGAAACCGGTGTTCTCTATTATTACTGTGAATATCTGATAGGTCTTTGGAGGAAACCGGTGTTCTCTATTATTACTGTGAATATCTGATAGGTCTTTGGAGGAAACCGGTGTTCTCTATTATTACTGTGAATATATGATAGGTCTTTGGAGGAAACCGGTGTTCTCTATTATTACTGTGAATATCTGATAGGTCTTTGGAGGAAACCGGTGTTCTCTATTATTACTGTGAATATCTGATAGGTCTTTGGAGGAAACCGGTGTTCTCTATTATTACTGTGAATATCTGATAGGTCTTTGGAGGAAACCGGTGTTCTCTATTATTACTGTGAATATCTGATAGGTCTTTGGAGTAAACCGGTGTTCTCTATTATTACTGTGAATATCTGATAGGTCTTTGGAGGAAACCGGTGTTCTCTATTATTACTGTGAATATCTGATAGGTCTTTGGAGTAAACCGGTGTTCTCTATTATTACTGTGAATATCTGATAGGTCTTTGGAGTAAACCGGTGTTCTCTATTATTACTGTGAATATCTGATAGGTCTTTGGAGTAAACCGGTGTTCTCTATTATTACTGTGAATATCTGATAGGTCTTTGGAGTAAACCGGTGTTCTCTATTATTACTGTGAATATCTGATAGGTCTTTGGAGGAAACCGGTGTTCTCTATTATTACTGTGAATATCTGATAGGTCTTTGGAGGAAACCGGTGTTCTCTATTATTACTGTGAATATCTGATAGGTCTTTGGAGGAAACCGGTGTTCTCTATTATTACTGTGAATATCTGATAGGTCTTTGGAGTAAACCGGTGTTCTCTATTATTACTGTGAATATCTGATAGGTCTTTGGAGGAAACCGGTCTTCTCTATTATTACTGTGAATATCTGATAGGTCTCTGGAGTAAACGGCTCTTCTCTAATATTACTCTGCTATGAAACCTTGCTCCATATTCCTATCTCTATTCCTATCTCTGCGTCACATCTTATAGGCCAGAGAGAATGCTTTCGCGTTGGGCACTATAAATACGCCCCTTATCTCGTCCCAGGGAAAGAGAGACCGGGTCCCGACCCCGGTCGGGGATCCTTTTGTTCGCGCCCCATCTTAGGTAGTGTTATCTCGTAATATTAATCATCATTGTCTCTCTTAATAACTTGTAATGTTATCCCCGCCTCAACGTATTAGTAAATAACCTTTTTAAGTTCGTAATATTTTATGCCACAGTGTCTTTGCCATATAAAGCTCTCCATATCATGTTAGTGTTTGGAGTTGCAAGACAGGGGACACCATGCGGAACCCGCGGACCCTCACTATACTTATGAACTTGATTCATTTTTTCTCTTTGAGAACAAATTCAATTGCTTCTTCACATATCTGTTCTGCTTTAGCCTGATTTATTATGTAAGGCAATATTCTTCATCTCATTTTTGGCCTTCTCAATTTCCGGCCAAAACCAATGTTGGGTCGAGAAAATGTCAATGAAGACCGAGATTTTAAAACCTGAATGTGTGTGAACACGATTGAAAGTATGTAATGGTTTTCCAGAAAGGAAACTTAAACGTAAGTTGAAATTGTTGTTTCAATACTGAACATCTTTCTAAAACTCAGAAAACGGAGAAAAATATTCAATTAGCAGTGAAATTTTCACGTGGTTCTCATTTCGAAATTGAGTTTCCCGTTTCTAAATATGTTTCACTGATCCTATTCTTCTCTATAGACTGTGTCGGCACCTAAAATGCCGCATCTGAACTATAGAATAATCCAGCTGTTGGACAACTCAAGGCTCGATTCAACACCCACAATGCTTCTTTCAGAAGAAAGGTTTGCCTTTTATTGCCCCTTTTTCCATTGAATCCGTTTTTTTATTATAAAAATCGTCCACTTAGGAATACCCCTATACGTTTTGAAGGGCAGTTTTAAGAAATACTCGTCATAACTATGCATAGGAACTCGAACCAAGTTTTTAGACTTCTAAAATATACTGCCAAATTTCGTTTCTGACTCACTAGTTGTCATACATCTTATTTCCTTTATTGATAAGTATCCTCGGAAAAGTTCCGGTCAGTTAATTTATAGTTTTCCAATTCATTCATTCATTCATTCTTTATTCCGTGCACACATGATATCAAAACAATGATGATTGCGGATATGCATGGACTATCTTTCTAGTGGCGGTGTGTTTATGAGCGAACGGTCGCTTAAGTATGAGGGGATGGGAAAGGGAGGGGGGGGGAGGAATGATTGATAAATATGAATTAGTTATTCAACTATCAAAAACATGAGAAAGAGGCACAATAACATGAATAGGCAAATTCAGTACATTCTTTTTGAATATCTTGCTATTAGGTTCTTTTACCATTTCGTAATCCAAAGAATTCCATACTGATAATTGACGAGAAACACATGTAGATAAGAAAGACTGGTTGATATTATTAGGCATAACAAGACGCAAAGGATGAGAATGTCGGGAAAAGCGATCAACGGCAGATATCTGATATAAATTTTTAGTATCTATTTCACACTTCTGATGTATACATTTATGAATGAAAGTGAGGTCAGCAAGAGCTCGGCGATGTTCGAGGGTTTGAAGGTTCAGAAGGGATAATCTCTCCGAATACGGAAGGGCGGGATGGCCGGCTCTCACTAGAATTCTTCTCGTAAAAGAACGTTGGACTTTCTCGAGCTGTTTTACTAGACCCGCAGATGACGGGTTCCAGAGCTCGCTAGCGTATTCCAAAAGAGGCAATACATAAATTTTGAAAGCAGATGTCAGAAGAGAGAGAGATGGTGACTTGAAAGCTTTCAAAATCATATTAACAATAGACGACGCTTTACGGCACTTTTCACTTATGTGGTCCCGATATGAAAATCCATCTGAAACTATTACTCCGAGGTCTTTGGCCGAGTTTCCTGATACAATGAGTTGATTATTGATATAGTAAGCATTCCGAGAATTAGAAGAGCCAAGGTACAGAACAGTACATTTAGAAGTGGACAAACTCAAGTTCCACTCTGCGCACCAATCAGCAACACAGTTCAATGCAAACTGTACGTCATTTCTAGAACAGGGAACACGACATACAATTTTAATGTCATCAGCATATATTGAAAAGAGAAGATTAGGAGGAAAAACTTCTTTAACAGAATCAATGTACATTAAAAACAACAAAGGGCCTAATGAAGAGCCTTGGGGTACTCCAGATGTAACTAAAACGGGGTCAGAGAGAACGTCATTAATACATACTGACTGAGTACGTTGACTTAAGTAACTACTCAACCATTTGACAATATGAGACGGAAAACCATAACAATAAACTCTATGGAGAAGAAGCCTGTGATCAACTGAATCAAAGGCTTTGCTTATATCAAGCAGGACAACATCAACTGGAATTCCTTGCGCTAAGGAATCAACGATATAAGCATGAGATTCAACAAGAGATGTAACTGTGGATCTCTTTGATCTAAAGCCTGCTTGAGAAGGAGACAACAACCTTTCTCTCTCAAGATACGAATAGATTTCAGTGAAAATGATTTTTTCCATAACTTTGGACAATGAGCAGCATAGAGATATCGGCCTATAATTACTAACGGAGTTCTGTGAACCAGACTTATGCACTGGTTTAACAATAGATTTTCTCCATAAAGTTGGCACGTTGCCCGAGAGAAGACTGTTATTAAAGATAATGCATAAAGGCTTGACTAGTGCAAAACGACATTTTTTCAAGAAAATGTTAGGAATACCATCAGGTGAGGTGTTACATTTACCTTTGAGAGACGAAAGAGCACGTAGAACCATATCTTCTGTGATACAATCGACATCGAATGGTTCATTAACTTCAGGAGAAAAAGGATGCAGTAGTGGACTATGCAAGGGCTTCGAGAAAACCGATGAAAAATAACAAGAAAAGGTTTTAGCTTTTTCGGATGGCAAAGTTATTTCTCGTTTTAGATCATCTATCAACGTGGGCATGCCCTGATTGATGTTATTAACTAAGCGATTTCTGCAAGCAGTGAAGAAAGAATTCTGGTTCCCTCGTGATATCAACTTCGCTTCCTGACGAAGTTCGAATTCATGTAACATCCTATCAAATTCAGCCGTTTTTCTAATACAGTAATCGGAATATGGAGAGGTTTCAGAGATACGTTTTAACTTGCGATACATTCTACGGAGAAGATAGGGATAACGAAACGTTTCATCTCTAGGATGGGCGACTGGTACATACTTCTCAATCAGAGAATGAATGAAGGAAACAAGATAATTATTAGCTGATTCAACGTCCATCATAGCAAAAGCCTGGGTCCAGTCGTGAAAAGCAAGTTGACATTCAATAGCCTTCCAATTCGCCTTATTGAAGCATTTTAAGGAAGGGGAAGATGATAATGAAAGGGTATTGAGTGATAATTTGAATGAGACCATGTTGTGGTCACTACCACTAAAACGACCGATAACATTACATTCAGTCACAAGGGGTACATTGGTCAGCAAAAGGTCGAGAATGTTATCGTTTCTTGTTGGAGAGTCAACGTACTGAGTAAAAAAGTTATCTGTCATGAATTCAAGGAAAACTTTGTGCTGGCCTTCTCTATGCGCAATGAAATTCAACCAGTCAATGAATGGCAAATTGAAATCACCAACAATCAATAAAGGACGTCTATTAAGGGCATCAGAATGCTGAAAAATACATTAATAGTTTAGAGAGAGAAGAACTGGAACAGGAAGGGGAACGATACACACAAACACATCTTAGCTTATTTGAAGCAGATGATAATGATTCCTGGAATACATCAATGGTTACAGCTTCAAAGCCGTCATCTGAGCAAGTAGAAACAAGAGAACAAGGAATACGAGAAGAGACAAGGAAGGCAGCGCCCCCTCCTTTCATTGAACAGCTCCTATCACAGCGGAAAAACTGATATCCGGAATTACTTGTTATTAGCGAATCATTCTCTTGGCTTGTCAACCAAGTCTCAGTTATTCCTAATACATCATAAACGTGTGAATTTAGCAGAAATGACAGGCTATATACTTTATTTCGAAGAGAACGAGCATTAAAAGAAATGCAATTAATTGACTTAAGGTCAGCATGGTGAGGAGGGCTAAGGGGAAATGAAAACGGGGTGACACCGCCACTGACCTAATTATTCCTCGTATTGTTCCGTTGAGACCGACCAATCGCTGCAGGAGGAGAGACTATCGGCGAAGACGACCCAGTGCTCATCGGAGTCACAGTCGGCTGTGGTTGGTAGGAAAAGGACGTCGACCGTACCGGCATCAGATTTGTACCAACTACTTTCCATTTCGGTCCGTCAGGAACTTGATTTCTTTCCCTTGCGACTCTCTTGACTTCTCTTTCCATTTCGAGGCCCTCCCTTGTTAAATCTTCCCTGATGTAGGTGTGCGGAAGTCCATAAAGGCAGGCAGGGCGTCTTCGTCGAATTTGCTGGAGCACTTGATTCCTCAGAGTAGAACATCCAAGGAATACTTTGAGAATTCGTTTCTTTTTCTCTGGGTCATCGAACCTCTTAAATCTTGCGGAGGCGACTTGTGGAAGATTTAGGTCCCGAGAGAGAGACTTGAGGAAGTCTTGATCTGCGGCGTCAGTCGTTTCATCTTTTTCCTGTTCAGGGAGGCCGACACAAACGATGTTTTCCGACTTTTCTTCGATCATCTTTCTGTCGATAGTCATTGCTTTGACGGCGGCGTCGTAAGCAATGATGTGGGGGGAAAGGGAGAGAAGCGAGGGTATGGCAGAGGTCACCGGCGCAGCTGGGGTGGGAGGAGAAGGAGGGGGAGAGCTCAGACGATTGACGAGCTGTTCGACAATACTCTCAAGGCGGAGTATTTTTTCCATCATCTCCTCAAGTTTCTTTTCATACGCGGGGCACTGCTTGCAAGGGGAAGGAGGCGGAGGGTTACGTTTTCCACCCATGATGAAGAAGCAACCGCTCAAGGGTGAGCCAACTAGAGAGAATGATTTTTGTCGCTCAAGGGTGAGCCAACTAGAGAGAATGATCAATTGAAACTTCGATTGAGGTGAGAAGCGACGACGGCACACTTGTCAGAAGAGAAGTACCCGATCATGACAGATCGAAGTACCGAAGAGGATACCGGTCAGGAACAGGACCTCTAGTTCAGGTCAGTAAGTATTTAGTAGTTCGTAGGCAAGTTTACTTTTTGGCTGTAGAGAACGAATGCTGTACTATTTGTACCACATTTGATTCGGTTGCATTTCTTTATCAAAAAACATAGTTTCAAGTGAAAACATTCCTAAAAGCAACATGACATGATAGTTAACTCGAGAAGAAACTTAAAAACCAATTCCATCTCATTGTAAGAGGGGTATTTGAGAGCAAATTAATCGCCAGACTTAAGAAAATTAATATGGAAAAATCATATGAAAGCGCCTTTTTGTGTACGACTGCTTTTGTGCCTCTGATCTGATACACTTCTTAAACGACCAATTTTACGCAAAAACCGAAACGAGCTATAATCAGTTTTTTCGTATGTTTTCACAAACGAGAGCTAGACAAATTGACAGTTAATGTAATTAAATGTTTAATTGAAGTTTTTTGTAACTTTTTTTTTGGGAAAAATTACTCTCACATGTGAAAACATACGAAAAAAACTGGTTATATTCGTGTCGATTTTGCGTAGAATTGGTCGTTTAAGAAGTGCACCAGAGATACAAAAAGCAGTCGTACACGAAAAGGCGCTTTCATATGATTTTATCATATTAATACTCTTAAGTCTGGAGATTAATTCGCTCTCAAATATTCTCTTACAATGAGATGGAATTGGTGTTTAAGTTTCTTCTCGAGTTAAATATTTTGAATAATCGCCTCTCGTTGGATAGAGTCATAAAATGCATTAGTTAGGATACTAACAATATTTTCTATAGCATCCGATCATTATCATAGATCTCTAGCCCACATTCCCAGCGGGCAGAGGCAGTATTCAAGCCCAGAATATGAATCAGCAAGGAGGGAGAAAGAGAGCGGGCATCGGCTACGGCCGATGGTCGCTATGTTTGTGCCATTCATCTTTTTTTTAGTTTGTGAGAACAAGTATTTTAATAAGTAACAGCTCTACTAGTAACGTATATCATGTATGCTTGTTCCATTTTCTTATTCACTCTTAATATGTTCTCAGTTTGTATTGTCGAATCTTCGAAAAGTTTATCTTGCAGGGAACAGTTGTCGAATCTGAACCTATGAGAAGCAGGTCAGTATTTTCCAGGTTTCATGAACTATCTTATATCTGAGAAAAAAAAAGGGGAATGCGAGAAAAAGCAGAGTGATAGGCGAAGTGATAAGTTAGTCCTAGCTGTATCAAAAAAGTGAGGAAGTGAGGAGTTTTACTTTTTAAAAAGGTG
This sequence comes from Allodiplogaster pararmata, assembly GCA_964056735.1. NCBI lineage: Eukaryota > Metazoa > Nematoda > Chromadorea > Rhabditida > Diplogasteridae > Allodiplogaster > Allodiplogaster pararmata. The sequence goes on along the minus strand of OZ057409.1, from coordinate 8,343,406 downwards.
GTTCAGGATAAAATATAGGTCTCAGGCAGCACTGAACCTTTCACAAGGATTACCGAAATACATTAGTGTTGGGTTGCCATCAAAAAAGGGTTGCCATTCCATTATGCTTGCAGGGACGGGCAAGACCAGAGGGAGACGCGACGGACAAGGCGATTATGACAGAGAATGTGCGAGAAGGCGAAACATGGGAAGCGGAGACCAGACAACGCACTCTAAAATTTTCCGACCAACAATTCGCGGGAGAAGACCAAAGGCGGAAGCTACGATCACTTCACGTGTCTCGTATATATGTTAACTTTGAGTTGTAAAATTTCGGTCCGGGACGGAGATGGGGTTAAGATAGGGTGTGAGTATCTGTAGCAATTAATTCGATTTGTTCAATGTTTTCTGTTTTGTTTTCAAGACTTTAACCAAATTCTTGCTGTTAATGGTTGTCGGCTCTATATCTTATAGTGAGAGCTTTTACGGTAGAACTAAGTTATACTTAATTTCTCGGTCCGAGGACGGACCTGGGGTAAAGGTTGGAGGTGTGAATATCTGATAGGTCTTTGTAGCAAATCGCTCTTTTCTATTATTACTCAACTATGGGACCTTGCTGCATATTCCTATCTCTATTCCTATCTCTGCGTCACATCTTATAGGCCAGAGAGAATGCTTTCGCGTTGGGCACTATAAATACGCCCCTTCACTCGTCCCAGGGAAAGAGAGACCGGGTCCCGACTCCGGTCGGGGATCCTTTTGTTCGGGTTCATCTCCAAACCAGACAGACCCGATTTGAGAGTCATAAGGTTGGACAACACGAGCGAGGACATAGCCACAGGGGTGTCCGGCTTCAACCTTAACGATTTCTCAGTAAGAGACTTCGTGTGGGTTTACGCAATTGGACCATAAAGTGCTGCAAATCACCCTCGGAAGCTGGAGAAAACGTTCGACAAGGCGAGTAGCCCCTCGATACAACACAACCCCCCCAAAAATATGGGTATTCGAGAAATACATCGCGGTTCCCGCTAACACGCAACCAACGGACAGTTACGCTTGTATTGTCGACTATAAAACGAGTCACAAGAGAAATAACACACGGGATTGATGGCTGTCAGCTCTGCTGGATACGCTACCGTAGGTAAGAAGATCAAAATTATCAACGAAATTCGAGTGTCACCTTCAATTATAGGAGAGACTTTTGCGGCTATAATTCCAGGGATCGGAGATGAGATTAGATATTACAACCCGCTAACAAACTTAGTGCTTGCCATGCGGCGACGAACAGAAAAACGGACTAGCAGTAAAGATCACAGAAACAGAATTCGCCTATTTGATGAGAAACGATTCAGCATGGATTAAGTCGAACGCCAAGAAGTTCTTGAAAGCAGAAGAGGATTTGGCAGTAGTGGTGGGAGGTCAACCATCAAAAGAGAAATCGGAGACACAATTCAAAATAACTGATGAAAGTATGAGTGAGGAGAACTACTCAAGAAATGACACATCCATCATTGGACTGACTGATACTATGACTGGCATCGGGTTCAACTGAAAATCGTCAACTCAACGAAGTTTATAACGACGCTCGAATGGACGACGAGAGGAGTGATGCAAGAAAATGGATGGAACGAGAACAGACAGGTGAGAGCAGCCCTGGCAGGAGCAAACGGTTTAGAAAATCTAATCATATCAGAACCCTCCCTAAACAGGCAGACGCACGAACTAACGGTGAAGCTGCATACCTCGGCGTGGAACAGCGGTCGCATTCATCGAGCAGTGAGGAGCAAAGAAAGCATTTCGGCAAGACTAACGTTGGTGAAAGTATCGGACACGCTCGACCCGACCTTCAAGATCATCTGCAAGATGCCATTGAAGCAGATCTCCCCAATTTCGTCAGCGGGAGCAATATTAGAACAAGTTTATACCGATATGGAGTTAACTGCAAAAGACACAGTCTTCTTAAAATCTTTCTCTTTGCTTTAGAACCCCTTTTTTGTGCATTGTTTAATTGCCATTTTGTAATGTCATATTTATACCGCTATAAACTGATCAATGACTAAACTGTTTGTCTTGGGGGGCATTTCCATGGGCAAAGCACGTTTCCCTCACTATTCCCAGCGGGAAGAAGCAGTATTTGAGACCAGAGTTTGAATCAGCTAGGAGGGGGGGGAAAAGAGCGGCCATCGGCTACGGCCGATGGCCGCTATGTTTCGTGCCATTCATCTTGTTTGTAGTTTGTGAGAGCCTGTAGTTTAATAAGTAACAGCACTACTAGTAACGTATATCATGTATGCTTGTTCCATTTTCTTATTCACTATTAGTATGTTCTCGATCAATGAACTATTATATCTCTAGTCTACGTGCAGGGGACATTATAAGGACAGGGTAGGGAAACACCCCGGACTCTCACTCTATCATTTCATGTTGTTTTTAGGAATGTTTTCACTTGAAACTTTTCTCTTTTTTTTTGATAAAAAAATGCAACCGAATCAGATGTGGAAGTACTTCTTCAACTAGTTTTTGGTAGCGCTGTTGAGATACAAATACCAGTAAGCAGTTTTAAGGTGAAGACTTGGTCATTGAAGGATCAATGTCAAGTGTCTTTGAACGGCTGTTACGACTGTCTTTCTGGGCCAGTGACGATGATAACTTGCAGAAGCTCATCAACCTCACTGCTTGCCAAACTCATTTGCGATGGTCATCAATAGAATAGCGTTATTTGCACACCAGAGGAGGAAGTCAACGAAACACGATCATTTTTCAACCGATCCTCAATAAATATTGATTGCTTTGTAATCTTTGCTGGAGAAAGCGTTCCTGTATCCCACATTGGATCACATTTTTGCTTAGAGAAGTAATATGCTTCAAGTAATGTCTTCACAATTCCGAATACGAAATAGTCATCCCCTAGTGAAAATTTTCTAAGTAAAATTTGTACTAGTCTGTATAACCTGATACAATCATCCTTTGTTCTGATGATTGTTGTAATTCTACTATGCATGGTAATCGTCAAAAAATTTATCGATTCTATATTCTCAGTAAGAATCCCCTCAGAAGAAGTAAAACCAAAAAAAATTTTATAGGAGGATCCGTAGGAATTGACAATATAATTTTCGCTTCTCTCGTCGAGTTTCAGAAGTTATAATATGCATATTGATCGGCACAATTCAAGTTTAATAATCTGATTAGACATGTTTTTTAAAAAAAATAATCAAAATAGATTTTTCTTGTTTTAGGGAGTGTAGTTAACCTTTTAGCCATGTCTAAATGTAGCTAACTTTTTGCTGTTTAAATGTAGCTAACCTTTTGTTATGTCTAAATTATGCATGTTTTTTTTCTTTACACGTAAAGTACCTATGATTCACCTCGTTGCTAAAAATATGTATTTCCGCTTTCTACCAATACTTAAAGGTTCGCTCCTTCCCCATTGCTTCATTCTCGTTTTACTATTTTGTTAGTTTTGATTTGGTATTTATATTAAAATGAAGGTTTAATTACTCAAGTTTGAGATCCACAACACACGATCTCGAGCATAATTTCCTTGCTTTATGGCATTTGCCGAGGTAGAGTTTCACAGAAAATCATCTCAGAGCCTTGGACAAAGCCGTGGAATAACAATTGCTTTGTTATCAGGAAAACGCGAAACAAACCCATTGGCTTCTCCCGAAACACACCCATTGCATTTCTCTCGGCCAAAAACCGGGATAATATTAGTACAAAATAATCAGAACAACTGGAACCTTGCAGTGACTAAAAAAGAGGAATATAGCGCAGTAAAGCAATGAAAATTTGTAGTAGGATTACCACAACTGTTTGTAAACCTATAACCCATTTTTTCTTCGATTTGCTCTATTTCTCACTTTTTAAAGTGAAACGCTCGTGATCATAACTGCGACTCCACATATTGTCAAGAATTACGTTTTTCACACTGTGCGATAAAGATTATTAATAATCGTCGAATGATAACTCTTTTCAAGTTTTTAGACTAAGAATCGGGATTGTTCAAAGTAAACTAACTCACCCCCTTCCTTCCAAAATAAACGGGAAAGCATTCACTAATTTAATTGGGTTAAAACACAAAAAAATAAAAGATTTGACAAAACCGGACAGAAGCAGGCTCTTCGACAATGTAATCTGGTCAATTAAGACATAACCAGTAGCGTTTTGGAGAAGCAGCAAAATTCCCGACAAAGGAGATCCTATAGAATAACCGACTTCTGGAGGAAAACCGGTCAATTACTTACGAAATAGTTTCAAATGCGTCCTGCTTAAACAGCCGAAAAGACACCGCCGAACAATAAGGGTGACAAGCGTTGAATAAATGAAATCAGAACGACCACCAAGTATCGATATTACACGTTGACGTTTTCTGTTATGAGTATATCTTACAGGCCAGGAAATTTTTTTTTTCAAACGTAAGACCGTCAAAACTAATGACATCTAAAGCGAGCATCAAAAGCTTGAATAACCTATCTTCGATCGATATTCCACATTGTTTGCTTTTTGCAAAATTCTCCATCACAAATTCATAAGAGTTACACTTGTAACGAAACTGGAGATCGCGATGAGGAATGAAAAAACGGTCGTCGGAAAGTGATCAATAAAAGAGTGGCAATTAGATCCACTACATCGTTTGATAAAAGTTTATCCAAATATTATCTTTTTCGCAACCTATTTTGTTTTGTTGTAATTTCTTCCATTATCTTTTTGCTTCACATTGTATTAAGCTTTAATTTGGGAATGCTAATGTTTCCCTTTTCCCACGCATATTTTTTTGTGTCTAAGCGGGTTCACACTTCTGTACGTAGCACTCTTCTCCCGCTGGACAGACGAAAAATAGTAACAAAGGACAAGATGAATAGGAGATGATAGACCCAATCGGCGGTTACAGGGAGAATTGATTAGCAAGAAAGCTGTGAATACAATGTGTCACCCTACCCATTCCTCAACCTTTTGGCGACTGCTCTCTAACCTTTTCCTTAACCCTTCATTCGAAAACAGATAGGCCGATAGAGTTTTTTCTCAGCCCTTACTTTTCTCTTTCTGCGCTCTTCACCGCGCTATCCACACTTGGTTTGAGAACAGACGATTTTTATAGTGTCTTTATATTCTGTGCACACTTTTCTGATCTCCCCTCTTATTCTCTCCGATAGAAGGCGAAATTATATGTAGATTCGAACTTCAAAAAATGTCTCTTAGCTCTCAATGAGAAGTCATTCACTGTAAATCCTTTAGCTAGGTCTGATGTTTGATGGGCCATTCAACCATCCATGTTCCGTCTTAATTCTTCATTGAAGTTTTCATGAACTTTGTCTCGACTTTCTCGTTTTCTGACAGCGCTTCTTCCGTGTTTTCTTGTTCTTCTTCAATGGCTAAGAAGTTTTTGACTGCTTTTCCGAGCTCTCCATGGTCAATTTTTTCTTCCGTCCGCTGAAACTCTGCTTGTACACTCAGTGTGTATTGCTCAGGAGTGTCTTCGCTCAGGAGTGTCTTCTTTCAATTCTGATTCTTCTTTCAGAGAGAACATCGCGACACTTTGTTTCGTGGCCCAACCTTCTTGGTTGTATTGATGTCCATACGGAACGTACCCCGTCCTTGATGGGACCAGCAGTAGTCCACTTGGCAACCTTTTGGTATTTATCTGCAACAACTCGATGCTCAGATTTCCTCCAATCAACAACTGTGGCTGCTTGCCTTCTTCATAATTTGCTAACTTCAAGTTATTCTTCTTTATGAACTTCTTGTCTTTCGTACTAAGTTCAAGATTATTTTGGTCCATTATCAATGGCTCAGGATGCGGGTAAGCCTTGACTTTGAGAATCTTTTCTCCTGCTCTGATTTCAAAACTCGATTCTTTCGAGATCCGGGCTCCGGAGGAGCTTCCTTCCAGTCCCACGACCATGATCGGTGAAATCGCTGTTGTTCTCATTTTTAGCCTTTATATATTTTATCTACACTTGTCAGTGCAAAAACAAACATTCAAAAACCACAGATAACAATGGTGTCTTTAAGAAGCAAAGAAAAAAAAAAGAAAAGAAATCTAAGACAATTCTTGTAACAATTTATTACAGAGCGCGTCATAGTGTCTAATAATTACATCCATATGTCTGCTGATTCGAAACGGAAAGACTAAAGTGTATCAATGATATTGATGACAGCTTTTTTAAAAACGTGTTCACTCGGAACATTCAACACATCTCTCGATAATCTAGTGAACATACGTGCTACCCTTAATGAGAAACAATGGAAACGGGCCGTATTCTGTGTTGCTTCGACATACAAACCGTTAACATTTGTCCGTGTAATCGGAACCCATTTGAAGAACTTTTCCTTCGCGACAATGGAACTATTGTTGTAAATTTTCCAACCCATCATAAGATCCGCGACTTTCCGCCTGTCTATCAAGGAAGAGAGACCTAGGTTAGCCAATCGACAAGAATAAGAAGGAAGTGCACGTGGATAATCAGGATTAGGAAAGCATCGGTAGTATACAATACGAGTAAAAGCTTCAAGTACTTTCTCGATAATTTTGCAGTCTTTTTTATAATATGGATTCCAGAAGCAAGATGCAAATTCTAGATGAGGAAGTATATATGTGGAAAAGCATTTGAGTAGAATAACTGGGTCGTTGATGGGAACAGCACGGAGGAGTAATACATGGCTGCCGTTGCTTTGCTCACTCGATCTTCAACAGCTGGGCCTCTGCGCAATGATGAGACAACTTGTACTCCCAGGTCGCGAACTTGGTTGACACGTGATAACAGAACATGGCAGATTGAATAGGAGGCGATGAGAGATTGGTACCCTATATGCAGATGAAGAGTTTTACTGGGAGACAAGGAGAGTTGATTACATTCACACCAAACAGTAATAGCATCGAGTGCAAGTTGTAGTTCTTGACTTCGCTCTAAAAAGGTGTCTTTGTTATAAGACACATACACTTTAATATCATCGGCAAATGCTTGGAAATGCACATTAGGGAATTGAGCTAGTACATGGTTCAAATCAGTTATGTATAAGATGAATAGCAGGGGTCCAAGAACAGAACCCTGGGGAACCCCTGATGTCACATTAAATTGAGGAGAACGAGTCCTACCAATGCGAACTGAAAAAGTGCGATCTGTCAAGAAGGATTCCAGCAACAATAACAATTGAGATGGTATACCATAATGTCTACACTTGTAGAGAAGCTTAGGAATACTAATTGTATCGAAAGCTCGAGAAAAATCGAGATATATGACATCGGTGGAAAGTCCACTCCCTAGCGCTCTCGTCCAGTCTTCCTCACACATCAATAAATTGGTGACAACAGAAGCCTTCTCTCGAAAACCGTGCTGATAATTAGACAACACATCGAATCTTTCTAGATGCTCTATAATAGTCTTACGAAGTAGGCGCTCTATTGTCTTCGATGCAGGGGACAATATCGATATGGGCCTATAGGAAGAAGGAGACGAGGGTTCTTTGCCTTGTTTAGGAATTGCGGTCACAAAAGAATGCTTCCAAATAGCAGGAGTCGAAGATGTGATAAGACAGAAGTTGTATATGTGGGATAGAGGAACCGAAAGCGAAGAATGACACATTTTGAACACAAGCTGAGGAATTCCATCGGCACCGGTACTACCCGTGTATTTCAATTTAGACAAAGCACGTGAAATAGTATACGGAAGAAAGATACTTAGATTAGTTTGAGGAAGAATGGGATCTCCAGCGGGGCGGGGTAACAAACCGTCATCATGGGTAAAGGAAGAGGCAAACTCAGCTGCTAGTAAGTCACATTTACTTTGAGAGTCAGTCAAAACAGAACCATTTCGATCAATGAGAAAACGAGGAGGATTGGGTTTGGGACGTGTGAGAGAAGAGATATGCCGGTACAAATTACGAGAGGATGTGAGCCTTTTCTTGAGGCAGTGCTTATTCCACTTGTTGATTTGTTTAAGTAGATCACAACTAGCTTTTTCATACAGTTTTCGAACAAGTGGGTAACGAATATTGCGAAATAGTGCATCTCGATAAGAGATCAAACTACGAATATGGGGTGGATAGGCAGAGAAAGACGAGCGAGGGGCCTTCATTGGAACATACAAGGACAGAGCGTGGTGGAGGAATAGTAGGAAGCGAGAGTAAAGGTCATCTACACAAAAGAACATATCGAAAGCAGCTTCTCAATCTATAGAGGACAAGTAATCATTCAAAGCAGAAAAATCAGTTCGAGAATAGTCTGGAACATGTTCAACGTCGATACGGTCTAAGCATATATGTATATTGGTATCGAATCCTAAATGATCACAAGACGGAAATGAGGGAATAATACGGGACTCGGAGAAAAGAGAAGGATGAGATGTAACGAACCAGTCAAGTGATCGGTTTTGGCGCGTTGGGAGGCGGCACAGAAACGAGAGGTTGAAGGAGGAAATCAGATAATGAATTATATTATCGGAAAGACTCACAGGAGGACTCAGGGAATCAGAATTGAAATCGCCCACCAGGAAGAAGGGATGATTAGATGTTGAGAAAAGGTCGGATAGAAAATCACAAAAAACTCTTGTCTGATCGGAACTATAACTGGGTGGACGGTAACACACAACAATTCGTAGAAAACAAACTGAAATAAGAACATCGATGGCTATGACTTCTGTACGAGAGAAATCTATTGCTGGCTTAGTAAAAGAGTATACATCACGAATAACAATGCAAACACCACCGCCTCTAGAGTCACGGTCCGTTCTCACAACAACATAAGGGAGATCTCCAACAATTTCACAATCCTTAATCCTACCATGGAGCCAAGTTTCGGACAACGCTACAATATCTGGCTGCTCAGCTTCTAGAAAAATTCGGAAGGCTGCTAGTTTATTACATATAGAGCGCATGTTAAAATAGAAGAACTTGAGAGAATTCTTACCCGGACATGATCTTAGTTTGACGGGAAAGAAGATAAAGGTCTAACAGTTTGCAGCCTCGAACGACGAATAGCGTCGGCTTCTGCTCTTGGTATCACTTCTCCATTGTAGACAACGACGTCTTTCCCCTCGGACACTAGTCTTCTTTTCTCTTGCCGAAGCAAGAACTCCTTCTCTCGCATTTCTTTGGTCAGACTTGGCCGAATGAAAATGTTTCTGAAGCGGTTGTCATTCCGAAGTGAAGAAGCACGTGCGAGAAGTTGCCGCTGAAGTGACTTCGCTGGAAGAATGACCTTCAGCGGTCTGGAGGCCGGTCGCCCATTAGAGTTGTGATTGATACCCATCCGAAAATGGGCCAGTCCGTGAACAGCTACGCCAGCTGCGTCGAGTAGCGAGAGAACCAGAGCGTTGTCATGAGCTGTTTGTGAAGAAGGGAGAGCAGTAGGATCCGGATGTTCTGGAGCCTTTTCGATGACAATAGATCGGAGTCTTTTGTCCTCTTCAATTTCGTGCTGGATTAAGTCGACGGTGGGGGACTGAGTGGAATGTATATCTGATAGTTTCTTGATGACAACAGCACACGTCTTCAGGAGTAGCAAGACGTGAGGAGGCAGGGAAGGCTTCTTTGCTTCTGATTCGGCAGAAATACAGCTGTCGAGTGCTGAAGTCAGAGCAGCAACTCCAGTAGGATCACAATCGTTGGAGGAAGTTTTTTCGGCTCGTCTTTTGGGAGGCATTTTGGGCAGTAAAGGCAGTAAGAGCACGGAAGAAATCGATACACAGAGCACTATGGACACTCACCGCTCGGTAGAGAGAACTGAGACAAGAATGAGAACTGAGACAAGAATGAGCCTTTCAACAAGAGTCTCGCTTATGAGGCTTGCGCATGCTCCGTCATCGAGCATTGCTTGCACCGTGTGCCATTGATCAGAACCCATAGTCTTGACCTGTACGTCCATTAGTAAGAGCCTGGACTGAGTTGGTTCAACACCCTTCTCTGAGAGCTCGTTCGTGGCACCTATAGTAATAGGTGGAGGAGGAGAATGGTAGGAAACACTTGTTTGTGGTACTGGTGCAATGCCGTTCATCTCTCTTATTCTGGTTTCTTGTGACCTGGCGTCGTTGGAGATCTGTGGTTGATTTCGGTTGTTTGAGAACCGATTAATTTGACATTCGAATCTTCCAATATTGTTCGGCCAGTTTGAACTACCATTGCTTTGCATTGTTCTTTGAGACAGCTGCACTCGCTCTCTTCCTGAATTCGAAGAGAACTTCTGATGCGTGCACAGCGTCACATGATGCTGCTTGCTACATTGAGCGCATCTCTGGGAACAATTCACTGCACTGTGGCCTTGCTGGGCACATTTAAAACACCATCCTTTTTGGAAAAAGATTTCTTTTCTTCGTTCGAAGGGCACCGTTCTGCGATTTCGTGACGTAGCGAATGAGTGTTTTCCGCAGAAGAGGCATTTCTTCGACTCTTCTATGGCCACTTGTACCGCGTGCACTTGCTTGCACCTTTCTCTCTGGTCTTTGCCAGCGGCGTCTCTTTCAACAGGTCTCGTGTAGTCTTCCACGAGAGTATTCATTGCGAGCTTCTCTTCAATCTTGAGCAACAGAGCTTTGAGACTAAATGGCTTCATGTAGAGCCTCCATTTAGTTGCTTCTGTTCTGGTGTTCTCGGGGAATTTCATTATCAATTCTTCCACCAAACATGTGTTTGCATTCGCACTTTCATCTTTCGTTTCTAGTACCTCAACTACACTAGGCATTTCTCTGGTTGCTTGTAGTTGTGCTTTTGAAGAACTGTTTTCAATCTGAACTTTTATCAGTTTGTTTCTGATTTATTCCATCTGCAGTTCTGGATTTCCATAGGCTCGCTCTAGCCTTTGCAATGTGATTTCATAATTACTCGCAGTCGGTCGCAGGTGTTTGATCATGTCCAGCGGCTCACCGGTGAGGTAGGAGCGTAGGTGCAGAAAATTGCCTTCTTGGCTCAGATTCCTGCTCGAATCTATCGCTAGTTGGAAGTGCGACCGGAATACTTGATATTCTAGCAATTCTCCCTTAAAGATCGAAATCGCCAGTTGCGATACTTTCGTATGATTGCCTTCGTGTGTTCCGGGTGATCTTTCTTCTTGGTGATGATTTCTCACTGGGCTTTCTTGTACTATTTCTTCTGAACGGAAAATGTGCCCTTTGTTTATGTTCTCTGCAGTGGGAACATAAACATTACTCATGTCTCTTTCAACCACCGAGTGGTTTTTTGACAAGCATCCCACTCGCTTCTCATCTTCCTCTCTTTCACTCTTTAGAGTTGGAATTCTGTCCGCGAGAATTTCCAAGCACTGACTGCCATTATCGATAATGCATTCAAGCTGAGTGATGACCGAGAAGAGATCATAATCTTTCTCGAAGCTCTCTTTATCTTTGTCGAGTTCTGGCTGTATATCTTCGTCTGCATTTGTAGATATACCTTATTTCTTTCCGCGGGTTCGGAGACCCTTTTTCCTTTTTTTCTTTCCGCGGGTTCAGAGACCCTTATCCTTCCGCGGGTTCAGAGACCCTTATTCTTTCCGTGGGTTCAGAGACCTTCTTTCTTTCCGTGGTTGGGCTCCGCCGCCCTTCTAGAAGGTGAGAAAAAGAGGGAGAGAAAAGAGGGAAGCAAGAGAAAGATATAAAGAGAAAAGAGTGAGGAAGAGAGAAAAGAGCCTGGTTGCTTGCAGCTATGATTGATAGCTCTTAGGACAATGGTGTTGCGAAATTGCAACAAACTCAATTAGAAATCGTGATTTACCATGGTATAAACATTCTTTTCGTTTTGCTATTTTTCGTATATTTTATCAATGGCATTCTCTTTCACTTATTTGATGTGCGTGGTTATCGTTTTTCCCAGAGTAAACTTCTCGTTTTTTTCTCTCACATTGTTTTTCTTCTTTTTTAAAGATTGTCTGGGCACCTAAAATGCCGCATCAAAACTAAAGGAGTCGTGGAGTCTGATTAGGCAGAAAAAAAGACTTCCAGTAATGAACACCAGTGAAGGCTTCTCCGCAAAAAAGTTGGCTTTTTATAATTTTTGCTTTCTTTATGGTGTTATTTGTCTCCTTTTCTAAAAAATCGCTATACAAAACAGGATACGATACATGTCGCTTTTTAGCTCACTTGAGACAGCTATTTTGTCATATGTTGGACAACTGACGTAGTGAGCGCCAGTACTTTATCACTCAGTTTGCTGACGATCACTTAGTCTCCGATTATAGAGGTGAGAGATTCCTCCTGCCAGGGCACTAAAAATACTGTAAGGTTTGTGAGCATTCCCCGGACGTCAAAAAAAGGGTAGGAAGAAAAAGAAAGAAGAAATAAGGAAGAGAAGCCAAAAAGAGCAAAAAGAGGAAGAAGAAATAAAGAGTGAAAAGAGAGAAGACATAAATAAACAAATAATTTTTTTTAAGAGAGAAGAAAAGGAATATGAGTATTCGAAGAAAAAGAGGAAAATAATGACCAAACTTTTAAGTTAATTTCGAAAGGAGATGAGTAAGTAGCGGCAGAAAGTTCGAACGCGAGATTGCGGCAAGCGGCAGAGCGAAGGTCAGTCCCCGTACTTTCAGTGGGTTTTCGGGACAGCGTCCCGAATACTCTTCTCAAGAAAAAGTTAACCCTATCGCTTCGTCGTTCATGATCTCACCGCAAATCGAAGTTAAGTTATCTTAACTTTGCGGATAGAAAAGAAATAGAGAGGTATTTCATTCAAGATTTTACTTCATAGCGAGGGCAGATACCCTGGCCCTTTGTCGCCTTCTTCTCTTTGAACTTGAAAGAATAAAAGCGAGTTTGAATAACGCTTAAGAGTGCTGCGCTGACATACGAAAAGAGCAGAGGCCTTTGTGTTAAGGTCACAATACTGAATATGAGGGAAAAGTCGTTCTGCCATTTGTTACCACGTTTTACGAAAAGAACAGTACTTAGTATGGATGTCTAAAGAGAAAAGCGATCAGAGAGGAACAATGCGTCATTCCTTAATCCTCTTACTATTTGTCCTATACTTTCTATCTCTACTTCCGAACCATCGTTCCAAAAACAGATGCATTAGTTATTCTCCCTCCTCCCTCCCTCAAGTTTCGTTCTCTATGCCCGTCTCGAGTCTCTCCATCTCCAGATAATTAAAAGGTTCATAATCACTGCCGAAAATTTGATGTGATTTAGGAATTCTGTTTAATTTCGCGAAGGCTCTGTGTGTGAGGTTGATGCGTCTGTGACCTAAAATAATAGTGTGTATATCGATCCAATTTTTCTCTGACTACAAAGAATCACTCCAGCTGATCCTTATCTTTCTCTCTCTCTTTTTTCTCTCTCTCTCTCTTTTTATCTCTTTTCGTAGTTTAAAGAAGTCGTTTTGGAAGATAAAAAACCCTCTTGTCCAGTTGCAAAGTGCCTCCCAATTGCGAGGAATCATGTGTTAGCTAACTCAGTGAGAAGATCATCACTTGGAAGGCGTGGGTTCGATTTCTGCCAAGTGCACAACATTTGCAAGTTTTTTGGCAAGCGTGATAGGTTTCTCTGTTCACATCGAGGCCGAACAAAAGTTTTTAAGGTCTAGTACTAGTGCTATTACTAGACAAAAGTTAAAAAATACTCGTGAGATTATTCATGTTCGTGTTCATACTCCTTGCCCTTTTCTCTCGAATCATACGGCCGATATTAAAAAACAAAAAAATAGAATTTATTGTACATACAAATATAAAAAGTTTCATACGCAATATATTGTCATCTCTAGATGAAGATAAGAAGGAAACTTGGATGTAAGACATCCTTCAGGGAGAACAACAGTAGGATGAGGAGACATGCCTTGACCAATCGCTAGATGTCTCTTTGTCACTGTCTCTCTGCTGGTTAGACGGTTCAATGAGAGGGATGGAGCGTTAGAAAAATAGTGGTCCCCAGAGATTCATTGGGAATGCACTTAATGCACTGTGAGTGCACTCATCTCTAAATCAAAATAATCAAAATATTCATCAGATAGTATCATAGTTTTTAATATCATAGTTTTTTCCCTTTTTTTCTCACTTAATACATTGTGAGTGCACTCGTCTCTCGATCAAAATAATCACTCTACTTGAACCGTCTAACCAGCAAAGAGACAGTGACAGAGAGACATCTAGCGATCGGTCAAGACATGTCTCCTCCTACTGTTGTTCTTACTGAAGGATGTCTTACATCCAAGTTTCCTTATTATTTTCATCTAGAGATGACAATATATTGCCCTATTCTAAGAATATGTATATTTGCAAACCTATACCTACGAATGATAAATATGTTTTCATTCATTTGATGTTACATAAATTGCCGAAGTGTTCTGTTCGACTTCACAACTTTTTGTTGACCTAGCCGAAACATGATCTCAAATACTAAACGTGGAATAACTAAAGTTTGTGATTCTGGAAAATTCAAGATATATAAGTTTTCAAAAATTCACCACGTCTGATTTTTCGACAACCTCAACTTTGCGATCCGAACGCATGTTAACCTTTCCTTTTTAAACATGTTTTTGTATATAATTTTTTCTTCACTTTTACATGTTTTTATCGTATGAAGTGCTCGCAAAGAAAAACAAATTAACCTTTCTTGAATTAAGGATAGGGTCAACTGTAACCGATAAGATACGCAAGCTAACAAGACGCGCCGAAGCGACAGCTCGTTGCTTGCGGGAGGATCTTCAGGAGGTCCTCTTTCTATAAACTTGAAAAAGTACTCACTGTTTGAGAATATCACTTCCTAAAATCAAAAACATGTCTAAAAATCAACCTTTGCCTCTAGAGCCATTAATGTATGGAACAACCTCCCTTATGAAACCATTTCAACAACTAATAGCGGAATAAAGAATTTAATTTAATTGAATAGAGGTCCTGGACGTGTTTGAACGTCTCCGGCAAGACGGCAAAGGGGAGGATGCGCCCGCACCGCTCACCAGCGCTGACGACTCCTACGCGAGACGCACCAGCCCTCCGAAGAGCACGCTCGCCGTGCCATCACCATCCAACATGTGTGTTCGGTCGAGCACACATATTCGCCCTCTGGCCTGCAAGAAGCCGAAAAAGGGTTGGGAAAATCTCCCCGCCCTGGGAGAACCCATCAGGGGGTGTCCTTGTAAATAGGGAGACCCCCGGGAGGGGGGAGTCTTCAACCAATCGCCGTACCACACCCGCGATCTAATAAGGAGGGTGGACCTCTTCGGGAACCTCTTCAGGGTCGTGGATCTCTGCAATGCAGATTTCTACGATCCCCGGATCCTTCAGAAACACGGCATCCCCCACCATTTCCTCCGAGTTGCTCAGGGTTGCCCATCAGAGACCATAATCAACCGGGTGTATGAAAACTTTAATGATTTCATGTTAAGAAGAAAGGAGGCGCAAGTGCTCCTAATACGTTGCCCCCGTGTGAATAGAGGGGCTTATGTAGCCGCTAAGGTTCTGATGAATTACTACCGCATCAGCGCCCAGTAAGCCCTTAGGGAGGTGGACGAGGCTAGGGGAGTCCCTATGGAGGACTTTAAAAAGGAGCTGTTAGGTATATATTATTAGACATTGATGAATATTGAATCAACTATTTTTTTCTAATAACCACATATGTTTTATCACTAGCTCATTTGCTACATCTTATTCTCGCCATTGTTAAAATTAGTTGATACGTATGTTTCTCTTTTACAAGCTTCGCCTTTAAAAGTTTTTTTGTTCTGAACTGGTATGTTCTGTAGTTAATGAAAAAAATTGATTAACCCAAGTCTGGTTCATTCCGCAAATGCGAAAGAATACACAACCAGATGTGTGTTCTTTACCGCAAAGAGTACAGAGAGATTGGCGCAACACGCGAGTAATGGAGAAAAGGTTGCCCTACAACAGGTTGGAGAGGCCTTCTTGATACATATGTACATATAAGTGGTTTGAAAAAAAGATTTATTGCTTGAGGGGTTGATGACTTCATCATCCAGCACTTCGAATTTGGAAAAAGGTTTTTAAAATATGTATTAGAGAGTGGCGAGAAAAAGTCTGTTGGATTGAGAGGGGAGAGACGTTTAGAGAAATATACCCTTGAAAGAGGGTGAGTAATAGGTGTAGGGGGAGAGAAAGAGAGGGATAGAGAAAGAGTGTGTAAAAAAGAGAGACGGTTAGAGAAAAAACCATGAAATTCAGTAATTACATACTCTGATTCCAACGGATGAGATTTGAACGTCCTCAAAAATGGCCCTTCAATTTTAACAGGGTGGAAATATTCCCTTACTGTATTCAGAGTGATTTTAGCATTGTGTGGTAACCTTTTTCTTTATTTTTACCACAACAGATGTAAAAATAAAAGAGTTAGACATTTGCGAAACGCTCTCATCGTAGGAACTTGAGGAAAACGATTTGCTAGTGTATAAATCATACCTACATCACCACCTCAAGTCTTGTATGAATAGTTGAAAGCAATCTGAATGCCTCGTTTACTTCATCATGTCTAGGGATAAACTTTCTCTCATGGCTGAGAAGGGCATCGTGAAAGTTGTTGATTCTTCTACTGACTATGAAGCTCTCATCAAGAAAGAGAGGAAAATTGCGATTACCTGGTTGCTATTAGGGAGACTGGCATAACTCTATTAGGGAGACTGGCATAACTCTATTAGGGAGACTGGCATAACTCTATTAGGGAGACTGGCATAACTCTATTAGGGAGACTGGCATAACTCTATTAGGGAGACTGGCATAACTCTATTAGGGAGACTGGCATAACTCTATTAGGGAGACTGGCATAACTCTATTAGGGAGACTGGCATAACTCTATTAGGGAGACTGGCATAACTCTATTAGGGAGACTGGCATAACTCTATTAGGGAGACTGGCATAACTCTATTAGGGAGACTGGCATAACTCTATTAGGGAGACTGGCATAACTCTATTAGGGAGACTGGCATAACTCTATTAGGGAGACTGGCATAACTCTATTAGGGAGACTGGCATAACTCTATTAGGGAGACTGGCATAACTCTATTAGGGAGACTGGCATAACTCTTCGTCGAGCTTGGAACGGTGAAGAAGAAGTACAACAAATTGATAAATTCTACTTACTCACAGATGAATCTGATAATGTATTTGTGCATTTTCTACCATTTAAATGATCGAAATATGTATCTCGATCGAGCGAAACTTCTCATCAAGAAGTTCATTACAAACGCAAGAGAAAATGACTGGAGGAAAATATTGAGGTTTTTTTCATGTTTCTATCATATATTTACCACATTGACCGTTGTCATCGTTGTGTAATGGGAGATTAAATTGAGTGATGGGATTAAATTTTTAAAATGTACAGGGCTCATCGTTAAATACTCGCCTGCTCTGGTTAGTTTTCTTCTTTTTTTTCCATAAAAAATGTGAGAAAGTAACGTTCAACAGTTAATCTCTTCACATTCTAATCTAATCTCTAACCTTTTCTATAAACGTGGGTAGTATGGCATTAAAACTGACATTGTAGCATTATAAGTAGTAAGTTCATTGAAGTTAGGAAAGGCTTTTGCTCAGGGGAATTCCAGGCTCATCTTGTTTTACTTACGATTTTACCGTTGATAGTTTGTAACTGTATGTAGATGGAATATAATATTGTAATGTTACTGCAAAACATAATGCAAATCGCTCTATGAGCTCAGTTGATAACGAACTAATTCAGCTTTGAAGCTATTTTCAACTTTTGTCTCTTTTTTGTTGTTGTACAAACTTAGAACCTATATGATTGACTGTTCTCAAAACTCCATCAGTTGAAATGAGTTATATGATGAATGTGCCGCAAATTTATAGGTGTTCGAGTTTGAAACTAGGGTAAACTCATGACCGTTGTCATCTTTGTCAATACCTGATTTTTCATTTACCTGCTTTTTCATCAATACCTGCTTTCTCATTGACTGATTTCTCTGATGCTAATGAATAAAAATATAAATTCGATAGTACCTGACCAAAGTACACGTATTCTCTTGCGATCACCGCTCTTCGCTCCCCGGAGACACTTTAAAAATTCCCTAGCTGGTCCTCTTCCTGAAATTCCCCGGATCATCTGTATGGGGGGTAGCATTACCTCATTCTAACTTTAGATGCAACTGATTACAGTTGTTCTGGCTGAATTTGAGTGGCCTCCGTCACATTATTACTTTTATCCTAATGTGTTATGACTTAGTTTTTTATTGAGACATACTAAATAATCTGAATTAATTCGCCTAACTAGTGTAATGCCTTTCCATCTTTCTGATATAATTGATCGCTTCGGGTATTTTGCATGTCTAAATTAAGTTTATCGTGTTACAACGTGATGGGTTGAGTCTATTCAACTTTCATTTAGCTGTTTTATGAATCTCTCTCGCATTTTTCTCATTTTCTCTGTGTTGAACTAGGCATACCCCAAGGTAGTGTGTGTTGGGGCCTCTTCTCTTTATTTTATATAAAAATGGCTTGCCTACCCACCTCTTAAATGGAGCTCACTGTATACTTTTTGCAGATGACGCGAAAATCTACATTGCTAACGACTTTGGTTCACTTCAGAGTGCTGTAGACGCTTTGCATAAATGATCCTGTGCTTGGGGTTTGAGTATATCTCATTCAAAAACGGTCTTTTTGCCTATAGGAGCCTCGCAACCACCTTATTGTCTTACTCTCCAGTATATGAATACAAAAAAAAGATAATTTTCAGCTAACTAATTTTATGAAGTGGAGATTGATTACATTGTTATAATTCTTTAACTTGCTCATTTATGAAGTGCTGGTTGAATACATTCTTAGAAAATTTTTTCAATTAAGTTATGAAGTTGTGATTGAATACATTATTTCAGAATTTAACTTTCTAATTTATGAAGAGGGAATTGAATACATTGTTAAATTTTTTAACTTACTAGTTTATGATGTGAGGAATAAATACTTTGTTATACTAATTTCAACTAACTATTTCATGAAGTGGGAATTGACTTTTTTAAATAATAACTTTTTAACTACCAGTTTATAAAGTGGTGATTGGATATACATTGTTAGAATAACTTTTTTTTAGCTTATCATTTAATGACGTGGGGATTAAATACTAGTTTTTAACTAACCAATTTATTAAGTGGTGATTGAAATGTTGAATTATGTTGAACTCTTGTTCTGTTTTTCATTTAATTCGTTGTGATGCTTCTCGAGCTCACTGGATATGTTGTTGTTGTTGTTGTTGCCGGCGAGCATCCCGCATCGAAGACTTGGTTATGAACACTCTCTTTAATGAGAGAAGTTCTCGTGTTCTTCGGACAAGATGCGTCCGGAGAAGGGTTTTGATGTCCTTTGCAGTCCTGAGACTGTCATGCTGCACCTTGTGAAGGCGGACATCGTTGTAGCAACCTGTTCATGCTATAGGCCTTGTGAGTGGGTGGTCAAGCCGGCCTAGCATCGTTTTGGGTGGGAATAAAGACGTCTCGCCTGTCGTTGACCGGAGATAGGCAAGAGGCTATTTGACTGGCGCCTCAACTCGCCATTGAAAAGTATAGGGGAGTATCGGCTGATGTTTTGTCCGGTGGCATGCCCAGGCCGGTCCGGCATCGCCCTCCTTTGACGAGCTATACTACCCAGTTTTGGTCCGCGGCGGGAACTCACTGGATATACAATGTATTCGTACGCGTGATGTCTCACTGTTTCCTAATCATAATTTAAGAATAGATGCGAAAGAATAGAAATATATTTTACATTCAATTCTTTACATTTTTTCCTTCTTGTTGATTACTTTTCTCTCTCATTTCTTAAGTTAATTTCTACACTTATTTGACTTGTTGCTTCCGATAAAACTTTGTTGTTAATTTCTGTGTTCTTTATTCTACAATCCCGATATGTTACATCACTATGACGTATTCTTACCGCAAAAACTAAAGAACGTTACCGGAGCGGTTTGTAGATAGCTCTCTTCCATAGATCGTCTCGAGTGATTACGGACTTAGAGGATAGAGAGCATGATGAGTCATTATTTATAATACTGTATTCAATGAAAGTGCGGAAAATACGAATAGTTAGGATATATGTATAAAACCTTAATTTGGAATGATATGCCCGAAAGACTTTTTCTTTTGCTTCATCACAAGTCATGTCCTTTTTGAGAAACATTTGAGAATAAGTTGTCATATAAATTAAAATTTCATGTGTTTATTATATGCTTTCTCTCTTTTCGATGTATGCTCACCTTACTATTTATCTACTGTTTTAGAGATTCGATTAAACCTTCTTTTCAACTCCGTTACAAGTTCTCTATTATGATTGATAACCTTCGTTGTTATCTCTTAACTTCTGTTCAGCTGATTTATATGTAAGCTCAACTGTATCGCTCAACTGATGCTTCAAATCGCTTAGTTGTTTTCTAACATACCACTTCATATTTATAAACACTGTACGGATAAAGAATTGAAATAGATTTCTCTAAATTAAAATGTTTTTGTCTTGGTGATCTTTTCTCAGAGTTTTGCACTATTATTTCTTTTTTATCTAGTTACTAATTTATGAAGTGATGATTGAATACATTGTTGTGAGAATTTTTTTAATTGCTAGTTTATGAAGTGGGGATTAAATACATTGTTGTAAGAGTTTTCAACTTATTAGTTTTTGAAGTAGGGAATGAATACGTTGATATACAAATTTTTTACTAACTAGTTTATGAAGTGTTTGTTTTTAAAAAAAGTTGATTGAATACATTGTTGTAAGAATTTTTTTGAAACTTACTTTCTTATGATGTCTTGATTTTTTTAATTGAGAAGCGGGGATTGAATACATTGTTATAAGATTTTTTAACTTGCTCATTTATGAATTTTGAATAAATTGTTGTGACTTTTGAATACGATTGAATACAATCATTGTTATAATAAAATTTTCAACTAACTAGTTTATGAAGGTGTGATTAAATACATTGTTTTATAATAACCTTTTTAGTTATTTGATTTATGAAGTGGTGATTGAATACAGCGTTCTAATTTTTTTAAACCTTACTACTTTAAGAAGTGGTGATTAAATACGTAGTTATAATAACTTTTAACTAAATAATACATGAAGTGGAGATTAAAAACATTGGTTTAATAGTTTGTTTTTTAAAACTATGTATCGATCTTCTTCTATCTCCTAATAGATATTCACAAACCGAAAGAGTGGTTGTGATACTTTTTATCAATACGGGCTAAGAGAGTCCCTATAATCTCTGATTGAAAATGAGAATCTCTGTCAATAATCTGCTGAATATTGCAGCTTTTCCTTCATACATCAAGTTGAATTCTAGACTTGCTGTGTTGTTTCCAATGAATTGTGGTTGTTAATCTTCGTGCTCATCATCATGCAAATGTAAAATAATACATGTTGTTTCCTTCCTCTGATCTTCTCCAGAGATTGCGGACTTGGGGGGATTGAAAACATGATGAGTCATGCTCTAGTACAATGGAAATGCTGAGAGGGAGTGAAAAAAAAAGCATGAGGGGAGGTGCATATACAAAGTTTTTAAAATAGAACTTATAAAGTCATAGAAAATATGAAAGAAAACCTTAAAAAATAGTGGTATTTCTGTGATATTAAAATCACTACAAAGTAAACTTCAAATTAAAATGTTTAATAACAGAGGGGTTTTATAAGGAAAGAAGGAACAATTTATAAGTTTTAAAAATGATTATTAAAATAACTTTTTAAGTAACAAAATACTAAGCTATTTAGTTAATTTTCGTCTATTGCTTGTTTCGTCTTGTCTTTGAGATGACAAAATGTTGTTAATATTTGTGTTCTTTATTCTACAAAGGCGAAAGAATACATGACGTTTTCTTTACCGCAGATTTAAAGTTGCGGAGTAGGAGATGGCTTCCTTCCAAGATCGTATTCATAGATTATGCGTGTATGAAAACAGTGATTATTGGAAACACATGATAAAAAATTGTCTAATAAAAGATTCAAAAATACACATCGAAGAGAGTGTATAAAAAGTGTGTCTTTCTGAGAAAGATTACACTCTTAGAGAAAAACGCTAGAGAGCGTAAAAGAAAATAGCATGTAATATTGAGAGACGCAGATAAAAGCATCATGGATGGTTATGGTTTTTAAGAGATTCAGAGAAAAAATATCTGACAGAGTATAAATAGAGAAAGAGAGAAAGAGAAAGAGAAAAAGAGATAAAAAGAGAGAGATAGAAAGAGAGAGAGAGAAAGAGAAGGAGAAAGCGAAAGAAAGAGAGAGAAATAGAGAGAGAGATAGAAAGAAAGAGAGAGAGAGAAGAGAGAGAGATAGAAGAGAATGAGAGAGCAGAGCATTCTTCTCTCCTCCCTCATTCTTCTCTCCTCCCTCCTTCATGAACGGCTGCTACCGAAACTTCTTTCAATAAATGCTCATCATTCTTCTGCAACTCGTTACCCCGGAACTTCTGCTTTGAAACAGCTCCCAAATATCATGCTCGCCCTAGCCCGTTATTCGTAGAAGACAACTCAACCCCGTCACAATTACTCTGTTCCTCTATACCTTCCCATTCACCACATCATCCATCCAATGCGATGATAAAAAGGTAATATAATAATAAGAGAGAGAAAGAAAAGGAGAGAAGCGAGAGAGAGAGAAAGAGAGAGATAAAAAGAGAGCTAAGAGAGAGATAAGGATCAGCTTGAGTGATTCTTTGTAGTCAGAGAAAAAGTCTCTCGATATACACACTCTTATTTTAGGTCACAGACGCATCCACCTCACACAGCTCTGAGTGTAGAAAACAGGATTTCAAAATTAGTTCATTATTTTCAATTCCAGGTCGCATGAACAACGCACATACTATGATCACCCGAGCGAAAAGGGGCCCAGATATCGACTCAGAACTCGATCTGACCCCCCCCTTCCCCAACGCTCTCCCGGGGCAGTGTCGAAACCATTCAGTAAGATACTGTCGAGCGAAGCGAACCGAGATGAAGTGACTTTCAAAGACCCAGGCGAACTCCTTACTAGTCTTCCTTGTGATTCCAGATTCCGTGTGGCATCGGATTCAAAACAATCGTCTGCCTTTGCAGAAACAGTCTTGTATAATCACAATCTTCCTTGTGATTTCACATTCCGTGTGGCATCGGACTCAAAAGAATTCTCGCAGACCCACTCATACCGAGTGATAGTACTACCCTAGATTCAGCGATTTGGGCGAAACGGACTTTTTCGCCGGCAAAGGAGGTGTGAAGGAGGAGAGAAAGATATGTCACGCCCCTGTTACGAGACGATAAAGCAAGTGGAAGAGGAAGCGGAAAGAGGTCGAGCTCAGGATCTCGTATCCGAATGCGATTGTTATATTTATTGTCTGTAATGTTACTCTTGCTATGTATCGTTGCGCCGTTCTACTTTGTCAGATAAACATATCAATGACTAAACTGTTAGTCTTCGGGGGCATATTTATGGGCTAAGCGCATATCTTCACAGGTAGCGTAGTAAGGATAAGCTGAATTCGATGACCTAGAACTATCTACTATCCTTCTGAACTTGCCATTTTTGCGATTTCATTTCTTGTCGAGTTCCATCTTTAAATAACCTTCTGATTGCGAATCACCATCAGAATTAGTTTCTCCAACTTAGTTCCTCGTTCTTTCCTGTCTCTCTTTCCTATTTTACCAGTAGATGCCCTCGCTTCATAATAATCCTTAGCGTTTGTCCGTTTTGGTTCACGCATTAACTTTATTATTCATATGTCATTTCGAATCGGATCTACAGTAAGCTTGACTATGAACAGTAATCAAGCGATGACGACGCGTTCAAAGAAACCGTTCAACATTGAGTAAGTGAATCCCCCCCCCTGCGCCCTTCCATATCGGAGATCTGCGGAGAGGTAAATTTCGCGCTGCAAACGAAACTAACATCAGCCCCTCCCCTCTACCCAAACACTCACTCAGGGCGGAGCTCTGGATGAGTGAAATTTCGCCCAAACCACCAGCTTTCTTTGAAATAATAATGAGTTTTCTATAATGAGCTCACTTAGGCCAATCGTGACTGATTTTAGAGCAGTGCCAGTAATTGAAGAGGTACCTAATCTAGTGGTAACGAACGCAGGAACATTAGACGTAGTGATTGACGAAATCGACAACGTCATGGCTTAGGCAAAAGCTTTCACGCAGAGTGCACAACAGGCAATCTCACGAGAAGTCAACGAGTGCATGATGAGCATCACTCAGAGACTTGACAATCAACTGTCCGTAGTTAATGCGCTAGACGCATTCGGTAGATTCGATCAAAGTAGGGCCCTCCCAATCCTCACAGTCGTAAACGACATCGAATCGACGTTTTGGTTAAGACGGTACGGGGACCTCCTCCGAGAGTGATTTTCCTTACAGAGTGATTTTTTGTTCTCTTCTTAACCTTATGACAATCATAAAACTTAGTTTTCGAATGCACCATCATTTTCGTATCCTCAAACATAGTGTTTGCGAGTCCACCGGTAAGGGTAGATCGATCCATCGCATTTATTGATCGATCCATCGCATTCATTGTCCGGTAAAAGTCTCTAAGATGTCACGCTCAAGATCTCGCACCCAGAGGGTTTCAACCTCTCTTCAGGGGTCCAACGCCAGTGATCAAAGATTTGCGGGTGATTGGCGTTTCGGGTTCAGTGGTCAGAGACAGCAGACAATAAAGGCTCTCTCTATCCTTGGCCTCGGGTCTCCCGATTCAATAAATCAATATCTTATCATCTATATGTGTGTATTCCTATATTCTTATGTCGGTCCGGGGACGGACCTAAATTATAGGTTGTATAAAAAGCTTTTGTTATTTTTGTTACTTGCTTAATGAATGATTCATTTTCAATAAAAGACTCGTTGTAAACCGGTAATATTATAGATAATTTTGTATCCCGTTTTCGTTATACCTAATCGTTACATTGGTTTTCGGAAAAAATTATTTGGTCTCTTTTTCAGGACTCGGAGAGTAGCATGGACATAAGGCAAATTCACACGATTTTCTTGTTCCAGTTCCAGCTAGGCCGAAAAGCTGTCGAGACAGCTCGTGATATCAAGGTTGCCTCTGGCCAACTAACCAATAACGAACTACGGCACAATGGTGGTTCAAGAAATTCCGCAGTGGTGACGAGAGCCTCGAAGATGAGGATCGCATTGGTCAGCCTCGTGATGTTGACAACGACCATCTGAGAGTCTTATTCGAAGTCAATACACGTACAAATGTTCGAGAGCTTGCTGAAAAGTTAGATGTAACACCTAAGACAGTTTCCAACCACCTGAAAGAGATTGGGAAGTCGAAAAAGCTTGATATATGGAGGAGAAAGTTCGACAAAAAACAAACGGCCCTCCGAGAGCTGAACGAATTGGGGTACGAGACTCTGATCTCTCGCCCACCGACTATCATACCACTTTTACAAGGACTTGGACAACTTCCTGCAAGGGAAATGCTTCAAAAACCATGACAAAGCCAAAAATGCATTCAACGATTTCATCACCTCCAGAACTCCGGATTTCTACACTACCGGCATGAATAAAGTCGTTTCTCGTTGAAAAAAAATGTGTTGATTCCAATGGTTCATATTTCGATCAATAAAGTTATCTCTGAGCTGAGATGATTGTTTAAAGTAAACGGTTGAAAACCGCAAGAACTTTTTATAGAACCAATAACAGGGGGAAAATAGAAGATTTGTACCCCTCAAACATCACACTACTTTTCTTTATTCTTTATGTGTCTCTGATCATAGGCGAGAAACTGTTCATGCCGGAACAGTATAAATATGCCAATTGATGAGCAATCGGGAAGTTAAGAGCCCAGGGGCTTGGAGACCGAAGCCCTCGAGTTTCTCCATTTTGTTGTTTCTCCATAACTTCGTCTCCTTCAGTCTAATCCGTGAGGTAATGTATAGAATGATGTCCTAATTTTTGTTGGTGATGCAGACCTCGTTTCTTTACATGTGCTCTTTGCCAATATCGTTCACGCCATGCTTCCATTGTTATCACTCTTTATATGTATATACATATATATCGCATTCTTATAATTTTATGTATGCCATACTCTTCATCTTTCAATGTTGTTGGCGAGACATTTCATGCAGGAATAACAAGAAAGACACTTCGCTCAGGACGGGGTCACCGTGTGAGTTCTGTTCGTAATCCTGCAATTGAAGTTTACCGTAACCTAGTTTCTTGAATTGACCCTGATAAGAGAAAGTTAATGCGAGAACAAAGTTCTCAAAAGCAATCTATCGTTGTGAAGCGAGTGCATCTTTTACAGTATCAATCTGTCTAACCATGAGTACAGTCAAGTTTTAAATAAAATTTCTCTAATGTTCTGCTCTTTCCGTGCAAAGAAACCGGTCGCTGGATAACTTGTGAGTGTCTTTGAATATTTCTATGGGTGACTTGTTCTCTGGAAGTACGATTTTAACAGAGACGAGGGAAAGTTGACAATAAGGAACGTGCGAAACCTTTGGAATGGGGGTCGTTAGCATGAAAGTAATAGAAACGGAGGCGAAAGACGTAAGACTACATAGAACACCTGATATCGCAAAAATAAGCCTAGTGTAAGAGCAGCCGAGGATGAACAGTATAAAATTCGTTACTACCATTTAGAAAAATCACATCAAATCATATATGATATATGCCTGGAGGCAGAGAATCAGCAAGAAAGTACGAGTTTCTAGTAAAGATGTTACAATAGATCTCCTTGCTCTAAGTCTCTCTTGACACGGAGACAAGAACTCCTTTTCTGAAGAAGAACAGACTTTGGCTGAATCAAATCTTCTCTCCATCACCGTGGATAACAAGCAAGCTATTCAATTACTTAACAGAACCAGTTTTGGGCACTGATTCAACAATAGACATCTTTAAAAAAGAAACTGTTCATTTTCAATATTCGATAAATAATCACCGACAAGTTTTTGCATGAGGAACTTTTTTCTCTTCTGAATTTTTCTTCTTCTTCTTCTAAAACGACTCTTTTGAAGGAGCTGCTTTTTTGAGTCTCACTTTTTCCCCCCAATTCTGCGTAAGGTGTTCTGTGTTGCTCAGCTTGAGCATAAAAACGAACGCGTTTAAAAACGTTTTTATTGAGGCCAGTGGACGATAACAATAAAAGCATTCAAAAACAATCGCGTTTTTATCTGAATCCTTTCAATGCGCAATGACCATGAACGATAAGAACAGTAACTTTTTGACGGAGAAAAGAGTGGCGAAAAATACAAAACATTTGACAAGAATTTATGTGAATTTGTCTGGGACATCATTGGGAAGGGGGGTGAATTGTGGTCAGAAGATAAAAATTCAATGAGTACCGCTTATTGTTGCGACTCGATCGTGCTCGCCTTACATACTTTCCCTAAGCAACTTTTGTATACCCTGGGGCTGATTTTGTTGTTTTGTTATTGTTGTTGAGAACGGAGGATTCACAGACTTCTAATGCACGCTATCGCCTAGTATGGAATCACTTCCGTTGTGTGTAATGAAGAAGAGCGGGAGGAGCTACTACGCGAGATAGTATATTAAGTTCAGGTACCGATGAATTAGGTTAAACTAATGATGGCAGTATCGGATAATGATAGAAGTGGACTATCAGCTGATTCAAAGAAGAAAAAAACCCTAGATGTTTAAATGATTAGCTTGAGCGCCAAAGGCTCTATCAAAACCTCTGGAGAGTAACAAAAAAGTCATCAAGTCATCAAAGTATTTTGAGAAGATGTATTAATGAACTAGTATGAGAGTAAGCAGCAGTGAACGAAAAAAAAGGCACGAAAAAGATTATGAGCAACGAGAAGATTTCGTCTGCGGATTGCAGTGCATTTGTTATCGCTGCG
Source organism: Allodiplogaster pararmata (assembly GCA_964056735.1). Taxonomy (NCBI): domain Eukaryota; kingdom Metazoa; phylum Nematoda; class Chromadorea; order Rhabditida; family Diplogasteridae; genus Allodiplogaster; species Allodiplogaster pararmata. The sequence goes on along the minus strand of OZ057409.1, from coordinate 8,315,729 downwards.
GGGTTGCGAGATTGCTTGATGCTCGCGGGTTGGGTGGTGTTGGTTGGGAAATGACAGCGGGCACTTCTTAGAAGCACTTGCGGTGGACGATTGAGGGACCTGACTCGTCGTATTCGGCCTGAAGCAAAAAAGTTTTAATCCCTACTTTTCTCTTTTAATTTTAGCTACTCCCTTCAGAACTTAATTCATAGAAATGAAGCGTCATAATTCATACAATTCAACACATCTCCAAAATTACTCATGTGAATGATGAAGTAGGAGCAAGAAACTTCGAACATATAAACATTATAGTGTAGAATATTGTATCACGGATGGTAATGACTAGAACTAGAACGATGACTAGAATGATGACTAGGATTACTAGAACGAACTCAAACACGCGGATGGGGAAGAAGAGCACAAGAGAAAACAACATTTGCCTGTCAGCGTGGTAATCGAACGTAAAATGGGTGAAACCTATTCTCCAAATTTCTCGAGTACAGCAGTGATCAGGCGAATTGAAGCACACAAAAAACCCTGACCTTGGAGATCCACATCTGTTGGAAAGTAGAGAGAGACGCCAGGATGGATCCTCCGATCCAGACGGAGTACTTCCTCTCAGGCGGGGCAATGATCTTGATCTTCATCGTGCTGCAATCATACTCCATCTGCCTAACTGAACTCAGGCATAAGACAAGGCCATACCATTTAGTTGGATAGAAATTCAGTAAGATAGAGGCAAAGAAAAAAAAAAGAGAAAATGAGAAACTAAAAAGCAAAGGAAAGAAACAGAGGAAGAGAAAAGGAGATAAAGAAAAAAAAAGACTTCAAGACATAAAGAGATGGAAAGAAAGAAAGAGAGAGAGAGAAAGAGAGAGAGAGAGAGAGAAAGAGAAAGAGAAAGAGAAAGAGAAAGAAAAAGAGAAAGAGAAAGAGAAAGAGGTGAGAGGTTGAGTTGGGAAACCTGGGAGCGAGGGCGGTGATCTCCTTCTGCATACGATCGGCGATTCCGGGGTACATGGTGGTTCCTCCGGAGAGCACGGTGTTGGCGTACAGGTCCTTACGGATGTCGATGTCGCACTTCATGATGGAGTTGTAAGAGGTCTCGTGGATGCCTGCAGATTCCATACCCAGGAAGGATGGCTGGAAAATTTAGTGTTTGAAAAATGGAAGAAAATGAATTAGATGGTGAAACGCATCCCCCAGAATCACTTTAACTTTATTAGCCAAAAGAAATTACAACATACTACAAAAAAGTTCTCAGCTAATACTTAAAACTAGGCACTTTTTGACTTCGCTGGTATCAAGAAAAATAAAAACGCGGACCAATGAACGGAGAGGAGAGAGGGAGTATTTCTCATTTTCCTTTCTCATAACTCTCCTCTCTCGCCATCTCATTGTGTCACGATTAGAATCTCTCGCCACAGAGAGACATAGCTGCCTGCGTGATTGATGATTGATTTTCTCTGTCTCTCTTTTTCTCTGCGAGGCACAGTGCACAATTAGACTCTCTTATCTTTACATTAAAAAACGCTTAGGCTTAGGATAAAGTTTACGCTAACGAGGCCGTACGGCTTAGGCGGACGAGGACGTATCAAGAAAATGTCACAGTCATCTGACTTGATTGATGATTGTGTGATTGCTTATCTACGTCAAATCTCTCTTTTTCTCTGCGAGAAGAAGGAGGACGAAGGCCCCCTCGCGCGTTTTTTCTCTTCAGACCATCGAAGTTAAAAAAGTACCTATAAGTATAGCTTAAAACCCAAAATAATAGCTCAAATATAGCGCAGGAAAATAATTGTATTATTCATTGTATAATCAATCGATTCAATCATTCTTAAATTCTAGGTCATGATTAATGGGACACACATTCCTATCCGATATTGTAGATAATTTGATTCACAATTAAAAAGCTCACGCTCTAAAAATACTCAGTTCAATAGAACATGATTTTCACTTATAAAAATTATAATTAATATTTTTTGAATTGTATGTTTTTTTAAATTTTAAAAAATTTTCAAATCATTTATTATTAATTTGATTCATATTATAATATTGCTAAACTGGAACAAGTCACATTTAATTTTATTTGTTTTTTGGTCTTAGCTTGATTATTAGTTTCGTTTTTAATTTGTTTTTAGTTCCCTTTTTGTCCTATGTTAGTCTAATTTCTCTAAATGTTATAGTTTTAATGTTACATATTCCCCCTCTCTGGGCTCTCACTGGGCTCTCACTGATGAGCCCCACCCAAAAAAAGTAGGAGTCTGTCTAAGCGGGGGCAAAACAGGCTCTTACTAGCTATCGTCTTAGCTGTGTATTGTATATTTACTATTGCCTTTCTTTTCATAATAATAATATGTAGCCAAGCGCAACCTTGTACTGTCTAAAAAAAAAACGAGCATAGTGTTGTAGCGGGCTTTTTTAAGATAAAAAAATGATACAGCTATAAAAAAAAACAAAGAGAGATACAGAGGTAGAGATGAAGAAACGAGAAAGGGAGACAGAGACGCGGAGACAGAAAGAGAGAGAGAGAGAGAGAGAGAGAGAGAGAGAGAGAGAGAGAGAGAGAGAGAGAGAGAGAGAGAGAGAGAGAGAGAGAGAGAGAGGCATAGCAACAGTAAATAGAAAAGGATAGAGAGAGGGTAAAAGGAGGGAGAAAAGTACTCTACCTGGAAGAGCGCCTCGGGGCAACGGAATCGCTCGTTGCCTACGGTGATGACCTGACCGTCGGGAAGCTCGTAGGACTTCTCGAGAGAGGAGGAAGAAGCCGCGGTGGCCATCTCCTGCTCGAAATCGAGCGCGACATAGCACAGTTTCTCCTTGATGTCTCTCACGATCTCACGCTCAGCCGTGGTGGTGAAGGAGTAACCACGTTCAGTCAGGATCTGAATTTCATGAGATGTGAGCCTGCTGGTTATGCATGAGTTGAACAGTTTTTCTCAGTCTCAAGATTTTCTTCCAATTTTCATTCTTTTCATTTTTATCCTTTCGAGAGGGTCGCTTCTTCTATGTGATTTCCATCATACTTCATAATGACTCTTGGGGTCATGCAGCTTAATTGACTTACCCATTCTCACCTCTAATGAGCAAATCTAGACGAACTACTCCTAGGTTTCCATTGAAACCTCATAACACTCCCCAACTTAGTTGATTATTGTTTCCAAGTCATCCTTTGGTGAATGAAGAAAGTAGAAATCTTATCAGTATTTGTACAAACTTTTCAAGAAAAAGAAAAAAACTCCCTGGAGGGAAGATAATGGACTTGCTTTCTAATATGTACATAGCTATGTTTTCCTTTTCTCTGAGCTTTCAAATGAGGTCCCTGAGAAGATTTACCGTCTACATATGAGAGCGGCTCTGAAACGGCTGGTGATGGTGTCACGTACATAATTCCCGGGAAATTTTCTCTTGACAATCATCTTGACATTCCCGTGTGGAATATTCATCCAACCTTGACATATCTCCTTCTCGGCCCGTTCCTCTTCTTACTTATTCATCTCTTTTATTCTCTTCTCTACTTCTTTTCATATTCTCTCTGCAAGAAGCCCTCCTGCGGCGTGTTCTCTTTATGAATAGGTGCATAACTCAACATCCGAACGACGATTCTTTCTTGCTCTCGCTATCTTTATCCCTTTCTGTTTCGCTCTCTCTTTCTGTTTCTCTGCCCCCTTTTCTCTCTCTCCCTTTTTATCTATATCTTTCTCTCATTTCTCCCTCTCTCTCTCTTCCCCTTTTTATATCTATCTTAGTCTTTCTTGTCTGTTTCTCCCTGTCTTTCACCGTATCTCGCTTGCTGTATGTATTTCACAAGATCATCGAATACTTCAACAACCTTTTTCTCACTTTCTTTAGTCCTCCTTGACTTGGTCTCCCCCCCTACTATTCAAATTTTCACTTCGCCTTTTGTTGTATCTCTCACTTATCTTTGGATGAAATAAGGTCATGTCCGCTCTGCTAGCGGAAGTAATGTGGAACACCTCTCATAATTTCGTCGACTAATGTTCTAGCTGAGACTCACAGAAGAGCTGCCTATCAATGCATGAATTGGTATATGGTTTTTTTATTTACCTAGTAGATCTATCAACGGAATACTATGCAACGAATCGAAGCAGGGCCACGAAACAGAAATAAATTCATAGAGAGAGCAAGAAAAGAAATAGAACGAGAAAAAGAGAGGAAGAGGGAAAGAGAGAAGAAAGGAGAAGAAAAGTGAGAGAAGAAAGGAGAAGAAAAGAGAGAGAGAAGAAAGGAGAAGAAAAGAGAGAGAGGGACATATGAAGAGAGTACAAAGAGTGCAGGGGTTCGCTAAGGGAATTTAAAGTGTAAAGGAGAAGGGAAGAAGGTTGATGAAGAGGAGTAGAGAAACCTCCGCCTCCACATTATCCGGGCTTCTTCCTAACATTGTTTTCTTCTATTTTTTTGTTCTCCTCTTGATTCTCTCTCAATCATCCAGATATCTGAATCTCTTTCTCTCTTCATCTTTCCCTTTAGCTTCGTTTCCTTCCTTACACTATGTGGACATGTGGCGGAGGATAGAATGAGGGAAAAGTGTGCAGAAGCAAGAGGAAAACTGTGCAGAAGCAAGAGTTACAAATTCCGAGCGTTGAACAGAAAAGTAGGAAGAGACGGTCAAGAAGAGAGGAATGAGAAATTGCATTAAAAAGAGGCTTCAAAGAGAAAGAGAGAGAGAGAGAAAGGGGGAAAAAGAGAATGGTGAAAGAGATATAAAGAGTGAGAGAGATGAAAAGATTAGAGAGAGAGTAGAAGTTAACGCACTCTCGATCTCAGATGATCCTAACATTTTTTAAGCATCCTCTCTGACTCTTTTCATCATCACTTGTCTTTTTCGAAACATCACATTAGCTTTTTCCTTTCAACTTTGAAAGTTTCCAGACATAATGAGAAAAGATTGGAAGAACTCGACACAATAAGCTCAGTTCTAATTTGTCTTCAACTCATCTTCCTTTTCTCTCTCTCTCTCTCTTTCTCTTTTTTGCACTGTGCCTCTCTTTAAGTTCCTCTCTGACACTCTCTCTCTCTTTTTCTTTCTTTCTCACTCAGCCTCTTTTTAATTTCCTGTCTATCTCTCCCTCTCTCCTTTTTTTTCTCACTCTGCCTTTCTTCCACACTCTCTCTTTAATTTCCTCTCTATCTCTCTCTGTCTCTTTCTTTCTTCTTAATCTTCAGCATAAGAGCATAAGATAAGAGAATCTTCTCTGTTTACCCAGTCAAGCACTGCACTAGAATCTGATGAGAGACTTAGGACAGAAATGGGAAATTATTGTTCTTTTTCTGGAAAGGATTCAAGTCGTCGGACCTTATTAGAGAATGGAAGAAGGCGCGGAAAAGTTTGGGGAAGGTCGAGAAGACTGCATGATATTTTCTATTATATTTTATCAATGTGCTCTTACAACAAGAGTCCGGGCATGGCATAAAAGTAGTGTGTTCGAATACTGTGCAGAGTCCTGAGTTCGACACCCACCCTGCACAGATCCACCCAAACCAAAAGGGTAAGAAATGTTGGTAGTGCTATGGCACGTATCTAACTCGCCTAACTGCTAATACACGCACTAGCAGTGACACAGTGCGCAGCCACTGGTTCTCCAGGGGTATCTAAGGGGAGTGCGTACCCTGCCGCAAGGTGGGAACAAGCGCGAGAAAGATTACTCTGACATTAAGTAAGGGCTCTTCTGACCTTCATGAGGTAGTCAGTCAGATCACGGCCAGCCAGATCCAGACGGAGGATGGCGTGGGGAAGCGCGTATCCCTCGTAGATGGGGACGGTGTGGGTGACACCGTCTCCGGAATCCAGGACGATACCGGTGGTACCTGAACGTCCCTTATTGGGTTTCCGGGACTTTGTGCTTGTACATATCAGAGTACCACTAAGTCAATTCTCAGATAACTAGTTTAGTAGGTCGATTCTTTAAGGAGTGAAACAAAAAACCAGCTAGTCAGCTGCAAGAATAACACACGTCCGGAAGCGTAGAGGGAGAGGACGGCTTGGATGGCGACGTACATGGCGGGGGTGTTGAAGGTCTCGAACATGATCTGAAGGGGAGAAAATCATTTACGGTTGTTCACCAATAAAATAGGTATTGGTTGGGAATAAGCTATTTATCATTTACAAATTTTCAGGAGTACGAGTGAGCTGAGAGTTTGAAAACTTTTTGAGAGAAACTCATTCATGAAGGTTGACGATTTTGATATGGTTCTCTTGTCATACTATATCAAACCGGAAAACATTTACGTAGAAAGGCACCAACTGACCTGAGTCATCTTTTCTCTGTTGGCCTTGGGATTGAGGGGAGCCTCGGTGAGCAGGACGGGGTGCTCTTCGGGAGCAACGCGAAGCTCATTGTAGAAGGTGTGGTGCCAAATCTTCTCCATGTCATCCCAGTTGGTCACGATGCCGTGCTCGATGGGGTACTTGAGGGTTAGGATACCTGAAAGAAGTGGAACAAACGTAAAGAGGGAGCTCAAGGAACCATATATGTACTACGCAGTCAACTTTGCTTCTCGCTTTCTACAGCTATTCCCGCTCTCATCGTTTAACGCGAAGTTGTTACCAAATTTTAGTTCTAAAAGCGGCCAAGAACTGTTAACAAGAACTAAAATCATCTCAGGTTGAACGGAAATGAAGACGATCCACACAAATTAGAAAGCTTTCGAATCAGATGACTGAGATGTTCGGCCCACAAAAGTTTTAAAAAATTGATAATGCACACGCACTTCCGAACAGTCAAAAATAGTTGCCCACTTTCGATCCCACCATGTAATATGCCTTTTGTCTCGCTTCAAAGTTTAATAAAAAAAGTTCGTTTCTTTCACAGCTTAACGGTGAAGATGAAAAGTAAGACAAACAATTTTAGAACAAACCATACCTCTCTTGGACTGTGCCTCGTCTCCTACGTAGGAGTCCTTCTGTCCCATACCCACCATGACGCCCTGATGCCTGGGACGTCCGACGATGGAGGGGAAGACGGCGCGAGGCGCGTCGTCTCCGGCGAAGCCGGCCTGAACAATCACTCATGTAGTTAACACTTTTAATACTCCTCTGCGTCCCAAATTTAGTGAGAGGGTAGTTTTATCAACTAAAAGATAATGGACGTTAATAGCTGTTTTACGCTATGGTTCGCTCTTTTCCGAATTTTTGTTACATATGATATAAATTGACATTGTTTATAGTGTGTTTGGTGGGTGCTATGTATTAATAGTGTGTTTGGTGCGTGCTATGTATATATGTACATATCTGATGAAAGACAATAAAAAACTTTGTTATAAAAAAGAATTCAATTAAATTTTGTCAAAACAGATTTACACGCAACCCTTGTTGTCTCATTCATGTTTGCACTTCTGAAGGTAACATGCTCTCTTTCTCTGTGCATTCAAACAGATTCTCCGAAATTTCTTCTCTCGCCTACTCGCTTCAAACCTCTCTGTTTTTCTCTCTTTCTGTTGTCTATTCCCTCTCTATCTTTCTTTCTCTCTCCGTCTCTCTTCATCACATTCTCCTTATCTCTCTTTATCCCTCCTCCATTCTCTATCCAAGTTTTTTTCAAATTTATCTCTCTCTCTCTCTCTCTCTCTCTCTCTCTCTCTCTCTCTCTCTCTCTCTCTCTCTCTTGTTTTCTTCTTCCCCCCTCGCTGAACTATTTTTCTTCTTTTTGTTGCCCTCTTTCGTGCCATCTCTTCTCTGATTTTTGTTCTCCTTCTTTTCTCTTTTCACTTGCTCTCCTTTGCTGTTTTGAGAGCACATTCTAACAAAAAAATTTTAGCTTTTCTCGCTTTTATCTTTGTCGCACTTTTTTCTTCGTAACTCTCTCTCATTCATTAGTTTTTCTTTCATTCCTCTATTCTCTCATTTTTTTTCTCAGGAGACATTCTCAGGATTCTCCTCTTTCTTGGTATCTTCAACTTTTCGATTTTTTTAGTTAGCTCTACAGACTATGTGTGGTTTTCTTCTGCCCCTCAACAGCAGAAATGAATTTTTAAACCGAAAAGATAACCACAATGAGAAAAATGATTAAATAGCTGAACATAAGTTCAGCTATTCAATCATTATTCTAATAAAATTGCTGATTTACTAATGACTGAAAGCTCTTAATAGATTCTTCAGGAAAATTGGTAAAGTTCTTGAAGTTTTTAAAATGTCAATTTTTCATAACATAGTCAAAGAAAAAAGAAATGGAATGAAATTTCTTGACATAAAGCTTTTCGAAATCTTCAATTTTGAAAAATGTAAAGTTTTCAAGTCAGACTTAAGTGACATACATGTCACTCAAGTGTAGCCTGTCACTCAAGTGTGTATGTATATACACTTGAGTGACAGGCTCGAGCCTATTTTTGCACCTGGATCGATAACCCCTTTCACCCCGACTTAGTCCTTTTTGAAGAATTTTGTATAAAGGAAAGCTATTGATGTGGAGTTTCGAGATTAAGTCCACTAGACTCTTCTTGAGCACGTTGAAAAGGTGATGGAGACCCGATAGAGACTGAGTGATCGGACCAACCTTGCACATTCCAGAACCATTGTCCACCACAAGCGCGGCAACCTCTTCGTCACACATCTTCTTCTTTACCTTGTCTGTCGCTCACGGACTCGAGAGTGGGAAATGGGCGGGCACTAAATCAATTTTTATACTCCCTTAGACTGTCTGTTTCTCGGCGCTCTCCCTCTCGACATGCTCTCTCACAATTTACCCTTTTATTCTCTTCCCTCTCTATCTCGACATGCTCTCCCCTACCCACTCTTTTTTGTCTCTGCATCTCCTGATTCTACGCGCCTCCTGAAGAAGTAGCTGGGGGCGTGTAAAATCAAATTTAAGAAAAGAAGTTGGGGAAAAAAGGAGAGAAAGAGAGTCGAGAAAATCACCGTTACAACGATAGTCATCCAGAAAAAGGATGGAATGGGGTTGAAAGTTAATGAAGAGCAAGAGTACCTAGCAGAGACACACACTGAGAGAGGAATCGGGAGAGTGAGAGTTGGATCTAGAAATCGAGAAGAAGACGGAATCGGGAGAATGAGAGTGGGAGCCAGAAATAGAGGATAAGACAAAGAGAGAGAGAGAGAGTGATAGAGAAATAAAGAAAGAGTGTAAAAAGGAAGATAGAGAAGAAAGTATAGAGCGTTAGAGATAAATATGTATGAAGAGAGAAAAAGTGAGAAAGAGAGACGAGGAGGAAACATAGAGAATTAGAGAGAGAGAAAGACAAAAAATACAGAGAGTGGAGAAATAGAAAAGAAATCTGTCCGCCCTCCACTGCTATTCGGAGAAAAACCTGGAAGCTGGAAGATTTCAGTTTGAGCAACCAAGAAGAAAAAAGACTGGAAAGGGTGTGATTATGAAAGAAAGAAGCTCAATCTCTCAATCAGGTCTAACCAGCCACATCTAATGATTAACGCTGATTCTTAACTGACATATTTATTTTATTTTATTTATTCATACATCAAGAAGATGTTACATCAATGTCGGAGAGAAAAAAAAATGCGTGAATAATATTATTTATAAAAAGCAACAGTAAAGTTTAGAGGGAAAAAATGCTAAGATGGGGAGAAGGGGGGGAAGGCAAACCCTCCCCAGAAGGCAAACCAGCAACAACCATATCAGTTGTTGAGATTTTGAGTATGTGCTGAGTTGAAGGCATTGTAGAAGTATTCAGAAGACAGTACATTTTCCACTGATTACCGTCGCCTTGTTGAATGCGCAGTTTAAGAAATGGGATGGGTCCAAAAATTTCGCTTATCAAAGCATCGTCGATAAATTGATATGATCTAGAATAATTTCGATTTCTTCAACATCACATTCAATGAGGTGAGACACAGCAAATACTGTAATCATCAACAAGAAAAAGATACAAATTCTACTTAGCATAGATACTTGAGAACTTCTGTATTTCTTTCTTCTCCAAATTGCTATTGATGGTTCTTCAGTAGTTGAGCTGAGGACAATTGAATATTTGAGAAAAAAAAACACTAATTTTTAGAATAGTGATTGCCTTCCGACCCAAACAAAGACACTAAAAGTGGATTGCATACTTGTTATACATTAAACTATCGCGCCGACAAAATGACAAGGTTTTGAGCTTTGCATTGCCATCCTTCTCGATGAAGGATGCTGACCTCAAACGGGACTCGGACATATTTATTCTGTATGTCAAAATCATGGTCGACTTTAGCAATTTATTAAACCATCACATGGAAAAAAATGCTAGTCCACTGAGCGGGATCGAACCCAGTCATCTCTCTTGTCTCTAACTGAGAGTCTTTCATATATGTAGCTCTAACGCACGGAATATTTATTTGCCCGGTTCACCAACACTTTGTACCCACGACTTTTTCGGCAAAAGTTGATATTGGGAGAAGTTTTTTCATGCGGCGTCGTTCCTAAGCCGTACGGCCTCGTTGGCGTAATCTTTACCTGAGCCTAATCGGTAAAAACCAGTAAAAATAACTGCAAAAAAAGAAATTCGCGGTACAAAGTGTCGCGGGTAGAAAGTGTCGGGTACGAAGTTTCGTGAGAAATTTTATGTGTCTCGGTGGTGTTACGGCAAGGCGCTAGCACTCCCGGCTGCAGACATGAGAGATGGCTGGGTTCGATCTCGTCCAGTGGTTTTGCTTTTTTTTCGTGCAATGGTTTAATCAACGTTATCCTTCCCTAGCCCCAATACCTGAAAGTCGGTGGGAAGGTGTAAACTCACTCAGCCCTACTACCGTGATTGCCGGAATCACGACGTTCTGACTGAGGCTAAAATTGGGGCCCCGGAAGCGACGCGGTCTTACCTTGTCCGCTAGGACCGTCAAATATGCGAGGACAGGCAGCTACCCATGGGCGGGGTATGTCTGCGCGGCGTACAGCCCGAATTCGCCTCGTCACATTAAATGTTGGAACACTGACGGGACGCAGTAGAGAGCTGGCCGCAATGCTAGGAGCAAGAAAGGTCGACATTGCTGCTGTACAGGAAACGAAATGGAGAGGAAGCAAGTCGAAGCCGATAGGAGACGGATACAAGTTGATATACCATGGCACGTCATCAACAAGAAATGGTGTTGGCATTATCCTCTCCTCGAAAATTGCTGATGATGTAACCGAAGTCATTCGCTCTACAGATCGATTCATGGCCGTCCGAATTTCTTCGTCCAACAACTTCCTTGTCGTCTCAGCATATGCACCTCAACAAGGATGAAGCGACGCTGATAAGGAGGACTTCTACGACTCTCTAGAGGAAGTTATCAAACTCCGAGAGTCTCATGAAGACATCTTGAACGGCGGAGATTTTAACGCTCACATCGGTTCAGATCGACAAGGTCGTGAGAGAGAACATGGAGGACATGGAATCAGAACGATCAATGCTGAGGGTCAACGGCTACTTGACTTCTGTGCTCGATGCGATCTAGCAGTCGTGAACTCCTTTTTCAAAAAGAGACGATCTCACGGACTCACATACGAGAGCGGAAGAAATCAGAGTCAAATTGACTTTTGGTTAATCCTGAGAGCAAAGCTCATTCCATCAGACAGTGTTGCATCTCAGCACCACCCTCTCTTTATGGACTACAGCGTATTGAAGTCGAAGAAACAGCCTTCTCGTAATCCTGAATGCACACGTGTCAAATAGTGGCGCTCGACTGGGAAAGCAGAACGTCTCTCTCTCTCATGCACATCATCCATCGCAATCTACTCCCTCCTGTACTCTACAAGCAGTTTACAGAGGACATAAATGAACACTGGAAGCTTCTTCAAGACAGCATCAGAGCACCCGCCGCAAGCATCCTCGGAAAGACGAAACCCGGAAAGCCAAGAATCGAGAAAGACACCTGGTTTTTCACCTCCGAAGTTCAGGATGCGATCAAGGCGAAAGAAAGAAAGAAGAAGGTTTAATCAACGTTATCTTAACGTCACTTCCTTCAAACGATGTGACTAAAAATTTCAAGATTTAATGGTAAACTTTTTTCGCATCTTCGTCTCCAATCTGCGTTTTCTCCCAAAAAGTGATATAAAAAAGTGCGGGACAGCTCTGAAGAATGACGCTCCATGTATGTATGTCCATACATATGCCCGGTCATATACATATGCACTTTTAAGATCGAGCGTTTACAGTTTTGGAGAAAACTCTCCTTGTTGAATCAAAATTTTGAAGTTTTCAGGTAGCAGAAGTTTACCGAATTGAGTTTGCCGAATTGAGTTTTTTACGAGCTTCCTGATCAAAAAAACCATCTTTCCAAACGATTGCGCCTCAAATGATTTGACACTCTGAGCGGTTTCCATAGAATTTCTAAATACAAAGCCTTGTTATAAACTGTTTTTCATAATATAGGTTCAATATCATCCACATACAGTACCGGCCAGTTATAATGCGTATTTTTTTCTCTGCAATTTTTTCCAAGTAGCTTAATTTTTCTGAAGATTAATACTGTAGATTTTTACAGCACTGCAGTTAGTTTGATGCGAACTACTATTTGTAATCAAGAGATACAGTACAATTCAAGAGATACAGTAATCAAGAGATACAGTACAATTTTAGAACTTGAAATTCTACAGTTTTTTCATAAACTTTTTCTGGCTTTTTAAATTCGCATTCTCAAGAATATAGTTCCCAGCAATGCGTGATAATCGTGTGAGTAGCATTGGTGAATTCCTATTACTCATTTTCATTCAAAGACGTAGAAATTGCATTACATACACACATTTGATTTTTTCCAATTTTCAGTAGTTGAACCTAAAATCCTTCTAAGTTATCACTATTTACACTCCCCAGTCTTTCTCTCTAACACTACTTCTCTCAGTCTCTCTAACACTACTTCTCTCAGTCTCTCTAACACTACTTCTCTCACTCTCTCTAACACTACTTCTCTCACTCTCTCTTACACTACTTCTCTCACTCTCTCTTACAATACTTCTCTCACTCTCTCTTACACTACTTCTCTCACTCTCTCTTACACTACTTCTCTCACTCTCTCTTACACTACTTCTCTCACTCTCTCTTACACTACATCTCTCACTCTCTCTTACACTACTTCTCTCACTCTCTCTTACACTACTTCTCTCACTCTCTTTTACACTACTTCTCTCACTCTCTTTTACACTACTTCTCTCACTCTCTAACACGACTTCTCTCACTCTCTCTTACACTACTTCTCTCACTCTCTCTTACACTACTTCTCTCAGTCTCTCTAACACTACTTCTCTCACTCTCTCTTACACTACTTCTCTCACTCTCTCTTACACTACTTCTCTCATTCTCTCTTACACTACTTCTCTCACTCTCTCTTACACTACTTCTCTCACTCTCTCTTACACTACTTCTCTCACTCTCTCTCTTACACTACTTCTCTCACTCTCTCTCTTACACTACTTCTCTCACTCTCTCTTACACTACTTCTCTCACTCTCTCTTACACTACTTCTCTCACTCTCTCTTACACTACTTCTCTCACTCTCTCTTACACTACTTCTCTCACTCTCTCTTACACTACTTCTCTCATTCTCTCTTACACTACTTCTCTCACTCTCTCTAACACTACTTCTCTCACTCTCTAACACGACTTCTCACTTCTCTCACTCTCTCTAACACTACTTATCTCGCTCTCTCTCTCTCTATCTCTCTCATTTCCCTTTTTCTCTCTCTTTAACTCTTTGTCTTTCTCAGTCTATCCCACTATTCAGTCTTTGCCTCTCAAGAGTGGCTTCTGATAGGATATGTTCGCTTAACAGATAAGTGTTCTCATTAGCTGCCCGGTTCTTCGAACTTGATCCAGAGCACATTTTTAGAAACTCAGCTATTTTCTCTTCCTTTTTTTTGTTTCTGATTGCAACTTTTCTTCTATTTTCAGAACGATAAAACCTGCCTTAACGTTTGCGTCATTCTATCTTTTTCTGTTATTCTGATTTCAAACTTATTTAGTATTGATTCCTCTCTTACTCTCTCAATCTATTCTTTCACTTTACCTTTCTCGTTCTCTCTCTCTCTATCTCTCTCTCTCTCTCTCTCTATCTATCTCTCTCTATCTCTCTCTCTACTTTCTCTCTCTCTATCTCTCTCTCTCTCTATCTCTCTCTCTCTCTCTCTATCTCTATCTCTCTACTTTCTCTCTCTCTCTACTTTCTCTCGTTGTTTTTTCCTCTCTATGTAATTCTCTTCTTCTGTTGACGTTTTTCTCGAGTCTTTTCTCGAATGTATTTTTACCCGCATGCTTCTGTTCTCATTAGCATCCCTCACTTCTCTTACTAATTCCCTCTCTCTCTATCTCTCTCTCTTTCCTCTCTTTCTCTCTCTTTCTTACTTTCTCTCTATCTCTCTCTGTCCCTCTCTCGTTCTTAAGAAGAGCTTTCGCTCTCGCTGTTTAGCCAACAATTACAACACTGGGAAGAGTCCATGGAGATACTGTTACATCATAGCAATGGGAGAATACGTTCAGAGAAATGGAGAGGAAGTGAATGAGAGAGAGACAGAAAGAGAGAGAGAGTGAGAGAGAGAGAGAAAGAGAGAGAGACATTAGTAGCAAAAAGAGAACAATAGAAGCAGGATGAAAAGAGAGACATAAAGAGTGATTTATTGAAAAAGGCGAGAAAACGAGCAGTGATTATCCGTTCACTAGTCTTCCTGCCAATGGTTTTCGGGAAGCTCAGAGAGTTAGATCGGATAGAGAGAGATAGAAAAGACAGAGAGAGAGAGAGAGAGAGAAAGCAGAGGGAAATAAAACGAGAGAAAGAGTTAGAGAGAGGAGAACAAGACAGAAAGAGCGAAAAGGATGTCGAAGTGAAAGATATATCCGGAGGTATTGGCGACTGATCTTCTTCACAAAAAAAACATAATAAGGAAAAGCTAAGTGAAGCTGAAAACGGAATGGAAGTGTATGAAGATAAGACTGGTATGGAGTGTTTTTTTGTGTTTTGGAGCGACATATTGAGGGATAATAAGTTTGAGACTGAGAGAGAGAATGGGAAGAACCAAGTGAAGAAATACTGTTCAAAAACAGAGGCTGAAAGGAAAGAAACATTTCGTAAGGGGAAATTATCTATTGGGAGTCCAAATACTGGTTGTAAAAAGCCGATTCATCAAGAGAAAAAAAGAATTAAAGAAATAAAAACAATAATTATTTATTAAAATACCTCGTATATTTCTAATCAATGGAGAAAAAAACTATCAAATTCAAAATCTAAGCACTCCTAATATCATACAGCTGTTTCCTGAAAACTCCGATTGATTTCTCTCAAATGAGGGTAATAGGCAATTTTCTCAAGTTTCGAGAGACACGGACTGAAAATGAATTATACCTGGAGGTGTTACACGTTTTCTCAACTGGAATACCGCTAGGGTTTCTTCGTGTACAATGTGAGTATCTGAATATACGGTTTCTATCTAATATACATAGTCATATCCTGCATACTCTTCAAACCCATCATAGGGTCGGTTTGGTTCCTCCTCTCTGCCATATTTGTGAGCCCCAAGCAACTAAGCCTCGATTCATAACATGGAAGAGACTGTGGATTATTTTTACTCGCAAAACAACCATAGTACACAATACGCGTAAAAGTTCTCTGAACATTTTCAATTCTTATCGAGTCTTTTGAGTAATGAGGGTTCCATAAAATGGAAGCAAAATCTAGATGAGGCATCACATATATTCTAAAACATTTACCGGAATGGAGGGATCATTAACCGAACTTTGAACTTTGAACTTTTTATTACGCGAAAAGAATCACGTGATGGATATATATATTATACAAAAACAAATGAAAAACAAAATGAAACTGAAACAAAGAACACAAATGAAACCGAGACGGCTCTGAGAAGGGAAAACGTTGCTTTTCTCGCTTTGTTTACCCTATCAATCACAGTGACATTACGACGAAGGTGTATATGTTATAACTAGAATTGATCAGGCGCTTTAAGATCAATTTAAATGGTTAAATTGATCAGATCAATTCCTAGAATTTAACAGAAGTTAGAGTTCTGATCAGATGGCTCTTCGGCTGAATATGAGAACTTTTCTTATGCGGTCTCGTTAGCCTAAGCCGTACGGCCTCATTAGCCTAAACTTTTGCTTAAGCCTAAGAATTTTTGATGTAAAAATAATTTAAAAAGAATAATTTTAAAATAATTTTTTTTAAATTTTAAATTAAAAAAAGTTTTAAAAAATAATAAATTAAAATAATTTTTTACATTAAAAAACGCTTAGACAAAAGTTTACGCTAATGAGGCCGTACGGCTTAGGCTAACGAGACCGCATAAGAAAATTTCTCATATTATTCATTTTTGTCAATTAAATGACTTTAATTGAGCCAGGCCGTTTTTTAGGCCAGCCGATTATGCCCATTATGCCGAGCCTGCCGGACTGCAAAATTTCACAAGTATTGCACGACCCTATCACCGTTATGTTCTTCTTCCGCAACAAGCACATCATGGTGGATCTTGGCACTGGTAACAACAACAGAACAAATTGGGCGCTAACCGATGGCCAAGAACTCATCGACATCATTGAAACGGTGTACCGAGGATCTAGAAAAGGCCGTGGTTTAGTGGTCTTGCCGAAAGATTACTCCACCAAATATGTACTACATATAAGTACTAGTTAAATATGGTGATGATTGTATCGATGGATTTTCATGGCAATAGTCTTTGAGAACAGTCTTCTTGGTTGATTTATGGTTTTTAAGGACTTGCGAACAGAATGTCTTGAATATTTGTTTGAAGTAACTTTTTCGTGTACAAAGAATTTGAATAAAGTCATTCAACATGTCAAAAAGTGTATTGATTCTCTGATAAAAAAAGCTTGTTTGAGAGTTCAATGTTCTTACACAATTTAAGAGACTATAAACATTCAACAATAAGTTGAAACTTTGTTCATATGCCTCTTAATGAGCGAGGCTGAGAATAAAAATTTGATGAAAGACCCAAATTACTCGAGAAAATCCTATTTGCTTACGACGTTGTATTGATTTCACATGATCCGAGACAAATCCAAGGAATAGTTCGGGATTTAAAAAAGGGAACTAGGAGAAGTGATAGTGTTGCTAAAGGTGGAAAAACTGTGGCTCTGATCAATCATCGAGATTCAAGTGGGGTAAGTCAAGTGGGGTAAAAAGGCGCATGGAAAGGTCAATGCTAGGTTTCACTCTCCTCGATCATCGGACGAGCGAGGGGTGAGGGACCGGACACGATCAAAGTTTGTTGTGCGAGAATGCATGAAGAAGTGGTACTGGTGCGCGCGGATTGCAACTATGCAGAACTGGAGGTGGGCCAAAATTGTGACAGAATGGCAACCGAGAAGACCAAGACGGCGAAAGGGAAATTATGAAAAGAGATGGAGATACGAATTTTTGAGCTGCATCGGAGCGAAGTTCTTGAGACCAAGAAGGGGTGGTTCGGAATAATGGTGCTCCAAGTTGAATGATGTTGAAATAAAGCGATTGAATTGAATGGAATCAAACTTTTTCTTATCGCTAGCAAAACAAGCGTTTTATATAGTATACTGCTGAGGTATTATCCAGTTCTAGTCGGATGGAAATATCTCTATTATCATTCAGGAAAGAGCTAAGGGCGAAAAGTGACGCCAAGGCCTCCTTCACATTTATGTGCAAGGATTTTTCGATTCCCGACCATCTACCGCCTGTGGTAATCCTATTCCAAACTGCCCCCCAACCTCTTTCGGATGCATCAGAAGTCACTGTTTCGGTTAATACCGGTTTCCATATGGTATCTGTGAAATGTTCCGATGAGGATTGGTTAGAGCACCAGTTCAACTCACTTCTGACTAGAAGGGGAATGCTCTCACATTTGTTGAAAGATTCGGGCTGGTTGGGATTGGTTTTGCTTGTTAACCAACGTTGGATGCTACGCAAATGAAATTTAAGATAACCAGATACGGGTAGAAATGAGGTTGCTTTTCCTAAGAACGTAGCTATTCTGCTTAATTTTACTTGTTCTTTCCCAAGTATCTCTACGGCTAATTGTTTTACCTTCGTTATCTTTCCGGGTGGTACTTCCAGTGTTCCTTTCTTACTATCCACAATGAAACCCAAGAATTCGACTCTTGTAGATGGTGTGATACAAGACTTCTGCTCGTTAACTGTCAGACCTAGTCTATCGAATAGACGCAGTGTTTGATTTACAATGTTATCGAGTTCTGTCTTAGTGTCTCCTACGATGATCCAGTCATCTAGGTACACCAACAGCCGAACACCCAGTTTTCTCAGCTCTTCTGCTACAACCTTCATGAGGCGAGAATATACATATGGAGCAGATGCCAGACCAAAGGGAAGTACCGTGAACTTATACATTTTTTCCCTTAAATTCGAAAGCTAGATACTTTTGATGGTCTTTGTGGATGGGTATTGCGAAATAGGCGTCTTTTAGATCAATTTTAATCATCAAATTGCCTTCATTTATTAGACAACGGATCATGGAAAATTGTTCCATCTTGAAATGCTTCATGTTCAAGTAACCGTTTAAACCCTTCAAGTTTATAACTGGTCTTAAACCGCCTTCTTTTTTCTTCACACAAAAGATGCTAGAAACCCAAACGTGTTGTTCAGGTGGTATTTCTACTATAGCTTCTTTTGATAACAGATTCCTGACTTCCATCGCAATGATCGGTTCATTCATTGTCGGTCTACTTTTTCTAATTTTACCTGTTGAAAATGGAGGGAGATTATGGAAGTCTAGGCAATACCCATAAACGCATTGTTTAACCCATGGGTCCCTTGATAGTTTCAACCATTCTGTGGCATGGTATCTAATCTTACCAGCGTGTATTTCGTACTGGGGAACTAAGGCTGTCGCAATGGTTTTGTTTTGCAGTTCTTTTTCGCAAGGATAATCGTTTGACTTTTGCCCGTTTCGCGTGAACTCTTGGCGTGTTCTTCAGCTTCTTCAAGGACTTGGTGATGTCGTTGGAGCCGGCTCGTTTCTGCGCTTCCTCGAGTAGACTCTTACCAAAGAGTTTTTGGCAAGACTTCGCCCCCTTGAATGAGGGGTTCTTCTGAGAGGCGCGCCGTTTTGAAGGAGGGCATGGCTCGCCGAGGGTCGATCTTCATGGATCTTAACATCTTTGTTATTCAACGAGCCAGAAACGAGCTAATTAGTTTATTCTATACATTAGTCATGAATGGGACCTCATAATGATTTCTCGTTGGATCGCATTGATCTCTTGATGAAGGTATCCCATGACGTTGATCCCTGTTTTGATGTAGTTCATCATTTTGAGCTTGCCATCCTCGCTTTCTTCGGTGTGGCTTTGTAGAGCCATTGCGAGAGCTGACATGCCTGCCATGATACCGGAGTCGATCGAGAACAACTGCAAATAACTAGAGTTTTATTTCTAGTATGTTTTGAGTTTATTTTCTAGTATGTTCCCAATGGCAGTATCTTTACCTGCGTATCATATATTCGGCCTACGGTTCCTCTTTCTTGAGAGATTTCTTCGTCGACATTCGGCGACAAGGCGTAGACTGACGCAGGAATAGGCATTGCTTCCAAGAAGGCCTCTCTCTCAGCAGCGGTCCAGAACATTCCTCGTGCCTGTTTTCAAATAGTGCCAGTATATCGTCCCTCAGCCGTGTCCTTGTACGAGCGGCTCGGATGACTGGCTTCGGGGGAGGAGGAACTTTCTTCGCTGGCAGTCGCAAATTTTGAGCTCTTCTTCACAGATAGCTGTGACTGCCTGGACATGGGAGAGTCTTCTCGAGTCCGTCTGCGCAGGTCCTCGTCCAGATCATCGATCTCCCGATGATCTGTAGAATCTTTCTCCGAAAGAGAAGAAGCGCTTGAGGAAGATGATGTCGTAGTCCTTCTCCTCTTATTTTCGCGCTGTCTCTGCCGTATTCTCTTTCTCTTCAGAGCCTGTCCACTTCTCTGAGGTGAACTTCGTGGGGAAGACGGTGACTCGCTAATCGGCTCTTCTTCCATTACGCTGAAAGAAAAGCACTGACTTCTGGAACTTTCAACTTTTTTCACAATAAAGTTCAGCACGAGTCAACAGTTTTCTATAACAAAAACTGTTATTTTTTTATATCATTTACTTTTCAAAATGATATATGGTACTGATCCAAATGGATCAAACCTGGCTTAGTTTAAGCCATAAAACAAAGCACCGACTTCAAGGAATCGACTTTGTTTTATTTTTCCCTCAAACATTTCGACCTGATTACTACCGCCGGCCCCTCCGAACAAGTCGGAAGACCCAGCAAGCAACAGGGAAATGTTCGGGAATTGGTATTGATTCAATTGAATCACCCCTGGCTTCAACAAAAGTTAAAGCCATGAACAAAGTGCCGACTTCGGGGAGTCAACTTTGTTCTTTCCCCTCAACTCTTCAACCTGACTACTACCGCTGGTCCCTCCGAGAAATTCGGAGCACCATGCAAGTGTTAGGGAAAAGTTGGGGGAGAAGGTACCGAGATTCTTTTCCGAGGAATCTCACCCTTTTTCTTCTTCTTCTGCCACGAGCGTCTACAGGATTGCAACTGATATCAGAGGGTCTGAGCCCCCGTTATATACCCCTGGACGAGTGACATCTCGCGCATTTTGAAAAGACGAGATAATACTCTTCCGTCTCGGGGAAGAGAAAGACTCTTGCCGAGACCTGATCTTTCATCGAATAGAAAATCACGTGGACAAAAAACTACACATTTTGTCTTCCTTCAAGACGTGATCTACTTCGATAAAAAAAGTGTAGAACATGCTAGTGCGCACAGGGTGCATAGCTATCTTGATGAATATGAGCAGTGAAGTATAATGAATGTGAGGAAAGTTAATATGAATAAATATGATATAAACAGTTAAAGATAAATTGATGTAAGTGTATAAAGATAGAGAAGATAAGTATAAATGGAAAGAAGTTAATGAAATTTGGAGGTTTGCTGCAATGCAGCTATTTTATGGTTTGTGAAAACCATATAAGCTGCAAGCAGCTAGTGGATCCGGATGAATCCGGATTTGCTACCATTGGTAGCTAGGAAATTTGAGAAATTAAAATGAGTCAGATGAAGTAGAGAAGGTTGTATATATTTGCTGCAAGCAGCTAGTGAATCCGGATAAATCCGGATTTGCTACACTTGGTAGCTAGGAAGTTTGAAAAATTAAAATGAATCAGCAGAAGTTGAGAAGGTTGTTTAAAAAAATTTAGAGTTAAATTTAATTTGTTTAGATTAGGATTTAATTTAAGTTAATTTAATTTAATTTAATTTAATTTAATTCAATTTATTTCAATTTATGCACGAGGAAAGTTATATTTGAGGTTATAATAGAATGGTATGTGAGATAGAGAATTAATAGTAAATAAAAACTTTTCCGAATGATTATCCCGTCTGAAACATGGAGTGGTACTTTAGGTACTCACATCACATGTAAGGACGAGAGAGAAATATTAGAGTAGAGAAACATTGTGAAGGTGCATAATGTGTTTATTTTAAAGATAAATTGTGTAGAATCTAAAAGATAAGGTTCTGCTTTAAGTAATGGATAACAAATGCGAAAGTCTGTTTCGCCCCCGAGCCCAGACAGACTTTCGCTCTCTCCGGGCGGGGCTCTTCAGTGAGTTCCCAGAGAGACCGTGATATAGAAATAATAAGTAAATTTTAAAAAAACAAGTTTAAATTATTAAACTAAATTGTAATAACGATAACATAACAAAACAAAAAACATAAACAAAAAACATAAACAAAAAAAGGGAAATGTCAATAGCGTATGAAGTAGGGATGAGATATTTAATAACAGAAAAAGAGATAGGGAAGGAAGGAAGGGAATTGAGTAATCAATGATGATACTCAATATGTTGGAACTGTTCAATGATCTTTTGTTTCATATTAATGTGTACTGTGTTATATTTTAGAGATATTGATGGGTTTTTGGTAATAGTTTTAATTAATCTACCTAATATTATATGATCTTGAAATTGATTTGTCCTGTAAGAGTATATTAACATAGTGATTCTGTTGAGAAAGTCTTCTATGTGTTTACAGTTGTTACTAAAACGTAAAGTTTCACTGTATATGGTGTTAAGACCAATGTTGATAGGTATATTAGAGCTAAAGTGGGGGTATTTTATAACCTTAAAGTTGTATGCATCGGTTTTGTTGTATAGTTTAAACTTTGTAGTACCATCTTCTAAGATTTCTATGTCTAGATCAAGAAATTCAGCTTTGTATCTCTGTTGATTAGTTTGTTCTAAAGTAAGAGAATTATGATATACTTCCTTTGTGAAAGAAATGAACTCATTCAATTTGTTTGATATATGAATTAAATCATCAATGTATCGGAAGGTACAATTAAGTGAAAATCTTAAAGGGTGAGTTCCTTTTATGTTTTGGTTAATATACTGAAATTCCATCATAGCTAGTGTTAAGTCAGCTATTTGAGGAGACGCGTTATTACCCTGAGGTATACCCTTGTTTTGTTTATATATAATTTGACTATAAAGGGCATAGCTATTGTCTAAGATATAAGTAAGCATTTTGTATATTTGAAAGGGAAGGTAAGTTCTACTCTTGTTGGCTTCATTAGTGTAACTGGTTTGTTTACCTTTAATTCTGATGGCTAGGAATCCACTATTTTTGAAACAAGTTTTAATAACTTTTTTATGTTGATCTTAACTATGTCATGTGGGAGGTTGGTAAAAAGAGAAGTGAAATCAGCACAGTATATTTCTTTTGTTTGATTCCCCGATAGTCTAAGTTCATGAAGAACGGGTTTAGTATTAAGAATAGAAAATAGGTGATTAGTACCATTTTTTTCGCTTGTTTGTTTGCAATAACTTTTGAAATGTCTGGATAGATGTTTGAGAATTAATTGAAGTTCTTGAGATAATGGTTTGAGACTGCTGTTGGAGGCTCCGGTTATAAATCGGAATTTAACGGGATTTTTGTGCATTTAGGTATACCATAAACAGTTGGTATGTTGTATATGTTTGATGAAGGGATAGGAATTTTGAGTTCTTTAGTTAGTTCCAAGTGTTTATTAATTATGTTAAAGGTGTTTAAAGAAGGAATTGGTTGATAGGTTCTAGTATTTTCTGTGCTTGTATTCATCTCTTCGTTCATAAATAGAAGATATAATTTCTTGCAAGTAAATGGCGTTTAACAAACTTCACCCCCTCACCCTTTCACCCGCGTCGCGGCTCACCTCACCCTCGCGTCAGCGGAACCTAAAACACGGCCTCAACTCAAAAACGGCCTACCTCAATTAATTAGTTTTCTTTTTTCTTTCTCTTTTTTATTTTTTTTTCTTTCTTTTTTCTTACTTGTTCTCTTACTCTCTTTGTAAAAAGTTGGCTTTAATCTACTTCAGCCGCCCAAAGATTTTTTCTCAGAAAGAGATTTTATTCATTAAAACTCCCTTCCCCCCCTTTCTCCTTAGGGCCCCCTTCCCCCCTTTAGGGCCCCCCTTCCCTCTCCCCCCTCCCCCTTAGGGCCCCCCCTCCCTTCCCTGCTTAGGTAAACCCCCCTCCCCCTCCCCCCTTTCCTTTCCCCAAAATTTATAAAGATAATTTTTTTTAAAAGGAAAAGAAAAGAAAGAGTAAGAAAAAAGAAAGAGAAAAAATAAAAAGAGAAAGAAAAAAGAAAACTAATTAATTGAGCTAAGCCGTTTTTAAGTTGAGGCCGTGTTTTAGGTTCCGCTGACGCGAGGGTGAGGTGAGCCGCGACGCGGTTGAA
>OZ057409.1:8189742-8291900 GCA_964056735.1 Allodiplogaster pararmata | reverse complement strand
GCATTGATCTGCGGAGCATTCATTCCGGAAGAGCACTTTGTCTATCAACCCGAAGTTGGATCATCTTTCTTCTTTTTGTTCCCCTTTCCAACCCTCTTCATCTTCCTCTGTTTTCATTTAGTTCTGCCTTGATGTCTCTTTCGTTGTCTAGAATGTTACTCTATCAATCTATTCCTCTGTCTGTTTCTTCAGGCTTTTCTTGTATTTCTTCTATCAACCAATCATGATTGCTCTCTCGAAGATGCTAATGAAGATGTCTGCAGGCGTTGCTGCAACACGTCGTATCGGAGTTGCACTACGTGCCGGAGCACTGGAAGGGTAGAGCTCATGAGAAAACTGTCAGTCGCATTCTCAACCTCCCTTTTTCATAAGTACACTGTCAGAATTCGTGCTAAGAGGTAGCGGGAGAAATGACTGAACGAGTAATGACTGAGGAAGGGGTCCTAACACGATATGCACTTCTGAGTCAATAATGATTCCAGAGATACGGTCAAGCTGTATCGACTGCCTCAAGAAAGACTGATTAATCTGCAATTTTTGGCGAGGCATCTTTTGGGTTTGCATCTTGCTTTATACGAAGATACAAACAGTTTTGATGGAGAAAAAAAACCTGATTCAAAAAATTATTTTGAGTGCTTCTTTTTTTAGTTAAACTGTCTGGAATTATTCAACAGTTGAACAACTAAATATTAGTCTCTCAATATTGAATACAATTGCAGAAAGGAGTATCCAAGAGAGTCATGTGCGCCACATGACTCCAAAGAAGACGCATTTAAGACGCAAGGGTCGCTTTGCAATTGTTCCGAAAGTGGGAAAAAAATAAATAATACTTTTTCGCTGTTTTCTCGGTTCCTTTGTATTCTGCTCTATGTTGTGAGGGTATGAAACTTTTGATATGACTTTCCATTGATATCTTCATGTTTTGTTTTTGTTCTAATAAGTTTTATGGTAAAAAGCTTTGCAGTAGCTCATTGATATGTTCCTGTCAAGCTAGCTTTAAGTCTTTTTTTATTGTAAAAGCATCAGATATTCCTAAAAATTCAAAACTTATTATAACTTTATAGAGCGCTGACGTGATCTTTATTCAAGAATGAAACGTTATACTTGAGTGTATTTGTTCGATGCTTTCAATGACAAAGAGACTTCGAAAGGAGCTACATTGCGTGACTACAGTTGATATGCGAATGAAAACTTTCGAAATATTTGAAAACGTTATGTTACCACATGAAGTGTTCCAAACAAATGAATGAGGCTCCAATTGAGCGTTTGTTCTGGTTTTTCAATAATAGCACTTCGAGAGAGTGAATCACGCGACCGTCCGTTCCATTGTGAGTCTTTAGGTAGATTCACCATTCATTGAAATGTCATTCATAGTATCCACGCAAGAATCATATATGTTCTTTTGCTCAGGGGTGAGTTATCTCGTGTTCATTCAATGTTTGATCAGTTTCTTTTGAATGAAAATCCTTTGGCAAAGTTTGACTGGGGTCTTTATGAGTCGGGAGATGAGCCCTTATAAGTATACTGCACCCCAGTTAGCCAAGTCTTTATGAGTCGGGAGACGAGCCCCCCCCCAAACAGCTGTAGGAGTGCCCCAAGGAAGCTGTTTAAGACCTTTGTTTTTCACTGTTTTTATAAATGACATTGTTGAACTTCTACCAGAAGGCGTGCACTGCTTCCTGTATGCAGACGACGTAAAGTTGTTTTCTGAAGACCCTAGCCTACTCCAATGTTCTCTCGATTCACTCACTAATTACGCTCACAAATGGTTTCTCACAATATCTACTCACAAATGTCTAGTAATGCATTGTGGTAAGAATAATCCTCAAACATCATATTTCATTAACCAAGATCTTTTGCCAAATCAATTAGAAGCTCGTGACTTAGGTGTTTACTTCCATTGTTCGCTTTCTTTTACTAACCACATCAATTTATTGGTTGCCAAAGCGTACAAGTGCATGAACATAATTTTTCGATCCCTGAAAACATCCTCAACTGCTGTTTTACTAAATGCATTCAAAACCTATCTCCTTCCACTACTCGAATATGGCTCAGAAGTTTGGTCTCCCACTGCCATCGGTTCAATAAATGATATAGAGCGTGTTCAAAGGTGTTTCTCGAGAAGGATTATCTGTCGAGATTGAGACCGATTATCTGTCGAGATTGCAGTTTTTAAACCTTCGAACTTTAGAACACCGACGTGCCATAAGTGATCTATGTTTCCTTCATAAAGCTGTTCACCATCATGTTCTGTTAGACTACTCATCACTATTCCGAGTTTTACCTTCGACCCATAACAATCGTATCTCTCACTCTTTGAGAATCGTTCTGCCATTCAAGATTCTCAGTTCTCATAGTACCTGTTCTTCTCGCTGTATTAATATTTGGAATTCTCTTTCATCTACTCTTGTAAGAATATCATCCCCAGCTTCGTTTAAAAAAGCTCTCCAACAGTTACCATCATCCACAATTGTGCCTTACTCAAAACTTAGACTCTGATTTTTTGGATTTTAGTAATATGTCTCTTTTTGCCAATCTGTAAATTATATGCGCTTTATACTGAATTCGCACCCGCGACAGATCTCCAATGTATGTATTATCATATATGCAAGGAATAAAGAATTGAATTTTAAGTATGAGTCGGGAGACGAGCCCTCATAAGTATGAGTCGGGAGACGAGCCCTTATAAGTATGAGTCGGGAGACGAGTCCTTATAAGTATGAGTCGGGAGACGAACCCTTATAAGTATGAGTCGGGAGATGAGCCCTTATAAGTATACTGCACCCCAGTTAGCCAAGTCTTTATGAGTCGGGAGACGAGCCCTTATAAGTATGAGTCGGGAGACGAGCCCTTATAAGTATGAGTCGGGAGACGAGCCCTTATAAGTATGAGTCGGGAGACGAGCCCTTATAAGTATACTGCACCCCAGTTAGCCAACTTTGCGACAAGAACGATCTATTGACCGAAGTAGAATTAGAGTGCTTTTTTGCAGTAGGTTTCATTATATTAATAAACTTGATGAGAGGTCGTTGTTTAGTAGATGCTTCGCCGACTTTGAATCAAAGTTTACTTCAAACGGCCAAACGGGAAGGTTTCAAATTTACAAATTCAAGGGTAAGTCGCTTGTTTTCGCTTGGTTGCACCAAAAAGTTAATTTCTTTTTTTAAAGTTTTACCTTTTTTTATTATTTTACATTATATTGGTGTTTTACTCCATAGAATCCAATTTGACTCAGTCTTTTTTGACAATCTCAATCGATACAATCGATAATCGATAGTCTCAAAACATTAACTAAAAACGGCGTGTGTTTAGAAATTATTATCTTCGAATAGCGCTCAAAGTGTCTCAAAAGGGTCGTGGTAAAGAGCGAGTTCATTCATTCCGATGAGTGGAGAAGACATGGAAAGCCGAGTTGGAGAAGCAAGCGAATTTCCGACTGACAGCATGGGAACTGAACTCGCAACTTGAAAGCTGCCAGAGGATATTTTAGTGCGCTTCCGAGTGAGCCAGCTGCTGCTTGTCAACTGATCGAAAGTACCATTTTCGAAGGGAAAAATCACTAATTTCTTTCAGAAGAAAGAATATTGAGCTATGTATATTTATCTATTCCCAAAGGTTATTAAAAAAAGATTTCCTATTTATATCGGGTCATCTGATAGGATAGAGAGGTCTTTTTCACTATTGTTTGAGCGGGCTCGTCAACTGCTAACTAAAATACCATTTCCAAAGCAATGAAATCATGAGTTTGGCAGGAGTGATAATGAGCAAGAAATAAACCGCCATTTTTAGATATTTTTTATTATTCGTTGATTAAGTCAAACAAGAACCTTAATCAACAAAGTATGATCCATCATGGTTGTTGCGATCTCGTGGGAAGATGGTGGATGCTCTTGTGGTAGAACGACGGAGAAGGCGAATCGAAGAATTCTTAGAACCATGATTCTACCTCACTTTCGTTCTCAAATTGTTTCTCGGCGAGTTGGTTCTGCATGGACTGAAATAGGTGGTTATCAGAAGGGGCAATTATCAAGCGGAAGCAGGAGGCGTGAGGCCGTTTGTTGTTTGTATCAACAAGCAACACACTTTTACTTTTTAACACTACGGACTACAATTTCAGTATTAATGGCAGCTTTTACGTTTGAACTTTAAGGTTTTAATTTTAGTTTTTGTTGATAGAAATGAGTATCGAAGAGTTTCACACGCGTTCGAATAACATCCGGAGTACAAAATTTTTTAAAAAAATTTTCTCGATTATCTTTTAGTTTTTGTTGATAGAAATGAGTAATAACTCATCGCGAGAAACACTTCGAACTCTTGGAAATTTTTGAAATCTATGCGCTCGAAAAATTTTTTTACGGGTTGTAAGAAACGCCCTGTATGCTTCCAAAAAACCCTCCAGCTTGACCAGAAATTCTGTAATCCGGATGTTATTCGAACGCGTTAAGAAGACTTCAATACTCATCTCTATCAACAAAACGAAAATCGAGAAAAGTTAAAACATTTTGTAATTCGGATGTTATTCGAACGCGTGTAAAAGTCTTCGATACTCATTTCTATCAACAAAAACTAAAATTAAAACCTTAAAGTTCAAACGTAAAAGCTGCCATTAATACTGACAGTGTAGTCCGTAGTGTTAAAAAGTAAAAGTGTGTTATGAGTGCGTTGCTTGTTGGTACAAACAAACGGCCTCACGCCTCCTGCCTCCTGCCTCCGTTTGGTAATTGCCATCAGAAGGTGCCATGTCGGGCGAGTACGGTGGGTGAGGCATCAACTCCCATCCCAGCTCCAACAGCTTCTGAACCGTTTTTTTCCACAATGCGTTGTCACGCGTTGTCATGTACGAATCGAATCTTGGCGCTCTCTTCGCCTTGAGCCACCATAGCTTGCTGCACCCTGTCAAGTTGTGCACAGTAGAAATCTGCTGCTGTAACAGTCATGCCGTTAGGTAGCAGCTTCCAGTGGACGACACCGCGTGAGTTCCACCAAACACACAGCATCACCTTCATTTGGTGCGGTCCGGGTTTCGGAATCACTTCTGGCTGCTCGCCCTTGCTGAGCCACTGGCGCTTGCGCGTAACATTGCAGTAGGTCACCCACTTCTCGTCTCCAGTAAGCAATGTGTCCAGCCACTCGCCTCTTCCTTTGTAGGAGAGAAGTTGTGAGGCGGCCGTGACTCGTCGGTTCATGTCGAGTGGGCTCAGGTCGTGTGGCAGCTATTGTCCGAGCTTGTAAAGCCCGTTTTCGATGGTGATGTGAGAGACCGCGAAGTGCTCTGCAATCTCGTAGCAAGTTTGTTTGGAATAGGCTTCGACAAAGGTTCGAAGATCCCCAAGAGGCCGTCCTGGACGGTCCATGTCTTTCAGCGTGTGCTCGCCTTGCTGGAACTGACTGAACCAAGCCTTGCACTTTCGTCCACTGAGGCATCCTTGCCCGTATGCCTGACTTAATTTCCGATGCGGCAGTGCTCTTGTCCAGCTTGAAGCAGAAGAGAAGCTTCTGAACCGCCTGTAGTCTCAGTTTGTCGAGCTCGCACCGTTCAGCCAATTGAAAAGCTAATAGAATGGTGTGAGTGAGAAAAAAAACTTGAAATTGATAACTTCATATACTTTCACTGAAGAAAGTTATAGAAAACTCCGGAAAAATAACTGACTTTTTTAAAAACCGATACAATTTTCTTGCGCACTCAATATATCGTTTTCACAGATTCCGCTGCGTTAAAAGCGTTTTCAATTTTTTTTAGAACTAGAATACTTCCAGTTAATTAATCAATTCTTTCATGGTTTCGCAAAAAATTTTCATCGAGTTTAGCCTTACTCATGGCAGCCGATAATTTTTTCTGATGCTCGGTCCTAGTTTTTACATTATATATGTTTCTCCTCTCTTTCTTTTTTTGGCCTTTCTTTAAACTTCATATTTTTCTCTCTAAGTATATCTCGTTTTTTACTCTCTCTCTCTCTCTTAATTCTTATCATCTCGAAATCTACTTCACATGACTCCATCTTTTGTCTTCTTCAATTGGTCCCTTTTGTCCTAATAAAACTCTTTTTCTACACCGAACTGAAAACAAAAACATGCTTCCGACTGCTGTGACTGCCTCAGAGGCAGAAAAAACGAGAAGAAACATCTTTTGAGAAATTTTTCGACATGAGAATCGAACGATAGAAGACCTTTATACAAAATTGAACCGACGAAATTTTTAAAACTCAAGAACACAAGGACTTTAATCCATCTTTTATCATCTGAGCTCTCTAGTTTTCATCACAAGATTTGATTTTTCAGAATAACCGTAAAAAGAGGTTAAAACAAACTCACTTTTGAGTTACCTTCGACAGGGATCACCAACTCTTTCTTTTTACCTTTGACAGAGGTCGGAAACTCAACTATTAGGGTCATTTTTGGCAGGGGTCACATAATTATTCATAACTTTCACATTTTTGAACTGATATGAAATTAATCATTCCTTCCCTTGATGAGCATTGCTTTAAGAAGGCTTGGTTTTGGAGAAAGATAATCTGAATAGTATATTCGGGAGCCGTCTTAAAATTAATTTGTACGATAAAGTACACCCTTAATTTGCTTTCTTGTTCGATAATACTGTCATCCGAAGTTATGTTCGTTATTGAAAGGTGAGAAGCTCATAATACATCTGTGCAACATTTGAGTTTTTTTTCATGATCGCTTTTTTGAATCTGTTTTGAAACTATTCATTCGAGCAGTAAACGCACACTGTCTCGTTGTTTTCTCTTTTTTTATGAAGATGAATTTTTTCCACTTATATTACAAGGAAGGATTTAGTGTTACCGTATTCTAATAAGTTTTAAAGACTGGTTAAAAGGGATCAGAGGGAAGAGCACTTACATATAAGAGCAATCACATTGACGAACACGAATTCATTTGAAATGTACTGTTATAAAATTAGTTTTGATTACATAGGATGAAGGAGTGAAAAATTGTTTCTGATAAGAAAGATAGAAACCTTAAGAGAGAAAAAAGAGAGCAAGTTTTGGAGAGATAAAGAGAAAGGTAGAAAGCAAGAGAGTCACGAAGGGAAAGAGAAATAAGAGAGAAAGAGGAAAGAAAGCATAATTTGATAAAACTGGAGTGGAACAGAAGTACCAAAAAGTAAGACTGGACCCGATTTGTTGTGAGATAGACACAAAGAGGGAGAGGCTCGCTGGTGATGTGTGTCACACACGCGCGTCGCGGTTTGGCAGAGCGGTCTCTCTGCTTCTCACAAGCAAAGCTGAGTGACTCTCCCAGCATCTTCTCCTTCAACAGCTTTCCCTCCCATGCTCTTCTCTCTTTCGTCGTCTCTCTCTCTGTCTGTCTGTCTGTGCCTGAGTCTCTCGTGCTTCCTCTCTCTATCTTTATTTTGCTTCCTTCATTTCCCACTCCTTCATTCTCTCTCTCTCTCCCTCCCTTCGGGTGTCAAGCTCTCTACCGCTCTTTCTGTCTTCCTTTTAGCTTGCTATGCATATACCTTACCCGAGGGCGCTACATCTACCTTTTTAGCTTTCATACGTATAGTGAAAGGTCTCATGCGCAAGGTTTGGTTGGAACTAAATTGGTCCCGTTGTGAGCTCTTGCACTGTTTCAAAGCCTCGTAAATCATTCCTTATGATTAGACTGTTTACATGTAACGTTTTAGTCATGGTTCTTTACAGGATGAGTCATCATGAGTCATCCTTTTAGAAATAGATCTCGCATTTGTTGTGCTTTTCGAGAGAGTACTGTTTCTACATCCTTGCCTCCCGAAAAATGTCATCAAACCATCATACGGAGCGGAAACGAACCCAGCGATTGAGCCTTTATAGATTCGAGAATTTCTTATGTTTACCATTCAGTACATGCATTCTCAAAACTCTTTGAAAATTCTTGTGTGGTGTAGACTCCGTTCAGCCAAGGTCATTTGCTGAGGAAACCAGTGTCTTCAGAAACTTGAAGGGGGAGAGGAGAACGAGTTTGCGGAGGAAAAGGGGGAGTAAGAGGGGGGGACAAAACCAATGTCACATGCTCAGCATCATTTGTGGAGGAAGATTGAGCGATGTGTCGCGGATCAACGTCGAATCTTTCCGTAGTCTGCTTCTCAGGAGTATTTAAGCATTTCTTCTCTTTGGTGATACTTCATGATTGCAACCATAACTTTTTTCGCAACAAAGTTCAACAAACTGCCTTTCCAGACCTGTTTTTAGTGATCCAGGAACAGCCGTGCTTGCTGCTATTCGTAATAACTAATGTTCTGAGATTTTTTTCATGCGGATTTTCTTGAATACTTCTATGAAGAAAGGGAGTTTGAAATGCTTTTTCGTAAACAGCTTTGTTTTTTAAAAACTCGAAACCTGTTAATGTTACAAAGATTTTTTGTTCCTCAACTTGGACATCTAAAAACGACCTTAAAATTCAACTTTAGCTGGTTGGAATTTGAAAGAAAACGCTTTCATGAAGAAATGCTTGTTTGTACAGCTTTCCTTAATACATTCATACCTTTAATTTCTATTCGAAAATAACTTTTTTCCTCGCATGAGCTCTTGTGTTTCAATGGTTTTTGGATTTGATGGTTTTGAGTTTGATTGTTTTGGGTTTGATGGTTTTGAGTTTGATTGTTTTGGGTTTGATGGTTTTGGGTTTGATGGTTTTGGGTTTGATGGTTTTGAGTTTGATGGTTTTAGGTTTGATGGTTTTGGGTTTGATGGTTTTGGGTTTGATGGTTTTGGGTTTGATGGTTTTGAGTTTGATGGTTTTAGGTTTGATGGTTTCGGGTTTGATGGTTTTGAGTTTGATAGTTTCCGAAGGTTCCTTCAACTTATTCGAGCAACATGAATTTTCTCGAAACTCCAGCTATTACTAACGTAACTATTTCTCATTGGTACCCTCGGGTGTTTTATGGATTTGACAAGGTTTCGAAGTCCATTTCTTCGATATAACAGGCAAGGACGCACCCATCGAGTGCTCATACCGTATTTTCTCGTGACGCATTATGTCTAACCTTCACGAATGATTCAAAAGTGTCGCGTTTTCTCCCAATGATGCAGAAAATTATTGGTTATGAGTTGGTAAACGGTTTCCAAATTAAGATTGTGTTGCGCGTCAGGTGTTCTATTAAAAACCTTTGCGCATCGTTATACTCTCTAATTAAAAATTTTTTTAGTGGGCTTGTTTTCTCATTTCTTCTCTCAAATGTATCATCTTTTTCCGCTTCAAATTCTAATGATTTGAGTGTTTTAATTAGCCGTACGATGCTTTTTCTCCATTTATGGTAAAACGTATAAACTTCTTAAAGAGTATATATTATCTCAAGTTTGAAAGCCGGCAAAAAATAGGGAATCGTAATCTTCTTTTTTTTCAAGTCAAAATCAAAGCACGTTATTCGCGAAACTCATTTTTCGGTCAAAGTTCTTGTTTGAACGAGTTATACCTTCTACAGGACTCCCGGGCGGGATTAAATATTCACCGGACCAGCTATGTTGGCGCGTACATGTTCGCACCGGGATTGATCTGCATTCTCTACCTTTTCCGTTCTAATTTACTTTTTCTCTACTTATCTTTTCACCCTTTTCGCATTTCCCAATTTCTTATTCAACTCGCTCGGCGCGTACAAACATGCCTTAGACCCGTCTCATTTAACGCCTGCTTCCGGGTCAAAGTAAAAAGGCATGGTTTCAGCCATGGGGCATGATCGCTATGCCTTCGACTACCCTTCAAGCAGCCCGGCTGGCAACCGAAACGGGGGCACCAGCAGCGGCATTTCGAGTTTAGAGCCGAAATTGTACCGAGGGCTGAACGCCGATCCAAGACGTCTTTCGAATGATGACAACTACACATACACCGAGAAGAGGTTGGACGATAAAGCTAGAGTTGGTTCGGTGGTTTTTTGCGCCCAGTAGTGACGGGCGGGAGGGGTGAAAAAAAGGGAAATTAAGATAAGTCGAAATTCTATGATATTCGTTTATTTCTGATGGAACCTTTTTTATATGCATTTAGTCACGTAAGAGCTTCTGTTTAAGTTTTTTGTTTTCGGTGAAGATATTTTTTTCTCGGATTTCGTGCAGAACTTTGATTCCTCATTGTACTTTTTTTATTAAATATTTTATGAAGTTAATGAAAAACATTGCAGTTTCCAGCGGAGCGTTATTGGAAGCGATTTCTTAACAAAATTATTAAAAAAAACATTAACGCGAAAAATTTCCCTTTCCGGGCGGAGGGCCGGGAGGTTTTTTATACCCTTTGATAACCTATGTTCTCGTGTCTCATCCTTCAACATTCTAGCTCTTACTTGATCAGGGACACGTGTATGATTAGAGCTGTCTTGAAGTAAAGCTCCATGTCCTTGGCATTAATTATGTAGCGAGCCAGTAAAACTAACTCAATGAAAGTGTGAATTGAAGGTCCACCTATCGCGAGGAAAAGAATCCGTGCTTGTCCTGGGTGAGATACGGTATCTTCGCGGCGAATATCGTCTTCATTGTCCGTTTTTCTTATCTTGGGTTTTTGTTTTTAAAAATTTTTTCTCAGGCGTCTGTTTCTCATTTTTCTCTGAAGTCAGTATCGAATGAATTCGAGAGAAAATGCCGATGAGCCAATTCAGAGACAGTTCCTGGTTGTTAATAAGCATGAACTTTTACAGCAATGAAATATAAAAAATCTCGAGTCAACTGGTAATTTATTTCTGGTTGAGTTTTACTGCTGATGGTCGATGAACTCTTCTATTCGTTACAGAAAGATCAGAGAAAATTTTGATCTTTGACTTATCAATGTACCTGAAAATAAAAACTCCACGCTCTTTGGCCCATTTTTCTCTGCTTCTCACAATTCAAATAAGAACATGAGAGGATATTACGAAATGATAATTATGTGCCGCAAAATGTCATGGGACCTGGCAATTTTTCTTAGAAGATTTTTAATTGGACATCAGATATCATCATGAATGTTCTTCTATTACGAATACGTTTGACAACAGAAAAAAACAACTTTTATACAAAAGTATGTATACTCATGATAAATATGAATTGTGGTCCGAGTATTCGCAACCTAAAAGAGGGAATGAAAATTTCCAATTGTATACCTAACACCTCTATCCTCGATTGTTCATTCAATTTCACTAGACAATATACTATCGTTAGATTAGATTATTTGTTGACTTAATGAATTAAAAAATTGTTTTTTAAAAAATAAAAAAGAGAATGCGAGAATCGAGAGCAATGAAGTCAAGAAATCTATCGTGGGCCGCTCGGGTGCGAGGACGTCCTGAGGGCAAACAATAACAACAATTAAAAAAATTATTTCTTTCAATCATTCATTACTTTATTCGTCATTTTACTCATTCATTCAATAAATTGATACTAGAGGTAATCAGTGATGATATGTGTTAAGGTTGTGGGAATAGCCGTGCTGGCTCTTGGTTCCTGGCTACGAACAGACAGTCGATTTCGAGATTTCCTCAGTGAAAGGTGGGTGACTTCAGAAAAAAGAAGAAGTAGAATTTCAAAAGAAAAAAGATACAAAGTTATAGTCAAGTCGTGATACGATGAGAAAAAACTCACAAATACGAAATATTAATCAAATGTATTATAGCCTTTTTTCCAATTGAAGTTCGACTCGAACCAAAGTGTTCAAAACTCTTATTTCTGAACCTGAAAGCTTATGGCCAAAGGTTAAAATAATCTTCGTAGCAATTGTTCCCGCCTCGTGGCAGGGTACGCGCTCCCCAGTGATGCAAGACAGACCTATACTGGTAGAACCAGTTGCTGCCCGCTCGATCACTGCTAGTGTTCAGCAGCAGCGGGGAGAGTCATATTCATGCATGAGCGCTGCCAATTTTCTTAACCCCTTTGGTTTGGGTGGATCCGTCCGGGGTGGGAGTCGAACTCGGGACTCTGCACAATAGTCGAACACACTACCATTATGCCACGCCCGTACTATGCCCAAAGGTTTACTATGTAAAATCGTTTTACTGATGAAAAAGATCGAATATTATAGAGTATAGGTCGTTACTGGGAAACAATTGAGTGTGGATGAATACTCATGTATAGTGTGTACTGAATTACACCGAAAAACGGGTCTTAAAGTTTGACGAAAAGTCTATTTCACCTAGTACTGAGCCTGCAAGTCGAAGTAGCCGGACTTGGTTTTTTTTCTTATAAGGATTCTCTTTACATGTTCCGTTTTCCAAGCGATGCTCTCACCCTTTAGCTACCCATTCTAACAATATGTTGCCTATTCATAAGACAAACAGATGTATAAGTTGAGACGCAAAACGATTTCTCAGGTATCGGAACGCAGTAGAAGAAGCGTTCTGGGAAGCGCCTACTCTGTACGCGTTTTCGTATATCATGATCGTGCTCGGAGCTTCTATGATTGTGGTAGCTTTCTTTGGTAAGTTATGTTGGGTGTTTCATTTTGAAAGCCTTGAGTTGGTAGGATAATAATTTAGGGAACATCATCTTCTGTAGAAAATTATCAAGACAGAACTAAAAGTACTCTTCATTTTAGCAAAAAATTCCATTTTCGAAGCCCTCATAAAACAGTATAAGGCGTCTATTGGAAACTAAATTTGAACATGGTTTCATGTACGGAAACTTTTAGAGCGCTGTCCTGTTGATATGACTTTCAAACAAGGATGAAAACCTAGGTTGACAGAATAGTTTAGCACTGACAAACGTTACTACCTAGAGCTTTTCCTCTGACCGGTAGCTAGCCCATTACCACTGAAGTACCGAGAACACATTCCTAATTTTTGAAATTCAGTTAACTGAGTAATTATTTGAACTTTTCCCTAAACTAATTTTTGTTGCAGGCTGTTGCGGTGTTAGTGCATCGGCGAAGCTTTTCCTGGGCTTGTACGCCTTTAGCGTTTTCGTTCTCTTCACTGCGACCGTTTCCGCGGGCATTTATCTGTTCTACAAGAAAGATGGCGTCAGTTCTATTTCGATCTAAGTTGCTTCGTAGTCAATAAATGCTTGATTCGATCCTGGTAATGGCAAGATGGGTTGGTTCGAGTCTTTCTCCAGCTTTTGCCGGAATAGCGTAAGCCGATAGTTCCAATTCTTTTCTAAGCGAGTGTTCTCGTTTTCTAATATAAACCTTTTTTTCATAAGTTCATAGAAAATTTAATTATCTGTCAAGTCAGAGTCGTTTTTCCCGCTAACACTCAGATAATGAAATCATTGTAATCAATATCATCGCAAAATTATAAGAGTTTTCTCTATTCATTCTTTACATAGATTCCGGGTAAGTTACGTGGTTCATGAAGGTCAATCGAAGCTGATAAGCCGCTGAAGAACTTAAGTCTTCATCCAATTTGCAGCTTCTACAAAAAAAGATTCCATGACAGAGCGCGATTTCTATCAAGATCCAACCCTTCAAACGCTTTCCCACCATCCGCAAGCGCGCTAATTTAACTTCTCATGTGATAATAGAGTAGAGAAGTGCTCTGTTGCAGATTGACGTTGAGCTATCTGACGCGCTTAACTATATGGTGCAACACTACTACCAAGGACCTGGAATCGTCCAAGAGAGCTTGGATCGCCTGCAGCAGACCTTCAGATGCTGCGGTTAGAATTAAGAAACCCAGTTACACTGTGACAGTATGACAGTTATTCAAACTCTATGAGATTTAAACATGTATCAAAAAGTGTATGAATATTCAAACTCTATGAGATTTAAACATGTATCAAAAAGTGTATGAATATTCAAACTCTATGAGATTTAAACATGTATCAAAAAGTGTATGAACTCACATCGACTTTGGTAACATCGATTTTATACTAAGCAAAAGAATAAATGTCTTTCCAAAGAATGAGAGAAGGGACCAGGAAGTGAGATGATGATATTCATATGGTTGTAAGACCTAGCCATTTTACAAGATCCTTTTTAGTTATATCCACCCAAACCAAATAGCTTTGAAATGTTGGTTTTGCTCCAGGAATCTTATCCCAACCTCCCCTCTTTACATTCACATGTAGCAGTCACTTAGAGAACAATTATTGCTTCTACTAGGTTAGGTCTCAATTCCACCTCGGATGGGTGCTTATTTTCGCCTGAGGCGTTCTTAAGCGTTACGAAGGTTATAATAGAACGAGAGGGATGAAGATAGTGCGTCGCACGGGATCGAACTAAATCGACTTTCCTCAACCGGGAGTGAGCGCCTTATCACTTCAATACCGAAGACATATTGCTAATTAGAATGTTACTGTAACCCTCGTACCGGATTAAATCTATGCGCTTTCCAAAAAAGGCTAGTCATACCTATGCTCTGTTTAATAGCTCGGTACCTTCCCAAACTCTCCTATTTCCTCATTGATAGTGTTTTTGTTGTACACCCTTTTTGGCGGGTGGTATGAAAGAGCCTGTTGCCAATTTGTGTGATAATGTGCTATATGGATAAATTATGTCACAGAATAGAGCACGGAGCTGGATCGAACTCGATCGTTTTTTACCGGTAGTCAGCGCGTCATTACCAGTGTGATAAGGTTCTATATGAAGGGTTTTAAGGGAACAGTGGTTGCGCGGACTTCCGACAGTTCCGGCAAGACCCGCCACGGACGTGTGACATCCGATGCGATGGCTGCCACTATCGCATCTGGCAGGCGCTCACGATTGGGTTTTCGGCCACGCTGGTCGTCTTCTTCTTCGTGATTCTCATGCAGGTTCGACCTTGCTATAGTGATTTGACAAACCTAAATACATACTTGTCCTAGTACAACAATAATGTGAAAGCGAGGAAGAGCGAAGGTGATTCCATAGAAATTCTCACTTGAAACGAAATTTGCTAGCATTGTAGAAAATTCTTCACAAAGTTATTCACAGAGTTCGTGTCATTAGTTTTTGTTTTTATAGATTTTTATAGCGGTAAAAATTTGTAATACAAAAAAAATTTCTGTTGTTGATGCGCAATTGACACGCCACCCACTCTCTCTCTTTTACTCTCTCTGTTTCTCTCTCTCACTCACTCTCTTTCTTTCTCGCCCTCTACCTGCTGATTCGTCTCACGATCACCATTTCCAGTTGCTGGCCTTCGTGCTCGCCCTCTATCTGCTGATTCGTCCGGTGGAGCAGGTGCGCGTCCTCTACATCTCTAACCACTCTAACGCCGCCTACCAAAGTTCACCGCCCTCAACTCACCCAGTGGCGCTGACGAGAGACGCTCTGGATCGTCACAATCTTTCCGCGTTTGCCATGAAAAAGTATCGCGCGGCCAGAAGCATGGGACGGTGAGCGGAGCATGTGCGACGCGTTGATCGCGGCGGGTGATGAGGGCCGCGAAACCAGACAAAGAATAAGAGCAAAGGCAAGGGATCACTGAAAGACTCAAACGTTTAGAGCATACAGAATATTTACTCTTTCGGAAACATTTGACGCAAAAATAATCGATTTGAAAGTAGGGGATCATAAGATACAAAATGACTTTAAATTTAGGAGACATAAGAGGATAGAGCTCAAAGCATCAAATTCAATGATCTTGTTCCCCTAAACCTTTCTAAAAGCCTCAAGTTCTATTTGATAGCATATCTGTTCCGGGTTCATCTTGTGTTTCTTGGCTGCGTAGCAACTATTTTTTGACTTCTGACTGCGTAGCAGATTTTCCGATCAACAGAGTTTTTCAATGCGCTGAGTGATTTTGAGAGAACTTCCCAGGTTAATTGGATTATCAGTAGTTTATCAAGCAGCTCTTACTGTATACAAGTTGCCATAGGAGAGAAAGTCGAATTTCTAAGTTTTTTAAAGTGTCATGTTAGCAATTTAATTTTTGTGAAGCTTTGAAAACTCAAAAACCTTTTTGGGTTAGTGTTTTTTGTTAAATTCTAAATTAGATCAATGTTATTTATTTATTTATTTATTCATACATCAATACTGATGTGACAAAACATAAGATAACTCATACAATAGTGAGCGTTGTTCTTGACAATAACATCTGAACAATGATTTTCTAGAATAAGAAAGGAGAAAGAAATCAAACAAGGGAACAATTCAGAGATTAGGTGAGTGCAGATCGAGAATTTCAAGAACATTTAGCATCTGCTTTGAAAACTAATTGCCTTATTGTGTGCTCCGCTGTGATAGAACTTCAAAAAGAGGTGGTGGTGTCTGTGCTTTTCTCCGTAATCATTTAATATACTCTGTTGTAACTCTCAAGACTAAAATATCAGCTGATGTCTTAGCTTTCGATCTCTTATGCAACTTATCACTCTCCAGAACACGTTTCATTATATGCTATCGACCGCCAAACACTACTGTGCATCAGAATTATGCCTTTTTCGATGTTCTTACTCAACTGTTAGCGGTACCTCAACAATCTGTACTTTGTGGTGATTTCAACTTAGAAATTGATGTTGACAAAAAATGTTCTTCAACTGAGCTTCTTATCGACTTGTGTATAGACTTTTCTCTTCATCAATTTGTAACTGAGCCTACACATGGTAAGAAAATAATAGATCATGTTCTTGCTAAAGCTGACTGTATCTCTAATTGTAAAGTTTGTCCTCCGTTCTCTAACTCTGATCACAATTCGATTACTTTTTCTGTATTTTTACTTCCGAACCCACAACCTGTTGTAGAAGTTTTTGATTTCAACCGGGCCAGTTATGCAGATATCAATAAGCTATTATCAAATATGGACTGGACACTTGTTTTCGATGATTTAATTTCTGTAGATGACCTAGTTGATCGATTGAATGTTATTGTGAAGTCTTTAATTGAGAAATTTATCCCTAGAAAACGTAGGAAAGCTGCTTTTGAAACTTATCCTGAGCACATCCGTAACCTCTTCGAGCATAAACTAGCCCTTTTCTCTAAAATTCATGTCCCCACTGTTCTAGAATTATTCAAACGCACTTCTCGAAAACTTGACAAGGAAATCAAGAAGTTTGAAATAAATCGACAGAAGGCTTTCTTCTCCGATCCTAGAAAGTTCTATCAATACGTAGGAAATCGTCTGAAATCCCATTCTTCGATTCCATCTTTTACAGATTTAGTTGGTTCTTTTGTTCACACGGATGAAGCTAAAGCTAGTACTCTATCCGATTTTTTTCTGTTCCGCTTTCTCAATCGATTATGGTTTGATTCCGAATGTTGGTAGAGTTATTGATCATTCCCTCACTGATATGCTTATTCTTCCCGGAGACGTCAAGTACTATTTTAAAAAGCTGTATCTTTCTCTTACGCAGTCATCTGACTCTATTCCTCAGAAATTTTTACAAAGAATGCGATTCGTCGCTTGCAGAACCACTAAGCTATATTTTCAATTTCTCTCTTAAAATTGGCCATTTTCCTTCTCTTTGGAAAATATCTTACATCACTCCTATTTCAAAAAAAATCTCCACCCTTGAATGTAGACAACTTTCGACCTATCGCAATCACGACCACACCTTCTATAATGTTTTCGAACGCATAGTTCGTAGTAGGATAACAAAGTGGATGGACATGCATTCTATATTTTCTGAAGAGCAACATGGTTTCGTTCCTAGTAGATCAGTTCAATCTCAGCTTCTCTCGGTAACTAATAGTTGGACGAGAGCCCTTTACCAAAGTAAATCTGTCGATTGTCTCTATTATTACTTGACTAAGGCTTTTGATGTTGTCTTGCATTGTAAACTTCTCCACAAACTAGAAAGTTTAGGCGTTCGTGGAAATTTTTTGAGATGGACTAGAAGTTTTCTAACAGGTCGTTGTTTCAGTGTTAAGGTCAACCGAACATTTAGTGACACTAGAGAAATATCATCTGGAGTCCCACAGGGATCGGTTTTAGGGCCGCTTTTCTTCTTGATCTATATCATCGATTTGCCTCGAATTTTTTCCAACTTACCCTCAGTTAGTATTAAGCTGTTCGCTGATGACATTAAGTTGTTTATTTCTTATGATGAACTAGGTGCTCAAATCGCTAAATCCCAACTCTGTTTAGCAATAAATCAATTCGATAGGTATTGCGATACATGGCAGTTGACAATAGCTGAAAAGAAATGCAATGTTCTATATTTAGGTAATAAAAACCCATGCTCAACCTATTATGTAAGTCCAAATACTCTTTTCACGAAATCAACCTCTGTTAGAGATTTAGGTATTTTAATAGATGATTCCCTGTCTTTCAAATCACAATATGAGCTTTTGTGTCGGAAGGCATTACAAACAGTTTATGCCTTATTCAGAATTATTTCATGTATCACACCAGATATATATGTAAGATGTTACAAATCATATGTTCTACCGATTTGTGAATTTTCTTCATCGGTTTGGTCTCCTCATTTAAAAAATGATATTAGGAAAATAGAGAAGGTCCAGCATATATTTACTAAACTTCTCTATTTTAGATGTAATTTGAACTGCTCTCCTAATATTATTTATGAGAATCGTTTAAATACTTTAAATTTGACCTCTCTATATTGTAGGAGAATCATTAAAGATCTCACTTACACTTTCAAAATAATCCGAGGTGAAGTTGATCTTAAAGTTAGCACCTTTTATGTGTTCAAACCGTGTAATGGTAGAACATCCGCCTTTAATTTCCACATACCTTTCACAAATAAGAGGTTAACTTTCAATTGTTTTGGAGTAAGAACGTCTAGGTGGATGATTAGTTTACCTGCTCAAGTTATGACTTCTCCTAACTCTAATGTGTTCAAAAAGAGGCTCAAGATGCTAAATGTTCTTGAAATTCTCGATCTGCACTTACCTAATCTCTGAGTTGTTCCCTTTTTTTTGCTTTCTCTCTCCTTTCTTTTCTATAAAATCATTGTTCAGATGTTATTGTCAAGAACAACGCTCACTATTGTATGAGTTATCTTATGTTTTGTCGCATCAGTATTGATGTATGAATGAATAAATAAAAAATAAACCTGGATTCTCTTGTTAGGCTATCTCATGTTTATCAGATCTATTCCGTGCCCTGACTGAACGAATGGCGGGTAAAGCAGTTTTAAACTCTGTCATAGAGCTTTATTTTAAAACTAAACATAGGGTTAAAATTTTGTTTAGTCATTCCAAACAAAGTTTGAAGTTTATTGCAGCGTGTTTTAGTTCGAAAAAGTTGGTTTCCTACCTCACCCATTGTAAGCCATTTCTTCGTTTGTTTAAATTTACACTCTTAAGCCATATCTCACTATTCATATCTGCAATGAGCTTTCGCGCAATCACTTTTCCAAGTCATAATTACTTAATGTAAATTATTTTTTGTTATTAAATTTTTGTAAAACTTCTTCCGTAAATAGTTGATAACTTGCTTGTAGTTGAGCTTTCGTTTGAAACAGGACTCGGATTGCTAGGATGTTCTTTTTTCGGTTACAGTCAACAAAGCTTTAAAACATAACTAAAAAAGTACCTTTTGTTATTTCGATGTGATAAATGTTGTACTGATAATAATACTAATAAATAATGAAAGTTTGTCTCGACCCATTTTGAACAGGTTAATTTACCTGAAGATCCTATTTTGAAGAGAGTAGGATCCTCAAGTTCGTTAAAATCTCTGGTCAATGTAGCCTTAGGGGAGTGTATGATGAATTCCATCAAGGTTGTTTCACCTGCCGCATATTCTTCGTGCAGCCTGGCGTGAATGGAGGCAGTGACCGCTGCATCCGAAACCATCGTGCAGATAGCCGTAGCGGACCAATCGCCGCAAACGCCACTTATCAGAATGGCCCACTCGACGAGTCAACCCTCATTCGGCATAGCGAACGAGAAAGTGAGAGTCGAGCACTACCATCAGACGACAGTCTTTTATGATATGGCTAAGGAATCAAGATAAGAAATTATATCCTTTGATGCATTCTTCGTGATTTGGAAGAGAGGAGTGTGAAAGAAAAATTACATAGAAAAAAATGACATTCTGATGAAATACTTTCTAGTTGTCAATGAATTCAAAGCATCAATTTCAATAATATTTGTTCCTTTGGAGGTTTAAGACTCGGAACATCTCCAAGTTCATTACAAAGTCGTAGTTAAACTGGAAACCTCTAGTTCATCAAGACCTGGGCACGATTATAAATAAAAGAAAGAAGACAAGAATATATACAGGATTTTGGTATAACATAAGAATCAAAATGACACCATGATGAGCTTTAATTGAGCTTTACTCGAGGATGCTTAAAATATACTTTTGCTATGAAGTGTTGATTGACTGAGTGGCTTAAGCAGACGGGATACACATTCATCGACATAGACAGCATACGAGCTCCAGCTGCGCCCACGTACAACGCAAGCACCGGCGTTTCCATTCCAGTACCCGGCGAGCAACAGGTACGCGTCAAGCTCTGATTCATTGAAAATTGAGAATTTAGAAGAGAAAAACA
The DNA here is from genome assembly GCA_964056735.1 of Allodiplogaster pararmata. Taxonomy (NCBI): domain Eukaryota; kingdom Metazoa; phylum Nematoda; class Chromadorea; order Rhabditida; family Diplogasteridae; genus Allodiplogaster; species Allodiplogaster pararmata. Next base: position 8,271,624 of record OZ057409.1, on the reverse strand, counting down.
TTTTCACTAGAAAGAATTCCTTAATCAGAGGAGGTGTCGGACTCGCGAAAACTAGAGGAGAGGGTGTTTGTTACCCGAGAATCAAAAATTCGGTGAGAAACGAGCCCGCGTCCTTAGCTTTTCAAGCAGTGCTCTTCCGACTAAAATATCAATGCACATTTCCCCCGTACTTTTGAAAGCTCTTTGATACTTGGAAGGAAAACCCGTAAATTGAATCGTCTTTATGATTTTCGAGAATAAAAAAACTGAGAAAAGGAAACTTTAATGAGGCTTCTCAAGTTTTTTTCAATATGTAGTTTTCACGTTCACCCTAGATAATTTAGCGGGAAAAGTTCATCCTTAAAGTGATTGCACAGATCTGAATTTCCAAGCGTGAAAGTTACTGCTATTAACAAGTCTAGAATTGAAAAAAAATAGTTACAGATTTACTATAAAACTTCAATGAAGCTTCTCAAGCTTAAAAATTGTTATATTGTTATGCTTTTTTCAAAAAAAGAGAATTAGAGTTAGAAAGGGAGAGAAAGAGTGGTATTGAGATAGGAAGACAGAGGAGAGAAATAAAAAGTTCCAAGAGAAATAGAGATGTAGAGGAGAGAGAAATACAAAAAAGAAAAAGAGGAGAAGATACAAATGAAAAAAAAGGATTTTTGAATTTTGAAGGGCACTTTCCGGATGGTTCCTTTGCTGAGCACAGCCAGGCCGAACCAAGAGAGTGTCGACCCATCCACAAGTTGGAGTGAAGACGAAGATCGCCAACTGTTTGAGGTTCCTAAAACTGCTCCAAGACTAGGGCCGATTATTCGGCATAGACTTTGAATATTATCAATCAAGGGTAACTGAAACTTGTTGTTGTTGTTGTGGCCTGCAAGCAGCCCGCATCGAAGACTTCTGGTTATGAACACTCTCTTTAATGAGAGAGGTTTTCGTCTTCTTCGGACGAGATGCGTCCGGAAAAGGGTTTTTGCAGTTCTGAGACTGTCATGCTGCACCTTGTGAAGGCGGACATCGTTGTAGCAACCTGTTCATGCTATAGGCCTTGTGATTGGGTGATTAACCCGGCCTAGCATCGTTTTGGGTGGAAGTAGAGACGTCTCGCCTGTCGTTGACCGGAGATAGGCAAGAGGCTACTTGACTGGCGCCTCGACTCGTCATTTAAAAATATAGCGGAGTATCGGCTGATGTTTTGTCCGTTGGCTTGCCCAGGCCGTTCCGGCATCGCCCTCCTTTGACGAGCTATACTACCCAGTTTTGGTCCGCGGCGGAATTTTTCCCGCTACCTCCCGGCACGAATTCTTCGTAGGAAGGCGTCCCTCTATCCACCACCTGAGGTCGCGCTGATGATGATGATGATTGTTGCCCGTGCGGTTCCTTTGACGTTGAAAGGGGGTCCACGAGTTCACGGTAAAAGCTCAAGCACACAGTCACACTCAATCACTTCTCTCTTTCTCTCTATTTCTCTCTCTCATTCACTTTTTTTGCCTCTTTTCTTTTCGCCTTTTTTTTGGTTTCGGGCTCTGGCTTTTTTTTCTTTTTTTTTAAAAGCTGATTCCATCCTTCCATCCATATTCATTCAACAATCAAACCTACATAGACAACAGCAAGAACAGCAAACAACTATTTAGACTGGCAATGAGAAACAACATTCATTTTGCAATGAAATCTGCAACATCGACAGGTCTATACCATAAGTCTAACGGCGTAAGTCTAGTGGGGTTACAACGGCAGTTAAACAAGTGTACACTAGTGTGATCTACCTCTCTACATAACGGACAGAGGAGAGTCAGTGGCACCTATCCTATGAAGGTAACTATTTAACGTGCTCTAGTAACCACTTCTAAGTTGCGATAGGGTAACCTGTTGTTCCCTGTTAAGTAACCCAGTAGACTTATGGACCATGGGTGGTTTGAATCCTAGGACTGTGTTTGGTTCACAGTTTCTAAGAAATTTCCTAACGGCTTCTGTATGCAGATTTCTAAGAGTTGTCTTACAGTCACTATCCCCCAGACTGAGGTCCATGTTCATCACGTGTCGGCGGATGGTTCTTGTTGGTCGTTGTCGGAGGGTGAGGTTGTGGGATGGGTGATCTTCTTGCATTCTGGCTTTAGCTAGGTATTGGTTGGTCAGTAGCTCATTGTGCTCTTTTACTGGCAGAAGTTTTGACTCAAGAGCGAGATGTTGTGTTCCGGACATTTGAAGGTTACCCGTGGCTGCCCTGATTGCTTTGTTTTCGCAGGCCTGTAATCGTGTCCAGTGCGTGTTTGCGAGAGGTGGAGTGTATACGGGTTGTTGTTGTTGTTGTCTTGCCCATAGGTCCTGTCGAGAGGAGTCCTTTTGGGATAGGTTGGTGGTGAGGATCCTTTTGAGTCCGGAGAGAGTTTCTCCGTCTACACTCGCACCGCAGTCGGCGATCCTCTTGGCGAGACCCATTCGTTAACCGGAGAAGGGCAAGAGGTTATTTTACTGGCGCCTCGACTCGCCATTGAAAAGTATAGCGGAGTATCGGCTGATGTTTTGTCCGGTGGCATGCCCAGGCCGGTCCGGCATCGCCCTCCTTTGACGAACTATACTACCCAGTTTTGGTCCGCGGCGGGATTTCTCCCGCTACCTCCCAGCACGAATTCTTCGTAGGGAGGCGTCCCTCTATCCGCCACCTGAGGTCGCGCTCGATTCTGGACTGGATAATCCGGCTCCATCCGTGACAGGCTCTTAAGGCTGTTATGTGGCCCGTTATCTCCAGCCTTGATGGAGATAACGGGTCACATAACCAATGGTATCAACCAACGGCTCCCTCCACATCGCACAGTGATGGTTGCGCTCGACCTCACCTCGGCATATGATCTGGTCAACATTTCTCGCCTGTGTCACACTCTCGCCGAAACGTCCATCCCCAGAGGCCTCGTTAGATGGCTCTCCAGCTATCTACGAGGGAGAGCCATCCGTGTGGACTTCAGAAACTGCTTCAGCCGCCAGCAAACCTGCTACGCAGGAGTTCCTCAGGGGGGAGTACTCAGCCCTTCCTTGTTCAACATATACTTGAATGGGCTGCCGAAACCTCCCGAGACGATCAAACTGGTCGGGTATGCGGATGATCTGACAATACTGGCCTCTCACCCTGACTGGAGAGTTGGAGCTGACAGACTGAACACCTACCTCCCAGCCCTCACCAGCCATCTTGGGGAACTAAAGATGGACATCTCGGCAGCCAAATCCAGTGTAACGCTCTTCACCACCAACACAAAGGAATGTCGTGAAGTACCAGAAGTTGTGGTCAACGGTGAGCCACTTCCTCCAAGTAGAACCCCCAAAATCCTTGGTGTCACCTTGGACCAGATGGGAACCTTCCGTCAACACGCCGAAGGACTAAAGACAAGGGCAACAAAAAGATTGAATGTCCTCCGAGCAATCGCAGGAAGAAAATGGGGACAGAAGACCGAAACAATGCTGAACACCTACAAAGCAACTACAAGAGCAGTCTTGTCTTACGCAGCACCCATCTACTCGCCCCAACTTGCCGAATCACATTGGACTTCCTTGCAAGCAGCACAAAACAAAGCCATTCGAATCGCAACTGGAAACCTTGCAATTGCGGACACTCAGCACCTGGCATACGAGAGCAAACTTCTTCCAGTCAAAGAACACAACCTCATGCTCAGCAAACAATTCACCGCCAAGGCCAGGCTTCAGCCTAACCATCCATCTCACCGCATCTGCACTGAAGCAAAACCTCCCAGGGCAGTCAGAAAGCATGCCAAAGACATAGACATAGTATTAGGTGACACGGACTATAAAGTGGCCCTCAGAAAAATACACACGGAGACAGTCAGAGATTTTCTTAGAAATAGTCGACCCAACCCAGTTCTGGGAACTAAACCTCCTAGAATACATAAGTCCACGTCCCAACTATCCAGAGAAAATCAGATAACTCTGTCTCAATTGCGAAGCGGCCACTCTAGTTTCCTTAACAGTTACCTCCACCGAATAGGGGCCAATGAATCTCCCCTCTGCCCACTGTGTAGGATAGAGCCGCATACTTCGAGACATATTTTTTCGTGTCGTTGTAACCCCACTTCACTTAGCCCTATCGACCTTTGGAATAGGCCGCACTCGGTTGTTGATTTCTTGTTCAATTAAATCTCTCCAAAAAAAAACAAGAGAGAGAGAGGAAAGAGAGTGTGGGCTTATAACGCTGGAGGGTCGAGAGCTTCAACGACTTCCTCCAGTGTCTCGCGAAGGAAGATCTACCCGTTGGGCAAGACAACAACAACAACCCCATCTTCTGCCTGCTAAAGCTCTGAAGCTGTCTGAGGTCGCGCTCTATAGCGGACTGGATGATCCGGCTCCATCCATGACATGCTCTTAAGGCTGTAGAGTCATGAATGGCCACTGCTACTACCCAGTTTTTATATGTGACGGGCAAGCCTTATATCTCCACTGCAGACGTGGGGGGGGCTGTAGCACCATCGAAGTCGAGGGCGTGTTTTTTTTGCGAATGCCAGTGATCAAAAAGAAGATTCAAGTCTCTTCTAAAAAACTGTTTTTTTGTCGTTTTTAAACTCGTGATTAAAAAATTTTTTGCACAAGTTACCTGAGCAGAACTTAAATTCAATCTTCTATGCTTTTCCAAATAAAATTCATCATGTTATGGCTTCCACAAACTCCGTCATTTCCACCATCCCCAATCTCTCAAAAACGGTTGCCGTAAATTAGTTCATCAAGCGGACAATAGCTGCAGATCGAAACAGAAAAGGCTTTTTTTGGCAATTTCACTGAGACGAATTTGAAATAACACATACAACAAGGTTGTCTGGAAAACATGAAAATTTCATGATTATAATTTTCAGTTCAAATTATATTTCCGTCAAGAGAAAATTTGTTGCAATATATAAGACGATGCTGGGAATATTTTTCGCCAAAATGCTCAAAATGTTGTTCCTCAGCCAAAAACTTTATTTTGCCAAGATTTCGAGTACGCGAACTTTGGAGAAGGAAATTCCGATATTAGTCTTTTTTTTAGCTGCCAAAATAGGGACGAAGAATCGGACACTATTTCGCAGTGCCAAATGATGAATGACTCTGTGGCCAAGTTTTGTTCCTGCCAAATCACGGACAATTTTGTTTTTACTTTGTGACATGTTTTGGCACTGCCAAACTCGGCTCTTTTTTGAACACTTTTTGTACGTTGAAGAAAGCTCCGCAACGACCACATATTAACCACTTCTAGCGACGTACCCCAACCGAGTTTAGTAAACAGTTGAGAAAAATGTATGTTGCTGCGCTAGTACGTGAAGATTTGTGTGGCGGTTGTAGTCGGTTTAATTACCCAAGTTTGAGGTAAAGATTCGATCCGGCTCGTTGAAAGACGTGGCCTGAACCACACATTTAAAGAGATCAAAGTCTAGTATTGGCACTTCCCAGAGTTCCTGAGAGCGATCCTCCATCATCCCAGAAGTGAGGCTAAGGAGTTGCAGGGGCTACAAAAGAAGCCCGATTTTGGCAGTGACAAAACAAGGACCAAAATCCCGGTTCTGGCAGTGGCAAAACAAGGACAAAAAAACCCGATTTTGGCAGTGACAAAACAAGGACAAACAAAAACCGGATTCTGGCAGTGACAAAACGAGTACAAAGTAGAAAGCTTGTTTTTTGACGGTTTTTCTTGGCAGGCCCGTCAAAACGCATGTTATTTGCTGCCATTTATCATGGCGCTTTTTTCCGTTTCTTGCCATGGAAAAGCTTGGTTTTTCAAGGGAAATCTGCCCGAGGAACAACATTTTGAGCATTTTGGCGAAAATTTTCCCAGCATCGTCTTATATGTTCCGCATTCAGAAATTTCTCAGAAATGACGCGCGCTAAAATTTATTCAACTCAAAAAGAGTTAAAAAAGGTTGCATGAGCTATAAAAAAAATAGATTAATTTGCCATCGAATAAAGAAGAATATACTAGGATACAATTTAGCCATTCTATATATATTCTCAAAAGGTGGCGCTTCATGTGAAAGCTCACATTTTAATGCTCCGAAAAATATCGCACGGAATAACAATGTGTCCCCGTGGTTTAATTGTACCACGCGCTCCCGGTTTGAGTCAGAGATGGTTGGGTTCGATTACGCTCGGCGGACTAGTTTTTTTCTGTGCGATAGTTCTATCATTTGTCATCTTAACCAGGCGTCCCTGCCTTTAAACTGTTTAACTTGGAATTTGAAGATTTATTATCCATCTTCCATCTCTCTTCTGTCTTAATCGTGAACTATGGAATTACGCTCCGTTCATGACGCAATCGCTTGATGAGCATGCGTGACTAAGAGAACAAGGCAAATGAGCCTTTCATATAACACTATCGCACGGAATAGCAATATGTCCCCGTGGTGTAATGGTAACACGCGCTCCCGGTTTGAGTCAGAGATGGTTGGGTTCGATTACGCTCGGCGGACTAGCTTTTTTCTGTGCGATAGTTCTATCATTTGTCATCTTAACCAGGCGTCCCTGCCTTTAAACTGTTTAACTTAGAATTTGAAGATTTATCATCCATCTTCCATCTCTCTTCTGTCTTAATCGTGAACTCTGGAGTTACGCTCCGCTCCGTTCATGACGCAATCGCTTGATGAGCATGCGTGACTAAGAGAACAACGCAAATGAGCCTTTCATATAACACTATCGCACGGAATAGCAATGTGTCCCCGTGGTGTAATGGTAACACACGCTCCCGGTTTGAGTCAGAGATGGTTGGGTTCGATTACGCTCGGCGGACTAGCTTTTTTCTGTGCGAAAGTTCTATCATTTGTCATCTTAACCAGGCGTCCCTGCCTTTAAACTGTTTAAAGAATTTGAAGATTTATCATCCATCTTCCATCTCTCTTCTGTCTTAATCGTGAACTCTGGAGTTACGCTCCGCTCCGTTCATGACGCAATCGCTTGATGAGCATGCGTGACTAAGAGAACAACGCAAATGAGCCTTTCATATAACACTATCGCACGGAATAGCAATGTGTCCCCGTGGTGTAATGGTAACACACGCTCCCGGTTTGAGTCAGAGATGGTTGGGTTCGATTACGCTCGGCGGACTAGCTTTTTTCTGTGCGAAAGTTCTATCATTTGTCATCTTAACCAGGCGTCCCTGCCTTTAAACTGTTTAAAGAATTTGAAGATTTATCATCCATCTTCCATCTCTCTTCTGTCTTAATCGTGAACTCTGGAGTTACGCTCCGCTCCGTTCATGACGCAATCACTTGATGAGCATGCGTGACTAAGAGAACAAGGCATATGAGCCTTTCATATAACACTATCGCACGGAATAGCAATGTGTCCCCGTGGTGTAATGGTAACACACGCTCCCGGTTTGAGTCAGAGATGGTTGGGTTCGATTACGCTCGGCGGACTAGCTTTTTTCTGTGCGAAAGTTCTATCATTTGTCATCTTAACCAGGCGTCCCTGCCTTTAAACTGTTTAACTTAGAATTTGAAGATTTATCATCCATCTTCCATCTCTCTTCTGTCTTAATCGTGAACTCTGGAGTTACGCTCCGCTCCGTTCATGACGCAATCACTTGATGAGCATGCGTGACTAAGAGAACAAGGCATATGAGCCTTTCATATAACACTATCGCACGGAATAGCAATGTGTCCCCGTGGTGTAATGGTAACACACGCTCCCGGTTTGAGTCAGAGATGGTTGGGTTCGATTACGCTCGGCGGACTAGCTTTTTTCTGTGCGATAGTTCTATCATTTGTCATCTTAACCAGGCGTCCCTGCCTTTAAACTGTTTAACTTAGAATTTGAAGATTTATCATCCATCTTCCATCTCTCTTCTGTCTTAATCGTGAACTCTGGAGTTACGCTCCGCTCCGTTCATGACGCAATCACTTGATGAGCATGCGTGACTAAGAGAACAAGGCATATGAGCCTTTCATATAACACTATCGCACGGAATAGCAATGTGTCCCCGTGGTGTAATGGTAACACACGCTCCCGGTTTGAGTCAGAGATGGTTGGGTTCGATTACGCTCGGCGGACTAGCTTTTTTCTGTGCGATAGTTCTATCATTTGTCATCTTAACCAGGCGTCCCTGCCTTTAAACTGTTTAACTTAGAATTTGAAGATTTATCCTCCAAAAAATACTTGTTGTTCTGAGAAAATCTTCTCAGATTACACAGTTAAACGGGAGAGGGTAGGGTTTTTTAATCATTAATATCAACATGATTTTCCATGGTGAAACATGGGAAGAAAAGTGAGCAAGCTACCCCTTTCATGGCCAATGAATGGCTTTTTTCTTCTTAAAAACAAAGAACGCTGAAATGTTTTTATCAATTTTCCAACAAAATGTTTCTATTGATTCAAGTAGACATGATACAGTAAGCTATTAATATTCGATTCTCATTCTTTTTCTTTTGTTTATGTTTTCACTTTCTTTCTCACGTATGAGATCCTCTTTTGTTATTATTTTTTCTATCTTTCTTCTCTTTCTCTTCTCTCTCTCTCTCTCTCTCTCTCTCTCTCTCTCTCTCTCTCTCTCTCTCTCACGTGTTCGAGCATCTCTTTTTTTCTCGCTCTGTTTTCTCAATTCTTTCTTCCCTGTTTCGTTCCCCTTCTTTTTCCGATTCTTTCCATTTTTTATTTTATCTTTCTTATTCCCTTTTATCACTGCTATCTTTTTGTCTTTCTCCGACTCTCTCCTTCTCTCTTTTTCTTCTCTCTGCTCTCTGTATTGTTATTAACGATCCCCCTCTCTGCCCACGCCTGTCAGATTTGCTCCCGTGATAGTTGTTCATCCTGTTATTCCTGCCATGCTCACGTGCTCCTCCCTCCCCGTGCTCGGATCATGTACGCCGCCGATGCAAACTCGGGCGTGTCAAACTGATCAGGATCTGGTAACTTTCACTGGTACATATTTCTAATCTTCTGAGTTCTATGGGCCTTCGTAGTGGTTTTATAATTTGATGACGTTTGATCACACACATGGGCTGTTTTTTTTGTTGTTGGGAAAGTAGGGTTGGGGTTTAAACAGCAAGAGTTCTGTTTTGGGACTCGTTTTGAAATATGAAGTCCTGTACATTGGTTATTTCTGAGCAAGTTAGTTTTCTGAATACGTTTCAAGTAGAGAGTCTTGTAAGTTATTTGATTCGATTTTTTCGATATTTATAAAGAGAGGAAGCTCGAAGGAAAACCGGGCCTTATCAAAAAACCTGTTAAAGTGTCACGCTTGTGTACTCATTCCACAAATGCCTTTATGTTGATGAATGAACTCAATGCGAGAAACTATAACTATTATCGCATTGGAAGATCGTGAATCCTTTCTTTCTTCATTTTTTCTCTACCTTGCCTGCCCTTAATAGTCGTCACCTTTTACGTTTCTCTGTATGACCATTGCTCATCCTTTTTTCTTATTAGCACTTCCTCATCGATTCGGTATGACATACTCCAATGCGACTTTGAGTCGAAATCCTGTTACTTCCTTGACGAGGGCAAAGACTATTCTGTTTTCTATTCCGTGCCAGATAGCTATAGAAAAACCCCCTATCCGGGAAGAATACCAAACTTATCCCAGAGGAGTAGTTAAACAGCCAAAGCCTATTAAGAAAATTGGACATTATTTATAGATACGCTCATTTTGTGCAATCCAATAAACCGGCTTGTTGTTTGACAGGATAAGCGGAAGTGATCATGTAGAACGAGTCGTACGAAAAAGATCTTCGTGTTGAAGGTCACCGAGAGAAATAATAAGGATTTTTTCTAACGCATATTCTCGGCCCATGGCAGAGCACGCGCTCTCCTCAAATAAAACATACAGGGTGTACCATAAGTACACCACTTAGTTCATTTGCTTATATCTCGGTTAAAAGTAAAGCGGGGAACTTGGAATCTCTATTAGCTGCAAGCATTTTGAACACTGCCGTAAAAATTCATTTGATTCTGCGACCTAAACTACAGCGCGAAAACGCTTTCATCGCTGGACGCAAGTAGTTTTTGTTTATTTTGGCGAATTCTTCTGAAGCGAATTCTTCAGAGAAACCAAACTCTTCTCGGAAACCAAACTCAAGAGCAGTCACCTTGCTCTCCAGGTAAGACTCCACAGAGTAGTGAAGGGATTAAGATATGGCAAGCAAGAATGCCATTTTGAACTCGAAGTGAAGTCAGGAGAATTTGTTTTTATTACATGCTTGTGTCCTTTTCGCGTTGTGAACAAGACAAAATCCTGTTTAAGAATCTTTTTAGTCGATTCAATGTCAGATCAAAATCACGGAAGCGGAAATTTTTGGATTATATTTTGGCGATAACAAGATAAGTCGATTTCGTCTGTAATTTGGGAAGCTCAGCGAACTGACAGAAACTGTCTCAGAAGCTGCTTTTGAGTCTCGAGTAAGCACATGAAAGCTTTAAGGGTCGTAAGCCTCTCGACCGGTTAAAAGCTTCTCATCAGAGAAGACAGTTCACATGTGCATTCCATGATGCGTCCGCGCAATAAGTGCTCGGCACCTTTTGAGTAGCTCCTCCTTGTTTTTAGAAGACAACAAACAATTTTTTTCCCACGATTAGATGCAAGTCTAAGGTTCCTTTTAACAACTCTCACAACAGAATCTACAGAAAATCTCTTCTCATGCTTCTTCTCAAATTTCGGAAGATATCGGTCATCTGAGAAGTGCGTATCGAACGAGAAAAACCACTTCCGGCATTGGCAGCAACTGTACTAAGCTAGCGCTTTAACGACATACGTTTATATTTAGAAAAAGATGGCTATTGAAATTTTTCGTAAGTGAATCGCCTCAATCGAACTACGATAAAGATAACTTTCAGTCATCCATCCTGATTTTTTCTACATGTCATAACGAAATATTGAAAAGCTATCACTCAAATTTTTTTGGCAAAATGTTAATTTTCTGATTCACAATACACGTTGCGCTACTAGCACTCCTCAATTATCCCGGTTTTGTGAATCTGCCTGGGGTAGTAACCGAACTAGGGACCACTCGCCAAATAGTCGCGCAGTGCACTACGATGTCACTCCAGAGAATAGTGTGATTGATTCGAGAGGAACTGAATTTTGCAAACGATTTCTCTTGGAACACCTTCTTACCTGGGTAATTGCTTAGTATAGATAAATTTAGGGAAAGTTCCCTTTTGATTGCCTGCCACGCGGAAAATAAAGGTTTAATGCAAACTCTTTATGTTCAAAGGCCACAAATCAACATCAACACAGAAAGAGATAATCAACTGAACCACTAATAAATATTAACAACTTAACAATTATTTATAACACACAAACCCGTCCCCTTGTATGCTCCGCGACCTTCTGGTGAAGTGTCGCTTGCTTGTTCGGAGTGGGCGGTGCTGGCTGTCGCTTGCTCCGAGTGGACCGTGCTTGGTGTCGCTTGCTCGGAGTGGACCGTGAAGAGTTGCCGATTGCTCTACTTGAGAATCACTCTCCCCTGATCACACTATAAACATGCGCGCTAACGCGTCGCGGCTGCGGCTTGATGATCAGGGAAGGGAGGGTAATTTAAATACATTAACAAACTACTAAACAACAAAAGTTAAACAACGAGTTAACTAAGGTAGCGATTAGCTAAACTTAAAGGGGAAGAGCATGGAAGCGAATAACGGAAACTAAAAACTGAAAGTGTAACTTTTTGGAGGACATCACGCTCGCTTTGCTTCGCGCTTTAAAATTTTCTCATTTTTTGAATGAAATCTCTTCATTACTTTTTCAGGTGCAAATTAGGTAGTAAAATTAGGTAGAGGGGTAGTTTTTTTATACATTCATTTAGTTCTCCTTCGCCTTTGAACTTTGTCGGTTTATTTGAAACATAAAACCTCCAATATCTAATGATAAAAATACTTTTGAAACCTTTTTGCTTTTATTTTGATGCCCAACCATCAAATTTAGTTACATGCTCCTCTCTATCTTAGTTTCTGAGCTAAAATTAAAGAAAATATCATGTTATCTGCTTCGCATTTTTTCAAAATAAAGATTCGGACTATTTTTTTAATTGTTTGGGTAATGAGTCTCAACGATTTCTACCAAGCTTCACGCTACAATTCGGGAAGTAAAAAAAACTACCTCGGAAAAATAATGTCATGACGGAATTATGGTATCGTTAACTATACAATAGCGATGGGTGCATAAGACAACGAAATTTGAGAAAAAAATCTTGAAGTTTACAGCAGCATTTCTGGTTGGGTTGAGCAAGAATGAAGAATCATGATAGCTATTCCATGACGACCGTTCAGAGAGAAGGGACAGGGGAAGAGTGAAGTATAACACGTACCAACAACTCCCTTCTTTTTTAGCGAGTTGAAGAGGCGGCCGAAGTCGCAGCTCTCAATGCCTTCTCGCCCGAGTTGGCAGGGCGCCGGCGCCAAGGGGGCGGGGCACACCTCGCACTGGACATGGAGAGCGCAGGCGAGAGCGGCGGTAGAAGAGAGCACTCCGTCGATGGAGAGACGCAGAGTGACGACACAGGCGATGTTGGTTTTTAGATAATGTGCTTTTTACAGCTGATCAATACTTCTAAGGCCGCAGGTACACGCAGAAAGTTTTTTTCAAAAATACATTTTCGCTTCTTCAAACTACTTCTTCGCTGAGAACACTTTTTTTTAAATTTAGCTCCAGGGTTGGTGAGCAGTTCGCTCGAATAAAACAACAGTAATTTTTCGAAAAAACGTATAAAATTTTTGAATAATGGAAAACGCAGTTTTTTCTTCATTTTTCTCAAAAATTGTGCGTGCATATGATCTCTGAAGGAGTGAAGAGAACAGACAGCTCTGAGCTGTATGAATACCTAGCAGCTTTCGTGGATAAATGAGATATTCTCGAGCTCTTTTGAGCAGGGCGACTACCCCTCCATACTTCTAGATTTGATGTTACTATACATACGTCTAAGTGTCAGCGTGCAGTCTAGAAAGAAAATTGATTGATTATATCAATTAATTGATTGATTATATCAATTAATTGATTGATTATATCAATTAATGATGTTCGGCGACGGAAATATTGTTCTGTCTATTCTGTTCTTAGATTGGAAGTTGTCACGAGGTTTAATGTCTTCAACTTTTCTTTCTTTGCTTTCTCTATATTGAGATGAAAAAAGGAAAGGTTTGGTGAACATCTCCGCTGGTCCGGATTGTTTTTTCTCCTTTTTTTCTTATTTTCTTATCTTTCTCTGTTTTTATTTTTCTTTCTCTCTCACTCTCTCAATACTTCTCTTTTTCTCTCTCGTTCTTTTATTCTTTCTCTTATTTTCTATCTTTTTCACTCTCTTTTCCTCTCACTCTTTTTTTTTCTCCTTTTCTTACTCTCTGTCTTAATTTCTCTATCTTTCTTTGTCTTTTACTCGTTCTCTCATTCTTACTAACTATCTAATAAAACTATTCTAGGAACTTCGAGACCACGGGGAGTCGACCAACGAGTTGCTGCGGAGTGGCTACACTCGAATGCGACTAGCACTATCACAGAACAGAAATGCGCAATCGGTCAGTAAATTGGATTGGGGAGTTTAAGAAAAAAATAAGGAAGGGGCGCGTTCAGGGGAAAAATAAGGAAGGGGCGCGTTCAGGGGAAAACTAAGGAAGGGGCGCGTTCAGGGAAAAAATAAGGAAGGGGCGCGTTCAGGGGAAAAATAAGGAAGGGGCGCGTTCAGGGGAGAAATAAAGAAGGGGTGCGTTCAGGGGAAAAATAAGGAAGGGGTGCGTTCAGGGGAAAAATAAGGAAGGGGCGCGTTTCATTAAATCAATTGCGTTTCTGTCGAACAGGATCGAAAATATAGCAGCTGAACCTACTTATTAGCTCAAAACATCATCATGCATGTTTTTATATTGGTGTTTGGTAGAGGCTATACACTTGAAAAATCGAGCTCTCACTTAAGCAAAACTACGAACAAATGAGGTATTCTTATTTCATAAAATTCACGATTGTTCAAAGCTCAAGCTTCGAAAAGTTCCATTTTAGCGAAAAGAGATGTTCTTTTTTAAAAAGTTTCAGTTTTCCTAGGCTTTGTCATGTTTATCACGGGTTCTGCCACAACAACTAGGGCAAAGTATTTGAACAACCGCTCATGCAAGTAGCATCACGATTAATGAGTCTGAGCAAATAGAAAGATTGATTACTGCCTCAACCGTTGAGTCAACCATTGTGGTCAATATCCAATGACCGATTTATTAGCCTCATTGACCATTAATCTTTTTTTTCGATTAGCGGTAGGTCTAGTCTATTAACTGATCAAAAGAGCAGAGAACAACAAGCAGAAAATTTACAGCGCCCTCGCTCAATTGTTGACTGCGTGTTCTTTGAGGCAGCGCAAGCACTGTCGACCGTGCTGCCCTTCCTCATCCTCTTCCTCATCAAGTTGTGCTACGAGAAGCGCGTCGCTTTCACGAGCGTCGCCCTCGGATACGCCTTGTTCTTGTTCGGTGACAAGGTTCGTGTTTTAGTCGTTAACCAAAAGATTTTCTAGCTGAAATCTGAGCCAGTAGATTCACTATTGTGCTCTCGCTGTGGGGGGAGGAGGGGGAGGTGTAGTCACCGATTCGGTCAGAAGTCGATCAATGTGGGTCAAGGAAAATCCAGATAACTCGTTTTGTTTCTTTTTTACTCAAAAGTGTTAGACTTCTGTTCATCGCCGTCGGCTTCGTAGACTATTGCATAGTCTTCAAAAACAAAAAAGTTTTTTTTAAACTTCCATTTCTTCTTGATTCTTCGTTTTCGACTTATTTTGACATGTTTTTGACTTCAATTGATTTTTCACTCTTCTTTTTGTGACTCTTCTCGAAGGTGATTTTCAAACAGTAAAAATCATTTCAGAACGTGAAAGCTTTAATGTCTAATGCCAAAGGAGCACCGACACTAACAATCGGAATGATCATAATGTACTACCTCGGCTTATATCACTTGCTCGGTGCAGATCTCTACGCCATTCTACAGAGTCTCACATTTCAATTTGTCGAGTTGGTTGCATCATACTTTCTTTAAAGTATGGGTGTTGAGACGCAACCTGATACAACCAGTGGCTATTTCATAGGTTACTGCTGATTTGTATAGCGGCGAAGGTTAGAGTGAGATTCGTGCAAGAGCTATTAACATGAATGAGCCCGCTTGGTCTTTTTAATATGTCATGCCAAATGAAGACGGGGGTCTTACTAAGAACAAGTGAAGACAGTATATGGCATTGAACCCATGACGAAAAATTAAGAGCTGCTTTCACAAGCGAAGAATTCCCTATTTAAGTTGGAAAAAACTAGCCGTATTGAAACGGGGAAAAAGAGTAGTGGAAAAGTATCATGGCGATGCTACCAATGAAAAGGGGTCGAGGTCGAGGTACCAATAAAAAGGGGTCGAGGTCGAGGTACCAATAAAAAGGGGTCGAGGTCGAGGTACCAATAAAAAGGGGTCGAGGTCGAGGTACCAATGAAAAGGTGTCGAGGTCGAGGTACCAATAAAAAGGGGTCGAGGTACCAATAAAAAGGGATCGAGGTAGAGGTACCAATAAAAAGGGGTCGAGGTCGAGGGTACCAATAAAAAGGGGTCGAGGTCGAGGTACCAATAAAAAGGGGTCGAGGTACCAATAAAAAGGGGTCAGGTTGAGGTACCAATAAAAAGGGGTCGAGGTACCAATAAAAAAAGGTCGAGGTCGAGGTACCAATAAAAAGGGGTCGAGGTGTACAACCCGATTCCTTCAGAAGTACAGTCTAATTTTGATGACATTATTCCGAAGCATTTGTGTTTTATGTCAACAGCGATGAGTAACGTGAGAGAATTTGGTAGAAACGTTACACAAGATTCAATCAATGAGATGATAAAATATCGCGCCAAAAAACGCTAGTCTCAAGAGGCTTTTTCATCGCAAATGAATGCGTTACCACTACATCACTAACAACCATCGGATGTTTTTAATGCATGAAAAGTCAAAATACAGAGTTTCATTGAACAAAAAAGGTGGAGTGGTGATGGTGAGGCTCAAAAAAGCGATTGAATAACAGGAAGTGTCAATAAAGACGCTTGCAGTTTCGAGCCGTTCTTCCTGTCGACTCTTTTCAATGTAATCATGGCGGATCTCGCTGCAAAGCACATTACTATCGTCACTAAGATTATAGTAAGTTTCCGAGCTTCATTTTCCTTCCAATTAGGTTAATGTATTCATTATTCATTCATTGAACTATTCATTCATTCTTAAACTTAATCTTAAATTCATTCTTCCATTCATTCAAAAATTATTTCTGTCATCAATTTTCAATTCATCTTATATTCCTTCTCTCAGTCATCTTCTTGCTCTTGAAAGCTCTTGCTCGCGAAACTAAAACTTTCATTAGATAATAATAACACAACTAACCACTTTGTTTTCGATTTTCACTCGAATACTCGCCGAATTCTCTGTAAAATTGCTTGAATCTTCTCCATCCGCGGGAAAACTTGAGCTGGTGCTTATGCTCAAGCCTATTGAAAGTTCTTCCTCTCTTAGATCGTGCTCTCAATTGATTGAATTTGAATTGGTCTGAAATTTATGATTAGCCTGTGAAACCCTTTTTTCGAACCGTGTCCCGCACAATGTTAGTTTGCGTTGAAAATTGCGAAAGTTCGACCTTTGCTTTAAAAAGACCCATCCAAACCAAGAAACCTAAATGGCATGCACGAGTTTTACTTCATCTGCTATGCACACTGGCCGTGTTGTATGGGCCTTGAAATGTGCATTATTTTGTGTGCGTGTGTAGCTCAGTGAGTAAGAGTATTCGCCCGGAATGCGAAAAATCGCGGGTTCGGTTCCCGTCACACCACAAGATTTTTGCACAAGTTTTACGAACAATCCGCTCCTCTGCTCGGTATGAAAATCTGTTGCTTGAGACCAACGAGGAGTTGGGAATACTCTAATTTACATGTGCCGAACCGGGACGAGAAAAAAAATTTAAAAAAGTAGAAAACCCGAGCATGTGCTAGTTCGCAGAAACGAAGGTGCCTAGACCTCAGACCCTAGACCTCGGTGTTGAGAGGGGACATGTTGTATGGACCTTAAAATGTGCATTATATTGTGTGTGTAGCTCAGTGGGTAAGAGCATTCGCCCGAAATGCGAAAGGTCGCGGGTTCGGTTCCCGTCACACCACACGATTCTTGCACAAGTTTCTCCGAACAATCCGCTCCTCTGCTCGGTATAAAAATCCGTTGCTTGAGATCAACGAGGATTGGGGTATACTTTCATTTACAGCCGTCGAACCGGTAAAAGCCAAGGGTTCTACCCAGTTGGTTGTGTAACTCTTCTCAGATTAGCGTGCACTCTGCCCCGAGGCGGGAACAAGTGCTAGGGAAACTATAAGTTAGATTGCAGTCTTCTGGATTCTTGAGGAGTTTGAACTCAGCGAAAACCGTCTACCATGAGAATAGTGAATTTCAGAAGATTGTTTGAATGTACAGAGCCATCTTTGACCTTTTTTCTGTACAGTAGTAGCTTTTAGTCTTCTCATTTCTCTAAAACATAATGACAGTGTATCGAGCGATCAAACGATTCGAGGAGCTTGGCACATCTTTGGACCGTCCAAGGCGAGGTCGTCCTCGCACTGCTCGCACGACACAACTCATCGAAACCGTTCGGAGTCGGATCAACCGAAATGCACGACGAAGCATCAGACAGATGGCGCAGCAGCTCCCGATGAGCCGAACTTCATTGGGACGAATAGTCACGGAGGAGCTGGGACTCAGGTCGTATCGTACACGGAAGGCCGCTTTTCTGTCGGCTCGCAACAAGTCGGAAAGAGTCAAAAGATGTCGCGACCTTCTTCGTCGTACGCAACAAGGCGAACATTTCAATATGGTGTTCTCTGACGAAAAGCTGTTCACCGTGGAAGAAGTCCACAACTCCCAAAACGTCAGAGTGCTTGCGAAGGACGCAGAGCAAGCCGATAGCAAGGGTAGAACGGTCCAACGCAGTGCACATCCAACTCAAGTCATGGTCTGGGCGGGGATCTGCGCAACAGGAAAAACACCGCTTGTTTTCGTCGAGAAAGGCGTCAAGATCGACACGGAATACTATCTGAAACATGTTCTGCAAGACGTGCTCTATCCATGGTCTCAATCGCATTTCAATCAGAGGACATGGACCTTTCAACAAGACTCAGCACCAGCCCACAAAGCTAAAAAGGTTCAAACGTGGTGCAAGGAAAATTTTCCCGGCTTCATCACAACAGCAGAATGGCCGGCCTCAACACCCGACCTGAACCCGCTCGATTATTCCGTTTGGGCCTACTTGGAGTCCAAGGTCAACTCTCGCTCCCACCCAAATATTGATTCCCTGAAGAATGCCCTTCAGGCAGAATGGGACAACATCGGAGTCGAATACCTTCGTACAGTGGTGGAGGCGTTCCCAAAGAGACTTCGAGCTGTAGTTCGGGCAAAAGGAGATCGTTTGAGCTGAACTTTTGCGTGAATGTTGACATTTATGTTGTTGATAAAATATGTTAATTTGAGATGATTTTCTCTGTTTTGAAAAAAGGTATAACAATTCCAATTTGTAACACTATTTATGGACCACCCTGTAATAATAATAATAATTATTATTATTATTATTATAACAATGATATAATATTATTTTTAATAGCACAGTGTTGAAAACGCAATTGATTACAATATGTGAAACTGCAGTCATGTTCAAGTATAACAACAGAGTTTTATTTTGATAAGTAAAAAATTGAGCAAATCGAAAAAAATGTAAAAATACAAACAATCAAGGCGATCCTATAATAAAAATTAGTCTCCACTCGTCAGGCTGCAACTTTACCTGACAAAGCGATAAGCCTCAAGCGCCGCCGGAGACTCATGCAATTCATAGAGTACACCTCACAATTCTATCGCGCTGGCATCGCCGCTCCCCGCTGGATAATGTAAGTTTGCGGACGTTTAATTATTACGGTGTGGCATTTCTCGAGTTCTGGGGTTTCGAAAGCCTTCATTTTCTTCTTGTCTTAGAACTACGCGATAACCTTGAATTCCATGCCCGGAACAAACTAAAAACGCTTTTCAAAACACAAAGCACTATTATTCTTTTTCATCCTTTGCTCTATACGATCCAGTTGTCGACTCGGGATCGTCTATGTCGAGGCAGTCTCAATTTTTTTCATCGCAGCTTATAGCCGAGTCAAATCTCTTACATCAAACCGGCGAAAATAAAAGAAAAAAGAAGGGAGGGGGCAATTAAACTATAAAGAACGGTCATCGTGCCTTAGACATAGCAGGAAATCGCATGGGACAATGTGTACTCGGTTTGTGTATTGGTTAACTCTCTACAAGCCCGGTTAGGCAGCAGATGTTCGGTCCCAGCCGAGTGCCAGATTTTTGCCCGTGCGATGCATTTCATTCAAGGGAGGAGACGTTAAAGGAAACATGTACAATATTTAGAAGCAAAGGAGAATGGAAAAACCCCATAGAGAGACAGAACGAGATGATTATGATTATATGTATTTGTGAAGAGCATACCAATCTCTCTCTACCTTCGTTTTTCTTGACAAGGGGGGGGGTGCCATCGAGCAAACAACAACAAAATTTGAAGTTGAAATTATTTATCTAGAAGCAAGTTCTGCAGGTACTTTGTGGAGGGCGTTTCACAGGGGAGTAACGGTGCTCAAGAAGCGAGCCACACGACCGACTTTTTCTCAGCTTCTGTGATTGTCGATTTGGGACTTCTTATGGTTTACATCCTTCTCAAGGTTAGATCCGAGTAGTTCAGATATTTGGAAAGAAGCTGTTACAACATTGTTCCAACTACTCCACTTAGCTGAGAACACATTGACTTGAGACAGCACTTACATAGGAAGCAGGACCGCTGTTATTTTGTAAGCTGAACAGCTTCAGAGAAAACTGCGTCTAGATTTGAAAAATTTTTAGCGGGTAAATAAAAAGGGTGTCTGAGTTTGAGTTTTCAGGAGAACTAACGGGCTCACAATTTTAATCTGAGGTACATCGGTACTCTTAACATGTGTTATGTGAGATTTTCAGTTTAGTTAAGTAATTCATTCACACATGAATAAGCTGAAACAGACATAAAGTCTCGATCACATTGAAGAATATGAACGCTTTAAATCGTTTTATTCGTACTTATCGATCCGTTGTACATTCATGCATCATGTTGAAGTATAATAATATACCAATAATTTTGTATGGCTCTGTAAAATCAACCGAACGACGCAGAGTTGGGGATTTATAGCTTGGATTTTAACTAGATCATTGATAGAAACTTTGGACTTGTGCTTCGGTTCTGTTCTAAACCGATGTTTGCGTTTTAGTTTGTGGAGATGTTCAAAGCGGGCCAGTTGCTGGGGCGCTCTTTCCGTGCGCTTATTCGCCTTGTGAACTACGGAGCAACTCCCACCGAAGAAGAAGTCATTAATCAGACCAAGTGTGCCATCTGCTATGAGGAGATGACCGTACCAGTTAAGGTGCGCGAGTTTTTCTTTGGCATATAACAAAAGCGATTGAATTTTAATTTATTATTTGGCATCAAATATGTCACAGGCACAATTCGCTCAATAACGCTTTTACATCACGTCATAGTTGTTCAGAATAATGGTAATGTGGCATAATGGTAGTGGGCGCTGACTATTGCTATATGGGTCAGAAGTTCGACATCCATCCGAACCGAGAGGTTGAATTTTGGTAGTGCTTACTCAAAACCTCCTTATTTTTACCAGCAGGGACCCACAACCTGCCACTGCTCCTACCTTCAGGGACCCACAACCTGCCACTGCTCCTACCTTCAGTGATCCACAACCTGCCACTGCTCCTACCTTCAGGGACCCACAACCTGCCACTGCTCCTACCTTCAGGGACCCACAACCTGCCACTGCTCCTACCTTCAGGGACCCACAACCTGCCACTGCTCCTACCTTCAGGGACCCACAACCGGCCACTGCTCCTACCTTCAGGGACCCACAACCTGCCACTGCTCCTACCTTCAGGGACCCACAACCTGCCACTGCTCCTACCTTCAGGAACCCACAACCTGCCACTGCTCCTACCTTCAGGGACCCACAACCTGCCACTGCTCCTACCTTCAGGGACCCACAACCTGCCACTGCTCCTACCTTCAGGGACCCACAACCTGCCACTGCTCCTACCTTCAGGGACCCACAACCTGCCACTGCTCCTACCTTCCGGGACCCACAACCTGCCACTGCTCCTACCTTCAGGGACCCACAACCTGCCACTGCTCCTACCTTCAGGGACCCACAACCTGCCACTGCTCCTACCTTCAGGGACCCACAACCTGCCACTGCTCCTACCTTCAGGGACCCACAACCTGCCACTGCTCCTACCTTCAGGGACCCACAACCTGCCACTGCTCCTACCTTCAGGGACCCACAACCTGCCACTGCTCCTACCTCCCGGGACCCACAACCTGCCACTGCTCCTACCTTCAGGAACCCACAACCTGCCACTGCTCCTACCTTCAGGGACCCACAACCTGCCACTGCTCCTACCTTCAGGGACCCACAACCTGCCACTGCTCCTACCTTCAGGGACCCACAACCTGCCACTGCTCCTACCTCCCGGGACCCACAACCTGCCACTGCTCCTACCTTCAGGAACCCACAACCTGCCACTGCTCCTACCTTCAGGGACCCACAACCTGCCACTGCTCTTACCTTCAGGGACACACAACCTGCCACTGCTCTTACCTTCTCAACCTTTTCTTGAGCGCTTTTCAAAGCTCTTCAAACCCGAATTCGCTCTTTAAAAATTGAGTTTTCTCAATGTTTCAATTATAAAAGAGAATAAATAAAGAAGAAAAATGATTTGAAAGAAGAACATTCTTAGTTTCAGTTGGTCTGCTCACATATCTTTTGTGAGGGATGTCTGGATCAATGGTTGGATGCGAAACACACGTGTCCGATGTGCAGGGCTACTGTGGATGAGCAAGACTCTTCCTGGATAACCGGCGAAACAACCAAGACGCTCAGGATGTACTAAGAGCTGATGATAAGATAGACAGGGTTGAGAGAGAAAGAAAGAAATCAAGAAAAGGAAATGAAAAGAAGGAAATGTAGAAAATCTAAAAAGAAATAAATCTAAAAAGAAAGAAGGAAATGCAAAAAGAAAAAGAAAACGAGTGAAAGGGCAAAAGGGAGAGAAAGAGAAAGAGAGAGAGAGAGCGAAAGAGAGAGAGAGAGAGAGAGAGAGAGAGTTGATGAAAGGAGTCACAGGGTTTGAGAAGGATAGAGAAGACAGTGGTAGAAATATACATAGAGAGGTAGAGGTACTGAGAAGATTGCCAGAGCTAGAGAGGGAGAATTGTATTGTAGAAGACGGTTTCGCATTCACTATAACTTCGTGTAATCAGTGACGATGTGTGAGAGAAACTCGCTTAGAAATCCCCTGATTTTGCTCAACTCTCCGGGAAATCAATGGGTTGTTATAATAACGAAACGGAAGGAAGACTCTCGAATCAAAAATTACGAAAGTTAGTTTCAGTAAATATACAGGGTATGGTTTGTATGATTCCCATGTCAAACGAACGGCTTCAAGAAAAAGGTTTTAGTATTTTGCATATTCACACACATACATATTTTTAGTCACCTTTGAAATTAAATTAAACTTCATGTTTATTTGAACCCTTATGAAAAATTTTCACAATTCTTATCAAAGACCTGGTGAAGTGCAGTGTTTTGGGATGTGTATTGAAGAGATCAACCATATTATTTCAACGCATGTTCGGGAGAGCTGCTTTATGGGTGAACGATTGCTGGTCCCGCATGGAACGTGCCAGCCCGGTCTTATGTAGAGCTTTTTAGTTCTATAGCGAAGGACTAGCGGTTGATGAATAACTCATATATTGAGTCATCAATGACATATATGTACGTATACATATATATGAACGAAGCTTGTTACTCGAAAGAATTGACAGACATTGCACTCGCTCTTTGTAATAGAATCGAAATGTTAATGTAAAATGCCTTGAAGCCGGGCAAACTTTTCTACGTATTAAATTATTGTAGGTATTGAAATTAATAACACGAATAAAACGAATTAGACGTAAGTTTATTGAATTTAATGATATAATATTGTGTTTGACAAACCGGTTTGATTTTGACAGTATGTTGATTTATCGGTAAAAAATCGCTAGATCATTAATTTTAAGAATTGAGGCGGAGGTATATTCCTCTTATGATTAGGAATCCATGTGGTTGTACGTATCACGACACTTTGTACCGCGTCTTTTTGTATACGACACTTTGTACCCGACACTTTGTACCCCGTCACTTTGTACCGCGACACTTTGTACCGCGACACTTTGTACCGCGACTTGAGTGAGGCCGCGCGTTTTATTTTTACATTAAAACATATTTTTACATTAAAAAACGCTTAGGCTTAGTAAAAGTTTACGATAACGAGGCCGTACGGCTTAGCTAACGAGGCCGTACGCGGTACAAAGTGTCGCGGTACAAAGTGTCGCGGTACAAAGTGACGGGGTACAAAGTGACGCGGTACAAAGTGTCGGTAATTCGTGGTTGTATTATGGTAGAGCAGCTAAGTCGTCGATAAGGGTTCAGTCATAGTGGTAATCGATTCTAATACTAATTGTTTATTATATTTAAAGTTTGCACATGTTTTCCTCTGTTATTGGCTATTTCAGGCACATTTTTGTTCTTCCGAAAGCAGAAGAAACGGACAAAAGTGTGAACGTTCTTATTCGTTTCACCTCTAACACTTCGGTTCAATTAACTAATTTCACATTCCCTTACTTTCATTTTATAATCATTAGTGATAATTTTACGAAGAATTTTTTTTAAAAGTCACATGTCATTTTTTCATAGAACTTGCCCCTGATGAAACTTGCCCCTCCCCCGCTAAAATATGCTTGAAGTAAATCATCATTCAGGAGCTGATGATGAAGTACGTTGTATTTGATACTCCAGGCGTTTCGATGTTCATACATGAATGGATTCTTGTCGTGAACATGTTCATACATGAATGGAGTCTTGTCCTGAACATGTTCATACATGAATGGAGTCTTGTCGTGAACATAACTGTTTTGTGCAAAATTGAAAATCAAAATATTAACGTGCGCTGTTCATAAATTTTCGAATTTGGAGTTTGAAAAATTTTTGGATGCATATGACGTTTTTTCTCACAGATATTTATAGATTAACATAAAATAGAATAGTATTCAAAAATTATGATTTTTGTAGATTGTACCATGGATCCTTTCTTGGGTAATGGGTACAACTGTACATTACAAGCTTATTGATACCTGAAACTCTGTGAATGTTTTAAGAGTTTGGAATGTTTTATTGAGCAACTTAGAACATTTTATATAATGCATTCAATCGAAAGAGGATTCTATAAAAACGGTTCTTTCTTGTTTGTAATCCTATTTGTTGGATTACTTTGAGGCGTATTATGCTGGTTCAGAATATAATAAATATTGGATTCCTCTCTCCACACTACACTAAAAATCCACCACTTTTTTAGAGCCGAAGCGTCAAAACTGATGGAATCTTGAAGCACTATTCATCCTACTGAAACCTAGCTTACATAATTTCGTGTACTGATGTTCAATTAAGACGTGTGAAAAAATTAGAAGATAAAATACCTGTTCACGAAAAGTTCTGTACCACATTTCGGACCACCCACATACTTGCACTCTGAAATGTTCGAAATGAATGTGGGTGGTTTTATTAGCAGAAACTGGAAAAATTTGCATCATCTTCAGACCATGTGCTAGAAATCTGTTTAAGAAGCACAACTTTTAAAGTTTGCTTCATAACGGAAGATCGTATGTACATATAATGTGGACAGTTGATAGCTTCAACATGAAAAGACAAATTGGTCACAGTCATCGCTAATAAGTTTAGATGTGAAAAGGCTCGGTAAGCACTAAAGTTTCATAACGGACAGCTACGTCTCCAACGAAGCAACCTATGGAAAAAGAGGTCATACGTTTCATGAAAACAACCGATTGAGGTAGCAATATCGATCACATTGAAGGATCGCTGGCATCAAATGATATCTTGGTCTCATCGGAGGGTCGCACGTACAATTCAGAGAGTCATGCATGACATTCGAACTAAACCATGCACAGGTAAACCATGGACTCTGAAGCGCTCCAATATTAATCATAACTCGGCCTGTTTCACTCGTTTTGTGCAGTTTTACTTTCTGCTTTCGTAGATTTTCTCTTCTTGTCTGCTCTGTCTCTCTTTCTTCCCTTTCTCTCCATCTCTCTTTTCTCGCTCTCTCTCCTTTTTTTCTATCACCCTCTCTCTATCTCTCTAATTCTTCTTTCGTTCTTTCGTTCTCTGTTTCTCCCACTGTCTTTTGTGTCCACTACAGGTGAGGTGAGAGGTGAGAGCATCATACACATAAATGGTTTTTGGTGCTCTCACACGTATGGTACACGCTCGACTCTTCCCTTCTTCCCTCACCAATCCCCTGTATTCTAGCTTTCAAAGTCTTTCTGTTTTCGTGTTCTCTCTCTCTCTCTCTCTCTCTCTCTCTATCTCTCTCTCTCTCTCTTTGTTTTTCTCTATAGTTCTCTTCCTCTCTATCTCTTTTGTTTTTTTCAAGTTTTCACTTGATTTTTCTTGTCCTCAATCTATATTTCTATCACTCTCTATGTCTCTCTTTCTCGCGCTTACTCGTTCTTTTTTATATCTTTTTCTCTCAATTTCTTCCCTCTCTCCCTTCATTTTCTCCATTTCTTTCTTCATCTTTTTCTTACTCTCTCTCTCTATCTCTCTATCTCTCTCTCTCTCTCTTACCTCATCCGTCACTTGTTCATTGTCCCTTAACTTCGTTTCTCAACCCCTTCGTTTTTCTCCACTTCTCTCGTACGTTCTCGTAACAGCGATACTCGGCTCATCAGTGTTAACTCCATGAAGACCGTTGGGACGAGGAAAGGACCACCGATCATGAAATCTGCCGGCTCTCTTTCTATCATCGGGTAGCCTTCTTTGTAATCGGTTTTTCTTCATATCCCACCTTTTATTGAGCTCCTCTCAGAACCTCAACTTACTTTGTTCTTGACAATTGAGCTACACGGCCTACAAACTGTTAAACTGAGCATTTGAAGATTTGCATTGTTATTGTTTTTCTGTCTTGAAATGACGTAATGTTAGTGTACACAGACTATTTTATAGTGGGTCACAAGTTCGACACCCACTCCGTGCTTATTCACCCCTACCAATTTGGTTGATGAATTGCTTGTAGGAGTCTTAATCTAATCTCTGCCATACCCACTAGCAGTAGCGAGTTAGCACTTGTTCTACCAGGTTAGCTGTCATCCGAGGTGGAGGGAAAGTTTTTTCGAGTTGGTATGAGCACTAAAATGATATAGTCACCTTGCAGTCAACTTTATACCGTTTTGAATCAACAGTAAAAAAATTACCGGTGTATTTTATCGAATTCTTCAGTATGGAACTAACTAGTTTAGCCTGAAGATTTTAACCAACATAGTGATGTCACAGCCCCCCAAACCTGTTCGTAATTATAGAGAACTTGCCATTATTCTAGTTTACATACATACTTCTTGTTCTCTAGAGAAATAATTGATTGCAAGGAATCATGAACTTGAACGAATGCAGATCTATGTAAGTAGCTTGAAAAAGTAGTTTTCTAAGCACGTCACCAAAATTCGAAGCGTCTTTTTCGATTTTCGCAGGGCTCAGTCCTATCTTTACTAATCGATGAGAGCATAATAAGATGCTCTTTTTTTAAAAGAGAAACAGTTAGGAGTTTCTCGCGGCTTTCTAGATTTTTGAAACTACATAATTAGTTTGTTCAAAATTTCTGAGCGGGTAGGGGTTATGGAATATAAGAAACGGAAATTAGGTGAATGGCTAAGATTGCTGAAAGACGCCAGATATGGGAAGAGTAAAGAAGGGGGGAAGCTATACAAATCCGGGCTGGAGGAGGAGGGGGGAGCAGGGAGCTTGAGAGGCCAGCCAGGGTGTAAGGGGGACGGGGAGGCTACACGAACACGGGATTCAATGGGTCAGTCAAAGAAGGGGGCTTACAAAACCGTTCTAAGCCGTTCACTCGACTCATTTCGTTTCATTCAAGAACATAACATAAACTTATATCACTTAGCACAAAGAAGGCTCCTCATGAAATGTCTTGAAAATTCCTGTCTCTGATTCTTTGACAATGCTCTAATCTCGTTTTCGCTGAATCTTGCTCTTATTTTCATGAATTGCTCTCGTGCTCGCTCTCTTTCTCTCAATATCACTATTTATGTGCATGTCTCTTTCAATCTCTCTTTCTCAATTTCTCTCTTTCTCTGATTATTCCTTTCTTTCTCGTTCACTGCAAATTTTTTTCATTTCTTATTAAGTCCCAATTTCGCAACCTCCCAATTTTCTTTTTTTTTTAAAAGGTAAGACCTGATTTTACTTGACCACGCCAACTCAAACTGTCCGTAGTCCTCTACTTTTCCGATGCAACTCTTTTCCTTTTTTAGTGGGAAAATTTTCAACTCTTTTTCATGCGCACTTTCTCGCTATTGTCCAATCCTTGCCTAACACCCTTTTCTCCTGTTTTTTTCTCTTCCTCTCATTATTTCTCTCTCTCTCTCTTTCTTTCTTTTTCTCTTTCTTTCTCTCTTACTCTCTCTTTATTTCTCTTTCAATGTCTTTCTCTCTTTTTCTCTCTTTCTTTTTTCTCTCACTTCTTCTCTATTCTCTCGTAAATATATTCTCTCCTTCCTTTTCTCTTTCTCTCTGCTTCTCTTTCGTTCTCCAGTGCTACCAACTCCCACTGTCCTATTTCGGAGATGGAAAGGACGAGTTCCACTTTTACTTGTGTCTTGTTCTGCCCATTCTCCTCCTTGTACTGCCGTACTCCCCTTTTTTCCGATTATTCTTTCTCGTATGCCCTCTCTTTTTCTCTCTCTCTTTTCTCTTTCTTATTCTCTTTTTCACTCTATCTCTCTCTCTCTTTCTCTCTCTTTTTCTGTTTCTTTTTCTATTTTTTACTCTCTCTATCTCTTTCTCTTTCTAACTCTTTGACTTTTTTTCTCTAACTGGCTGTTCTTTATTTTTCTCTTCTTCTCTCTCTGTCTCACACTTTCTCACGTCTCAGTTACTCTCTTGTTCTTTATATGAACACACTCTTTCGCCCTAAATTTTATCTATTTCTAGCTCACTCTCAATTTCTCTCTCCTTTTCAGCCTGCCTAGGTTTTTTTTCTCTTTTAGTTTTTTCCTCAGTTTTTCGTCTTCCTCTCACTGTAAATTTTTTGTCTCTATTCTCCCTTACTTTTGTCATTGCTTTGCTCGATCTCTGCTCCTCCAATCATTTTCTCTCACTTGCTACTTCCGATTGATGAAATCATTTTTCTCGAATTCCCTGTTGAAACAACATTGCAAATTTATTTTTCTTTGTGAACACCTTTCTCCTGTTCCCTTTGTAGAAAAGTATGCGTTTCTGAGTGAATCTGTGTTTTTTGGCTCTTTAATCAATTGAATTCTACTTGACTTTTTTTAAAATCTTGGTGCAGACTGAGGCTAGGGTTGCGCCAGACTGAGGCTAGGGTTGCGCCAATGACACCGTAGGCAATCTTGGTGCAGACTGAGGCTAGGGTTGCGCCAGACTGAGGCTAGGGTTGCGCCAATGACACCGTAGGCAATCTTGGTGCAGACTGAGGCTAGGGTTGCGCCAGACTGAGGCTAGGGTTGCGCCAATGACACCGTAGGCAATCTTGGTGCAGACTGAGGCTAGGGTTGCGCCAATGACACCGTAGGCAATCTTGGTGCAGACTGAGGCTAGGGTTGCGCCAATGACACCGTAGGCAATCTTGGTGCAGACTGAGGCTAGGGTTGCGCCAGACTGAGGCTAGGGTTGCGCCAATGACACCGTAGGCAATCTTGGTGCAGACTGAGGCTAGGGTTGCGCCAATGACACCGTAGGCAATCTTGGTGCAGACTGAGGCTAGGGTTGCGCCAATGACACCGTAGGCAATCTTGGTGCAGACTGAGGCTAGGGTTGCGCCAGACTGAGGCTAGGGTTGCGCCAATGACACCGTAGGCAATCTTGGTGCAGACTGAGGCTAGGGTTGCGCCAATGACACCGTAGGCAATCTTGGTGCAGACTGAGGCTAGGGTTGCGCCAATGACACCGTAGGCAATCTTGGTGCAGACTGAGGCTAGGGTTGCGCCAATGACACCGTAGGCACCGAGAAAATTTCAAAAGTTTTTCGCATACTCACTGATTTCGAATTTTACTTCTGGGGCCGTATTCAGAGATCTAAGATGAACTCAGGGGTAAATTTTACCCTAGTATATTGTAGACCTAAGTTCAACTCAGTTCTGTATTCAGAGACAAGACGGGTGAGAGCGTCTCAGCTTTCCTACTAAACTTTAGTATAAAGTTTACCCTAAAGTCTACTCTCTGAATTCCATTTTGGCGAAACTACAACTTAGTATAAAGTTTACCATAAATTTTAGAATAAATTTTTGTCTCTGAATACGGCCCCTGGAACAAATCCCACTTGGCTCCCGACCCCAAATCGAGTTTTAAAAAAAGTTTTTGCTCTAGGAACAAGGCACAGCTGAATTTTGATGATTAGTTTGACTTTGAAAAAAACAAATCTGAGACTTTTATTGGCATTCTGCCAGTTGAGAGCGAGTTTTGAGGCTATTTTACTTCTATGCAATCATCATCCCGGCGTCTCTATATAACGCTTGTAAAACACACTAAAAACAGAAGCCCCTGTAACATAGTGTCGTGTAACAAACTGTCGTGTAACAAAGTCTCATGGATCCCTTGATCATACGCGATTACTAGCCATTTTGAAAATCTTTTTTCCAACAGCTTCAAATAATCCCTCACTCTTGCTCAATGTTATATTATTATTATTATTAAGTCAATGTTATATTATGACTTGATAATTACAAAAAAAAATAAAATTATTGGTAGCTTGTGGCTCTTGCAAGATCGACAGATAAGCAGTGTTAGTCAACTTTTTTCTTCGAAACAGTAATTATGTGACTGGTTTTTAAACGGTCAATTTTCTGAGCCGCACGGCCTCGTTAGCATTATCTTAGACTGAGCATTATCTTAGACTGAGCATTATCTTAGACTGAGCATTATCTTAGACTGAGCCTTTAAGTTTCTTTACTTTTTTAAAGAAAAAAAATCCCACTCCAAAATATATCTTACGTTTTCGCTCAATTTTACTACAACAGCCAGCTTTTTAGTCTCATTTTGTGAGTTTCTCATTCTCTCGTGTTAATTCTGTATAATTTCGCTACGGTTTCAAATTAAGTTCTTGTCTATTTATGTTAAACGGAAAAGAAAACGCTTCGGCGAAATATTGCGGTTTTGTTTGCAAAAACTTTCCATGTATCTTTTTGGTACTTTTCCTTCTAAGGAACCGAGAGCAAGAGTCACGAATTGATCGGAGAAGCCGATTCAGTCCTCCACCTATCATCGAATCTTCTTAAACCAGACAGGTTGGGCCTTTTTCCACTCATGAAATGTTTGTGAATTTCTCCCTTGAAGACATGCTCAATAATTACTCCTTCATTACATTTACATTCTTTTCAATCAAGCGTACCATTTGCAAGGTAAATGGTTGATGAGATATTCCCTCAAACTCAGTCATATAACAGACACAGTCATTTCATTTTCATTAGGAATGAAGTTTGATGAAGTAATGAAAAAATTGTGCACTGGAAAAAATTTGAAATTGAAATGGAACTTTGAGTTGCAAGATTTAGGTTGCAAAACTTTTAGTGGCAAGACCATTATGTTCTCATTTGGAAAATGAGAACATAATGAGGGAATTTCAAATTCTAAGTTACACAGTTTAAAGGCAGTGACGCCTGGTTAAGGTGACAAATGATTGAACTATCGCACAGAAAAAAGCTAGTCCTCCGGGCGGGATCGAATCTCGACTCAATCCGGGAGCGCGTGTTCCCATCACGCCACGGGGACGCATTGCTATTCCGTGCGATAATGTTATATGAAAGGGGGGACAATTCAAGAGTACTTAAAATACAAAGTTTTTTTCAAAAATATAAATCTGGGTCTGGGTGGGTTGTTCTATTCAGTGGTTTCTTTCAGACTTTCAGATCACAGAAAATACTGCTTATCGATAAGCTTAGCTTCAAATGAAGATTTCAATGGGAGGCAGGAAAATGGTCTTTGTCTCTGCCTTATTTCTCTATTTTTCTTTCTGTCGTTTTTTTCTCTCTTTCTGTCTTACTCTTTCTCTTCTCAATAATGTCTGAAATCGCCGAAAAAATTGAAATGTTAGAGCATCAGCTCTGAAAAATACCTTTTCTAATTTTGTTCTTTCAGAAAATCTCAAAAATTCTCGAAATTCTTAACATATAATCTTCACTTCTTATAAAAACACTATTGTTTTGCTCTTCCATTATAAGATTTAAGTAATGGTTTATAGAAAAATCTTCATCATCGAGAAGCGAGAGACAAAATAGAAATAGGCCGGTAGGATGATGTCAAAGTTTGTTATTTTCCTGTTCAGGTATATAATGTATGATATTTTCCTGTTTAGGTATATAATGTATGATATTTCGCGTATTAAACAGTATTCATTTCTCGAACAGCGGAAGATTCTCATTGCGAAAAAGTAGCTTGGAAAAGTTATCTTGGTTTAGTCTATTCCTGTAGTCGTTGAGAATTTGCTTGGCACCACTGAAGCACCTCTCACAATCGGCAGAGCTCGCCGGAAGCACCAAATATTTGTGCGCTAATTTTCTTATCAGAAGATATGCTGTGGTAGACAGCGGGGGTTTCCAAAATGTCATTGGCTATCCGAGGTTGTCTTCGCCCGTGACAATTTTTCGAGATCCTAAAATTGTGACTCAATTCAAACATTTTTCTGACAGAACATGACGTTCGAGGGTCGCGTGTTTTTCGAAAATCACTTCCTGAGAAGAAAAGTTTTCAAAAAAAGAGTTGAGAAAAGTTAAAAAGGAGAACACTAAAAACGTTCTTATCCAGAAACAAAAACAATTTTTTCCAACTCTTACTTTTTTTTTAATCATAAGAACTCTCTAGAATTATGAGAAAAGATTCATCACACTCGCACTCAATTATCCCACTCAAAGTGGATTTCCGCTTCAGAAGGAACAAATTTCAGTTTTAAAAATTTTTTCTTAAAGTTCAAAAAGAATGAAACAAAGGTAAGCACTAAAAATATGGTCTTACACAGCACCTAAAACTTTCTGTCTCACAAAAAAATTCTTGTTACTAGAAACTTATTAGAGCCCTTTAAAAAAATTTAGATTTTTATAGAGAAAAGTTTTTAGACTTTTCGAAAAATCGATAAATTCGAAAAGGAAAAAACCATCCCAGTCATAATACATTTAACGTCATTGAATCGAAGGACTTCGTTTAAATCTCAGTTTCAAGATGTTGAAATTTCTGAACGTACAATTTGGATTGAAGTATCAATCATGGTTTGACAATAAGTTTTCAAAAACAAAATCCGGCTAGAGACCAGGGGCCATATATGTACATAGACAAAATTAAATGTTAAATTTTCGAGTAAATTTCAGAATAAGTTTTAGTTTTGCCAAAATGTAGTTAATAGAGTAAATTATAGGGTAAATTTTACACAAAAAGTTAGTCATAAAGCTGAGACACTCTTACCCATCCCAGCGGATCCTAAAACATTCTAACTCACTTTACTTCATTCTTGTTCGCGTGTAGTGTTTTTTTCCATCACTTCGACTTGAACGGTTAAGAATCGTTACAACTAAGAGTAAAAATTAAACAACCAAAACAGTTCGCAATACACGAGACTGGTTGTTTACCTTACAGTAGTACAACTAGCATAATAAAGCAAATCGTTTCGGGTCCGTAAGTGCTGCCATTTTTTGTGAAGTAAAATTTACCCTACAATGTTTTAGCTTTGTCCTAGAATAATGTAGGCGTACAACTTGTTTCTACAGGGTGGCCCATAAATAGTGTTACAAATTGGAATTGTTATACCTTTTTTCAAAACAGAGAAAATCATCTCAAATTAACATATTTTATCAACAACATAAATGTCAACATTCACGCAAAAGTTCAGCTCAAACGATCTCCTTTTGCCCGAACTACAGCTCGAAGTCTCTTTGGGAACGCCTCCACCACTGTACGAAGGTATTCGACTCCGATGTTGTCCCATTCTGCCTGAAGGGCATTCTTCAGGGAATCAATATTTGGGTGGGAGCGAGAGTTGACCTTGGACTCCAAGTAGGCCCAAACGGAATAATCGAGCGGGTTCAGGTCGGGTGATGAGGCCGGCCATTCTGCTGTTGTGATGAAGCCGGGAAAATTTTCCTTGCACCACGTTTGAACCTTTTTAGCTTTGTGGGCTGGTGCTGAGTCTTGTTGAAAGGTCCATGTCCTCTGATTGAAATGCGATTGAGACCATGGATGGAGCACGTCTTGCAGAACATGTTTCAGATAGTATTCCGTGTCGATCTTGACGCCTTTCTCGACGAAAACAAGCGGTGTTTTTCCTGTTGCGCAGATCCCCGCCCAGACCATGACTTGAGTTGGATGTGCACTGCGTTGGACCGTTCTACCCTTGCTATCGGCTTGCTCTGCGTCCTTCGCAAGCACTCTGACGTTTTGGGAGTTGTGGACTTCTTCCACGGTGAACAGCTTTTCGTCAGAGAACACCATATTGAAATGTTCGCCTTGTTGCGTACGACGAAGAAGGTCGCGACATCTTTTGACTCTTTCCGACTTGTTGCGAGCCGACAGAAAAGCGGCCTTCCGTGTACGATACGACCTGAGTCCCAGCTCCTCCGTGACTATTCGTCCCAATGAAGTTCGGCTCATCGGGAGCTGCTGCGCCATCTGTCTGATGCTTCGTCGTGCATTTCGGTTGATCCGACTCCGAACGGTTTCGATGAGTTGTGTCGTGCGAGCAGTGCGAGGACGACCTCGCCTTGGACGGTCCAAAGATGTGCCAAGCTCCTCGAATCGTTTGATCGCTCGATACACTGTCATGCGAGGCAGGCGAAGCGTTTCAGCAATGCGAGCAGGGGCGTGGCCAAGAGTGTGTAGGCGAATGATCGCAGTTCGCAAGCGATTCGACGCTGTCATTACCCTAAACATCGATGGATTCAATCGAAACTCACTTGACACGTATAAAAAATTACGGGGAATCGGAAAAAACAAGAAAAGTGACCGCTACGTGCGGTCACTTCCTCAGGAAATGTTCTCAAACATTTGTAACACTATTTATGAACCACCCTGTACAAACGGAATTGAGTTCAACATGGGTCTACAACATACTAGCCGGAGTTATTACCTTTGTGAGTTTCTTTGAATTTTTCATTGAAGATTATTTAGAAAAACTCTTTTTTTTCATTTCGTAACCCGTCAACCACTTTTTATCTGTTTTACTTTTCACTTTTTGCTATTCTCGAGAGCACTATGCGCGTCCAATCTCACCTCTTATTTTGGCTTGCGCTTGATCTGACTTTGGGGCAAGGAGACAAGGTAACCGCCTCCCTGAAATCAGAAAAAGACCTAGACTGGTAGTACCTTTTGGCAGCGCCCTGGATCATTTCTGGTGTGTATAGCAAAAAAGAGAGTATTGACGAGCGAGCACAGGTAATCGTTTCTGAAAACCATAACCTAGTGAGCACCTACCTTTACTTTTTTTCAAGCATTTTTTCGTTTTTAAAAACGGAGGTGTTCTAACTTCCAAACTTCTCTTTTTAACTATTTCTATGGATTCTTGTCCAGTTTTAATCCTGTCCAACTTTCAAACCATCCCTATTATCTATTTTTCAAATTGCTCTTTCACACTTTTATTACGTATTCTCTCTTTCTCTCTCTATTTCTCTCATTTTCTCTTCTTCTTCCAGTCTTTAAATCTCTGTTTTTTCTCTACCTCGGTTCTTCTGATTTCCCTTATCTATAATTTTTACTTCAGTGATATCTCAAATTTCAATTTCAATTTTTTCTTCGTTTTAATTTTTCTCTCTAACTCTCAAGACTGTTTTTTTTAAAGGCTCAACTATTTTTGTTTTGATTTAGAGTCTGAATATGACCTCTAAAAGTCATCTAAACTTTTTTACTACACACAAAAAGTACTTGTTCTTGTTAGCGTTGGGCTTGAATCGGAAATACGGTCCGCTGTATGAATTCTAGCTCTCCAAAATCGTCTGTCCAAGGCGTCATCAGAATAAAGGCGGCAAAGCACAGATTTCGGTTGAGCGAATTCATGTACTTTGATTTGGGGGGGGGTTACCCGCAACATTTACAGTCAGGGCTTGTCGTGTCCCGTCAGTGGTTTCTATCCGCATAAAATTTTTATACCAGCGCAGGCAACCTTCTCTCATCTATTCCTGTATGTAGCCAAACAAAGCGTTCAACTCACGATGTTGTTTTGTACGCAGTCAAGACGGGTTACTCCCAGAGTCAAGCACAGAATATTTATCTGATTTGTGCGGAGGGTCTTCACAGTGACGCGCGTGGTGGACCAAGTCTCCGTGGAGTAGAGGAGCTCGAACTGTCTTACCCATCTTTCCACGCATGCCAGCCTTGATCTTCCGGTAACGAAAGATGCCCCAGTAGCCCCTTTTTATTTCAGCCATCTTGTCGACACTCTTCTGCGAGATTTTTATTTATTTATTTATTCATACATCAAGAAGATGTTACATCAATGTCGGAGAGAAAAAAAATTCGTGAATAATATTATTTATAAAAAGCAACAGTAAAGTTTAGAGGGAAAAAATGCTAAGATGGGGAGAAGGGGGGGGAAGGCAAACCCTCCCCAGAAGGCAAACCAGCAGCAACCAGGCAGTGCATCTCACGCCAGGGAGGGACTGGCTCTCAGGAAGAGGACTGAGGATGTACCGGGAAGCGAGATGCTGTTGTTGTTTCGGGTCCAAGGAGATCATATTGTACTTCCGAGGTGGTTGAAATCGGTGGTCTTCAGGAGATGTTCATCATTGATTTGAACCGTTCTTTCCCTTTGTTCTTCCACTTCTTCGTACTCGATCTTTTTGACGTTGAAGCGTAGACCGTGCTTAAACAAATTCATCATTCCATTTTTGCGTGCGTTGTTGTAAAAGAAGAAGAATCATGATTCACAACAGATTTCCTCGTGTAATCGACCTATTGAGTTGATGGTCAATTCATCCTGGAATCACGAAACGTGTTTGTCGGGAGTTGCTGCTATTCAACATTTTCAAAATGTTCAAGTAACTTACTCATATGAAAAACATGAAGAAATACTCATTGTCTCTCAAATGAGGAGAATAACGAAAAGATTAAGTAGCCCGGAGGCAGAAGAGAAAGGCTAGGGGTGGGGGGAAGGTTTCGAGGCGTAAGGAATCTAGAGGAAGTGATTTGGAGCGACTTCATATCATTCAAGCGCATTCTCTCTCTCTCTCTCTCTCTGTGTCTTCCTCCACCCCGAGTTGCACCTATGGTATCGGATTTCCTGTGGTTGTGACAGTTGGTCTGGGGTAAATGTGAGAGCCTCCCCAACCTTGATGTTTCTCGGTCTCGAGAGGGCCTGGCTCTGCTTTGTTAGAGATCATCTCGAAGCAAAAATTAAAAGCGAGAATATAGGGAGTGAGAGAAAGTAAAGAGAAAGACAGAGAAAATGGAACTCAAAAGGAGAACTGAAGAGAGAAAAGAGAGATAGATAGAGAGAGAGAGAGAGCGTAATAAAAAGGCATAAGAGAGAAAGGCATTTGTAAGTTTGTTTTTTTAAAAGTTGAACTTTGAAAGCTAATTGAGAATAGAAATTCATTCAATCAAATTATGTTATGTTACCATTATCCAAGAGAGGAAAAATACATCACCGAAAGTGATCAATCAATACATCACCGAAAGTGATCAATCAATACATCACCGAAAGTGATCAATCAATACATCACCGAAAGTGATCAATCAATACATCACCGAAAGTGATCAATCAATACATCACCGAAAGTGATCAATCAATACATCACCGAAAGTGATCAATCAATACATCACCGAAAGTGATCAATCAATACATCACCGAAAGTGATCAATCAATACATCACCGAAAGTGATCAATCAACTTATTCTTAAGACATTTGACAAATCACTTCAGTTGTATTTGAAATTTTTAAATTAAAAAAAATCACTTTATTCCTTCATGAATATTACACAAGTCCGAGGAGCTTCATGAGAACCAGTTATCTATATATACTAAGTATCTCGAATTCTTTTTATGGTTTTAAAAAATTTGTTTTTAAAGCTTTTTACTAGTCAAGTCCATTTTCTGCATTCTTGTATGAGAAAATTTCCACTTTTCCAATTTCTAGTTTGCCTACCTTTTACACTTCAATATGATCGGATGTCAAGGATGCACTGATTCCAAGTGAGCGGCTTTGAAACTTTCCCACTTTCCCTTCTCTGCTTCTCAAATCTCCTTTTCATTTAGTTTTTCTGTCTTGTTCGTTGTCTTTCTCTTTTCTTTCTTTTTCTGCCTTTGTTCATATATCTCTCTCTCTCTTCTCTCTCTCTCTCTTCTCTCTCTCTTCTCTATCTCTTTCTTTCTTTTGTCACTCTTGAACTCTCGTTGCTTCTTCCATTGTGTCTTTACTACCTGTCTCTTTCTCTTAATCTTTCTTTATCTTTTTCTTTCACTCCATCTTTTCCCCTGTTTTCTGAATCTCTGTCTCTTTTCCTCTTCTTCTGACTTTTGAATCTCTCGCTTCTCTTCTCTTGGCTCTTCCTTTCATCTAGCATTCGAACTCTTTCTACCATGAAACTTTCCTCTAGTATTCTGTATGCTGTGCCAAATTCTCTTCGACTCACTTCTTATCTCTGCCATCCGCAGCGTCAGCCACCTCATAGCATCGTCATACATCCTATCTTCCTTCTTTTCGGTTCTCCTTTCTCTCTCTTTCTCCCTCTTCTCGTACACTCTATTTCTAGCCCTCTCTTTTATCTCTCTCTCGCCTTCGTGTCCCACCAGCTTAGCCCCCCCCCCCCTCCTCCGGCATCATTTCTCTTCTCTCGTACTGCTTCTGCTCTTCCATTTTCCAACCTTCCATGACTACTGTAGCCACTCTACTTTAATTTCTTCATATGTTCCATATCTATGATTTCAGTATTCCAACTACTGCAATCAAAACTTATCTCAGGCGATCGTGTAAAACGATAATTGAGACAATCATATTATCTTTCGAAATTATAATTTTTTCACGAGGGTGTTTTGATTAGGCTCGTCTTAGCCCCGTGAACCGGGAAAGCAAAGATATAACCAATGATCAACAGCCTCCATGTTGCACCTTTTCTTCTTGACCACCGCTATTCAGTGATCTTTCTCAGGAAAGCCAGAGTCGACTTGTACTTGTTGTTGATGTAAGAAGATAAATCTTCATTTGAAGATTTATCATCCATCTTCGACCTCTCTTCTGTCTTAATTGGGAAATCTGGAGTTATGCTCCATTCACGACGCTTTCGCTTCATGAGCATGCGTGACTAAGAGAACGAGGCAATTGAGCCTTTAATAAGCACTATCGCGCGGAATAGCAATGTGTCACCGTGGTGTAATGGTTAACAGGCTCGCTCCCGGATAGAGGAGAGATGGTTGCATGGGTTCGAGTCCCCCCGGTGACTAGCTTTTTTTCCGTGCGGTGGTTTGATCGATGTAAGAAGAACTTAACTTTGCGAAGTGATCATTCTCTGTTGTCAAATTCTATGTTACACAGTTCAAAGGCAGTGACGCCTGGTTAAGATGACAAATGATTGAACTATTGCACAGAAAAAAGCTAGTCCACCGGACGGGATCAAACCCAGACCATCTCGACTCAAACCGGGAGCGCATGTTACCATAACACCACGGGGACACATTACTATTCCGTGCGATAGTGTTAATGAAAGGCCCATATGCCTCATTCTCTGTTTTGTTTTCTGAAAGTGCTTTCAACTCTCTTAGTTCACACCATACCATTCATGCTTCTGCGAAAATTATGTAATTCATTTTTGCTATCTCGTGTTGTCATTATTTCTTCTTATCTCTTTATCACTCTCTGTCTTTATCAATCTTTCTCTATCTCTCCTCGTCATTTTCAATTGGCTAACTCTAGCCAAATTTCATAATTTTATTTGTGACTGCTACAGTCTGGGCTTGGCATAATGGTAGTGTGTTCGACTATTGTGCGAAGAGTTCCAAGTTCGACTCCCACCCGGACAGATCCACGCAAACCAAGGGGGTGAGAAATGTTGGCACTGCTCTGGCACGAATCTGACTCTTCCCACTGCTGCTACTCACAAGCAGTGATCTAGCGGAGGTCTGCCCCGCATTCCAGTGGAGGGCGTACCCTGCCGCGAGGCGGGAACATGCGCGAAAAAGGTTATTATTTGTGACTTCTACAAGTCCGAGCGTGAATTAATGGTAGTGTGCGCGACTATTGTGCGGAGGATCCCAATTTCAGCCCCCCCCCCAGGGGGGGCCCTCTCTCCCCTCCTAGACAGATACACCTAAACCAAATGGATTAATAAATGTGCGTAGTGTTTTTGCACGAATTTTGCACGACTCTCCACACTGTTGCTACAAACCCAAGGCGCATCAACTGGTTAAACCAGAATAGGTATGTCCCGAATTTCAAGGGAGTACCTACCCTGTCATGAGAAAAATTTTCTTTTTTTATTATTTGTGGCTTCTACAGTGCATTCGCATAGGATTTCCTGTCACTAGTAGTTGTCTTCCCGATTAACCCGGTGGTATTGCCAAAAAGTTTTGCGATGACATGGTTTTTGTTGTGGGTGGTAAATTTTACGATGACAAAAAAAGAGATAGGGGGAGGAAGAGAGGGAGATAGAGAGAGAGAGATAGAGAGAGAGGTAGAGAAAGATAGAGAGAGATAGAGAGAGAGGGAGAAAGAGAGAGATAGAGAGTCTGTGTGTGAAATAGAGACGAGAGTGAGAGAGATACATTGAGTTAAAATTCAGAGCAAGAGAGTGAGAGATACAGAGAAAGAGAGGGAGAGAAGTTGAAAAGTAGAGGAACAAGTAAATACAGTGAAAAACAGAGGACTTGAACAGCTTGGAAAGAAAAAGAGAAAAAGGAGTCTTAAAAGAGGCAGAGTAAAAAGTTCTACAAAAATGCAAAATTGGTCAGAGAATTCTTTTTTACGGTGTCAAAGTGTATTCGAATGAGCATTGGCTACAAGAAGGCGATGAAAGTCCATGACTCTCCAGCCTCTGAATATCTCTTTATTCCAAGACTGCTTTTCTCGCACATCACATTGCATTGCCATCCTCTGTCCTGTCCTCAGGAGCCAAAAGTTGCTTTATATACTTTCCATCTCTTCTTCTCTCTCTCTCTCTCTTATTTCTCCCTCTCTCTCTTACTTTTCTCCTCACTTTTCTCTTCCTCTCTCTATTCTCTATCTCTTTATCTCTTGCTGACATTTCTCCTATACTTCTCTGCTAAGGACCCTTCATGCTCATTCCTTTATTTCTGTTCCTCACACTATTTCCTGTGACTTCTCCTTTCGCCCCAGAGGCCTGATTAATTAATATACAAGAAGGCGCGAGCTTGTGCACGCCAGCGAAAGTGAGATGCCGAAAGAACGAAGCCCACGGAAACATCCGCTTACTCTTCTCGGACCCTTTTATTCTTTGCAATATCTCTCTCTTGCTTTTTTAAACTCTAGCACTCTCTCTCTCTCTTCTTCTCTCTCTGTTTTTCTATCGCTCTGTGTCTCTCTCTGTCTTTCTGTCTCTGTCTCTTTTCCTCTCTCTTTTACCCTTTGACTTCTTTATAGTCTCTTTCTCTTTGACACACCCTCTCCTCTACTGTCTACTTCACTTTCACTTCTCTCACTCTTCTTAATTGGCATAGTCAAGTCAACCCTGGGAGGAGGGAAGATATATCACAAGGAGGATAACTTGCCATGTAAGCCCTTCAATGCACACACACATACACTTCATAATGAATGGATGCGAAACACTCGTCTTATTATTCGTCGCCTCTTTCTTCACATACAGACATCAGAGACACCGAATGGCGAAGACTCTTCCCCTTTTTGGAAGCCATTCCCAACCCCCCCTCTTCCCCATAAATAGGTCAATATGAAGATGAAAACGTATATACACATGTTGTATGTATTAAATTGAATGAGAAGAGCAACCAATTCTCCCCTCTGCTTCTTCCACACAAAACTCCCCGGCAACCAGTTTATGGAGCGAGTGTGCGCGTCTTCGGTGTCAATCCTCCCCCTTGAATAGAAGAAGGAGGAGAAGAAGATGAGAAACCTGGAGAATGTACAACTAATTTTCCATTCGGAAGAGTAAATCTGGAAGCAGATGAGATTAAAAAGAGCGAAGTGAGAACTAGAGAAAACTTCAGCGAAAGCGAGACCTGGAAAAATGCCTTGGTTTTAGTCGGCTATATCCGTACGCGCGAGTTGGTGATTAAGGAAGACAGCGATTGCGGAGGGGGGGGAGTTGAAGAGAAAGAGGGAAAGGGAGAATGTCAAGTATAGAGAGAGAGAAAGAGAGAGAAAAGTGAGGAAGTGAACAAGTAAAAGAGGTTACCAGGTGAAGTGATTGTTTACGAATATTCTCTCAGTTACCACATACTTTATCTCTCTGCCCATCTCAAGGCTCAGTTTGCGTGCGCATTGAATGCTCATCTGCCGTACTGCTCATTAGTAAGTTGTTCTGGCCATATCAAGTTATATACTCTCCCTCTCTTTCTCTTTCTCCCTCTATCTCTTCCACTCTTCCTCTTTTTTTCTCTCTCTTTCTATCTCTTTCTCTTTCTCCCTCTTTGTCTCTTTATCTTTCTTGTTTCCTTATCTGTCTCTTTCCAACACTCTCTAACTCTGTCTCGTAGTCTCCCAGTCTCTCACTCTCTACAGCACACACCATCTCTCTTCCAAAAACTATGTGTATACACGTATTTACATGATTCCCAATTAACTTTCTTATCCGAAAGTCGATGATTTTCATTCTGTT
Organism: Allodiplogaster pararmata; assembly: GCA_964056735.1. NCBI lineage: Eukaryota > Metazoa > Nematoda > Chromadorea > Rhabditida > Diplogasteridae > Allodiplogaster > Allodiplogaster pararmata. Next base: position 8,229,737 of record OZ057409.1, on the reverse strand, counting down.
TTGTTCATTATCCGCTATTTGAACTACAGTATGCTGATATCTCGGAAAGCACGAATACACCATTGTGGATACGTATCACGACACTTTGTACCGCGTCACTTTGTATACGACACTTTGTACCCGACACTTTGTACCCCGTCACTTTGTACCGCGACACTTTGTACCGCGACACTTTGTACCGCGACTTGAGTGAGGCCGCGCGTTTTATTTTTACATTAAAACATATTTTTACATTAAAAAACGCTTAGGCTTAGTAAAAGTTTACGATAACGAGGCCGTACGGCTTAGCTAACGAGGCCGTACGCGGTACAAAGTGTCGCGGTACAAAGTGTCGCGGTACAAAGTGACGGGGTACAAAGTGTCGGGTACAAAGTGTCGTATACAAAGTGACGCGGTACAAAGTGTCGGTAATTCTTGTGGATACCTATTCTGTTTAAAACCATAACTTGATTCTCTCAATTGATTAATTGGGTTCCAGTTTTTAACATCATGCAGCTGTTAGATTCGTCTAAGAATCTGAAAGCCTCATATTTTTCGAAACATCCATTTCAAATTTAGTTATTTTTAATTTTTTTTCTTCCAGCAAAACTAAAACTGTAGTGAGTTTTGCAAAGAAACAAGGCTCTTAAAAAACTTGAAATCTGCGATAAGGTTTTGAAAAACCTGCCAGTTTGGAGTCCTAACTTATGTAGCTTTAATTATACTTGTTAATAGTTTTAATTATACTCGTTTCTTTTCTCTCTGGGCACTCACTGATGAGCCCCGCCCAGAGAGAGCAGAAGTCTGTCTGAGTTGGGGCGAAACAGACTTCTGCTACATTATAGTCTCAGCAGTGATATCAAAAATGTAAATAAATTGAATTTATCACCTCTTTTACCCTTTTTCTATAATAATAATTATACTTTTTGTCTTTCTCATGTGTTGCGACAACTAGATATGTATGTACAACTTGCATCCAGAACTCTTCTCTTATGTCCAACCACTGGTTTAATCAAGCTATTCATCTGCCATTCACATTCTTCCAGTGATGAGAGCGAGAAAAAAAGGTGCAACAATATATCAGTGAGAAAGACAAAGAAAGAGAAAGAGAAAAGTGAGAGGAAAAGAGAAGAAAAGAGAAAGAGAGATAAAAAAGGAAATAGACAGAAAAACAGAGATAGGGAGTGAACGAGAGGCTGAGGGAGAAAAAGATGAAGCAAGGTAGAGAGAGAGAGACAGAGAGAGAAAGAAAGAAAGAGAGAAAGAAAGAAAGAGAGAAAGAAAGATAAATAGAGAGAAATAGAGACAGAGAGACAGAAAGGAAGAAGGAGAGAGAAAGGAAGAAAGAGAGAGAGGAAATAATGAGATAGATACGGAGAAAGAGAAAGAGAGGTGAAGGGGTAGGATAGAACCACATAAAGATTTATCCTAATAAGAGGAGCTGAATGCCGTAGGCATGCCATTACCCTTCACGAATTGTATCCACGAGAATGAGGATGTGTCTTCTTGAATTCGAAGGGGGGGAATAAAGAAGAGGCGAGTCAGACACCGACCGCCATCCGGGAAAGAGCACACAGAAGTCCTGAGGTGGGAGTCGGAAGAAGAAAGGAGAACGCGAGGAAGGCCGAGGTGAGAAAAGATTGCCAGATTCCAGCGGAGACGAAGACAGATATAAAGAGTTACAGAAAGAGAAAACAGTGGAAGAGAGAGACAGAGAGAGAGGGATGGAAAGAGAGTAGGGAAAAGAAAAATGATAAAACAGAGAAACAACGTGGAAAGAGAGAAAGATAAATAGAGAGATAGAGATGAAAAAGAGAGAAAGAGAAAGAGAGAGAGAGTCAAGTAAAAGGTTGTAGGTATACAGGGCAAGTGGAGAGAGGCGAAAGGGAGAAAGAACTCGGAAGAGGTACTGCGGTGTAAGACGAGGGCCGTGCAAGCGAAGCCACAGACTGCTCTGCCCAGCTCAACAAGACTCCACCCACAAAAAGCTCTTCATATTCGGGAGGGAAAGTCTGCGAAAAAGTTCTCCTTCTCGCCCAATTAAACCTTTCGCTTCCAATGGAGGTCTACAGAATAATTTTTTCCTAGTCTGTCAGCTGTTTAACCATTGACTCTCTTTGTTGGCTTTGCTCTTGTTTTATTCATGCCTGACTTTTCGCGACGCACTACGGTATTTTTCATCCCGAATCATATTTCGGGTTCGTCATCTGGATCATTTGCAGAATGCGAGAGCTTGGAGCCTTGCCGAGCATTAAACTATGTCCTTGTTGTTTTATAGCGAATTCATCGCGATTTAATCAGCGAACTATCTAGCTAGCAAAGAGGATTCCAATTCCGATCGGGCTTTCTAAAGCTTCTTTTAAGTCAGCGTGTCCGCGAAAAAGTTTGACTATAATTTTCCGATTCAGACACTCTTGTACATTGCCGAAAATTATAATTCTAAGCTTTTTGAACCTGTTTCGAACGTAAACTTACGCAATCAACAAGTTCGTTTAATTGAATAGTCGTGTTTTATCAAGATAATCATTAAAATGGTCATATGCATACATAAAGGCAGTGATATTGCGTAAATGTATACATACATAATCATACTCTAACACTTTTGCAATTACGTAGCAGTGATAAATTTATAATTCGTATTAATTGAGAAGATACCTTTAGTCATTAAAGAATAGTTTACGTGACTGAACAAAGGGAGGGAAATACGAGAAAAAAGATAGAGATAGAAGTGGAAAAGGAGACAGAGAGCGAGAGGGAGAGAAAGAAAAGATAAAAAGAGAGAAAAATAGAAGAAAAAGAGAGAGAGGGTCAGAGAAAGCAGCGAAATGAGTTGGGAAGAGACAAACGCTTTGGCCAGAAGTGGTTATGTCTAATTGGTGTCAGCAAACGAGACATCCCAACTTCATTCTCTTCCGCTCTTCTTCGTTTAGTTCCTTCGCTTCTTATTCGTTTTACATCTTCTCTCTCTCTCTCCCCCTCTCTCTCTCTCTCTCTCTCTCTCTCTCTCTCTCTCTCTCTCTCTCTCTCTCTCCTTTTACTTTATAAAGTGTATTCTGTCTCATCTTGAGTCTCTCATATACTCACTACCTCGTCCTCCCTTGTCAATCCCATCATATATCTCACTCATTCCCTTCTCCTATGTCATTTCTTCTGTCGGATCAAAGTGAAATACACAACACGATAAATTTCCACTGTATTAAATGGTTACCAGAGAAAGCACAAGAAGGCTTTTTTCAAAAAGTTTCCTTGGTTTTTTTCCATGGCTTTCATATACTAAATCGTCTCTTTTTGAACGAAACTTCAAGAAAAAAGCACATTCATCTCACTAATTCCAAAAGAGAGAGAGAGAGAGAGAGGAGTCATCTGTATCCACTAAGATTTCCGGCGCGAACATCCAGTCTTCAAACTGATTATTTCGCCTCCTCCTTTTTTGTCTCTGCCTTTGGCCACTGCAGACGGTGGGCCTCATCTTGGTGCATAATCCTCTTTAAAACCTCATTAACTCCGAAATTACTGCTCTCACTCAAGAAACATCATTGTCAGACTTGCTTAAGCACCACATAAGAATAAATCTGTGATAGAAGTTTATCATCTTCTTCCACTTTCTTTTGGAAGAACTGCACTCAAGATATGTAAGAGTGCGTGGGAACTTTCTTATTCATTCCAGACTAAGCCTTACTTTTCTAAGTTTGCAAGTGATGTCTTCAAGCAAATGCCTCCCCATAGACACGGCTTAAATCTTCCGAATCATCCTTCTTGACGGGATCAATATCGCTTACAAAAATTTTTCAGAAGATTTTTAGATTGTCGTACTAAGTATTTGTAAGAAAAATGAGTCACGATTTTGAAATTAATCAAGCACAGGAAGAATTCTACCATTCAAGACAGCTATAGACTGATCAGAATCGGTTTTGCGTGGATGCAAGCAGTCAATTGATGAAAAGAATTAGGAGTAATAGTCTCTCTCAAATGATGTTTGGAATGTCGTTTATCGCTAGTAGTACCGGCCAAGACGGTTGCATGCTTAATAGAAAATTGTCCTTACGTTCTGTACCTCAATATGCTATTTCCGCCTCAAGTGTCTTTCTCGTGCAAAATGTAGTCAGTTTCTCAAAACCGATTTTGTATTTTTCTTATTAAGAGATGATAATCTGTCAATTTCTGGAGATTTAATTGGCGGGCGGAACAAGCAGAAAACCACCTTTTGGTTTATTTAAAGTTTTCTTCTCAACTTGGGTTCTTCAACGATTGATGTCCCGCCAACATACTCTATCAGTCTCCTTACTGTGTAGGTTTCGATATAAGGTGCTAAACATTCTGTGAGCCGATCCGTCAAAATAATAAGTAAAGTATCATAATTAAACAAATAAACGCTTTTTTTCTTCGGTTTCTGAACTAGCAAAGAGCTCGCTTTATTTTATATTGTTTTATATAGTTATAAAAATATAGTGATAAAATAAAGTGATAAAATAGTGATAAAAATTTATTGATCAAATTCAAGCTTTTTTCCTTTCTCTTCTGCGCTCTTAAAAAAAGCTTTCCCCATACGGTGTTTTGAGGGGATATCAGAGAATGCCTGTGCCCCTTTCGGTGTTTTGAGGGAATATCAGAATGCCTGTGAATGTGATAACGTTGCGTTTAAATTATAGATACATATTGACGTAAACAAATCATGTCATGATAGAGCAGTTGAAGCTTAGGCTGCCCATGCTTCTCCAATGTAACTCGATTCCAGCTCAAGAGAGCCCCTTCTATTAAAACCCCCCATTTGTTCTTCCTTTTTATTGTGACCCCGGCGGTGTTATCTTGATTACGGTAAAGTTCTCCAATTGAAGTGGTTGTTAGGGGTTGGTGAGGCATAGAGGAAGGAAGGGTGAGGGAAGATTCCCGAAGACTTTGTCTCTTCCGCTGCTTACACTGCCTCCGGCCGGAAAAAAGGGGGTATGTAGGTCCGTTTCTCACTTGCAGGCTCTATTCTGACTTTTACGGAGGGAGAGAGTGGGGAGGGGTTTATGCTGCCTGAAGTGGGAGAGAAGGCAAGGGCTGATACAAGCAATGGGATGGAGGAGAGCATCGGGAATGGAAGGAAGAGAGGAACAAGGGGAAAGGGGTACGAATAGCAGATTGGGAAAAATGCCGGAGGAAGAGGCATTTACGAAGTATGGGCAGATAGATGGGAGCAGATAGGATGAATGAGGAAGAAGTCCCTCTCGTAGTCTCGAAATCAGCCACTTACTGCTTTTCTATTCCTCTATACCCTGCTTTATCTCTTCATCTCTCTCTCTCTTTTTCTCTCTCTCTCTCTCTCTCTCCATCTCTTTCCCTATCTCCTTTTTTGCCACGTCTTCTTTGCTTGCGGGTCGGGGCTGGTAATAGCTTCTGACCGCCATGGGCAAGGAGAGCGAGTGTTTAGGAAACAGAGATAGCATGGGTGATTGAGCAAAGGCACTGCAACGAGAAGGGTTACGAGGACAGGGCGGAATGCTCTGATTACATTACCCAAAGGCTTGGCGCCACTTTTATATTTCTCTCACTCTCTCTATCTCTATTTTTTCTCTCGCTCTCTATTTCTCCCCATAATCTTGTCTCTCTCTACCTCTCTCTCCTTCTCTTTCTCTCTTTCGCTCTCGCTATCGCTATCCTCAAGAAGGCTTGCTTTTTCTCGATCTTCAATGCTGGTGAAGACGAGATTGGGAAATAATGAAACGTCTCTTGTTGAGAACTGCAAGTAACAACACAGTTTGAAGTAATATAATTATAATCTTTCTCAAGCTTGTCCACACCTCACAGCAGGGTACCCAATTTTCTGAGATGAGTTACATACCTATCCTGTTAGAACCAATAGCTTATACCTGGGTGGCTGCTATTATCTACTATGTAGTACATATATCAGCAGTAAGGAAAGTCATATTTGTGCAAAAATTCCCAAAAATTTTAAACTTCTTGTTTTGAATGAAACTATTAGGGTGAGAGGTAGAAATTATTACGCTTCGAACAATATTCGCGCGAAATACCATTATACCACACCCAGAATTGTTCATGGCGGGGCAAGTCTTTTCCACTGGTGCTGCTTTTCTTGCCAACAAGGTTTGATCTACTAAGAAAGAAGTCCTATTTCGCCACTAGAGGGTCGAATCTACTGGTTATCTTGTGAATTTTCTCCATTACCATGTTTGTACAAGTAAGCTATTGGCAAAAAGCCACATCCTGGGCTTCAAGAAATAAAGAGTTATGCGAAAAAAAATCGAGAAAGAAACATAGGAATAGTAAGAAAGAGAAAGATATTAAGAAAAAGAGAGCTTGAGAGGAAAGAAAGAGAGAGAAAGAGTAAGACAGAAAACACAGAGAGATAAAAAGAGTAATAAAGAGAGAAGAATAGAGCAAAAAGAGAAAAGAGAAAGAGAGGCTGCATAAAAGAGCGAGAGAAGGACTGGGGAAAGAGAGAAAGAGAGCAAGAGAAAAAAGCGCAAAGTGACAGGCATCGGATTGTCAGTAGTTGTGATTGGTTGAGGTGATTGGCTTATACATAGTGCCAGAGAAGTAAGAAGAGCGCGAAAATCCGGTTTCCCGAAAAAGGGGTCCTCATGAGTACAAATTAGAAGTACATACTTATATGGAATGAAAGCGGCGTTAGTCTTTTATAGAAAACAAAAAGCGAATCTATTCAGAAAGTGTTCGAGGCTGTTCTTGCGAAAGTTGAACCAATTTTTTTAGGGCTCTGATAAACACGGTACATTATTCACACTCCCCTTTTAGGGCTCTGATAAACACGGTACATTATTCACACTCCCCTTATACAGTCAATGAAAAATTAATTTGTTTATCTCTTCAGATTTTTTCCTCATTGGATTTCCTCTTTAATATTTATCAGATAATTTAAGAGTGAGTATTCAGGAACCGATGTTGATCAGCACCAAAATATAACTTAATCGAAGCTCAGATATAAACACTTTATTTCAAAATCATTGGATGCAGAACGCCTTCGTTCTAAAGCAGTTTTTCTTTTGTCGTATACATATATTGGAAGTCAAAATATTAGAAGCAAGAGTTTTTGCTTCCAACCTTTCAGAAGGTTTAAGAATAGGAGGGTCAGAAAACTCAGAGCGAAAGGCGAGAATGAAGAAAGATGTGAAAAGCTCGAGACAAAAAGTTCAAGAAAACAAAAGAGAAAAGAGAAGAACTAGATTGAAAGATGTTTGTGTCTTTGAGCATTTCGATCAATTGCTTCATGGCGGTACTGTTATCTGACTTTCACTGAGAGTTAAGAAATGGACAAAAAACGGATCCGTCTGAAGATCGATATCTTCGCATCTTCTAAATCTCGATATTCGCTGCGAAAAGAAGCAGATTGATTTGGGAAAATAATTAACGAGTCGGTCACGGTTCAGGATTCTAATTAAGCCAGGACTAGTGGAGTACTTCCGTTCTGAACAACGACCACGTCGACCTTTTCGGCTTCCGAGCCATCTTCTTAGCTGTGATTTTATCTGTTGGCCTTTGCCGTGTGGGCTTACCTTCTGCTCTGAGCTGAGAAAGAGGAAGAAAGAAAGAGAGAGAGAGATAGAGAGAGAGAGAGAGAGATAGAGAGAGAGAGAGAGAGAGAGAGAAAGAGAGAAAGAGGGAAGCTAAGAGAAGAAATTAATGCATGACGTGTCGATGAAGCGCGGCTTCAAGCCTTCGAGAGCATGGGAGGCGAAAAGAAGCCAAGGAGCGTAGAGTGATGATTAGCAGGAGTTCTTCCTTACAGGGGGAAGGTGTAAGCATCTTATGAAGCTAGCTAGACTGAATTTATCCCTCAAATTCGCACCTTCAAGAGTCACTAAGTCCTTTTTTGCTAATCTCTTTCGCTGATTTGCTATTATTTTCCCAGCATTTCCTAAATTTGGTCTCTCTGCTGTCTTTGAGCTGTGAAACTGAGAACTTGTTGATTCAATTTATAAGGCATATCTTCCCTTTTTGACCGAACAAATTGTTCAGGACAGTTCGGCTAATCTTGAAGGTATGGTATCCCCGTTCAAGAAGGCAACTGAAACCGTCCAAGATCTTATTCGAAAGTACACCATTTTCTTATAACTACATAATCTCTGAAACAAACATAAATGTTGTACAAGATCATTAATTTCCAACCAGTTTCTCAAGCCATTTTTGAAATTCTCTGAATATTGAGTTAACTATAACAAAAAACTAAGAAAACGAGCGGGGATAATCTGTGAAGACTCCGATGCAATCTATTAATGAGAAATCGGAAGATAAGAACATGGAAACGAAGGAAGGAGATATATTGACTATTATCTTGACTCTTGAATCTATTATTTTGGAATCGGAAGATTAGGTGTTTAGAAATCAGAGATCTTGACCATTATTTATACCATTTCTCTTCTTTTCACAAAAATAAAATAATATTTTTTAAAAAAATATTTTATAATTTCTTCTTTATTCATTGTGATTACCTACCAATCAAGTTTTTTTTATGCACAATATTTTTGTGACTCAATAAATTACACTGTGTCAAAAATTATGATTCATTTAATCCAGGTTAGAAAACAAGTCCTGTCTGTATATCATTTTTTTACTCGATTCCATTGTTTTCTTCCTGGACTCATTCATATGAATCAAACATGTATCAAACTGGTTGAACTTTTTACCTTCTTCGGCAAAATCAGAGTATTGTAATTGATAAAAAGCTTTTTGGCTTAGGCTTTCTCGAAAGAACACGTTATTCTGCTTTATATTCTCCGTTTCATTCTTAAAGAGTGTGCCTTTTTTGTCGATGATTTAGGCCCGCGTACCAGGGTGTTACTCCTGTGGAATATTTGCGCAAATCTGTGTGTTATCGAAAAAAAGCTTGTGATACGAATTCTCTGTTGGCATGATGTTCTCTTATTTCACCGCTTTCAGTGAGTCTTATTGAAGGGAGCCGTTCGCATATTATCAGTCTTTTCGTTCAAAGCTTTAAAAAAAACAGCTTTGAGCCTACGCTCTCAAATGCATTTTCTTCCGCCTGTTAGGGTCACAGTTTTGACTATCGCATATTATGTCATCAGTAACGTTTTTTTTTTAAATCAGCGTACGTGGATTATATAGTTTTACAAAAATTTATACAAAAAGTAAATACTTTCACAAAGGGTCGAAAATTCTAAGAGAAGGAATAGAGAGATTAAAATAGAGACGGACAGAAAGAGAGAGAGGTAAAGATAGAACGGAAGAGAAATAGTTTGAGTGAGATAGAAAGAGGCTTAGAGAAATAGGGATGCCGAGAAGGAAAGAGAAAAATGAGAGGGAGAGAGAGACAAAGAGAGAGACAAAATTCGAAGAGGAATATAGATAAAAAAGATAGAAGGAGAAGAGAGAGAGAGAAAGAAATAGAGACACTCTACTTTTCTTAGAAGAACATTGGACTGCCGGTTTTGTAGAGTAATATTCCAGAGTTTAATCTGGCTCTCTCATCATCATTTCTGCATTATCTATATTCATACAATACATAAAAAGAATTCATCCCATAAGTCGTCAAGAGGAGTTGGCTCAGTATTAGTATTATCACTATCACTTGAAACAACGAAAACTCGTAGCCTCTCTTTTTCACATTCATCTTGAGTAACTTGGTCTCGATGCTCCTTTTCAAAATTTCTCCTTTTTCTATTGTTATGCTCTCATGAAAGAATGAATGAATCTCTTTGGAAACAAAAGTGAGCATTTTATCTGAAGTTTCATTAAAAGCTGTCGTCTATTGATACTTGGAATTGCACTAACGCATCCCATTTTAGTAGGCAACTCATCCAAATGCAAGCTTGGATGTATACATACGGGAGACGATGCGTATTCTCAGCTCTCTTGATATATTTATTGTTAATCTAACTGGTTTATAAAATCATCCACTTCTTTCAACTTGCGAAATCACACGTTTTCTCAGTTTTTTTTTTGCTGAGGTCATTCTTGAATGCTCGTGGGACTCATAGGTTGCCTTAAATTATCTGCTTGTGAATTCTCGTGTTCAGTCATACATTTAAGAACATCACTGAACTTCGTGATGTCATAACTGCAGCTGAAAAAAATCTGATAGAGGTTATATGGGATGCTAAATGTTGTAATTTTTTACATGTTATAATTAAAAAAAATTATTATCTCTGCCTACTGAAAAGATATTACCTAAACCTTTCGTTCATGACTAATATAATTGTCGATTTTAAGTATATCACCCTCCCCCCCCTTTTTTTCATCTATACCGCAACCCCTAAACACCGCCACTTAGAAGAAAGTCCATGCATTTAACTTTGTTTTTGTTTGTGTTTTTAATGATATCTCAAGTGCTTGGAATAAAGAAATGAAATGAAATAAGACGATGCTGGGAATATTTTTCGCCAAAATGCTCAAAATTTTGTTCCTCAGCCAAAAACTTTATTTTGCCAAGATTTCGAGTACGCGAACTTGGGAGAAGGAAATTCCGATATTAGTCTTTTTTTAGCTGCCAAAATAGGGACGAAGAATCGGCCACTGTTTCGCAGTGCCAAATGATGAATGACTCTGTGGCCAAGTTTTGTTCCTGCCAAACCACGGACAATTTTGTTTTTCCTTTGTGACATGTTTTGGCACTGCCAAACTCGGCTCTTTTTTTTTGGGGAAAAATTATTGGTCGACCATTTAAATAGAAGTGTCACCAAATAAAATAGTAACGTCCACCAAATAAAATAGCAACGTCCACCAAATAAAATAGTAACGTCCACCAAATAAAATTGTAACGTCCACCAAATAAAATAGTAACGTCCACCAAATAAAATAGTAACGTCCACCAAATAAAACACTAACGTCCACCAAATTTTTTTTTGTTGTGAAATTCACCACGGCATTTTTTTCTCACCTGACACCAACCTGTATGGTTTTTTCCACCAAATTAAAAGTCCACCAATTTTTTTCGTGAAATTCACCACGGCATTTTTTCTCACCTGACACCAATGGTTTTTTTCTCACCCTACACCACACCAAACTTTTTCTGCTCTCTCAGTGAGTTGTTTTTGATGGTTTTTTTTGTAGTGGAGGTAATTTTCGCGGGAGTAAAGTTTTTTATGAGTGTTTTTTCTTGTTGAATGTTTTCTTTAGGTCATTCTGTTGAATGTTTTGTTTCAGATATAATTTAAAAATAGGCACTTCTGCAGTTTAAGTGGCAGCGCTCGTGGGCTTTAAACGCTTTGGTTTCAATTTTTTTCTTCATAGACGTTCATTTTGAGCATCAAGGACTCTGGTTCTTGCGAAAAATTTTTTTCATTTTTTCACAAAAAAATTTTTGGACTCAACTGCAGTTTCAGTCACCCCCAAAGCCCTGAAGGGAAGAAGGGGGCCCTAAGGAGAGAAGGGGAAGGGAGTTTTCATGAACAAAATCTCTTTCTGAGAAAAAATCTTTGGACGGTTAAAGTAGATTAGAGCCAACTTTTTCCTAAGCCTAAGCGTTTTGGCCCTTTGTTAATTCGTCTGGTAGGTGCGTCGCGGCCCCCTTCGCGTCGCGGCCCGCGTCGTGGCTTCTATTTATTTTTTTTCTCAGAAAGAGATTTTATTCATGAAAACTCCCTTCCCCTTTCTCCTTAGGCCCCCCCTTCCCCCCTTTAGGGCCCCTCCTTCCCCCATCCCTAGGGCCCTTACCCCCCCTTGCTTAGGTAGGGCCCTCTTCCTCCCCCTTCCCCCTTCAGGGCCCCCCTCCCTTCCCTGCTTAGGTAAACCCCCCTCGCCCTCCCCCCTTTCCTTTCCCCAAAATTTATAAAGATATTTTTTTTAAAAAGGAAAAGAAAAGAGAGAAAAAAAGAAAGAAAGAGAAAAAATACAAAATTGAGAGGCCGCGACGCGAAGGGGGCCGCGACGCGCCTACCAGACGAAGTAAAAAAGTACCAGCGTTTTAATGTAAAAATAATTTTTTGCAGTTGCAAAATCAGGTTAATTTTTCATTTTTAAAATCTTTTCTAGCTATTATAGATAAATTTATAAATTTTTATACAGATAAACCACACTAAAGAAAAAAAAGAAGTTTTTTCTGGAAATTTTGTTGTTTTTTCTGAAAAAAGAAGTTTTTTCTGGAAATTTAGTTGTTTTTTTTCAAGAACCAAAGTCCCTGATGCTCAAAATGATATCCTATGTAGAAATTTTCCGAAACCAAAACGTTTAAAGCCCACGAGCGCTGCCACTTAAACTGCAGAAGTACCTATTTTTAAATTAAATCTGAAACAAAACATTCAACAGAATGACCTAAAGAAAACATTCAACAACAAAAAACACTCTATAAAAAACTTAACTACCGCGAAAATTACCTCCACTACAAAAAAAACCATCAAAAACAACTCACTGAGAGAGCAGAAAAAGTTTGGTGTGGTGTAGGGTGAGAAAAAAACCTTTGGTGTCAGGTGAGAAAAAATGCCGTGGTGAATTTCACGAAAAAAATTGGTGGACTTTTAATTTAGTGGAAAAAACCATACAGGTTGGTGTCAGGTGAGAAAAAAATGCCGTGGTGAATTTCACAACAAAAAAAAATTGGTGGACGTTAGTGTTTCATTTGGTGGACGTTACTATTTTATTTGGTGGACGTTACTATTTTATTTGGTGGACGTTGCTATTTTATTTTGTGGACGTTACTATTTTATTTGGTGACACTTCTATTTAAATGGTGGACCAATAATTCATGCCCCTTTTTTTGAACACTTTTTGTCCGTTGAACACAGCTCCGCAACGACCACATATTATCCACTTCTAGCGACGTACGCCAAACGAGTTTAGTAAACTCGGTTGAGGTACGTCGCTAGAAATGGTTAATATGTGGTCGTTGTAGCTGTTGGTATTGCAACTCGGCCTTTTGGATGAGATCAAAGCCTAGTATTGGCACTCCCCAAAGATTTCCTGAGAGCGATCCTCCATCATCCCAGAAATGAGGCTAAGGAGCAACTCCTTTTTTCCTCCATCATCCCAGAAATGAGGCTAACGAGCAACTCGGCTAAGGAGCAAGTTGCAGGGGCTACAAAAAAGCCCGATTTTGGCAGTGACAAAACAAGGACAAAAAACCCGGTTCTGGCAGTGACAAAACAAGGACAAAAAAAAACGATTTTGGCAGTGACAAAACAAGGACAAACAAAAACCCGATTTTGGCAGTGACAAAACAAGGACAATAAAAAACTGGATTCTGGCAGTGAAAAAACGAGTACAAAGTAGAAAGCTTGTTTTTTGACGGTTTTTCTTGGCAGGCCCGTCAAAACGCATGTTATTTGCTGCCATTTATCATGGCGCTTTTTTCCGTTTCTTGCCATGGAAAAACTTGGTTTTTGAAGTGAAATCTGACCGAAGAACAACATTTTGAGCATTTTGGCGACAATTATTCCCAGCATCGTCTTATATGCCATACGCTTATTTACCCAGTACTTTTAAGTTATCGGCAAATTTGAAGAAAGCCAAAGAACTGCTCTCTCTCAAGTTGTATGATCCCATGAACGTTTGGTAGAATATCTTTTAATGTAAAACCCGCTTTATTACGTTTAATGAGTTTTTAGATGCTAATTAATTGACGCTTTTGAACGAAGGTTTTCTATTGCAAATGTAATCTTTTGACAAAAGATTAATGCTAGCTTACTCTCATTCGTAATCTTCGCAAACTTATTTGGGTTTGAATCCTTTTCGCTTCATCCGGTCGGCTTGATTTGACGCGAATAAAAGCTTTTATGATCATGTTTCTTTTTTTAAAAAAACCAATTCCACAAGTTTGAGCTTCTTGCAAGTTTTCATGCTTGTAATATTCGTGCAAAGTGCGTGAGATCACACTGCTTATTGTGCGTTCCTTATGAAAATGCTTTACGCTGAGCTGTTCCTCCGCTTTTGCTTATTTTTGGTGCTTGCTTCATCGCTTGCGAGTTAACCGGAGACGGCAGCGCTTCTCTGGTTCTCCACCCGGTCGCGCTTCTCGACCCCCTCCTCTTTCCCTCGGTTGGCCATGCCAACGACGTGCGGCTTCCCGAACTGCAAGTTTCGCTCACGCTATCGCGGTGTGGAAGATAATCGACACTTCTACCGGATCCCGAAGCGACCGTTCGTCCTGCGGAAGCGCTGGCTGCAGGCGATTGGCCGAACCGAGGAGACCGTCGTCAGCCAGGTCTTACTCGGGGAATGACCGCTGCTCGCACCGCTTCCAGCTAAGAGCTCCTGCTTCAGCATGCTTAATCGCTTTCTCCTTCCTCTCACTCTACCTCTCTCTTTTTTTTTGGACCTATCACTCTCTCCTTCTTTTGACCTCTCTCTCTAACTTTCTAATTATTGCTCTCTTCCTCTCACTCTCTTTCTCTCAATGTCTTTCTCTCTCTCCTCTCTCTTTCTCTTCTCTCTCTCTCTCTCTCTCTCTCTCTCTCTCTCTCTCTCTCTCTCTCTCTCTCTCTCTCTCTCTCTCTCTCTCTCTCTCTCACAGTATTATATGCTCTGAACCCAACAAAGTATACTGCTTAATATCATCATTAATTGCAGTTGATGTGATAGAGTTTGCAAAGGTATCAAAGTGATGACTTTGCAATCTTTGTTATGAAATGAAAAAGTGACCTTTTGCACACTTCTGCGATGGAGGTTGTCAAGTTTAAGTAAAATTAAAAATCTTCCCCACTCATGACGCATCGCTTCCCTTGTGGTACTCGCTGAGCGTATTCTTTCGCTTCCGGTCCGTTGCCCATTAGTTCTAGTCGAACATTTAAAAAAGCTATCTAGATCCCTTGAGACTAATCTAATTTGAAGCTCTTTTGAAAGCTTTTACAATTGATAGCTCTTCATCTCGCCCATCTACCCAACCATTAAGCCTTTCATATGTAGAGCCCTGTCGCACGGGTGAGCAATGTGTCCTCGGGAGCGTATTGGTAACGCGTTCACTCCCTGTAAGAGAGATGGCTGGGTTCGACCCCGTCCCATGAAGTATACTTTGAACCATAGTTTATTCATATACATACAGTCTAGGGCAATAAAAACATTTGAGTGCCGAGAAATCGCATCCCATACCAGATTGCAGCAGCAAAGCTATTGTACATTAATCATTCCAAACCAAAGAAGTTTTATATGGTCGCAGTTGAAACATGTGTACATTTATAAATTCCTCCTAGTCTTTGACTATGCTTAAATAAATCTATCTACTAATTTTCCGACTATCAAAACATAAGAACAAGATTTTTCGATGTAAAAATTAATAAAACTTGTTGGTTTGATTTGCTTAGAGGCCTTACCAAAAAAGAGACCTTTGGTTTAAATTGCTGAAGATCCTCTTGAGTCCGGAAAAATTCGTTCATCTACACTTGCATCGCAATAAAAATTTATTTCAGCAAAACCCATTTGTAGACCAGAGAAGGTCACGGAGTCTGTAAGAGGGAGAGTTTTAATATGTAGACTCCGATCGACTGAGGTGACTTGAATCTTTTTTTTTCCTTTAAACGAAGAAAAAACCAAGGTTTCAGCTGCGTATCTGCTCAGCCCACTTCTACGGAGGGGAGAAGAAAGAGGGCGACGTTCCAGTACCAGATCCACAGGTTTCTACTTCATCAATTTTCTCTTTCTCCTTTTTTTTGTTGTTTCTTTTTCCATTTCTCTCTCTGTGTATCCTTTTCTCATTCTCTCTTGATCAGCTCTCTTTTCCTTTCTTTATCAGATCCTAATTTCTCTCTCTCTCTCTCTCTCTCTCTCTCTCTCTTTCTGTTCTCCCTTTCTCTCTTCATATTTTTTTTCGTTACATGTGACATCCGACCCTCGATTTACTTCTCAAAGAAGAAAAAAGAAGAGATTATGTTTTAACTCACTATTACTCCGAAAGCTAGATTGGCTTTCGGTTATCAATGATATCCCTCATTCGCCTCTCCTCTCTATTGGTGGAATGAGCTTGTGATTGTGTAAAAGTACGAAAGCAGGTAAAATTAAAATATAGACTTCTAAATGTCCAAAAAATCAAAATAAATGTTGGTAAATTAAAGGGTTTCCACCAGTTCTAGGATCAAAAAAAAAGAAGTATTCAAATTACGATCTGTTAATAACATAGTAATAGCTCCAGCTAAGACAGGAAGAGAAAGAACTAATAAAAATACTGTTACAAAAACAGTTCAAACAAATAATCTTATGTGTTCTAACGAAATAGATCTCCTACGTAAATTTTTAGTTGTGCATATAAAATTAATACCACCCAAAATAGAACTTAGACCAGCACAATGAACACTAAAGATAGCTAAATCTACCAGGATTTCCTAATGTCCTTAAAGGAGGGTACACTGTTCATTTTGTTCCAGCTCCTATGTCAACAAATCTCGAATCAAGAATTAAAAATAAAGCAGTTGGTAATAATCAAAAACTTAAATTATTTAAACGAGGGAAACTATCTTCCTTCAATTGGCCTCACAAGGCAAAGTCATATCCCTAAATTTTTTCTTTTCAATAGTAAAGAACGTCCAATACTTCAGAGTGTAAAATCTTTGAAATTTTTTTCGGAATTTCTAATTCTGTTATTTTAGGGAAATCAGAAAAAAAGATGTTTTCCGCTCTCAAAATTCAATTTGTTTCCATCAACTGTCTTCTATGAGCATTATCAATACAATAATCTCCATTCGTGTAACGAGCCGGTCAGCAACAGTGCAATATCAACAAAAATTGCATTAATTTTCTACATACGTAGCTCAAAACTCCCTTCTATTCCCATTAACTGATCGAGTGTTCGTGTTTTTTTCTACAATTAATAGACTTTTTAAACATAAAAGTGTTCCGAGTAATAGAGTATTAAGAACCGAAAAAGAACATTTTAAAAGTGGCGAAAAAGAACATTCTCATCTAATCGACCGTTTTTCTCAAAAATTGATGTGAGAATAAAAGCAGCACCTGAAAACTGAAAAGTCTCAGTGATTTCTTGGCCACACATTTTCAAGCAGAGACGCCTGTTAAAATTAAGTAAGAAAAACTATCGCACGGGCAAAAGCTTTTCCCTGGTTGGAATCGATCTTTTAGTCTTTCTCTTTACCGTGAGCAAGTGCGTTCACTACCGAGCACACTCTGCTAACCCGTGCGACAAAGCTATATTAAAGGCTCAATGGCCTTATTGTGATAGTCTCGTATGCTCATGAAGCTTTTGTATCGTGAATGAAGCACAGCTCTAAACTCAAGATGAAGACAGAAGAGGGTTGAAAACTAGATCATATGTACTACAGAAAAAGAAGAAAAGTTCGAATGTTTAGCGTTCGTTGAGAAAAAACTGAAAAAAGTGCAATACCAGTTTGTCATTCGGATTAGTAAAGTCAAATGGGATGTAAATTACAGTTTTTAGAAAAAGTAAATTTTTAGAGAGCAAGACACAGCCACATTTCTACCTTGCAAGATAATACAGAAACTATGAGAAACAATATGAGAAAAAAAACAATGGACAACATACTAGATGCTTTCCTTGCAAGTTAACCAGTTCAGAGCGTCAAAGAAGAACGTTCGAATATAAAGAGCTTGCAGAAATAGTTCTTGTTGACTGAATGCACCATTTTGATACGTTTTTACCGTGTACTCTTCATTCTTTATTTTAAGCAATGCGATTAGTCAAGTAGATAAGTTTACACTAAGTAATATTTACTATTTATTGACTGATATTCAGTATTTTTTATACTGTCTTTTTGCTCTCGTCCCAGCTTTTTTAATGTTTTTGAACGAAATTTTAAAAACACTTGGTCAAGTATTTTCTTTTTCTTTCGTCCTAGTTTCGTACCGAATCGGAAAAACTGTAGGTTCATAAAATAACAGAAATTTTTCGAGCAGTTACAAGTTTTGCGAGTTTTGTGGGAACAAAAGCTCTAAAGAACTCTAATGGAACAAAAACTATCGAGAAAAAAAATTATGTTAGGATATAAATTGTTCAATCAGAATATTAGCCAAATACGTAGGCATCGAGTTTAATTTTGAAAATCAGAAATAATTTCTGGAACGTAAAAAAACAATATAAACTCTTGTGGACAGATGTGTCTACATGTATTATTTGGACAAATTGTGTTTGAAATATGTAAGTTCTTTTTTTTTCTTCGGTAACAAAAATAGTCAATTTTTAAAGAATATCTATAATAGTAGTTTTTTGCTCGTTATATTTTCTTAACTGGTTGCTAGCGAAATGAGGAAATGAAATCTTGTTGAACTGCAATCTAAGTTCTACAAGGTAAGGAGCTTTTCTATAAGCAGTTTGAAACTATTCAGAACTAACATAAGAATGAATGAGTAGAAATATCTGCTGTTTCGAGTTTAGGCTGCCGATTATGACCAAATGCCAAGCAATAGAAACCTGTTCTTTAACGAATCCAAACTTGTTTTTACTCTTTTATTTGTGCTTTTCATAAACGTCTGAAAATATTGTAAGATTCAAGTTGATTTTAGAGTTGGAGTTTACTTTTGAACAATTCAACTCAGAGAAAACTGTAAATTTCTCCATCAAGAAATAACTCTTCGCGAACTTTCTTGTTGCATAATGTCACTGCTTTTTCAGGGTGGGACATAATAGTTTTGTGTGTGAATACTACGCGCAAAGAGTCTCAAGTTCAAATCTCAACCTGGTATTCAAATCTCACCCTGGTATTCAAATCTCACCCTGGTATTCAAATCTCACCCTGGTATTCAAATCTCACCCTGGTATTCAAATCTCACCCTGGTATTCAAATCTCACCCTGGTATTCAAATCTCAACCTGGTATTCAAATCTCACCCTGGTATTCAAATCTCACCCTGGTATTCAAATCTCACCCTGGTATTCAAATCTCACCCTGGTATTCAAATCTCACCCTGGTATTCAAATCTCACCCATATCTATGTATGTAAACCAAAAGATGATAAATCTTCAAAAGATGAGGTTTTTTTTTTAAAAAAAACCTCGGTAGTATTTGCACTGAATTTGACTCTTCTCATTAGTGATACTGACGCTAGCAGTAACTTGGAGAGTAGATTTCACTCTACGACGTAAGGTTTATATCTCATTCTAGGGGGTCCGTACCCTGCCAAGAGACGGGAATAACCGCGAAAACCAATATCAGAAGGATAAACATTATTATTGTTATTATTATAATTTTTATTGTTATTATTATCATTTTTATTGTTATTATTATCATTTTTATTGTTATTATTTTTTTATTATCACTATTTTTATTATCACTATTATTATTATTATTATTATTATTATTATTATTATTATTATTATTATTATTATTATTATTATTATTATTAATGTTATTATTATTTTATTTATTTTTATTTTTTTTTTTATTTTTATTTTTTTTTTTATTTTTATTTTTATTTTTATTTTTATTTTTATTTTTATTTTTATTTTTATTTTTATTTTTATTTAAATTTTTATTTTTATTTTTATTTTTATTTTTATTTTTATTTTTATTTTCATTATTATTATTATTATCATTATTATTTTTTTTTAAAATAATTCTTGTTTTTTATTTTTTTTTTACAATTAGAATCATTACAATTATAATTCTAATAACAATTATTACAATTATAATTCTAATAATAGTTATTACAATTGTAATTCTAATAATAATTATAATTACTTTTTTTTTAGAATAAGTACATAAACGAAACAATGAGCTCACGCTATCTTGTGTGACCTTCCAATTTTTTCTGTGTTATTAACACTGAGAAATACAATAGTTCATGTGTCAGTCAACGAGCTAGGTGGCCGGTCCACGACCGGTCACCTACTTAAAACAGAGATTGAACGTGAGGAGTTTCTGTATAATTCATTCCAATAGAATAACAACTTTACTATTCCGTAAAATGACGCAATCTGTGTAAACAAACAAAAGTCTTGCACAAAAACGGTATATTCAACCGTGATTTCATCAAAGAAAATTCAATAACGAACTTAACCATTAAGGTTTAGTAAAGTATTCAATTACACAAATATGTATTAACACATGAGCAGCAAGGAATTGATAGATTAATGTATGATCATCATGAACATATACAGTGAAGATTTATGATTAGTAGAATTTCAGAAAAAGTCCTTCTGAGTTTTCAATTTAAAACTTTTTGAACATTCCTTGCTGCTGTAGAAACTAGATTTGGTCACATCACCCTATCCTCATCCTAGTATAATTTTTTTAGTCGTTAGTCGTAGATTGCTCCAAGGTTCTGATGGGAAAAAGTCGTGATAAAAAACTTTTTTTTTTCAAATCGCTTTGTACTACTTTACATCATTGTATACTACTGTTTATCATTGTAGACTATTGTACATCAATAGAATAGCACTGTATATCATAGTGAACTACAGTATATCTATCATTTGGGAGAAAATGAGAAAGCCACTGCAGATAGACGCGCCCATCACTATAGTCCTACCGCCGAAGGAGAGCAAGTCGAGTGACAGAAAGCGAGCCACGAAATCTTCTCCTCCCGTGCCCAAAAGCCTGGTGCCTCGCAAGTCTATTCTGCCCGATTTCCTACGGCCAATCAAAGAAAGCCACTGTCAGTCTATCTCGAATTGACTTTTTCGCCTATACTACGGGTCCCGCGAATTCTTTCATGGTCTATCATCGGTTGATCCGCTCATAACTTTCTCCCTCTTTTCTTATAACCAAACCCGCTCTTTGCAGAAGACCATTTGAGTTAATTCGTTTTATGTCAATTCATATTTCTCATTGAGGCTCTGATGTTTTTTTTTAACTTAAGAAGCAAATTGGTCATGTTTTTTTGGTACCTGAAAAAATTGGTACCAAATGGAGCTCTAATTTTTCATTATACATAAAGTGCAACTCGACCGAGTGGATGGACGATATGTGATCAAGGACGTTACTAAAGATGCCAGCGACCCTCAATAATATGCTCTTAGGAATTTCAGTCGAAAGTGCTCAAAACGAAAAAAAAGAAAAGATATTGTATGTGAGCAAATAAGTCACATTTGCTTCCAGCACTTGATAGCAATTTTTGACGATATCGATCATTTTATCTAATCGTAAAGTTCTAGGAAGGTAATAAAGAAAAAGAAAAAAGAGAGAGATAAACGATTAATAAAATTAGATATTAATCTTGTTGGATGTTAATTGCATCATCCTCAACACATTATTTTCTATGAAATCTTTATTATTTACGGAACAATATCTTTTCTTGCAAAATCCTTTTAAGCAAGAATTTTATACTAACCTGGCGAATTTAACAGCAATGCACATTCTTGTAGAACTTCAATAGAATCCAAAGAGTATATTATTTTACAAACATTTTTAAACCAAGTTTTTAATTCACTTTAAGAAAATATTTTCATTCAAAGTTTTTACAACGGGTCAACCGGGTTGTATGAAGAAAAAATGGGTTGACGCAGTCGGTTAAAAAAGAATGGGTCTACCGAATCGTGTGAATAAAAGAACGGGTCATTTGGGAGCTGAAAGGAGGGGATATGAAGATAAAAACAGATCAATTGGGTGTATGCGTTGAACTCGAAAAGAAAACCATCTCAAATGAGTAGAAGTAGAGCAAAATAATTCCGGCAAACTTCAAACAAGAAAGGTTTGAAGCTTTCTTCTAGTTTAAATGACCGGAATGACAGACTGAGAAACATCGGAAAAGTCAAAGAAATACTAATAATACTTTATCGCGAGGGTGATTTCGGAAGGGGCAGGTAAGGGGTCAAATAAAGCAGTGATTCGTATCAACACCAAGGCGTGACACTTTTCAAAGTGTGAAAAGAGGTAAGTCGATTTGGTAGCTATCTCAGCTATAGTAGTTAAAGTTAAAATAGAAGTTAAAAATAGTGAACAAGCTCTGAAGTTTTAAGTTTTCGCTTAAAACGCCTAATCATTTAACCGTTCGTGCCTTGCCATTATTTTTTAAGCTCTTGGTGATTTGGAAATGCATGGATTACTTGGAGGAACGTGCTTTACTTGGTTGAAAGGGAGAGGGGGAAGGTTACTTTTCACTGACTTTTTTCGCTTAGGCTTAGTTGAAATGTATGCTTACCAGGCACTACGGCTTAGGAACGAAGCCGCATGAAAAATTTCTCACATTTTATATTCAATTCAATGACTAAAATTGTCAAAAAACAGAGTAAATGGTGAATTAAATTTAGTAATATGGAAACACTAAAAACAAAAGCCCACCCCCCTAAAGTAAAATGTAAAGCCCAAGTAAAGCACGCCCCCTTAAGTAAAAATGTGCCTCTTTTCTTATTTTTGCTCCTGAATGGCTCTGATGGCTCTCCTAAATCAAGATTTTCTTTTTGCATTGGTCTTTTTTACTTCAAAAACTCTTAGTACTTTCAAACAAAAAATTTTCTATTAGTAAAGCTTTCAAAAACTTTTTTATCTTTACTTCTTTCATCAAGAATATTAGTTGCCTTTTTTGTTGATTGAATCTCCTGTCTTATCAGGGATCTCTCCTTCTTACCAACCCACATACATCTACTACATATCTGATTCATATTGCTTTACAGAAACAGCTCTAGCCTCGGAGACGATCATGCTCACACCGAAAGAAAAGAATTGCCAGCAAAAAGAAACTAAATTATCTTTATTAGTATAATTTAGAGTATGTTATTCACTACATTTTCGACGCAGAAAATGGTTGTCTTTCTTTCAATTTTCTGCTACAGTCTCATTGTGTGTAATGGCTTGTTTTTCATTGACAGGGGACCGTGTTCTAGCAAAACTACTTCTGATAGTGAGAAGCCGCAAATATTCTGCAAATCAAACAGCTATTCTCTAATTCATTTCTCAAATTGCACTGGTATAACAATATGTAGAAGAAACTGGGATGAAAAAAGTGTAGGATTCAAAATGTTCACATTAACTCACAAAAATGTAGAAAATTCTCAACTTATAAAATTCACTTATAACTTGACTTTTTACTCAATTGTAAAACCAGAATTATGATTATATAACTTGAACAATTCTGGTAAATTAAGAAAACAACTCGATGAATGAATTTCGATGTACCACAGGTAGAGCAACCTCTGATCTACCACAGGTAGAGCAACATCTGATTCGATATTCATAACCAATATTACGTTATGGAAAAAGGAATAAAGAAGAAACGGAAAGAAAACGAATCAAGAAAAAAGGAAAAATAATGATAAAGAGAAATACAAAAAAGGACAAAAAAGAGAAAACAAATCTTTGAGAAATTCGCTAAAATGGTAATCGAAAAATCCGTTCCTCTGTGTTGTATAAAAATCATCCGTTGCTCAGACTTAGCGAAGAGTAGGGTATACTGTAATCTAATCTACGGAATTAGGGTACTGTAATCTGATCTAAAGAGTATGGTATACTGTAATCTAATCTACGGTATTATGGTACTGTAATCTAAAATCAAGAGTAGGGTATACTGTAGTCTAATCTACGGTATTTGATTCCAAAAAAGCATCCACTTTACTCTGTTTTTCCTCTGAAGACTTCAACATGAAACAATTTATAGAATGAGGAAGAAAAATAGGACAAATGCGATTCCATTCCTAGGTAGGCGTCGGTGTGATCAGAAACTGCAGGAAAAGAGTTTTTTGCTGCCGTAGAGCGCCAAAAAAAACTTAGCAAACAAGCAGTGAGCAAAAGCAGAATTGGTGTATCATAAGGTTACGATTTCATGAGCTGAGAAAATGCGAAAATAAAGAATAGAAAACAGAAGAAGAGACAGTTCTACTCGTATGAAGCCCTTTAATGCCCGGTGTTATTTTCGTGTTTAGCATTCACTCGCCCTTTCTCTCTCTATCCCTCTCTCTATCTGTCTCTTTCTCCATCTCTCTCACTCTCACTCTCTCAGTCTTTCTCCTTCTCTCTCTCTCTCCCTTTCTCCTTCACCAGGCTAGTCTTCGCATTTCTTCTTCCATCAAATTTAGTTGTCCTTCTCAATTGCATTTCCGATAGCATAGCATATTCAGTCAGAGCATCATAGACAAACCCCCCCCCCCAGAAAGGCCTGCTTCCATCGCATGGCCTCTCCATAGAATCCATTTCCGCCCTTGCTTCTCCAACTCCACCCCCCCCTACCCACCATTCCTCTCTTCCTTCTAGTTGTCTCTTCCTGTGCATGCAGATCTTCTCTTGTTTCCTTTTCCTTCTTTCAACTCCACCTTTGCTTCAATTGCTCTCTCTCTCTCTCTTTCACTCTCTTCCTCTCTTTCTCTCTCTTTTCTCTCTCTCGATCTTTCCCTGTTTCTAGTGTGCTCTTCATAGCTCACCTTTGTCTGCGTCTCCCGTCTTAGCCTTTTCCCTTCTCCCTCCATCCTCTTCTCTAACTCTATGCTTCTTCCCTCTTTGTTGTGTTCTTAGAATATTTGTAAATACTTGACTCGTTTCCTTCTCCTTCCCTTCTTTTCACCTTCTCCAACATCTGAGTTTTGGTTAGAGCCGCCATGTGATTCTCGTCCGTACTTCTCTCTCCTATTCTCCAATTACCCCTCAAACTCACTTCATGTCTTCTCTCTCTCTCTCTCTCTCTCTCTCTCTCTCTCTCTCTCTCTCTCTCTCTCTCTCTCCAACTCTCTCTTCCCTCTTTTTCCCTTTCTCTCTGTTTCTCTCTCTCAGTCCCTCTTTTTTCTTCCTCTTTTGCTCACTCTTTTTTCTGTCTCTGTTTCTCTTCTTCCCTTATTCTTTATGATTTTCTCTCTCTCTCTCCCTATCTCTAAACAATTCTATCTTCCCTCTTTTTCCCTTTTTCTCTGCATCTCTATCTCAGTCCCTCTTTCTTTTTTTCTCTTTTTCTCACTATTTCTTTTTGTTTCTCTTTCTCTCCGTCACTAATTCTTTATAGTTAGTTTCCCTCTCTCTCTGACTTCCCTCATTCTGCTGTTCTACGTTTTCTTCTTTGTTTTTCAATGTGTTCACTAACTTCTTTCTTCCCTCTACACTCGATTCAGAAAACGGCTCATTTTTCGCGGTCAATTTATGTTGCTAACTTTTTGTCTTTGATAGTGTCTTTTAAAGAAATATTGTCCTCTTAGTGGTTTAACTTCGTTTCTTCAATGAAAGAATTTAGTGAAACTCATGCAAGGTTGACTTCTCCAAGCCGTGGACACAGGATAAGTTCTTGTTCTTGACTTCTGAATGATCCATCGAATTCTTTTTTGATCCACTGCGACTTTTTGACCGTTAAAAAACATTTATTGAGTAAGCGGTGTCTAGAATTTCTTCTTTACATCTACTGATCATTTAGATGAATATTGAGTTATATAATTAATCCAATTTCACGTGCTTACGTATTTTGTTCAAAAGCATCCGAATAGCGTAGGCGAATTCCGAAATATAATGGAACTATCACGCGCAAAAAGCTAGATAACGGTACGGAACGCAGCCGTTACTCTCTTACAGGTAGCAAGCGTGTTACCACTTCAATAATGCTGATCAGCCGTTACTCTCTTACAGGTAGCAAGCGTGTTACCACTTCAATAATGCTGATCAGGGATGGGTTTTTTCGTTTTTGAGTTATTCGAATTGTTCGAAAATTTAGAGAAAAATTTTTTTTTCTCGAGATGTCGAAAAAAAATTTCTCAAAAATTAAAATAAAATTTTTAAGCGCTCTAATTCGTTTCTAGTAACAAATTAAGGTGTTTTTTTTACCAGACAGAAAATTTAGGTGCTGTGTAATACCATATTTTTAGTGCTCACATTTGTTTCATTCTTTTCGATGTTTTTTTAAACCTTTTTTTTAAAACTTGTTACTACCGAAGCGGAACTCGACTTTTAGTGGAGTAATTGAGTGCGAGTGTGATGGGTCTTTTCTAATAATTTTAGAGAGTTCTTATTGGATCCATGACACTTTGTTTCACGACAGTTTGTTACACGAAACTTTGTTACAGGGGCTTTCTTTTTAGTCTGTTTTAACTACTGTATTTTTTGACAAATTTAGTCATTGAATCGACAAAGAATCAAGAAAGGGAGATTTTTTTCATGCGGTCTTTTTCCTAAGCCGGACGGCCTCGTCAGCATAAATTTTAACTGAGCCTAAGCGAAAAAATCTGTGAAGGGCGTGTAACAAACTGTAGTGTAACAAACTGTCGCGATACCGTTCTTATGATTCAAAGACTTTGTTTATGACTAATTTCGTAATGAACCATGGTTCAGTAGATTTCAAGATGTTTTTTTTGTTGTTAAAAAACAGACTATGGGGCGATGGTAACTCAGTGTGGTCCCGCTCAATTTTGATCTTTTCTCGTCGAATAAAGGTTTTTTTTCGAATCCTGGTGATCGTCTGATTAAGAATATCGACAGCAAGATGGAACTTTCTCGATTTAAAACAGCTTATTTTATTCTCTTATTTGTTGTATTTTGACAAACTCTGTCTATCAAGCCAGGAATAATTTTATGATGAGAATGAAATTTATGAAGAAGTCTTGTTTCTAAGGCGTACGGCCTCGTCAGCGTAACCTTCACCTAAACCTAAGCGAAAACAATAGTAAACAAAAAACACCTGCCGCGACATTAATCTCTCAAAAAAAGTTAAGCGATCGTACGATGTATCTGTAAAGATGACATCATTGCTCGATGAATGAGATCATCGAGTCAGTGTTCTTATAACTGAAATATTTCACGATGAGATCATGGCTCTCGCACCTTCTTGGCCCAAAAATGTTGGATCAGTGAGGTACGGGATGATCTTGCGAGAGCACGCGAAATAATATCTTAAAGTACGAGAAGATGAGATTTCAAATGCCGTCTTTCTCTCCAAATGAATCTTAAAATACTAACTAATCGCAATCTATTTTGTTTCCGTACTTAAAAAAACATTTAACGTTTTTGGTTGAACTTGAAGTATCGAGTCCGTGTAATAAAAAAAGGGTAGAGCGCAGACATTGACTCTGTCACTGGGTATGCCCGTAAGAAAAATGTAATGAAACTTGACTGGTTTGTAATTTTGTTCTACTAACTAGATTGAAATTGAATTACGCGCGTAAGTTCTAAGAATGGAATTTCGTGCAGGACCTTTTATTTCCAAAAAAAAGTTAGTCAAGGTGAAATCATCTTTCAAAATTTTCGCCTAATTTGAATGGTATGAGGTCATTGCGCCGATGATCTCATCGTTTAGAGATTAATGTTACGGCTGAAAGCCTGTCATATCTGTCAAAATGTGACACAGCGCACGACACATTCCAGTTGTGTCATGCGCAGGGTCACACTGATGCTTGTATCCTTGTATTTAGTTTTTTGAAACAGTTTTAACCGGTCTAATTTGATTTAAAGCTTAATTTTGTTGCTTGCAAAGTCACAAAATTCATTATGAGCTTTATTCATGAACAATGGAAAAAAATAAAGAGAAAAAATAAAGAATAACCATTTGAATTTTTCGATAAAAACTTTACTCGAAAAAATATTGTTTTAAACCCATCCAATTCGCGCTTGCTGTCGATATTTTTACTCATACGATCCCAAGGAATCAAAAAAAACCTTTACTGGAAGAAAAAAAAATTAAAAATGGGCGGGACCACACTTAATTACTATCGCCGACTATGGAATGAAATATAATTTAAAAGAGAATTTTTTTGACATAAGGGTCCCCTTTATGATTTGAGGTAAACAAAGACTCTTGGAAGGAAAACCAGAGGGTTGCTGACAGAAAATCAAACATCACCACGAAGTTCCTGCCCTAGATTAACCGTATAGAAAGTTTCAGAGAAAAAAGCCTTTATTTCGTTTTTACGATTTTTCTACTTGTTTTCTCGGAAAAAATTACTCGAAAAAAATTTTCGAGTTTTTTTCGCCCATTTCTGCTGCTGATCCTTACAATATTACTGTGTTTATGAAACGCTCAATCGCCTTGTGAAGGATCTCTTATGGTACTCAATATATGCATCAATAAGGTGCGTGTAGAAACTATTCGTGTATTTTTCACCTGTGCAGCTTGAATGCAGACGATTTTTATTCGATACCCCTCCTTCAAGTTAGGTTTCTCCTAAAATTCTAACTTTTCAGCTTGTAAATTAGAGTATTCCCTACTCCTTGTTGATCTTTTCAGCTTGTAAATTAGAGTATTCCCTACTCCTTGTTGATCTCACTCAAGCAACAGATTTTTATATCGAGCAGAGGAGCGGATTGTTCGTATAAACGTGTGCAAAAATCGTATGGTTTGATGGGATTCCGGGCGAATGCTCTTTCCACTGAGCTACACACGCACACATGATAATGCTAACTTTAAGGCCCAGACAACATGCCCCCCTCTCAACACCGAGGTCTCTCGAGGTCTAGGGTCAGAGGTCTAAGCGCCTTTGTTTCTGCGAACTAGCTCATGCTCGGGTTTTCTTTTTCTCTCTTTTCCTCTTTTTATCCTCTCCTTATCCCGGTTCGGCCCCATGTAAATTTGAATATTCCCTACTCCTCGTTGATCTCAAGCAACGGATTTTTATACAGAGCAGAGGATTTTTTTATTTTATATTTATACCGATTTTTATACCTGTTCGTAGAAACTTGTGCAAAAATCGTGTGGTGTGACGGGAACCAAACCCGTGACCTTTCGCATTCCGGGCGAATGCTCTTCCCACTGAACTACACACGCACACATGATAATGCACACTTTAAGGCCCATAAAACAAGGTTCTCGCCATTAAAATACATTTTTAACGAATGAGAGTCTGCTCTTAACTTTATCGAGAAAAAAGACTGTTCAAAAACTGCGCTTTAATTTTTTTTGTTGTAAATACTCAAGAATATTCAATTTTTTTTGACGTATATATCATGCATACTCGATTTTTTTCTTATCAGACTTTAGAGCTAATTTGTTTGAATATACTACATCATTGAACAGTTCGAAGACATGTTCCAAAGTGAAGCCTCGTTGAATTACGAGAGTGGAATCCAGAATTTAGACAATACATCATACGAAAACATCAATGATAGAGAAGATTGAAGATTGAGAAAAAATTATAAGCAGTTATTACATCGACATTGATGAACGAAGCGATTCATAAACTGATCTAGCTGCTAGACTCTTGCTTTCAATTGAGCACACTCAAAGTAAATTTGATCTTGCGAATAAGAGAATTTGATGTTTAAATATGATTTACAATGTGAAAAACGTAATGTGAAAAAATGAGGAAAAAGTTACTCCGAATTTGAAAATCATTGTTGCACATTTCTTGAGACAGATGTGAGCGCAATGTAAGTCGTGTGGAAGCGCCATTACTCAGGAGCGATATTCATGGCTTTTCAAATCTCACGGGTTTTATTGTATTTTCTTAACCCTTTTCTCGAACTCTACTACACCCCCCCCGCTCTCTCTCTCTCTCTCTCTCTCTCTCTCTCTCTCTCTCTGTTTGCCTCTGTCTGTCTCGTCTCGTCTCTGTCTGTCTCTGTCTGTCTCTGTCTGTCTCTGTCTGTCTCTGTCTGTCTCTGTCTGTCACTGTCTGTCTCTGTCTGTCTCTGTCTGTCTCTGTCTGTCTCTGTCTGTCTCTGTCTGTCTCTGTCTGTCTCTGTCTGTCTCTGTCTGTCTCTGTCTGTCTCTGTCTGTCTCTGTCTGTCTCTGTCTGTCTCTGTCTGTCTCTGTCTGTCTCTGTCTGTCTCTGTCTGTCTCTGTCTGTCTCTGTCTGTCTCTGTCTGTCTCTGTCTGTCTCTGTCTGTCTCTGTCTGTCTCTGTCTGTCTCTGTCTGTCTCTGTCTGTCTCTGTCTGTCTCTGTCTGTCTCTGTCTGTCTCTGTCTGTCTCTGTCTGTCTCTGTCTGTCTCTGTCTGTCTCTGTCTGTCTCTGTCTGTCTCTGTCTGTCTCTGTCTGTCTGTCTCTCTCTCTCTGTCTCTTTCTTTTCCTTTTTCTTTCTCTCATTCTGTCTCTACTTCTGTGAGCCTTTTTTATTGTTTTTATATTATTAATCTCTCCTTCTCTCTTTGACTGATTCACTCTCTCTCTCTTTTGCTTTTTCTCTCTTTCTCTCCGTAGTTTTCTCTCTCTTTTACTCGCTTCGTCGCTGTCTGTTTTCTCTCTCAATCCTTTATCTTTCTTTCCATCTCTCTCTCTCTCTCTAACTCTCCCTCCCTGTTTCTCTCTGCAGTGCTCCAGTATCCTTCTCATTGTATGTAGGCTTTTGATTTGGTTAACTCACACCCCCCCCCCCTCTTTCCAAATGCCCAATAGTCCTCACAGTTTGGGGAGGGAGGTCTGTTTCTTGCTATCTGCTGCGTTTCACTCATGCTATCCCCATTTCTCCTTTGCATCAAATCTTTCCGCTTCTCATCCTCCAATCTGGATCGGTTCCTAGTTAGTATCTTTATCTCTCTGTTCTCACTGTCGCTTTCTACTCACTTTATTCTCCACTCCATTTCTCTCATGCTTGCTCTTTCTCTTCCAATTCTCTTTGCTTTCTTCCGCTTTTTTCAAAGCGTATTCATGCATCCCTACAAGACATGAAGATCGAGTCTCGTAAGAAGAGATGGGGAAACTGTGACAGACTTGATGAGTAGTAGAAAGTGGTAATGGAAGAGACAGGGGTGGAGCTAGAGGTTTCAGACATGTAGAGAAGAGCCGATAGAGGAGAAAGGTGAACTGGTGGGTGCCATAGAAAGAAGAAAAGGGAAAGGCGCAGTGACAAGGGGATTGCTCTCTCTTGGCCTGTTGAGGCGGACGCCGGGCTGGAAACATCTGCCAAGCCTATCTTCCTTTCCTTTCCACCGACTTACCAAGCACCTTTCTCTTTGTCTGCCTCTCTCTGTCCCTCTTTCTCTCTTGTTCTGTCTCATGCTCTTTCTTTGTCTTACCCTTTCTTTCTCACTCTGTCTCTGTCTCCCTCTCTTTCTCTCACTCTTTCTCTCTTTTTCTCCGACCTCTTAAAATTCTCTGTTTCATAATCTCTTGTTTTCTTTCTGCGTCCTTATACACGATGTAGTATTATATATTCGGTTCATGTTCATCTTTTCGCCCTCCGAAGGAAGCTTCTTGATTATTTCCATCTTTGTCCTTCTTATTCCTCCCTCCCTTTCCTTTTCCTTTCTTCCAACTTACCAACTAGTTTGCTCCGTGATCTTTCTTTATCGACTACTTCATCCGCTGTCCATTTTACTATTTTATTTTTACTTAGCAAAATAAGTCAAACCAATACAGAATAAATTGTTATCTGAGGCAGGCGTCACTGCTTTTGAGCTTTGTAAATGAGAATTTGAAGAATTAGCCTTGTATATAAATTTACAATGTAAATTTTATTCAAACTCTTTTCAGAGAATCTCTGATTTATCTGTCCCTGAAGGTTTATTAAGTGGATTCTTGCTAATTAAACTCTATCATACGAACTTGAATGATTTGAACACTTTGCATTTTTCTCAGATAGGAACATAATCGAAAATGTTGATTAAGATCGAGAAGCTTAGACCATGTTTTTTCCAGTGCAAAACCCCAGCTTCGTATTACCTCTGTCCAGTTTCCTTATTTATTTAATCCATCTCTGCCAAACGAATTAGTGATAACAAGTTGTCAAAAGTATCACTATCACAATTCAGTGCCTTCCGTCTCACTTTTGTAGAGCAGAGTTATGAGCATTTCTTACGTGGATCCTAGTTGTTATTGATTCAAATAATTCAAATAACTTTATCCACCAAAGGATGAGTTGTCAAGACTCATCTGCTAACATGGGAGAGTGTCACAGAAAGATGATGTTAAAATTCAAATAACAGTCTCGATCATTTCTTCAATATTTGTCGTATTGCACAAGTAACAGACGAGTATGAGATGAGTCTTCCAGACGGACTGCATCGCTCCAAGGCTGATTATTATTGGAGCTGATCGTTAGACAGAGGAAACGACCATCTTTGAAGATTGAAAATGAAAAGAATGATGTTTTTGATGATGATGTTTGATGATGATGATGATGATGATATTTCTCGCATTGGTTTCAAGGATTCTGAACTGAACTCGTTTTTTGAATGTCATGAGATTAGTGGCATAATTCTCCAAAAGATTAGCCCACTAAAGCAATCAAGTCCAAGAAAGCGTCCAAGTCTAAGAAAGAAAGTTCGAGAAAGCGTCCAAGAAAACCACAGTTCCAAAATTCCCTCTCAAGTTCCTCATCATCCATCTCAGCGATAGCCATAACAAGCTATCCTTTGATGATAAAGCTAATTCCATTCAAGTATCGTGTTTGTTGTTTGCCTCTTCTGGAAAAAATCTGATATCTAACAAAATTGCTTATACATATTATTATGAGTCATAAGTTTGTAGTTTTTCTTTACCTGTCCGATAAACAAAAAGTACTCTAGAAATATGTAGTTGTTCATGGAACTCACCGGAACACTTGTTTTTGTTAAGAAACTTTTTTTGGAGAGCCTGGTGCAAAATCACTCGCAAATTCGGTTTTGATGGAATTTTGACTAAAGTTGCAGACAGATGGGACAGAAAGAGATATCTTGCTTGTGGTATAACATACGCTGGAGAGCCGCCATAGCAAGATTGGTTGAAGACTAAGCGCGAGAAAGATATGTGGGAAAAGAAAGAGGTAGAAAATAAGTACAGGATAATAGAAAGGCAGGATGAGAAAATTACATAAAGAGAGCAGAACGAGGAGAGAGGGAGATAGAATGAAAGAGAGAAATAAAGAGAGAAAGAGAGAGGGAGGCTAAGGGAAGAGAGAGAGAGAAAGAAACAGGGAGAAAGGGAGGGAGAGAGGGGGAGAGAGAGGGTGAAGGATAAAGGGGAGAGACGGGGAGAGAGAGAGGGAGAGGGAGGGAGAGAGAGAAAAGTTCCAAAGATAGAGGGAAAGAAGTACCAGGAAAAGAAAGATAGGATACCTGACGCTTGCATGGTGGTGTGTACACGGAGGGTTTAAAGTGAGAATGCCCTTAGCAGAATGGAATTCGGGCCCGACTTGCTTCGCCTCTCAAGGGTAGCCGCTATTGCGCACGCAAGAGTCGTCTTCACGACTCTCTCTCTCTACCTCTTCTTTCCTCTCTCTCTCTGTCTCTAAATTTCTGCCTACCTCTCTCTCTCTCTCTATCTGTCTGTCTCTATACCGGTGTATTAAAATTTCTCTCTCTCTCTCTCGCCGCTCGCTCACTCCAACTCAACTCTCATTAATCATGTGTGAATGTGCTTACGATTGAGACGTCGTACTCGGCGCGCTCTCTCTCTCTTCTTCCCATGTTTGAACCTAGCCTCACTTACATCTACCGGAGTGGTGACTCCATGAAACACACACGCGAGCGCACACTCCGAATCTTATGTAGCATTCATCAAGCGTACGACAACAAAACTCTTCTTCAAGAAAGGGAAATTTCTCTTCTCTCATTTGTCATATTTACTAAGAAGATTGTGGTGAAAAGATAGACAGGAACAAGGAACAAGAAATTTACCTAACGCTCGGACAAGCGAAATCAGGCTAAGAAGTTGGTCCTGAGACGAAAAGAATAGTTGTTTCACCGGAGAAAAGTTTGAGCTGAGTCTCTAGAAGCAAGAAAAATGCTCTCTCTTTCAGTATTAATGATTGGAGCAGTGCTTCCACTGCGCCTGGGGTAGTGGTGTATTTCATGGAAGCTTTTTTCCTATAAAGGAGATTTATGCTCCGAGTGAATGAAGGAAGAGGTCGGAAAAAGAAGCGAGGGAGTCGCGTAAAGATCGGACAGCGAAGAATCTTGTTGAGAAACCTCTGTGAGAGTGAGAGAGAGAGAGCATGCTTACTCATTTAGTACATAAACATCGAAGAGGCAAATGTGGGCGCGAAAAGATGTGGACACAATATATGCGCATTGGTCGGTTAGAGGGCGAGAAAAAGGAAGAAAGAAGACGAGGAGGAGGCACAAAAGTAAGAGATACGAGAGGATGAGAGATACCCCGCCTCCCCTTTTGCTTCGCCTCTTCTCCTCAACCTTCTATATGCCATATCGAGCAGACCAATGCTTTCTGCCCTTTTAGAGGAACTCTTCTCTGTCCTTATTTTTCCTTCAATCTCCATGCTCTCTCTCTTACTTCTTCTTTTACATCGAAATAATCTTGTAGATAGAGAGAAGTAACCTTCTAGTGTCCCCAAACTCTTCCTTCTCGTCATCCCTTCCTATTACGCGCTTTCTTTCGCAGAACCCGCGTTCTGTTGTTGAAAACAAGTTTCGAAGTTGTCAGTGCGAGTTTCATCATCAATTCCTGCTGGTTTTCTCGCCTCAGATTCTTAAGCCATGATGCTTTTTATTTTGAAGAGAAACAGAGAAGTTTTTTCATGTCCAGAATCGGTTTTCTAATCGCAATGATTCAGAAATGAAACTTCTCGGAATGCTTCAGTTCCTCGATTATACATATAAAAGCACGTTTGAACATGTTGAAACTAGTTCTCGAACATGTTTAACGACTTTTTCTCTGCAGACGGACAAGGGGGTCTCGTCGACCCACTCCAGCAGACGCCTTCCCTTCTACAAAGCGCGCAGCAACAGCAGCAGCCTGGGTCCAACATCGCAGAGCTCATTGCTAGTCAGTCTTCCCTTTCCCTCTTTATTCCCTCAATTCTGGGGCAGCGAGTGCTCATTTTCTGTGTGTAGATAGTGGATCACTTACAAAAAACACTCTTATTCTCCTCCATAGAATGATTGTTTCTAAGTTTACAACCTAAAATCTGAAAACATCTTGATGAATAGATTCTGAACTGAGCACTACAACGGTAAAGCAACGCTTTTTGAGTAGTTTTTTTTTATTTTACGAGTAACTATTCCTTATCTTGGTTCAAGTGATGATTCAAGCCTAGGAACTGAGCAGAAGTAAGGCCGATTATCAGCTGAAAACCTTGAGCATGTCAATTTTGATTGCCAAGAAGTATTATAAATTTGATTTTTTAAAGAGTTATTCAACTCCATTCATACACAAGTACTTTTTTGACGCGATCAACACTATAAAAAAACAACAACAAAAGTTGATCGTGAAGAGTTTAGAAACTTGGAGGTTGAAGCGAAACTGCGCGTAGTTAAAACGGTTTAAGAAGCTCGGTGTCTAAACTTGAATTGAAGCAGCTGGTTTTTGTATCTTCTTCTGTTATTGTGCGAAGTTACAGTCTGTATGTGATCGATGGTGACACTTGATCACTGCTACTTATACTCAATTGGGTCTAACAAAGTTTTCACTCAACCTGTTTAACTGAACATACTCTCAGATTTATACAACCATTTTAACTCGTTTGAATTATGCTAGAAGTTAGAAACATCTTGAAAAAAGGGATCAAACGGATACTTAGAATTAGAAAGAAAACACTTCCGGGGGATAGCAGACTGAACTGAATATTGTTCAGCATTGAAAATTACATTCTTCTGTAAGAGACCAGATTGGAGCATGCGTAATGATATTACGACGAAACCCTTGGATATGGAGAAAGGCAGAGGAAAAGAAAGAAAGATGGAGACAGAAAAGAAAAGAGAAGAGAAAAAAGGAGACACCATATGAGGAAGTAAAGAAAGAAGGGAAAGGGAGGGAAGAGAATAGGACCGCGTAAGCGAGAAGACTTACAAGGTATTGAGAGAAGGGTTAAATTGAAGGAAACAGGCGGAGAAAAATAGTAAGAAATAAGGGAGAGGAAAGAGGGAGAATGAAATAACAGAGAAAAAGAGAGGTTAAGATATATTTAGTGAGCAAAAGAGGGAAAGAGAGAGAGAGTGAAAAAGACAGTGAGAGACAGAGTAAGAGATTGATTGAGATACCTAGAGATGAAAAGAAAAAGACAGAGAGGGAAAAAGAGAAAAAAAAAGAGAGATGATGATTTTCTTATCGAGTTGACACACTTCTCACTACCCTGTACTATACTATGTACTTCAGAATTCGTCTAGCGAAGAATCGCTCTCGTCTTTCTTCGTAAGAAGGAAAAGCCTTCTTCTGTGGTTATTCTTTGCCTGGAGCATACCGAGCTTCTTCATTCATTCATTATGAGAGTTCTCTCAATTTTCAAGGGAAAAAGATAAAGGGAGTGAGATAGCGAGAGAGACTAAGTAAAAGAGAGGAGAAAGGGAAAGACAGGTAGAGAAAGAGAGAGAGGTTAAAGAGAAAGATATATAGAAAAAGAGAGAGTGACAGAAAGAGACAGCCTGAACACCTTGAGAGGTTTCCAGGCTATCCATAGTCTGGCCTCTACATATCTCAATCACGCCTTATTATTAAAGCTGCTGTGAGGGAGAGAAACCATGAAAAATAAAGAGAGAGAGAGAGAGACAGAGAGAGAGAGAGAGAGAGAGAGAGAGAGAGAGAATGATGAGAGACTCATAGAGAGAGAGGGAGAGTGATGAGAGACTAATAGAGAGAGAGGGAGAGTGATGAGAGACTAATAGAGAGAGAGGGAGAGTGATGAGAGAGAACAGGACAAATTCTCAAAAAGTCGAAGACAAAGGCTCGCATAAAAACAATTTTTGTGAAAGAGCTTCAAAAAACAACAGATGAACAGAGAGAATAGAGGAGTAGTCAATGAAGATATGAAGAAAGAGTTGATACCACAAGCCTCCCCTCTATGACAGCTTTCCTCTTATCCAGGGTTCTTTCTCTTGTCTTTTCAATCCTCGCCCTTTTCCTTTCAATTGAGCTGCTCTGCTCGACTAGCGCTTTTTTACCACAGAACATACCTTTTCATTTGAAGATTCTGTTCCTTCCATACTTTCTCTATTCTTCTTCTGCAGAATATTCAGCCGAGTTTTCTGATTGTAGAGATGCTTCGCATTCGAGATTCAGTCGTATTCTTCTCGGTTTCTTCTCAATATTCTTCGTTGCTTTCTTTGCTCCTCTCATTCTGACAATCTCTGCTACATTTTCATGGATTCACAAGGCCGAAATGTGGCAGCGAAGAGGACCAAAGTAGGACTGAGAGAAAGAGGCACGCCGGCAAGCATTGAAATAGAGAGAGAAGGAATGGAGAGAAAGATAGTGAGAGGGAGAGGCAAGAAAAGTTAGAGACACTCAGGGATAGATAGAGTGAGAGAGAGATATAGATATATATATATATATATATATAGAGAGAGAGAGAGCGAGAGAGAAACTGACAATCGACTCATTTAAAATAGGATGAGATAGAAAGAAAGAGAGACTGCAAGCACCGCAATAAGGAGATTTGATGTCTCTTAGGGGAAATTCGCATGAACTATGGCAATGCAAGAAAGAACTGAAAAGGTTTCAAAGCAACACTTTTAGTTTGATCACACGTAACAGTCTCAAATGTGATGAAATAACGCAAAGGGGATATTATTAGCCATGGGAGAGCTTTTGTATCAGCTAGGGGTGACAGAATATGCAGCTGAAAATGCAGATACGCATTTTTTTGTTTTTTTCTGAAGATGTTTTATCTATCAGCAGGTAATTATGGTTTCGTCTTTGAACAATGCGACCTTGTTGGTGCGACTTTAGCCGAAACTTGAGTCCAGATTTAGACCATAACAACGTCACTGTGCACCTCCTTCCACCTAATGGCGGCTGGTTGAGATAAGATCCACAAGGCTGAACTCATCTTTTCGCTACACAGGTTTAGGATCATTAACATAAACTCTCTCATTCACTAAACTACGTGGCTGGACCGAACCGAGCCTCTCTCTATCTCTGACCATGAACGGTAGCCTGCTTTCAGTTCCAGTAAAAACTTTTTGTTGTTG
Source organism: Allodiplogaster pararmata (assembly GCA_964056735.1). Lineage (NCBI taxonomy): Eukaryota > Metazoa > Nematoda > Chromadorea > Rhabditida > Diplogasteridae > Allodiplogaster > Allodiplogaster pararmata. The sequence continues at coordinate 8,192,280 of OZ057409.1, read as the reverse complement.
TAATTTGCGCTGGAAGCCTGTTACAGTTACACAAGGAAGCTGTTACAATAAAACTTGCGCTGGAAGTGCGCAGTGTAATTCAGTACCCTTATCAAACTTATGATATTTTTCGTCAAGCTGTCTGAAAGCCCGAGAATCTTTCGCTCACTAGTTTTGTATAAGCCCTTTCAGCTGTGACTAATCTTTCAATCCAATAAACCTATGATCTCTAAGTGCATCTTAAAGATCTATGTATGTATCTATTTAATTCAAGTGAAATAAGTGAAAGGCAAAGATACATTGACTACCGCACGGGCTAAAAAAATTTTACGGAGCGGGCTTAAACCCACTCGTCTCTCTTGAGTTAGTCAGGAGAGCAAGGGTATTATCACTGAACTACCGGAGAGAAATTGCTAATCCGCGTGATATTATAATATACATATTGTATAATATGAGAGGCTCAATGGCCTTGTTCTCTCTGTCAGAATTATTATCCAAAAACTTCTCTGTCTTACTGTCTTCCTAGAGCCCCTAAGATGGTCCTGTCTACTTCTCTCTTCTATTATAACTCACTTATCTTCCACTTCTAAATCATTTCATTCGATCATTCCGCCCACAGGGATGTTGAGAAATCATGATAACAACGGAGAAGTTCGGATTTTTTCCTCTTCGTTGACTGGGGGATAGATATATTGATGATCAGGCACTACTGCAGTTCAATTGGAAGCGCTAATTGGCTTTAAACGCTAAGGTTTCGAAAATTTTCTTCATAGGAAATAATTTTGAGCATCAGTTACTCCGGTTCTTAAAAGAAAAATTTTTTTAAACATTAAACAATTATTTTTTACACTAAAAAAAACGGTTAGTGTTAGTAAAAGTTTACGCTAACGAGGCCGTACAGCTTAAATATAACGAGACCGTATCAAAAATAATTTTAAAAAAAAAGAAAATTTTTAAAGATAATTCAACAAGAAAGACAATGGCACACTTGAACAGAGGTACCGTAAGCACTCACTCAGGCGTAGCGACGGCAAAATTTCGCAGTGACATCTTCAAGTTATTTTAATTTTTTGACCATTTTTAAACAATCGACTAAACTCTCACATGAAAAAAGATAGTCCACCGGGCGGGTCGAACCCAGCCATGTCTCTTATCTCTGTCCGAGAGTGCAAGCGCAATACCATCTTAAAAGTTCTTTCTTTGCAGTGTCGCGGAGCAATGGGCCCTCTTCGCGGCCTCTTGTAGCACTGCTGGATGGCAGAGATTGCACCGTCGAAATGCCCATCCTGAAGGACATTGCCACCGTCGCTTTCTGCGATGCGCAAAGCACGCATGAGATACACGAGAAGGTGATTTTACTACCGAAAGTTGACCGCTCATCGATATGTGAACAAGGAGAATGAATAAAAAGAGTTGGGCGGAGGGCTTCATTGAGCTTCAAGTATTCCTATACCATGAATCATTGTAAGAAGTGTGGATGAGATACCGAATCCATGCATGAGCCTGTTCTCTCTCTGTCTCTCTCTCTGTCTCTCTTTTAATCTTTCTCTCTGTCTTTCTATCCATCTCTATTTTCTTCATCTTCTAGATATCTCAGCGTATCTGACTTCTATGTGTGTCAGGCTTATTTGTTATCTCGGATACTTCATCAAGTCTTCTGGTAGTTTCTTGCATGGACCCAAACGCCCTCTATTATTCATGCCTCTTTCCTTCCTCTTCCCAACCCATTTTCGAGGCAATGAGAAGAGAAAAGTGTGGCATAAGTGAGTAAGAATACATTAGTTGTTCCATTTGAAATGCGGGCGCGGCTCGGTAATTCAATAAGGAGAGAAAGATTAGTCGAAGAGTAGCGAAGCTGCGAATAAAGCGGGAATTCATCCGAAACTCAGTAAAACATGAAAAGAAGTAGTTTTTCTTTTGGAATTGGCTTAGAAGCTTGTAAAAATTTACAGAAGGTGATTCAATGGTTCAATTTTTCGATACAACACAATTAATAAATTTTTGTTGAGCTTTTTGAAAAGTGAAGTCAACTGATAAGAACTCAAAAACTGAGGATCAAAAGACAGAGAAAGAGAAAAGAAAGCGGATTATTTTCTTCAAAAGTTTTTATTCTGTTCATTCATTCTAGTGAATCTTACATGACGTTTCAAAAAGAAAGAATCAGAAGAGAATGATGAGACTGGGAAAATGGAAGCGAAGAGACGGGGTTCAGTTTGAATATATCTCTTTCTCTCTCTATGTTTCTTTTTCTCTCTCACTCCCTATCTCACTCATTCTCTCTCTCGCTCCCTCTCCCTGTCTCTCTCGCTCCCTCTCCCTGTCTCTCTCGCTCCCTCTCCCTGTCTCTCTCGCTATCTCCCTCTCCCTTTTCCCTCTCTTCTCTCTTTCTCTCTTTCTCTCTTTCTCTCTTTCTCTCTTTCTCTCTTTCTCTCTTTCTCTCTTTCTCTCTCTTTCTCTCTTTCTCTCTTCTCTCTTTCTCTCTTTCTCTCTTTCTCTCTTTCTCTCTTTCTCTCTTTCTCTCTTTCTCTCTTTCTCTCTTTCTCTCTTTCTCTCTTTCTC
>OZ057409.1:8168937-8189542 GCA_964056735.1 Allodiplogaster pararmata | reverse complement strand
CGGCGGGGTTGAAGGCGCACAGAGTGGAAGAGTTGTTCTCCGTCATTTCATTGAGTGACAGCGATGGAAGACGGATGTTTCCCGAACTCCCCTTGGGCAGCAGAATGTTGCCCTCCTGCAGATCGTTGTGGCAGAAGCGGACTGGACTCCGAGACTTACTGATCATCTCTCTGTAGTTCAGCAGATCATTGACAGGATATAATAGTATAACGGCACTGGATGCTAATATTTGTGCAATGGTTCGCAAGTTAGGCCTTCCTGCTGAAAAAAATTACCCTAACCAAGGGGTCGGTGATATGCTTGCACAAATCCCACTTCTCCTTCCACTATACCCACAAGCGATGACACAGGAAGCATTTACTTGTTCTCCCTGGTGAAATCTGTACTTCATCTCAGGTCAGTGCCCACCTCGTCTGTGAGATAGGAAATAAGTGGAGGAAGGAAACCGAGCTTTTTCATAAACCCGAGATCTACATGCTGTAAAAATTTCAGAAGTCTATGTTTTAAGGTTCCGATTGTAAGAAGATCGCTAGAATCAGGCTTCTACACGAGGATTGTCTGTTTTACTCTCATTTGTTCAATAATCACCATCGCAATCACAAAGACAAAATTTTCACCAAAATAATCACTTTTTTACACTCAAGATAGAAATTTTACCCGTTGCTCTAGCTCAGAAACTGAAATCGCTCATCTTATCTCAAGGTCTAAAGCGCGTTAATTTTAAACTAATTAACTCTGCTTATTTATAAAGTCTGATCGGCCAGAATGAATGAAGCTTCAAGCAGAAAGTTCTTCCGATACCTTGTTTTTACTGCAACTTTCCCTACCCCTACCCCTACCCCTACCCCTACCCCTACCCCTACCCCTACCCCTACCCCTACCCCTACCCCTACCCCTATCCCTACCCCTACCCCTACCCCTACCCCTACCCCTACCCCTACCCCTACCCCTACCCCTACCCCGCTCCCTACCCCGAGCTCCCCTGTTCCAGGATGTATAATTTATGATGCTTATGAGCTTAAAATCAAGGTAAATCGTCTGTTATACCTACGAAGAAGCTGATGACGGTAAATATACAAAATTCTACTCACATGTTTTTTTTGGTTTCTGATTCTTTTACAGAGAAAATTTTAAAGGACTACCTGAATTCTAGGTGGTTTTCATAGCTTCTGAACGTTGTAATTGTGAATATTTAACATTATATAGAGTTTAAATGGAACAATATAGAATAGGCTCAGTACAAAAAAGGCGGCTGCCTTACCTTAAATAGTGAAGCTCCTCCGCGATGTCATCCGCATTAATGCTCTCCGGAACAGCTTCGCCGTATTTTTTCCGAGGAAGATAAAACTGCTCCTGACCACTACAGTGCAGTCGTAGCTGATTCAGCCACCTTAAACAGGTGTCTAACTTCTGGTTTCAGAGGACCTCCGAAAGTGCTGAGGATTACGTGCATTCAGTGGGAAGAGCAGAAGGTCCGGTGTTCGAGTCATACACAATACATCATTTTCGCAATAATTCGTGCGAGGTTGGTCTATTCCTCTGTTTAAACTATTCATCTGAATCTGTCGCGACGGAGGTCACCTACACGCGGTGCGACTGTGGACGACGCTACATGGCGTCGGACCCAATGGACCTCCAAAACAAAACTTCCCAATGGAATCTCCCGCAAGGGACAACGAGGACGGCTTCCCCCGAAACCTCATTTTTTCTAACACGGATCAGAAAGACCCAGCGTCTCTGATCCGAATACTCCTCCAAATCGCTGGTATCGAGACTAACCCAGGCCCAAGATGGCCTTGTTCTGCATGCTCTCTTAACGCGCCTTCGAATTGTGTTAATTGTAGCAAATGTAAGAAATGGGTACATTTCCGCTGTTCCAACCTTAACAATCTTAATGATTGGAACCCCCAATGGAGATGTAGAATTTGTGAGAGAGCCCCGATCCAGCAGACTGCCTCCCAGACGGTAGCTAACCTGAGGATAATCCAATGGAACGCTAATGGACTGAGAGCCCGACTAACCGAGCTAGAGGAATTTTTACATGAGTTGAATGTTCACGTAGCACTTATCCAAGAAACCAAAATGGATGCTAGTATTCCATCTCCGAATATCGTAGGTTACACGATCTTAAGAAAAGACCGCTCCAACTTTGGAGGCGGACTTGCGATACTAGTCAAAGAGAATATTCGCTATGCTAACGTGACCTCCCCAACAACGGACCAGACAGCCAAAACACTCAGCGTGGACGTGCCAACCGACCAAGGAACCATAAGAATCTGCAACATTTACATCCCACCTCGATCGTCCTGCCCCAACACATACGCGCCGAACTTCAACCGACTCCTAACACAGAAGAAACCATTCATTGTCGGTGGAGACTTCAACGCACACAATAAAGTTTGGAGTGAAGGTACGGGATAGTAGAGGAGATGAACTATGCGACTTCATTGACGACAGCGATCTTGTATGTCTCAACAACTCAAAGATGCCCACAAGACAAAAAGCATCACCAGACATCACTCTCGCCTCGAACGACATAGCCATCGACTGCAACTGGTCAACAATCAACAGAATGAACTCTGACCACCTCCCGTGCCTGATTGACGTCGAAACACAGCCATCCAACATCTCAAACGCACGTTGTTATACAAATTACAACAAAGCGAATTGGGAAGGCTTCGAAAGGGACATCAACAAGATTCTCATGGATTTCCCATTCGCCGGCAACTCAGTTCAGATGCACAAATTCCTGACCACCACCTTGACCAAAGCGGCTAAGAACAACATTCCCCGTGAAAAGGTGCCAAAATACACGCCTCACTTGAGCGAAGATGTGAAGAAGCTGATTACAGAACGGGACCAAATGAGGAGGGACAATCCTACGGACCCCTCACTCCCCTCAATAATGGCCGAAATCTCCTTCCGCATCTTGGGCTTGGGAAAAGTACATATCTGAAATTAGCCACAACGAACCGGGCAACAAACTCTGGAAAACGATAAAGGCTATCGACGGCAAATCAATAAAACCGACGCACTTGACCATCACCCACGACGGGAAAAGTCTATGCCCCAACATCTGCCTCAAACGCTTTTGCCAGAAAATTAGCTAAACAAGCCCCTAAAGAGGTCGACAAATCAGCAAGAAGCACAACACGACTAATTAAAGGCCTCAAACGGACAGACGCTCCCCAAATTTCCCTGGCACAGATCGAAGAAGCAATCAAGAAAACCAAAGGTTCCAAATGCCCAGACAGTGAAGGCATCTGCCCTCTACTACTCAAAATGGCCGGTGAAAACTTCAGAAAGTGTCTCTGCATCCTCTTCAATAACACGCTGCAAACAGGTATTATCCCGTCCAGATGGAAAGATGCAAGAGTGATAATGTTACCTAAACCAGGAAAGGACTCCAGCAACCTGAACGGCTATAGACCAATATCAATACTATCACCTATAGCCAAAACATTCGAACGGGTCTTATTACCATTCCTGGCGGAAGGCTTTCAAATCGCTGACTGGCAACATGGATTCCGCAAAGAGCACTCGACTACTACCGCACTCCTGGAAATAACCGGGAAAATAACAAACGGCTTCAATCGGAAACCACCCCCGGACCGCACTCTCATGGTCGCCCTTGACCTCACTGCAGCATATGACTTAGTGAACATATCCCTTCTCTGCAAGAAACTCACTGAAACGAATATGCCAAGAGCCATCGTCCGATGGATGTCCAGCTACTTAAGAGGCCGTACAATCAAGGTAGATTTCCAAGGAAAAAGCAGTCGACGTCTCACATGCAGATCTGGTGTTCCACAAGGAGCAGTGCTCAGCCCCCTCTTATTCAATCTCTACATAAACAACCTCCCGCAACCCACAGGAAACACGCAGATGACAGCCTACGCCGACGACATATCAATTCTCTCCTCAAGCCCCTGTATTGAAACCTGTGAAGATCAGATCAACCACTTCCTACCGAAACTCGTAGAAGAATTGGAACAACGTAAAATGATCATATCCAAGGAAAAGACTACGGTCACTCTTTTCACAACCCATACAGGCGAATGTAAAAAAGAACCCAAGGTAGAAATCCACGGAACCCTTTTGCCGACAACTAAAACACCCAAAATACTCGGTGTCGTCTTAGACCAACTCGGCACCTTCCGACAACATGCAGAATACCTTAAACAGAGAACGGCCAAAAGACTGAATATACTACGTGCCCTCGGAGGAAGAACATGGGGCCAACAGAAAAACACCCTTCTTGCAACCTACAAAACAATGACCAGATCCGTTCTCAACTACGCCGCACCAATTTACTCCCCTCAATTGGCCGAGACGAACTGGAAAAAACTACAGGTAAACCAAAATAGAGCAATTCGGATAGCAACAGGAAACCTAGCAATGGCCGGCACAGAGCACTTAGCTCTAGAAAGCGAAATGTTACCCATAAAGGAGCACAACACGATGCTTACCAAGCAATTCGTTGCAAGAGCAAGACTCCTCCCAAACCACCCCTCCCATCGTCGATGCATGGAACCCAAACCACCTAGAACTATTCGTAAACATGCCAAGGACTTAGAAATTATGCTTGTAGACAGTGATCAGAAAGCCGCACTTAAAAGAATACATACTGAGACTGTTAGAAATTTCATAAGATCTTGCTCCCCTAACCCAGTTCTAGGTAAGAAACCTCCCAGAATCCATAAATCAACGAATCAACTTCCCAGGGAACAACAAATAACATTATCGCAACTACGTAGTGGCTATGCAAGTTCCCTTAACAGCTACCTACACAGAATAGGAGCTGCCCAATCACCTCTTTGCCCAAAATGTTTAGAAGAGCCACATACAACTAGTCATTTATTCTCGTGTCGCTGTGACCACACACTTTTAAGAAGTATAGATTTGTGGAATAGCCCGACGTATGTTGTTAAGTTCTTATACCAGTGATTCCTTTCTCTCTCTCAAAAAAAAAGGAAAAAAAAAATAAAAATTAAAAAAAGAAGAAAAAAAATTTAAAAAAATAAAAATTTAAAAAAATTTTAAAAAAATAAATAAATAAATAAAAATAAACCCCGAGAGAGAAAGAGAAATAATGTAATTAGATAAATGATGTAAGTAAGGTTATTGTTTTCTGAGCCATGTCAAAGAAGACCTCGTCTACCCAGCCGGAGACCTACGGCGGGCAATCTACAACAACAACAACATCTGAATCTGTCTTCAACAGTTTTTTTCCAGTGTTCTTAGCATTCTCTAAGCTCACGTACATATTTGAAAGACCGGTATCAGCAATTCAAGGAAGACATTTTTAAGCAACTCTTTTCAAAACTCGCTCTGATGTTTTGAAGAAAAAACTTGCAACAAAAAATTTTTTGAGACCCAAGTTAACGGTAAACTAGGACAATTGTTCAGGAAACAAATTGAGTAGTGAGACGACCTTAACGATCAAGAAAGAAAAGGAAATGACATGAAAACCTTTCGAGTGCATCGCATAGATAGTCCGGCTCTTTCCATATGGGCACTTCTAACTGGTGCACCTTCGCCAGCCTCTTAGCAATCTTTGCGCTCATCACGGGAAGAGCGATCTCGCGGCAGGAAAGTGGCCGGGACTTGATGAAAGTGAGAATTGATTTTTTAAAAACCTAAATTTGAAAAAAATTCTGTCGATTGATTTGATGTTGAAGACTTCCTAACTTATGTGAGTCTTTTTTAAAGGTAGATAAGGCTGAGTTTTATCACCCGCAGAAAAAGCGTGTATATCGAAGTTACTTATTATGGGGGAAAGGCCGTATCAAGTAGATACCGGGAGCGGGCGATAAAACAAGAGAATGTCATGAATACTGAAATAGTGTAACATTAGCTTTTAGGGTATGTGCATAGATTCGTGCATAGATTTTACCAACAGTGTGTACTGGAGAAACATACTGATGATGAATAATGCCGAATCGAAAGCAATAAATTTTTTTCCGACCATCTCTTCATTAATTCTTTTTTTTCGATTTAGCTCTCTTTCTTTTCTAATTCTAAGTTTTTATTTGCCTTCATCTTTCCCTCGCTTCATCATTTTCATTTCTTTCTATCTATTTTTCTCCTGATTTCGGTTTTCCAGGTCAAGGTTTGTTCTTTTTAATGTCGTCGTTGTGTTAGTTAAAAATGCAACTGTGTCGCCTTGCTTGTTTGCAAGAAAAATGGAAGTTTCGACGTTAGTTAATGTTGATATGTTCGCACAAATTCGTGATATCTTTTCTGAACACGTGAGAAATAGGACTATGGTTGGATAAATACACTTCGAGGCTGTAATATGCAAAACTCGAGACTTTTCATTCACTTTCAGACCCTTTTCTCACGGGTTTAAAAGATCAGAGATCCAAGGCCTCAAATAGCCAAGACTGACTCTGTTCCCACTGAATGTGAAATAGAGCCTGAGTATCTCGAGAAAATGTTTGTGTCTTATTGAATACTAGGACCTTTGTTCACATAGAAGTGAATTATCTCTCGCCGTACACGTCTGTTCAATTTTTTCAATATCTAATGAAACTCAACATCATTAGTACAAAACTCGTTGATATGTGATCCTCTCAATATTAAATTAATGTATTTAGGAATTTGAGAGACTAAGAAATAATTATAATCTCAACATGCGTGACAAATTGTGAGCGAAAAAAACTCTACCAAGTGCCGTTACATTACCCATAGGAGCTGCCTTTTCCAAAGATATGCTTGAACGTCTTTGAAATTCACGTTTCAACTTTTCATTCCAAGATTCCTTATTCAAAAATTCAGCGTTCCTAGGGAACATTCGTTACTCTCGGCAACTAAGAGCAGACTTACAGGGATGTATTCCTCAAGTCTTCCACCCGAGAAGATTCCGTAGAGCTTTGGGCCGAGATGCCTCTCCGAGAGCAGCGTGAAGATGACTGACTCCGCTACCAGGTGGCTCTCCGTCTCAGGATTGAAGTAGACGCGCAGAAGAACCTTGAAAAGATATGAGTACATACATAAACTTCTGTATCATAAGTCTGAGGTGGTCTAATGGTAATGGGCGCGAATATTGTCCTTAGGGTTTAAAGTTTGAGCCCCACCCCGGACAACGATCCACTTGAACTATTATAAAAGACTTGAGTAATTTCGGTAGTGCTTGTACAAATCCGAATCTACTTACTGCTGCTATACATACCTGCAGTGGTATACTCAACGAGCAGCTACTGGTTTTACCACGATAGATTAGTATGTCCTCTTAGAGAAGCAGATATTTATATATAATACATGTAGTATTTGTATATATATTTATATATATACATGATATATATGTAGTATTATATCGCAAAAAACTGGAAGATGATAAGAAACAAACTTTTAAGAAAAAACAACATTTCGTTATTTCTCTTATCTCTCGATTTTTGCGAATACCTGAAACTTCATCATTCTGAACATAACTTGAGGCCTGCTCTTGATTGTTCCTCACAGCTTTGCTCAAAGTAAACTCAGCTCAGATTAAGTTTTCTCCCTCGATTATGGGTATCAATTACAAGAGAACTAGTTACATATCTAACCTTCATAGTTTATAGGTATAAGCAAAAGTATGCTGATAATTTATTGGCTCAGATTACCAGGTCACCTACCACACAGAAAAATCCAACTTCCCTAGCACCCTATTCTTTGACCTCCTCTCATGGACTCATTGCGTGGGCAGATGGACACATCTCAAACGCCAACTGTTACGTACATTCCGCTTTTTGTAATTGTTGATTAATCCCAAACACTATAAATAATCGATAAGAAAAAGTATTCAAGATGGTTCACCTTATCCGGTTCATTCCTAACAGGTGTGTGCTTCTCCGAAAGACGACAAAGGAAGAGCATGTTGCTCATTCCGCCTCTGAAGACTCATGTTATAGTGCCGGAAGACTTCTCATTTTTCATCTTGTCAAGACATTGAATGGTTGCCTTCAATTTTATCCTCCTAGTTCAAAACATGTGAAAATTCGACGTTTAGCAGTAATTGAGCCCATGATTTTAGACTGTCTTAACCATAACCAATCAATAAGATCTATGTAAAATCTTCAAATGCTCAATGAAACAGTTCAAAGGCGGTGACGCCTGGTTTAGACGACAATTTTTCACAACATCGCACGGAATAAAACTACTTTACCGGGCGGGATGGGACCAAGCCATCTCTTCTTAATCCGGGAGCAAGCGCGTTACCAATACACCACGGTGACACATTGCTATTCCGTGCGATAGTTCTATATGAAAGGCTCAATTGCCTTGATCTCTTAGTCACGTATGCTCATGAAGCGAAAGCGTCTTGAATGGAGCATAACTTCATAATTCACAAGTAAGGCAGAAGATTGATGGAAGATGGATGATAAATCTTCAAATTCTCAGTAACACAGTTTAAAGGCAGTGACGACTGGTAATTGAGCCCTTCATATACATAGCACTATCGCACGGAACATCAATGTTGTTGTTGCCGGCAAGCATCCCGCATCGAAGACTTGGTTATGAACACTCTTTTTAATGAGAGAAGTTCTCGTTTTCTTCGGACAAGATGCGTCCGGAGAAGGGTTTTGATGTCCTTTGCAGTCCTGAGACTGTCATGCTGCACCTTGTGAAAACGGACATCGTTGTAGCAACCTGTTCATGCTATAGGCCTTGTGAGTGGGTGGTCAAGCCGGCCTAGCTTCGTTTTGGGTGGGAGTAGAGACGTCTCGCCTGTCGTTGACCGGAGATAGGCAAGAGGCTATTTGACTGGCGCCTCGACTCGCCATTGAAAAGTACAGCGGAGTATCGGCTGATGTTTTGTCCGGTGGCATGCTCAGGCCGGTCCGGCATCGCCCTCCTTTGACGAGCTATACTACCCAGTTTTGGTCCGCGGCAGGATTTCTCCCGCTACCTCCCAGCACGAATTATTCGTAGGGAGGCATCCCTCTATCCGCCACCTGAGGTCGCGCTCGATTCTGGACTGGATGATCCGGCTCCATCCGTGACAGGCTCTTGAGGCTGTAGAGTCACGAATGGCCACTGTTGCCAGTGTGTTTCGAGTATCCCCGTGGTGAAATGGTAAGGCACTTGCTCCCGGATTGAGAAGATCTGGAGCTCGCCAACGGAGTTGCCTCTTCGATGGTGCGAGTGTCGACAGGACGTCCGGGACGTTCTGGACGCAAAGGACTCCAAACTATACCTATCCCATTGTGGTTTTTCTCCCGTCAAGGGACACCCGAACAGCTCTCCCCACCAGCTGTCCAACCTATCTCGTTTTTTCTATTAAGGATCAGGGCCTTCCAGCTGCTCTGATCCTCGCCCTCCTCTTGATAGCTGGAATAGAAAGCAACCCGGGTCCTATGCGTTGGCCATGTACCGTATGTCGCAAAAGTGCTTCTAGCAATAGCGTTCGCTGTCAGAAGTGTCAAAAATGGACACATCTCAAATGTTCTGGTCTCTCCTCCTTCAATGCCTGGAACCTATCCTGGAGATGTCATAGCTGTGTCAGACCTCCCCCTAGAAGCTCACAAACTAAGATTGATACCCTCAAAATCATCCATTGGAATGCGAATGGTATTCGGGGCAGAATCGTAGAGCTTAAGGACCTACTCCACGAGGAAAATATCCACATAGCTTTAATCCAGGAAACCAAACTAGATGCCACAGCTGTATCGCCATCGATTAAAGGGTACTCACTAATAAGACAGGACCGAACCAGATCAGGAGGTGGCCTCGCAATGATCATAAGAGAGGACATCCAATATATGCTAGCAGACTCAACTCACGGTGATAAGACAATAGAGACAATGACTATAGAGATCCCCTCAACACTCGGTAAGCTGAGAATAACTAATCTCTATATCCCTCCACGCTCCTCATGTCCACCGGGTTATAACACAGACTTTGCCCACTTCCTCAAACATTCAAAGACATGCGTTGTGGCTGGTGACGTGAACGCCCACAATGAGCTCTGGAGTACCGGTACCGAAGATGCCAGAGGAACTGCACTCTGTGAAGCTATCGAGCTGAGCAATTACATAGTCTTGAACTCTCCTCAGCAACACACGCGCAAGGAAGCCTCTCCGGACATTACGACAGTCACAAACGACATTGCGACCAACTGTTCCTGGAGAACTCTCGGAAAGCTGAATTCTGACCACCTACCAGTTCTACTCGAGTTAGAACTGAGAATCCCAACGATTGGGAAACGAAGATGCTACATGAACTTCAGAAAAGCAAAGTGGCACGAGTACGAAATAGAAGTGAACAAGAGACTCAGCGAATTTCCGTACGAAGGAAGCCCTCACAACATGCACTCTTTCCTGGTTGAAACTCTCAGAGAGGCGGCAAGAAAACATATACCACAAGGAAGATGCCCAGACTTCATACCCCGCCTGAGCGAAGAAGCCAAAGCACTCATCCGAAAAAGAGATCAGATGCGTAGAGCAAACCCGGCAGACCCATGTCTCCCTGAACTGATGACAAGGATTTCCTATAAGATCATTGACGATAAGCGCATTGCATGGGAAGATTTCGTCAACAACCTCAGACCCAACGAACCCACAAATCGTTTGTGGAACACAATCAAATCACTTGATGGTCGTGCACACAAACCCTCCCACGCCGCTATTGTCCATAAGGGTTCACCTCTATCCAGCCTGGAAGCTACCAACCTTTTCACCAAACAACTCGCCAAACAAGCCGTCAAGACCCCTGATCGATCTAACAGGAGAACGCACCGCTGGACCTCGAACCTTGAGCGTTCCGACGTCCCAGTCGTCCCAGTTGAAGAAGTGAAGACAGCAATGAAGAAAATGAGAAGCTCCAAGGCCATGGATCTCGACGGAATCTGTCCTCTTATGGTTAAAAAGGCTGGCGAACAGTGTGCAAGATGCTTTGCAATACTCTTTAATTGTTCACTCAGCACCGGCATCATACCTTCGGCCTGGAAGACGGCCAGAGTTATCACGATTCCGAAGCCAGGGAAGGACCTCACGTCGGTTAAAGGCTACAGACCGATCTCAATTTTGTCCCCTGTGGTCAAACTCCTCGAGAGAATCATCCTCCCCCACATCACAGAAGAAGTTGAGTTGGAAAACTGGCAACATGGCTTCAGAAAAGGACGCTCGACCACGACAGCCTTGATGGAGATAACGGGCCACATAACCAATGGTATCAACCAACGGCTCCCTCCACATCGCACAGTGATGGTTGCGCTCGACCTCACCTCGGCATATGATCTGGTCAACATTTCTCGCCTGTGTCACACTCTCGCCGAAACGTCCATCTCCAGAGGCCTCGTTAGATGGCTCTTCCGCTATCTACGGGGGAGAGCCATCCGTGTGGACTTCAGAAACTGCCTCAGCCGCCAGCAAACCTGCTACGCAGGAGTTCCTCAGGGGGGAGTACTCAGCCCTTCCTTGTTCAACATATACTTGAATGGGCTGCCGAAACCTTCCGAGACGATCAAACTGGTCGGGTATGCGGATGATCTGACAATACTGGCCTCTCACCCTGACTGGAGAGTTGGAGCTGACAGACTGAACACCTACCTCCCAGCCCTCACCAGCCATCTTGGGGAACTAAAGATGGACATCTCGGCAGCTAAATCCAGTGTAACGCTCTTCACCACCAACACGAAGGAATGTCGTGAAGTACCAGAAGTTGTGGTCAACGGTGAGCCACTTCCTCCAAGTAGAACCCCCAAAATCCTTGGTGTCACCTTCAATTCTTTATTCCGCTTGAAACAAAACATAATGTTAAGTGACGAAACAGATGACACTGTCACAAGAAAAGTGAATTCAGTGAAGGTTATGAAAAGTGAGATCTAAATATGACAAGAACAATGAGGAACATTTCATTTTAGGAAAATAGGAAAGCACACAAAAAAAGCAAAGAAAGCAAAGCTTGTATCTTCAGTTATGAACTATTCATCAGCAATTAAGAACTATTCATCCGCAATAATAACTTGAAATTCCAAAAATTCAACTCACTCTTTATCATTCGAGAGCTAACTGAGAACACAAATAAAATTGAAAAAAAGAGGAGAAACAGAAACAAAACATTTGAAGAAACAAAGCACTTGAATTAAAAATGTATTCTAGAGTTGGTGACAATGGTCTCACAATCAAGCTTGATAAGTTCATTTCTAAAAATGCTAGAAGAGCTTGTAGAAACCAAAGAACAAGGTAACTTATTCCAGACATTAATCATTCTTGAGGCACAAGTGCTTGTTCTGCTTTGATATTTACACGGCAAGCATATTCTGTAGTTATTCGACTCTCTCAGCGAATAAGGCGATGGGCAAAGTTTAAACATATTTGAGTAATCTACTTGAATATTTCCGTGCAGACATTTATGGATGAACACAAGATCGGCCACATTTCTTCTATATTCAAGCGAGGAGATGGAAAGAAAATTCAGTCTAGCAACATAACTCATTTTGGGTAATCCGGCCCTTTGTAGTAACTTTCGTGTAAATGATCTTTGCACTTTTTCTATGCAGTTAACGAGACCGATAGTTACTGGGGACCATACCTCACTCCCATATTCAATAAGGGGTCTTATGTATGTGGTGTATATTCTGAGCAGAACTTTAATTGATTTGGTTTTAAAGGCTCTGAAGATCATGTTTATACATTTTTGGGACTTTAGGGAGGTTAGTTCAATATGTTTAGAGAATGTGATATCTTCCTGAAATGTAATGCCAAGATCTTTCACTAATGAAGTAGTTGGTATGATATTGTCTTCTAGGTTATATGTTACTTTTGGATTCCTAGGACCACAGTGCATGATAAAGCATTTTTGAGTTGATATCACAAGTCCCCAAGTCAGTGAGTAATCGGAAATGGAATCCAGAGTTTTCTGAAGAGAGTCTCTGTTCTTGGAAAAAATTTTGAGGTCATCGGCATATAGAAAACCATGGACATCTGGCTCTATGTGCTCCATGATATCATTTATAAATATTGAAAAGAGGAGGGGTCCAAGGCAACTCCCCTGGGGAACACCACTGTTGTATACTTTAGGGCCTGATAATGTTTCTCCGATTGAGACTTTCGAGGACCTGCTCGTGAGAAAAGAACGGATAAGATAGAGGAGGTTGCCCGTTATTCCCACTTTTTCAAGTTTGTGAACAAGAAATCTTATGTTTACAGAGTCGAAAGCCCGTGAAAATCGACTAGACAGATGTCAAAGTCTATTTTTTTATTCTGAAGCGTGAGGTAAATGGAATGAGCCTCTACCAGGGATGTTACCGTGGACCGTCTCCGACGGAAACCATGTTGTTTGGGATGTAGTATGCCATTGGTTTCCAGATATTGATAAGTTATATTGAAGATCAGTTTCTCGAATACCTTTGACATAGAGCACACCATAGTGATAGGACGATAATTTTCGATCTGAGAGCGGGGCCCTTTTTTATGAACTGGTTTGATTATTCCTTTTTTCCAGGCCAGAGGGTAGTGCCCTAAGGTTAGTGAGTTGGTGAAAATGATTGAGAGAGGTATGGCCAGTGAGTCCAGACAATTTTTGAGTAGTCTACTTGGAATAAAGTCAGGGGAAGAGTTCAGTTTCGGAGCTATTCGTTTCAGAATGGAGTTCACCTCAAAAGGGGAGATGTCATTAATGTGGTCGAGGTGAAAATTCGGGCGAGAGATCTGAAGGGGTCCACTGATTGGTAAGGGTTGTAACTTATCAAAATACTCGGCGAAGTGAGTTGCTTGTTCGAAGGGGATAGTAGTTGGTTTATTGTTCACTATGAGAGCAGGAATAGATGTGTTGCTTTTAATGCGGTTGGATATAGTTCTGAAGAATACCTTATAGTTTCTCGGGAACTTAAGCTTGTCTTCCCTAAGAACCTCGAATTTGACTAGTTCTTTGTGAAGTTTCTTGGATGTGCGTAATGACGTAATGGAGAGAGGGTTTCGTTTGTTACTTCTCTGTAGGAAGCTGTATAATCTTCTTATCTTGGGGGGATATTTCAAATGTGTTTTGACATTCTTATTTTTTGGAATCCTATTATCCATTATGAATTGGATGATGTTGGTTAATTTATCGACACTTTCGTCAATAGTTAGGTTTGAGAGCATGTAAGTCCAGTCGATGCTAAAGAGGTCTGAGTTGATTATTTCCCAATCTGCCTTTTTCCAGTCTAACGATGAGCTGGTGCTTGTGATAATACGCTTGGCTCTATCTCTGATTTCAAAGTATATTGAGGCATGATCGCTGGTGGAGAAGGGAGGCCTGACAATACAGTCTTTTATGATATTTGAATTACAGAGCAGGCAATCGAGTGTATTTTGAAGTCTAGTGGGAGAAAGTACGAGTTGTTTAAGATTGTTGTCGCATGTCATGTTTAAGAATGCAAGAGACATACTACATGTATTGGGAGCGGTGAGATTTGCCCAGTCTATCTTGGGGAGGTTCATGTCTCCGCACAGAATGGTGGGAAATACTTCAGTAACATGAGAGGTGATAAACGAGCAGAGATCCTTTGTATTTTCTACTCCACAGCTAGGAGATCGATATATATTAATCAGTCTAATGGCCGAGAAAGCAAACGAGAAAGATGTGTTAGGATAAATGTCTATTACTAACCCCTCGCACTGAGCCTTGCTATATTGAACAACTAAAGATGAGGGGATGGCATTATCTACTAGAATGGCTACGCCTCCTCCTCTTTGTGCCAATCTGTCACCTCTGAATACCGTGAAGGGTAAACTATCGGTTAGAATGGAGTCGGGAAGCTCACTGTGCATCCATGTCTCAGATAGTAAGAGAATGTGATATTTACAGCAACGAAGAAGAAAATAAAGATCATATAGCTTATTCATCACTGATCTACAGTTGAAATACAAGCATTTGATTACTTCTTTTCTAGCTCTTTTATCCGACTTATCCTATGGTGAATAACGAGAGGTTTTCCTAACATTTCTTCTTCTGGAAACAAATTCGTCTGACTTTCTGGGGCATGAGGCAGATTCTTCGGCGTTTCTGGTAATGCGTCTGCTTCTGACTTGTAGCGGCTTCACTGAGCTTTCCGCCAGAGAAGGAAAGTCAGTTGAAGAAGCCTCGAATGTAGATGTCGACCGGGCCCCAGAGTTCACCAGCGAAGACGATGGCATTTGGGAGTGTTGAGTTGAACTGGCTAAGGGGGATAGTGACGAAGAGGCGGGAGGAGGGGAAATTGGTCGATAGGGTACTCGTTTGTAAGACTGGGCAAAACGAGGAAAGGCAGGGATTAGGTGAGCATCGACCACTTTGGCAGGGGGAAAAGATGGGTTAGTGGATATTCGGATGCAGTCTCTCTCGGCTTGAAGCTCTGCCGGAGAGAGGTCAGCTCGGGAGTAACATCCTTTAGGAAAAGGGTGTTTCGCCTTTCTGCAAAGTTCCAGAAAAAGGTTACGCTTTCCAAGCGAAGAAAACTCAATTTTAATGGGACGGCCATGAGGAGCAGAGAGACGTGGGCGATCAATTGGGTGACGATGATGATTGATATTACCCTTCTCTAGGTCGTCAATAAGGTCCGCTGAATTGAGTCTGATGATAAGACGTGAGATAAGATCTTTATCTTTGCAACACGTATCATCCTCTGACTTGCCTTCTGGAAGTCCGATAATAACAGCTCGTTTACCTTTTCCTATGAGCATATCCTTGTCTCGATAAGTGGATTCGACGATAGCTGAATACAAGTGGGGTCTAAGTGTGGCCGGAGAGACAGATGACTTTATGGATTGCATTTCTTCACTAATCCGTAGAAGTTGCTGTGACTGGTCCAGAATTACTTTGTTCATGTCAGAAATCTGTTGGGACTGAGCAAGTATCATCTGTTGAAGCGGCTGCATAACTTTTGTCAGCGTTTCTCGGACAAGACTATCGATGAACGGAAGAGAGACTGTGGGAATTTGGAGGTTGCAAAGATTAGGAGGAGATTTGCCATCAATTGGCAGAGCTCGGGAAGGGTCACCACTCATAGAGAACGGAGATCATTCAATGAGAAACCTTGGACCAGATGGGAACCTACCGTCAACACGCCGAAGGACTAAAGACAAGGGCAACAAAAAGATTGAATGTCCTCCGAGCAATCGCAGGAAGAAAATGGGGACAGAAGACCGAAACAATGCTGAACACCTACAAAGCAACCACAAGAGCAGTCTTGTCTTACGCAGCACCCATCTACTCGCCCCAACTTGCCGAATCACATTGGACTTCCTTGCAAGCAGCACAAAACAAAGCCATTCGAATCGCAACTGGAAACCTTGCAATTGCGGACACTCAGCACCTGGCATACGAGAGCAAACTTCTTCCAGTCAAAGAACACAACTTCATGTTCAGCAAAAAATTCACCGCCAAGGCCAGGCTTTAGCCCAACCATCCATCTCACCGCATCTGCACTGAAGCAAAACCTCCCAGGGCGGTCAGAAAGCACGCCAAAGACATAGACATAGTATTAGGTGATTCGGACTATAAAGTGGCCCTCAGAAAAATACACACGGAGACCGTCAGAGATTTTCTTAGAAATAGTCGACCCAACCCAGTTCTGGGAACTAAACCTCCTAGAATACATAAGTCCACGTCCCAACTATCCAGAGAAAATCAGATAACTCTGTCTCAATTGCGTAGCGGCCACTCTAGTTTCCTTAACAGTTACCTCCACCGAATAGGGGCCAATGAATCTCCCCTCTGCCCACTGTGTAGGATAGAGCCGCATACTTCGAGACATATTTTTTCGTGTCGCTGTAACCCCACTTCACTTAGCCCTATCGACCTTTGGAATAGGCCGCACTCGGTTGTTGATTTCATGTTCAATTAAATCTCTCCAAAAAAAGTGAAAGAGAGAAGAGAAGAAAAGAAAAAGAAGAAAATAAATGACAAAAAAAAAGGAGAGTAAAAAAAAATAAAAATAAAATAAATAAAAAAATAAAAGAGAGAGGAGAGAGAGAGAGTGTGGGCTTATAAAGCTGGAGGGTCGAGAGCTTCAACGACTTCCTCCAGTGTCTCGCGAAGGAAGATCCACCCGTTGGTCAAGACAACAACAACAACAACAGAAGATCTGGAAGGTGAGTCAGCTTTTATTTAACGTGCGATGTTATAATCAATCAATTATCAAAGAATTATGTCAATAATCATCAGTTCGAAGGTTTCAAATTTGTTCAGGCAGTAACTTCTTTTTTGAAAATTTGAAACTTTTGTTGAGTAAAATTTCAAAAATCGAACAAATTATAGGTTTGGATTCATGTTTGGATTTTTTTCGTATTAATGTGTATGTATGTATGACCTGTTTTGAGCAAACTAAAAATTCTTTTAAAGACCAGATTTAATTTTGATTTTGAACTGATAATTTATATTATGTGCTTTCATTTTCCAAGGATTCAAAAAACTTGTTATTTCTCAGCCCGTGTTGCTGAGGAAGGTCAATAGTGACTTCGGTTTCTTTACACTGACTTCCTATATTCTACACTTGTTCAGTTATCATTCTCGGTTTACAAGAAACTCGGTAGTGTACTCGGTAGAAAACAGTTATCTTGAGGCCGTATCATCTTAGCCTGCTTGACAAAAACAATTTGGAACTTTGAATTTCTTACATGAACAAGCCCGCTCCTCCATATTGCAAGTTTTAGAAACTTTATAATATCGTTTTGAAGAACATATGTGTACTCTCTGTGCACTCACTGATGAGCCCCACCCAGAGAGCACAGAAGTCTGTCTGAGCGGGGGCGAAACAGACTTTTATGAATTAGCGTCATCACAGTGATCGATAGTGATAGTGCTTGTATATTCTATCCTTTCATTCTTAAACATTCATAATATGCTACTGTGATACGAAAAAATTGCTACTATAAAATCAATGAAATAAAGAAAGAAGGTGACAGAGGAGAAGAGAACAATGCTTTGAGAAAGAGAGAAAGAGATGGAGAGAAAAGAGCTAGAGAGAAGAGAACAATGCTTTGAGAAAGAGAGAAAGAGATGAAGAGACAAAAGAGCTAGAGAGCGAAATAGATGAAGTTAAACAGGAAAAAAGAGATAAATAAAAAAGTAGAGAAAGAACAAAAGGGAAAAGGATAAAAAGAGGATAACAAAAACAGAGGCTGACTTGATCCTGTGAATAATGAGGTTGTCCAGCGAGACAGTCTTCCAGGCTCCTCCCAAAAAGCGCGCGCATAAGAGATGCGTCCGCTCCTTCAGCTCCAGCACGGAATTGGCGTCCGTGTTGGGCGCCATGCTGGAGAGCAGCTCCTTCATGCCCCTGCAAGCTGCGAAGTCCGCCACCATTTCTGGTTGGTGGGTCGAGTCAACCTATCAAGGCAAGAGGAAAAATGACTCACTTCATTGAATGATTTCGCAAGTCCCCTAAAAACAATTCCATTGAGAAAAAACACAACATAAAGCGAACTTGGTAAGGTAAAGTTAGCGGAGGGGCATTTTATATCGCTACAAGAACATTTGCCTCTGGTGTACGCTCAAAAAAGAGAGAAGAACGGGAAAACGCCCTTCTGAACTTTTTCTTCCTCTGCTACATATTTGCAAGAGGAACATGTGCAACTATTTCTTCGTCTTCATTGGGGGATATGGCAAGAACAGAAGGTGCTGAGAATGGGTAAGTGAATGCTTTTCTCGCATATGGCTGTCAAGTCTATCCACAGACTCACGCAGCCCCTGCATCAATCCTGTGTTTGTGAAGAGTAAGAAAGAGAGAGAGATAGTGAGAGAGAGAAAAATGCTCTTATATACTTCGTGCTCTCTTCCCATATCAGGATTCCGTTTCCATGGTTGGTCATCGCTTTTTCTCTCATGCATATCTCCGGATAGCGATTTATCTCTCTCTCTCTCTCTCTCTCTCTCTCTCTCTCTCTCTCTCTCTCTCTCTCTCTCTTCTCTCTCTCTCTCTCTCTGTATCACTCTCCCTTTCGCTAAATCTCTCGTTCTCTCTTTTTCTCAGCCTCTTTATATTTATAGTATATATCCGTACGTGTGTTCATCACTGCTCAAGTTTCCAAGCAGCCAATTTATAATTTTGTAGTGCAGTCTTTTTCGGCTAACAAAAGCTGGTAGCTAAACTTACCCAACGAGCTTAAAATTCGATTGGAATGAATGTTGAATATAATAAAACTCATAAATCTATAGAAAAGAAAACTTTTTTTTTCTTAAAAGTGTTCATAAATTGAGAGAGTAAGTGTAGAAAGAGCAAAGAAAAGATAGTTTTAAAATTTCAAAAATATTACGCCTATTTCCTTTTTTGTTTGGATAAGGTTTCACACGCTCCTTGCCATTATGTTTTCGGTCCGAGTTCCTCTTTTCGAATTCTCTCGTGAAATTCTATAAAACTTTTACTCCGAAGAAGACAAACAACTCGTTTTTTTCCTGAGTCCTGAGTATTCTCCCCGACCTTTTTGCAGAAAGAGCAGACTGCTACTACCCGCTTGTGAGCTCGAATCATGACTCACTAGAAGTTTATACTGAAAGTAATATGTATTATATCTAAATCTTCCTCGCGCTTGTTTCCGCCTCGCGGCAGGATACGCACTCCCCTGAGATGCAAGACAGACCCATCCAGGTATAACAGACAGACCTATCCCGGTAGAACAGGACATACCTATCCTGGTAGAACCAGTGGCTGCCCGCTAGATCACTGCTAGTGTGAATTGCAGCAGTGGGAGAGTCAGATTTGTGCATTAGCACTACCAACATTTCTTATCCCCTTGGTTTGGGTGGAAAGAAAAGTAATATCTATTAGGAGTTATTCTTAAAGTTATACTAAAATTAAAACATTAGGAGTTCCGAGTTCTGTCAAAGAAGGCTATACTGTAAGTTATGGTAGTCAAGTACAGTCAACTTTTTAGTAGTCAATTACAGTCAATCGCAAATTCTATTTTTTCTAAAAACATTTTGAGCATAACTTGGCAAAAAGCGAACATATTGTCTTGATCTTTCCATTTTTTAAAGTACTTCATGGAAGTAGCTGTAGTTATCGTAAAATGCCCGGTTCAAGATAAACCGAACTCTTTTGGACCAAAACTCGAATTTTCCAAATTTTCTAATTTTGACGGAAAGTTAATTTGTTTAAGTTTTTTTTTATGTGGCTACAGTAGATTTTTTGTTGTTGAATGACTTGTCTTAGTGAAAGTAAAAAATAGTATCCACTGTGAGCACATCCTTTAGTCTTGCTTAAATGATATGTATTAGATATAACGACAGCTCTAAGCTGAGCAAATAGAGGGCCAGGAAATGCAGTATATTCAAGAATTAATATTTTTTTAAAACTTGAGGTAACTTTTTCTTCAATTAAAATTTTTATTTTCATCTATGATGTAACCGGTTCAAAAAAGTCGAATACGTATGAAAATACTTACGCTAATCCTCAATTTCATCTCATCAATCTTAGCTGGCCCTTTTGCTCAGACAGTTTCTCTCTCTCTCTTTCTCTCTCTCTCTCTCTCTCTCTCTCTCTCTCTTCTTTCTCTCTCTCTCTCTCGCTCTTTCTCTCTCTCGCTCTCTTTCTCTCTCTTTGTTTCTCTATAGCTCTTTCTTAGTTAATCACTCGCTCTTGATAGAAAACGAATTGATTATTTCTATGAAACTATATATTATTTTGATAATTTTCTCAACAGATCTGTACATATAGTCT
>OZ057409.1:8133315-8168737 GCA_964056735.1 Allodiplogaster pararmata | reverse complement strand
AAAAGAACGGGCAATTTTCACAACAATATTTTTCATATGCAGGAACTAACTCGAAGTGTTTCACAATAAATCAAACAAGAGCAAAAAAAAATCGTATAGGATTAATAGTGATCATACTTTTAAACTCATGATTCGAAACCAATTAGGACCTGCTATAGTTTCGGCCAGACCGCGTGCACGCTGTCTCTGCTCTGACAAATTCGATTTTTACGATTTTCTCTGTATCTTTGCTTAGGCAAAGCTCCTGCTTACGAGGTCATTTGACTTAGGAATGAGACCGTATCGAGCAACTAACCACAGCTTGATTTCTCAATTGCTCTGGCCGGAACTATGGTAGATCCTTAGATTATTGCCATGATCTACATATACTCAAGATCCATTTGTCCCCGAATGAAAACGATTTTTTTCTATTTCGCTCATATATGGAATCGTGATTTATTCTCAGAAAGACCACTTTAAAAATATTGAATACCACATAAACATCAAAATAAAAGAAATTCTATGTTCTTGTCTCATGAATCTCTGTGCATGGATTAATTAATTGAAATATAATCAAACTTATGCTCACGCTTTTCTTCAAGTATGATTTTTTTTCAATTTTCTTGAAATCAGCATTGTTTTCCAAATTGATCTCAATATCTATCAGAATTCTACTGTCTCCAAAAAAATCCGAGTATTAAGGCCTTCAATGAGTTTCAGCTCTCCAATTTACAAAACTTCGATTCTGTCCAATCTTTTATTTTTATGAGCTTCTTGCGAAATTCAGCAATTTTTCCCAGCTTTTATGAAAGGTTCGCATAACTGAGGCGTTACTGGCAGTCGCAAATAGACGGATACTAACTTATTAGAAATCTTTTTTATTCGAAATTTCATGAGTTATCGACAGACATTTTGAGATTTTCATTCAAAATATTGCAGTTATCAGAATAATGAGACTCGAGGCGAGTACAGTAATAGAAAAGTATTTTAAAAATCAATTTCACAACGTAAGAGAAAAGCAGTCAAACTCACAGGTCTACACATTTGAGGAGTTTTTTAACCTTTAAAAAAATGTATTTCTCTATTTTACATTTTTTCGAAAGCATTCTAAGTTCTTTCGCAATTTTCGAAAGCATTCTAAGTTCTTTCCTCTTTTTAAAATAACAAAACTTTCAATTGTACGCTTTTCTGGATTCTTTGAATGCTGCAGAAGTTTCATATTCAAGTTTACTCGAAAACTCTACAAAAAGGTCTTTACTCTATTCGAATTTTCCACGTTCTCAACTCTTGAAAGGATTACATTCAGAGAGTACTGTATGGAAGAACTCTTGAAAGGATTACATTCAGAGATTACTGTATGGAAGAAAAATTCGAATATGCTAGTGCAGAGTTAAAAGTTTTTTCGAATCAGCTCCAGAAAACAGAAAGGAAAACGTATTTTTCTTAACTTGATCTACTTTTTTTTAAAAAAAATTTGCAAAAACTATATGTTTGATTAAAAAAACCGGAGAAATCTTTTGGAATTTTTTCTACAATGAAGTCGAAAAAAGAAAAAAGTTCCCTAAAAAATTGAATTTTCGAAAAAAACAATATGCTAACTGTATACATTTCTTGCTACCCGGAATACGTCATTCGCTTTTTTCCAAATTGAATCAAAAAATCAACTCAAAAATCTCTACTTTCTCATTCCTTTTTACCATATTCTTCAACTATTGACCGGATTACTTCTAGAAAACATTTACTAAAAACTTATAAAATCTTCAAGTGCAAAGTTGGATATCTTGTTTAATCAGCTTTAGAAATTAACAATGCAAAAGCCTGTTCCCAGATCGTAAAACGTAGAACTCCACGCTATTCATAAACAAACGCTCGCCACTTTCTGTTCGCTTCAAAAACTTCGGAAAAAACTTCACAAAAAAACTGGATTTGTTAAAAATAATGTAATTTTAACACCCAACTTTTGGCAATTTTCACAGAAAGTTCCGAAATTTTCTCCTTGAAAGAAGAATTAGGTCATTTGCTTACGTTACTGGTCAATCTAAGTATTTACTTCAATTGCTTCACAATTAAGTTTCCCCAAAAAAACTTTTTTAGTCCCGTTTTTCCATGTTCTCAAACTGTAGCAGCAGATAACGTGAAGCGATTACTGCACTAACATATAAACTTTAAAAAAACTAGTGAGAGAACGTCACTTTTAAAACATCTCCAGAAAACTACTGTACGAAAGCCTTTATTATATAATAGTTTAAAGAATATAGAACTAAATACAATGATAAACGTTCGCAATACTTTTTCTCCGATGAGTTACGGGAAAAAAAGCCATAAAAGCAACAAATTTCATTTTTAATCAATCGTTTCTGTAACTTTATGTACTATACTGTTTCTTCATCATTCTCCACCTCATAATTTCATCTTATTTATGAAGTTTCTTTCTAGATTTATCAACTCACCTTCTTTCCTTCTTTTTCTTCTTCTCCATTTCTCTCTCTTTCTTTTTCTGTCTATCTCCACCTCTAACTTACTTTCTTTCCTCTCTCTCTCTCATCTCTCTTTTCTATCTCTTCTTTCCTCTCTCTCTCTCATCTCTCTTTTCTATCTCTTCTTTCCTCTCTCTCTCATCTCTCTTTTCTATCTCTTCTTTCCTCTCTCTCTCATCTCTCTTTTCTATCTCTTCTTTCCTCTCTCTCATCTCTCTTTTCTATCTCTTCTTTCCTCTCTCTCATCTCTCTTTTCTATCTCTTCTTTCCTCTCTCTCTCATCTCTCTTTTCTATCTTTTCTTTCCTCTCTCTCTCATCTCTCTTTTCTATCTCTTCTTTCCTCTCTCTCTCATCTCTCTTTTCTATCTCTTCTTTCCTCTCTCTCTCATCTCTCTTTTCTATCTCTTCTTTCCTCTCTCTCTCATCTCTCTTTTCTATCTCTTCTTTCCTCTCTCTCTCATCTCTCTTTTCTATCTCTTCTTTCCTCTCTCTCTCATCTCTCTTTTCTATCTCTTCTTTCCTCTCTCTCTCATCTCTCTTTTCTATCTCTTCTTTCCTCTCTCTCTCTCATCTCTCTTTTCTATCTCTTCTTTCCTCTCTCTCTCATCTCTCTTTTCTATCTCTTCTTTCCTCTCTCTCTCATCTCTCTTTTCTATCTTTTCTTTCCTCTCTCTCTCATCTCTCTTTTCTATCTCTTCTTTCCTCTCTCTCTCATCTCTCTTTTCTATCTCTTCTTTCCTCTCTCTCTCATCTCTCTTTTCTATCTCTTCTTTCCTCTCTCTCTCATCTCTCTTTTCTATCTCTTCTTTCCTCTCTCTCATCTCTCTTTTCTATCTCTTCTTTCCTCTCTCTCTCATCTCTCTTTTCTATCTTTTCTTTCCTCTCTCTCTCATCTCTCTTTTCTATCTCTTCTTTCCTCTCTCTCTCATCTCTCTTTTCTATCTCTTCTTTCCTCTCTCTCTCATCTCTCTTTTCTATCTCTTCTTTCCTCTCTCTCTCATCTCTCTTTTCTATCTCTTCTTTCCTCTCTCTCTCATCTCTCTTTTCTATCTCTTCTTTCCTCTCTCTCTCATCTCTCTTTTCTATCTCTTCTTTCCTCTCTCTCATCTCTCTTTTCTATCTCTTCTTGAAAACCCCTTCAAAATTTTTTCTAACCTACAAAACAATTGTAAAACATTGAAGCTCATTTGAGAGAACATTGTTAAGATCGACGACAGCTATAACAACAAAAAAAAACTGTAAACAAAGGAGCGAACGATATCCAATGATTTCACCTTACATTTAGTAATTTCATGAGCGAAGTCGTGAGAATTTGCTGTTTGCTCAGGAGTAGCAAGATGCGGCGACGGCACGGAACGAATAATATATTGAACAGTATTATCGAATGAAATTATCAACAAACAAAAAACAAAAGTATGTATTAGAGAAGAGAAAGGTTGTAAAGTGCATATTATTTGAAAGATAAAGTTCTGTATGTTGTAATTGGCTGGACGCCGCACAGTAAAGAGGGAAATGATTTTCTCTCTCTCTCTTCCAAATTTTCTCTCTCTCTCTTTAGATCCCTCTTTATCTTCCTATCTCTTTCTTTCTCTCTCTCTCTCTCTCTCTGTTGCTCTCTCTCTCACTTCTTTTTCGCTCTCTTTTTTCTTTCTTTCTCTTCCTCTAGAGAAAGTGGGAGACAAGACATGATCCATGGTTTGCCGATGAAAAAGAAATTACAGAAATATGCTTCTATTCCAAAAGAAGGAATAACCGTAGGCTGAATATAATTAAGAGGGATAAATTCCAAAACCGAAGAGGGAAGGGAGGTTGAGAGGGGAGTCTTCTTTAGAGTAAAAGTTTCAATTAAGGAGAAAGGAAAAGAAAGGGAGGATTCCTTAAAGCCAAATAGCGCGGCAGAATATGCTTTACTCATTCATTTTGAAAGAGGCTGTAGCAGACCGAGTTAAAAAGGCATCCAAAGCAATGTATGCTATGCTCCGTGTGGTAACTGTTAATGATCCTGGTATACTGGTCAAGTGCTTTAAAACTTACGTAATGCCGCACTTGGACTATGCTTCGAATATATGGAATCCATACTATGGAAGAGATTGTGATGATATAGAGAAAGTTTTAAGGAAATTCACTCGCATAGTTTATCATCGATGTTTCGCAAATGAAGTTAATACGAGGTCTCTTCCTTCTTACCCCAATCGACTTGCCCGCCTTGGATTCGTTTCTCTCTCCAAGAGGAGGATATTTTCTGACTTAGTTATGGGTTTCAAGATCTTCCATGGACTGTCGATAATAGATAAAAAAAAACGATTTTTCAAAGAGACTATTCCAACGCGAACTGATATAAATGGCTTATTAGTTCAGGGTAGCAAGAATACAGCTAGAAACAACTCTTATGGAATGCGAATATCCCGCCTTTTCAGCAAACTACCTCGAAACTTGATTAATAGTATGAACCTGAAATATTTTAAATCCCAATTAAAAAGTGGTGTTCTATCTACTCTTCTCTCGTCATGAATTCAGAACTAAATTTTTTTTGTCGTTCAAATTGTTCTACTTATATAGTATTGTTTATTTGTTTGTTTGTTTGTTTGTTTTTTTCCCCGTTCAGTTCGCTATATTAAAGTCAAATTGATGTATTGCTTTTTTTTATCGTATTTGACAATTGTTTAGCTGATCTATTCATTCCTCATTTTCAATTGTAATCAAATTTGTGCGTTATTGCATCGAAAGATGTAGATAATATATATATATATTTTATCCTTCACCCGTTCTCCTGAGTAGCTGCCATGTAACAACTCTCTCCATTTCTAATCATTCTCACCTGTTTTCGTCCACAACTGTTATGTGATGAATATCTGTACTATTCATTTCCGTCCTCGAGTTTTACAGAGTAATGTCATTGAATTGCGAATTTAAACTCTTACATTTCTCATTTACCCTTGAGCCCTCTGTCATCTTCCTGACTTTATCTGAATTGTTTTCACGCAATGTAAAAAAAGTCGCGTAATAAAAACTTCAAGTTGGTTCATAAAACAAAAATAGCATGAGATGTGTGTACATGTATCCGAAGTTCAAGCTCCGCATCGCAAGAATCAAATTTCAACCGAGTAACGTGTAAAAAAACAAAGTAAACATTTAACGAACAGCTTTTTTCAATTCCTCTGTACAGACAAAGCGCAACACATTGACAAAGCCTTTTGCCAGGCAGGACCACTGAACAAAAGCATCAACAAAAAAAGACGAGAAGACGGATGTAGGGTGGGGAGAGGATTTTTGGTGGGTAAGAAAGGGGATTGAACACTGCCCAGGAAAGAAGCTGTCTCAAGGGATCCAACTGAGGGAACTGCAACGCGAGGAATGGCCGATACTGCGAGCTTCTTTTTGTTGCTTTGGCGCCTTTAACGAGCAAGAAAGAGAAGAGAAAAAAGAGAAGGAAGAAGAGAAAAGAGATCAGAAAAAAGAGGTGAGAGGAAAGAGAAGAGCGGATACAGAGAAGTGGATAAAAAGGGAGAGACGGCCAAGAGACAGACAGAGACAAGTAAAAAAATGATTTCGAAGGAGAGAGAGAGTGCGAAAAGAGAGAGGGAGAGAGAGAAAGTGTGGGTGAGAGATAACACAAAGGACCTCTTTGCGAGTAAGAAAGGACCGCGCTAAGGCTCGCTCCCTCTTCTCATCTGAAGCTTTTCGTTTGGTTGTGCAGATACTCGGAGGATATACTCGTGCGGCTCATTGAATACAGTGGCTAAATATACCCCTTCTGTCTTCTGCAAAACGAGGCGGAAAAAAGATGTCACGGGGCGTAATTACGAGGTGGGAAACGAGGTGACGGAGCGCAATGACGAGGCGGAAAACGAGGTGACGGAGCGCAATGACGAGGCGGAAAACGAAGTGACAGGGCGTAATGAAGAGTTACGAAAGGAGTCTCAGTCCTCTCCATGAAAAGAAGAACCAGGCTCCCAAGGCTAAGAAGAGGTGAATAGGAGGCATCATCTCGTACACAAAACATCATGTACAATGGATTCGTTCTCTCGGAAGATGTCCCGAAGCTCAGGGATGCATAAGCAAAGCATTCTCAACAAAAAAAGATGAAGCATCTACACAGTATACCTGAAGAACTTAAGTCAGTCCGGAGCAAGGACTAAGCATGAACTTTAGAGAGATCAACAGTTATCATACAAAGCTAGGACAGCGCGAGAATAATGTCGACAAAGAGCATGGAAATGTTCATAAAGAAATGTATTACTGTAACAAAAGAATAAACTAATGAGGGTGTAATGAGCATAAAAATTAGACAGAAAGATCAGAAACCATGAAACAACGGAAAACATGGAGGTTTTTGGAATCGAAGAGGAGTTTTTTTTAACAAAACAAAAAACAATTGTGCTGCAATCTTGCATCAAGAATTTAACGACTCTTTGAAAGGAGGAAAAGCTCAAATTGAACAAAATAAGATTAAACTTTCTATTTTTTCTCCTCAAAACTTAATTGAGGAAAACTGTGTGAAATGTTGAAAGTTTTTCTATGAACAAAATAGCTTCGAAACGAAGAACAAAAAATTGAAAGCTTTGAAACATAGAAGCATAAAAAAACCAAAATAAGCTAGCCTTAAGAACTTAAAGAACGTTACAGATTATTAATTGACTGAAAATCTCTGAGTTAATGCTCTTTTATTTCGCAAATGATTACTTTAGAAATTAGAATGAGGAACTTTTATCAGCTATTGGTATGGAAGACCTTTTTGCGGTCCGAAAAGACTCCTTCTTTTTTGTTGTTGCATACTCCGCATCTCTCGCTTCGTGTTCAGCTCTCACTCTTTTAACTTATTTTCTTCTCTGTTTCTTTCTGCCTTCTGCTTTCCTTTTCTTAGCTTCTTCCTCTTTTTTCCTTTGCTTCTTTGATATTTTTTCTTTTAAAAAATTTCTAACCGAAGATAATGTATGCAATCGATGGCACAATGAAGTGCAAAAGATAACTGAGAGAAAGAAGACAAAACAAGAATAATATAGAAGAAGACAGAGAAAGAGACAAAATTAGAAGTAGAGAGAGATATAAAGAGAGAGAAAGTCGAAGGACGAGTAAAATTGGAAGTGTTGGAAAGAGAAAAGTTGATATGACATGGTGGAAGAATTAAAGCTACACGGGGAATCCTGAAGCAAATGAGTTAGTCTGAACCACCGTCCCGTTTTTCCTTTTTTTCCCGTCTCAATGTCTCTTTCATTTGCTTTAACTTCACATTCCAAATCACTCTCAATCTCTTTCTGTTTATGTCTCTCTCTCTTGCTCTCTATGTCTCACTCTTTATGCCTCTCTCTACGTCTTTCTCTCTCATGCTCTCTCTATTTCTCTGAGTCTATTACTCCCTCCCTCCCTCCCGCCCTCCCTCCGGAATTTTTCAACTTCACTGAAAGAAAAAAATAAAGATATTCGCATGAAGAAACTGTCTGACTCTAGAGTGAATTTCACGTCCAAGCCACTCTCTCCACCACCTTGTGTTTGCTCTAAGAAACGTCGCTAACACTTGAGAACAACACCGATAAGGCAGAAAATGTTGGAAGAAGTGGAGGAGGAGTAAATGAACTTCGCAAGCATCAAGGACTAAGAAGAAGATTCATTTCAGATATCTATCATTCGTAAACTTGAAGCGAAGAAAAAAAAGGACGATTGAAATTGCATTCAACGAAAAGTTCATTGACAAAAATCGTCAGCGGTGTGTTTGAAAACTAGATACAAGTCTGTAAAATTATGGAACTCTTTGGTTCAAAGAAAGTTCATATCTAGCTCCTATTTATAAAAAAGTACATATTGAGTATAGAAGGCCCTCTCGACTTTTAGTTAGGGGGATTTTTATTTTTCAAATGCTAAAAATCATCTCGTGATGGCCGTCTGCACTTAAAATGAGAATAAAACTGTCTTTCACATATTTCGGTGAGAATTTTGAGCTCAAGTTTCTATAAACTCATTTAAACAAAACTCACATAGCTGTACTCAATGAGTTCACTAATGTGGAAATAAATTCTGCTCAATGAAACTCTTGAGGTAAGAGAGATACTCGAATTGTGCTTTTGAAAAATTTCTTTGTGATTTTTTTTTACTGTTCTCGATTCCCGACAGTTATGAATAGATAGTAGTATGAATAGATAGTAGTATGTGTCGCGCAACGTGAAGAGAATTCTAAATTTCGAGAAAAAGTTGTTCCAGATTTCACCATTTTGTGTAGATGAAAATAATAAAGACACGAAAGTTTCGCTTTACTTATAAAATCATCTTTACTTAAAGGAAGACAATACTATTTTTTTGAAACAAGTTTGGATGAAGCACAACCAACAAACCTTATCAACAGGAAACTCTCACTAGCGGTCGCTGTTTCTCTCTCTTTCTTTCTTTCTATCTCTTTCTCTTTTCTCTACTCTCTCTCGATGTTAGATATATGAGGGTAGAAAAGTCACCAACTTTTCAGTTCCACAGAGAAAAGGCAGGGACGCTTGAATAAAATTAACAGTTATCAAACTACTAATATGTATACTGAGTCAGGATTGAGCCTAGTTATCTCTCTTTCATCTCCGACAGTATCGGAGCTTTCTGCGACAGTATCGGAGCTTTCTGTTCGATTCCGAAAAAGGTTCCTAAATATCATGCTATCCTTGATTATAGTGCATCTCTGCTTGTCTCAATTAGTCCGAACGGTCCCGGCAAAAATCCCTCAGAATCTCATCCCTCTTTGGATTTTACTAGTTTTAGATTCGAAATTCTATCATTGCACAGTGCACTTTTTCACAGTATCGTTGGAGCAAGAGTAAAGGATTCACTCCAATCTAATTTTGGTCTTCTGTTTGGCCGCAGATGTGGTTGTTGAATACAAATGATCAGAAGAGGGAAAAGGAAATAAGAAAAGTCGAAAGAAAATAAGAGAGAGTAGTTACAAACTTAGAAAAAAATGAGAGGTAAAGAGAGGGAATAATATACATGAATAGAGAGAGAGAGAGAGAGAGAGAGAGAGAGAGAGAGAGAAAAGGGATAAGGGAGAGAGAAAGAAACAAAAAAAGAAGACAAAGAAAGGGAGAGAGAGCCAAAAGAAATAGACAGAGATGAGACAAAAAAAAGGAGAGAGCAAGAAAAAAGCGAAGGCGACCGTTGAAGATGCAGATCGATAAAGATGAGCAAGTCCAGAGACGGAGGGTAATTCTATACCAATCGGCCTTTTTTTCTGACCCTTGTGGTTTTTTATTTATATTTTCTTCTGAGCTCTCTCGTCTCTTTTCTTCTACGCTCTCTCTCTCTCTCCATATTTCTCTGTTCCTCTATCTCTCTTCCACTGTTTCACTGTCTCGCTCTCTTCAACTCTCTTTCTATTTCCCCCACTCTCTCTCCCACTGTCTTCATGTCTCGCTGTTTCTCTCTCTTACTTTCTTTCTATCTCTTTCTCTTTTCTCTACTCTC
This sequence comes from Allodiplogaster pararmata, assembly GCA_964056735.1. NCBI lineage: Eukaryota > Metazoa > Nematoda > Chromadorea > Rhabditida > Diplogasteridae > Allodiplogaster > Allodiplogaster pararmata. Next base: position 8,158,846 of record OZ057409.1, on the reverse strand, counting down.
TCTCGATGTTAGTCAGCCACTGTCTCTACTTTCTTCTTAGCACCACCGAGTTCTTCGGATCACATGTAGACCTGGGGCCTATTCTAAACTATTCAAGAAACTCATAAATTCGTGAAGGTCATATTCATAAATATTCATGAATGGTCTTTTAATCTTTTTTGTGAAAAAGTTTCACGAAAGGCCCACTTTTTATAATTTTCTTCTTTCAGAAATGTTCACGAATATTGTTTACGGTCGCAGAATTTGGACTTTGTGCTTCGTTCTTTTTTTGTCTCATTTTTGGTATTCGTAGTTTTCAAAAGCACAAAAGTTTTCAAAAGCACAAAAAAAGAGCACACGGCTCATTTTGGTATTCGTAGTTTTCAAAAAAGTCGCTTATATGCATTTTCGCTTCATTTCGTCTACCTAATGATTCTGGGTCAATAAAATTGGCATCACTCAGCATACCTTGAATGACTTCTTCACTGAGAAGGTTAAACAATGAAAAATCATTATTTATCATCCATCTTCGACCTCTCTTCTGTCTTAATTGTGAAATCTGGAGTTATGCTCCATTCACGACGCTTACGCTTTATGAGCATGCGTGACTAAGAGAACGAGGCAATTGAGCCTTTAATAAGCACTATCGCACGGAATAGCAATGTGTCACCGTGGTGTAATGGTTAACACGCTCGCTCCCGGATAGAGGAGAGATGGTTGCATGGGTTCGAGTCCCCCCGGTGACTAGCTTTTTTCCGTGCGGTGGTTTGATCAATGAAAAATCATCTAAACATGCTAACAACTTTATCATCCTGATTGGTTTCGTCAGGATCAGGTTTGCACATTTTTCGTTTTTTTTTCGGTTTTCCGGGTTTTTTCGACAATTTTCGAAGAAAAAAGTTTTTTGACTTTTTTGCTCGAAATTTTTTTTATTTCGTTTTTAAAGATTTTTTTTGCTTTTTTTTTGTTTTTTTCCACTTTTTGCCTTCTTTTTTTTTGCTTTTTTGCTCGTTTTTTTCTCGTTTTTTTGACTTTCTTTCGAGCAAGCCTGGTCAGGATCTGGACCAATGGAGTCGGGTCTACATTGCCTAGACAACTCTTCAGCGACAGAGAATTCTTTTGACACCAAAACATACAAAAACCAATAAAACGAAAGAAATTCATTCATGGATGGATACTGTCGATTACTTAAGCACAACCAAGTTTACTGGTTTTCTTCAAGAAATCCGTTTTGACTCAAATTTTGGAAACAAAATGTGATTAAATCAGAACATTGGGAAAATTCGTATCAAAAATCGATAAAAATTGATTTAAAAAAATTAAACACAATAAATTGACTCATGGTTGATTATGAAGAAAATTCTACAAAAGCCGTAAGCGAGATTTATTTGAAAAAAAGAAGAAAACAATTAAAACACCATTTGGAAAAAAATTTACACAAAAATTGACTTAGGATTGATTTTTTAGTCTTATAAAGACTATTCAACTGACCCAGAGAGATTATTGATTATTGATTAGTCTTATAAAGACTATTCAACTGACCCAGAGAGATTATTGATTATTGATTAGTCTTATAAAGACTATTCAACTGACCCAGAGAGATTATTGGTTATTGATTAGTCTTATAAAGACTATTCAACTGACCCAGAGAGATTATTGATTATTGATTAGTCTTATAAAGACTTTTCAACTGACCCAGAGAGATTATTGATTATTGATTAGTCTTATAAAGACTATTCAACTGACCCAGAGAGATTATTGATTATTGATTAGTCTTATAAAGACTTTTCAACTGACCCAGAGAGGTTATTGAATTTCGTGAACAGATATGGGAAATTAAAAAAAAGCGTTTCTGGAATGAAGTTCGGGAACAATTTAGGAGTGAACTGATTTTTTCACGAGTTTCAGAGTGGAAAATTTTTCGTGAACATCGATGAACATTTGCGATAGTTAAGGAGTAAATTTATGAAATTCGTGAATTTATAAAGTTTTTGAACTTCGTGAATAGATTAGAATAGGCGCCTGGTTATGTAAGAAAAAAACATCGTTTTAGAAACCCAAACATGCTCCCGAAAAGAGAAAGAAAAAATATTAATAACTTTATTATTTTTCTAATGAGTTTTCTTTTTCGCTAGCACTCATTTCCCGAATAATTACAGAATATAACATGTTGTTAACAAAATAGATACAGGCTCGCTTTTTGTGGATTGCTGGTGGAATGCCCTAGCTCACTGATCACTCAAGAACGTTTATTACCACAGAAATGTTAAGAAAACCGTTGGAAAAATCTCATTGCCACAGAACATTTGTCATCAATAAACTCTTGAGTGGAAAACAAGGGTACTGTATTAAACATGAACTAAGTTCATATAGCTACTGGAACACAGCACATGAGAATAGTGTGGCTATAAACTTTTAGCGGAAATCACTATGATATCAAGTTTTTTTAAAGTTTCAATAGTATGATTTGATTTTTTCGTTGTAAAATTACGTTTTTCTTTTAAACTGTTCATTTGAGTTCAGTGTTCGGTGTCTAGTTAGAGCTTATTATTAAGATTAATTCGAAGTTAACGAGTTTTATTTTTTTTCTTCAAATATGAAAGTTTATTGGCAATTTAAATCTTAAATCTTATTCACAATTCAAATAGTTGTATCAGACTTTTCATATTTTTCTGTTCTGCGAATGATTAGTTTCATGAAATAATTTTCAAAATGTTTGGCTCCCATTTAACTTTTGTCATTTTTCAATTTTTATTTTTCTTAACCCGTTTCTTTTGCAACTTCGAGTTTTTCGGCATGAATAAAAAAGACTGGTTATTGGCAGAACCCTATCTACAAAGATTTTATATCAGTCCTTGCTTTTTGGTTTCATTTCGGAAAATTGTTTCAGAATAGAACTGTTTGAAATATTATAAATCAAACCATCATGTATGATTCATTAGTTTTTTCTCTCTCACCGTCCTTTTGTACAAACGCTCATCTTCATATGAATGCATGGCTCTCGAAGAAAAAACTTCTAGTTATCAGCAGTTTTTCGTAATGGTGGCCCGCTTTTGTGAATCATACAGGGACCGCTCATTATTCCCATAATGAAAAGTGTGACTAACATTCAGAAGCGAATGAACAGTTCTTAAAGAACATTACCGCTTGAAATTATCTTTCACAAGGAAGCAGATGATGGGATACGGGGCCAGTCCATGCTTTCCCCGGCAAGAAGACAGTCGTAAATTTCCTTGCGTTTGATTTGCTTTCCTTATACCATCAAGGTCTTGTAATGCACTTAACTTCCCGCCTTTTCCAGGACTAGAACTTCTCAAGAGTTTTTAAGAGAGGTTTATGTGAATTCTGGATGAATTAAACATGAGCTTGATCTCAAATTTGTTTTTAGGTTTCTGTGACTTTAAAACGTTCTGAAACAAGAGAGAAAATTGTGAGTTAGAAATTTAACTAAAACCCCCACCCAGAGAGCTCAGAAGTCTGTCTGAGTGGGGGCGAAACAGACTTTTGTGATTAGCGTCATCACAGTGATCGATAGTGATAGTGCTTTTATACTCTATCCTTTCATTCTTAAACAATCATAATAAAATTATGATTTGAGAAAAAAACTAGTTTGACTTCGAAAAATGATTGAACTTTTTTTATTTGCGTAAAACTAAGTTGTAGGTAAAAACTTCTTTCTTAACATAATCTTTGTTTTTTCTAGTTACAAAGACGGTGCTCTCTGGTAACTGCTCAAGAAAAGTTTAAGTCACTTCCTTCACTAATGCAAAAAATTGAGGCCCTTTCGAGCCCTACTTTTCCTGTTCGCCATTAGAGGGGTAGAATTCTTGGTTCTTATTTACATGGGGGCTCCGTTTCACCTGGGGGGGGGTGCTTTTTAAATATAACTTTTTAAAAGATTATTTTTACATTAAAAAACGCTTAGGCCTAGGAAAAAGTTTACGCTAACGAGGCCGTACGGCTTAGGCGAACGAGACCGCATAAGAGAATTTAAATTTTTTGTTTAAAAAATTTTTTTTTTGAACGCACCGAAAAGAGCCCCCTCAAGTAAAGCGCGCCCCCAAGTTAAATTGTGCTAAAAAATTTAAACTACATACACCTCTTTCGAGCCTTTCTTTTCCTGTTCGCCATTAAAGGGATAGAATTCTTGTACACCTTTATAAGTGTTTCGACCCTTCTCCCCTCCCCATCCATTTCCTAAAGCTGTAGGATAGTTTTACTTCTTCAGAACTGATTTATTTTCTTGAACAGGTCGCTGCTAGAAACCAAACAAGAACTGATGAAGAGAAGTGAAGTTCGGGGCGAGCGAAAACAATGAGGTGTCGAATGAATAGATGCGGGAGGGATACGGCGAGAGCCACCGCCAAACTAGTCTATGTAGGAGAAGACTTCTCTCTCGCTCCTCTCTCTCTCTCTCTCTCTCTCTCTCTCTCTCTCTCTCTCTCTCTCTCTCTCTCTCTCTCTTTCCCCCCTATTTTTCTCTCTTTCTTTTTCATTCACTTTCTTCCTTTCTCTCTATATGTCTTTCTTTCTCTCTCAGAGCTTTTCTCTTTTCCTCCCTGTCTTTTTCCATTTCTTTCGCTCTCTAATTCTCTCGCGATCCTCTTTCCCACCCGTTATTTTCTATTCATCTCGACTAACTATTCGACCTAATACCCTGCGCTCGGTTCGATCGGTTCGAACATGTGAACTATTGAACCATTCTCGCTGTAGTGCTTTTTAATGTGATACTTGAGTAATTTTATGTACATTAACCAATTTTATTCGATAGAACATCAGAGTTTTCGGTTCGATTCCGCTCTTCTTATGTCAATGAATCAATATCAAATGTGGGATTCAGTTCAAACTCTTTTATCTTCGTTTAATAATATCTTCTTCACTCATCCCTATATTCTCTACCCAGGCGGCGGAGAACTTCTCGATCTATCTTTTACTCTCACCACGTCTCTTCTTTCTCAGATTTCCAAGTTTCTCCCCAACTCTTTATGACGCGATCGCTCTTTGAGCAAATGCTAGAACGCCCACTCGTTTCTTGTCACTTGCCCTCTTCTCAAATTGTAACACGGATATAGATCATTTTCGATATTCGATACTCCTGTTTAAAATTAGGCCTTTATTCGATAAATTGGATCGCACTATCCCGTGTCTTTTCTTCTTTTCACATTTGCAGCAGTTGTTTTTGTGTGTGAAAGCACGTCCTAACATAACTTTCTAATAAGAAGCGATCGATTAAAACATGTTATCACTTCGGTTTAGCTATGCATATATGGTACATAAAATTGATCGCATTCTGTATAACACAAAGTTTGAATATCTGTTAAATCGACTTTTTAACTGTGTTACGTGCTTGCGCCGATTGGTTGACCGAATCGGAAACTTTCGTGATTTTTTGTACTCCAAAACTTTCAGGAGACTTTGCTTCGTACGCTCTGATTCGATTGAAGAGAAGACCGCCCTTCTCTTCCCTGTCCTGGCCTCACAATGGGCAATCGGAACTCGAGTCAGTTCTTTCCCGTCAGGAAAAATATGGAAGCATTGGCACTTTTGCACTTTAGTCACCCCCCACCCCTACCAGAGGTTCCATGGGTAATACGTCTGACTTTACTGTTACTGCGTAAAAAACTGTTTATATACGAATCTCTGGAGAGTGCTCCCAATGTGACCGCCCCTGTTGGTGGGTAACAATAACGACAAACCGACAACACAGATATTTCGTACTCAATAAGGTCTCAAACTCGTGTATCAAAGGGTTAAGCCTTGGTCGTATGTTTTCCCACCAAAAGGGGCGGTCACACTCGGAGCACTCGTATATAAACAGTGATGTGTTATCATGTGGTTATATAGCACCCTATATATGCAAGGGAGTAGCGCATGAGCCATTGAACCCATCTGACTTATTGCACCTCTGGTGAACCATTGAACTCATCTAACCCATAGAGTCTCTGGCAGGGGGTCGGGGGTGAATAAAGTGCAGAAACATGAAGAATGGCTTTTCTTTACCAAATTTAATTTAATTCAAACGCTTGATTTGCCAAAGACATTAAGGGCCGAAAATCAACACCTCCAATACCTATCAACACCTCCAATACCTACAGCTAATTTTTGAGACACCAATATTATTTTGAATTTTTCTCTTTTTGTTTTTGTTTTTAAAAAGTTCTAAATTATACTGGTAAAGTATTAGCACTGAATCAGAGTGCCTCTGTTTTCATCACACGTACTCGGTCCTTTTCTGAGGCGTGCCTTATTTTAACGATCAGCCTTTTTGTTCTACACGCTTCTGCGGGTAAAAAGAAACATCATCCACTGAACTAACAATTATTTCATATTGGTTCCTTCTGAGGATCTTGCTCTCATGCCTCAAAGGTATAATGAGCTCGTAATTGAAGCTAATTCCTATCACAATCAGAATGAAGTATAGTAAAACCAGGAACCGAAGAGAACTTCTATCACCGAAAACAAAGTTGGTTGGTTTCACAAAATAGCGGCTCACAATTTTATCGAAAGGTCTTTTGATGCTTTTCAGCAAATTTGTGAAGACGGTCGATGAAGTACGTTTTTCCTTGCGTTTTTCAACTTTTGAGAGAAAGGGCATGACACAATTCATGTTTTAACTCTGCTTCTCAAGGTGGCTCTGTTCCGCTTGTTAAAGTGAAGTTTTGCCTCGGAGCTTCTAGTTGGGAACGACTATCAATCATGCATTTCTTCCAATACTTGATAGTTCTCAAACAACTTTATTTTTCGTTGATTTTGTTTCGAAGGAAGCAAGGATTAGAAACATTCGAACACTGAATGTGATATGAGCATCACATGAGTAGTCTTTTACAATCTTGTGACCGTCTCCTTCCCTATTCCTAAACTTGTGACTTCCAGATCAGATGAGGCTGAGTGAATAATAGAGCTATAAGACTGCTTCAACGAGAGAGAGAAAGAGAGAGAGAGATAGAGAGAGATAGAGATAACGAGAGAGAGTGAATGAGAGAGATAACTAGAGAGAGGAAGCGAGAGAAAGAAAGAAAAGAGAACGAGAGAGGAAAAGAGAGAGAGAGGGAATGAGAGAATCGGAATAAGAGAGAGAATGAGAGAAAGGGAGGGAGATACACATTAGGGAGAGAGGGTGAGATCTCCTCTTCAAATATCTCATCAAAATTTCATCTGCCACACCTCAGGCTTGATCCAGAGCCGCATTCGCGTGATTTGCACTGATGAGAGACACGGAATCTGCAACCTCTCTCTTGTGTTCTTGCTGATAAAATGAAAGGAAGAGTCAGCTGTCGTCGTTTGACCGGCTCTCTACTCTGTCATAACCTAACTCTGTCTTTCTATCTTTATCTCTCTCTCTCTCGTCTCTTACGTAAGTGAGCCACGGATGAGATGTTGTGTTCGTCATTTTTCAGTTGAAACAAACACCCTCCGTTCCTAAGCCAAAACCTCCATTCGGTTTAAGACTCTTTCCCCTTACTTTCCCTGTTTTTTCTCGTCAGTCGATCCACTTCAGTTGGCTGGTAATCATCAACTTCTACCCCTAATTTGTGACGAGCCGAACGCGGGAACTACCCGCTCAATATCTTCGTGTTCTTCCCCAGCCCTGTTCTAAAATTGCGAGTCATGAGCGGGGCGCTGCTGGTGCCTCGGCGAACATACTCTCGATCAGTCTCCCCTTACTGTCCCGATGGACACTCGTCTTCGAGGCTCAGTTCCTATTCTGGGTGCACCACTATTGACAGTGTTTTCGAGAAGCTCCAGGCGAAGAATCGAGAGCTAAGAGGTAAATTTTTAAACAGGAGTGTCAGGAACATGTCTGGAACCCGGAGTTTTTGCCTTGAAACTTTGAACTGCTCTTTCGTAGGAAAACTTGATGATAAACGGTTTTTTTTTGGAACGAGCAGATGAGTTGGAAGCCGCTCCGACCTAATCTGGTTTCTAGATAATTATCGATATTTTCGTTCTTTTTTCGCACATTATATTGTGAAAATGTTAGTCTAACCCAATTTCAGCAAACGCGAAACAGATTAGTATAGATCAAAAAAAGCATGCTCGATTTCCGTTGATTTACAAACTAACACCGGTTTTTCTAGTTGGTGGTGGTTTATTGGGTTACCCGATTCCTCATTGACATCTCTTCCTCTCAGTCAAATGCTTCGAGAACATGTCTGCGCTCGAATTTCAGAGAGTGTGCAAAAAAAAGATGTTTATTCAAAGTATTGAGTAGATTATCAAATTCAACCATGACTCATGTATTCATTCGATTGCTTATGTCAAAGCGTATAACTCATGTCTTTCTATCGAATGCTCTTTCTTTCTCTGTCCCTCTCTTTCTCTTTTTCGCTGTCAAATCTCTATCTCTTGCATGTGTTCCCATCTCTTTCATTCCCATCTCACTTTCCACAATCTATGAATTGGAGGCGCCGACGAACAGAGAATTGTGTCTCCCATCTTACACTGAGGAGAGCTGCTTAATAGTCTATGCTAGTTCCTCTACTAGTCTTAACCAATCCATTCTCCGTCCTTCTCTAAGACCTGAAATGGTCCCTGGATACGAGAAAGAGAACTTATGACGAAAGGATACATTCAGCAGTATTGCAATATGTCCCTTTTTCAAAATATTTTTATCGGTCCAAGTTGGTTACTGTTGTTCCGAGTATTTTGTATGTGCGGGCACTTGCTCTTTACTTCTATAGAAAGTCTCTCTATCAAAACTATTTTGAGTCTATGAAAGCAGCCGTAGTCTCTCATCAAAAATTAGCCGTAGTTTCTATGAACCGTTCTTTTGGTAATTCGTTCTCTTTAGATTTTTTCGCCACTTTGCGTCTTCCGACTCTGTGTAGCTTTCTCATCAGGACTCTTGTTTGTTCAGTGTTTTGCGACTCCTCTTATCAATTCTTGGTGTAATTAGAACGTTTAGGTGTTTCGCCTTCCGAACATTTTTTTTGAGTTGCGTGCTTATCCGCAAAAAATGAGATTCAGATCGGCGCAAAATTTCGAAAAAATTCATGTCAGGAAAAAAGGGTCATTTTCCCCAGGAAAACCATGTAATTGAACAGCCGATCCACAGAAACGGTCAGGTCAGAGAAAAGAAAGCGCTTCCCTATCCATTGTTCTCATTTCTTATCAGTCCTTTCAATATCATGAGTGAGCATTCATCCTTTGAGGCCTTGATAGTGATTCCATTTCAGACATGATGATGAACTCTCTGAACGACTTGGATGACAATATGGTCATCAACCAGGGAACTCCGGACTACTGGCAGCCACAGCTGGTTAGCCGTTCTACGTTCTCATGCTTTATTTTTCTATGTACATCTCATTCACCAAATCTTCTCTTCTTTAACGGTCGCGTGACGGAGATAGTCTGAAAAGTGTTTACTAAGGATAGGTAAAGCCCGATACGTAGACCGGAGAAAGCTTTATAGTGAACAGTTTGGCTTTTCTAACGTGCTCAGGCACCCTATCCTTGCAAAACACCCGGTAATCCCAGATTTGGTGATAGATCAAGCTTCGAATTCTTTTTTAACTTTTGCTTTACCAGTGCATGTGAGTAAACACTAGATGATCAAAAAATCCTGTCGATTTATGTATAAATACAGAAAGAGCGTAAATACCTGAATTCATGTTTCATAGAGCAAACAAAATTTTTTTTTGTTAGCTCTATAGGAACACCCGTCTTAACAGACTCGGCAGTTGAGATCCTGTCGTATTGCTTCCTATACAAATAGTTTTCTTAGTCTGTCTTTCTTTGCCTTGAGCTTTTTGTGGGACCTATCTTGAAGATTTAGTGATTATTTTTTTGAATTTGACTTATTAACTTTCATTTGGGCTTATTGAACATTTTGCGTTGCGATTTACGCCTACTTTCGCTCAACAATGATTCAATTGAGTAATGAGCGAAAGAAAACATGCCGGAAACAGAGGTCTTCCTCGTTTCGATCCCGAGTTCCCGGGTTGCTAGAAAAAGATAGCATTAGATGCAAGGGAGCAAAGGCATACATTCGAAAAACAACAACTTGTCAAAGATAGTTTGAAGGACAGAGAAAGAGGACAATTGATGGAAAAAGAGCAAAAAAAGAAAAGTAATAGAGAAAGAGAAGGAAAAATGAAAAAAAGAGAAACAGGGAGATATAAAGAGAGAGATATATATCGAAAGAGAGAGAAAAACTGAATGACAATGATAGAACAGATGATTGAGAGAGAGAGATGTAGGGAGAGAATTAGAGACAGGGTTCAATCTATGAAGAGGATGGCAAATATGAATTTGAACCCGTCCTTCGGGCGAAACGGAGGAAAGGAAAAAGATGAATTCAAGAGTTTGAATCGATGTTGGGGAGTAGAAGAACGATGAGTCAGTGTAAAAGGAGCCTATCAGAGAAAAAACAGCAGCAGAGAGGAAGTGAGAGGAAGAGAGAGAGAGAGAGAGAGAGAGAGAGAGAGAGAGAGAGAGAGAGAGAAAGCGAGAGAGAAATCGAGAGAGAATGTGAGAGAAAGAGAAAACAAGAATAAAGAGAGAAACGGAAAGAGAAAAAGAAAAGCTTAAAAGAAGAAAACAGCGTAGGGAATAAACTTTCTATTGTTTTCCATCAAGCCAGCACTAACACGAAACGCATAAAATTTCTCGAGAATATGTAATAGAGATGATCTATAAGCATTGTTTCATCTAACGGAGAGTTTTGTATTTAAAATACACAGAACAATATCAAACCCTTGGAGAAAATAGTACTCAAAGAAAGCAAATTTAATCCGTTTGTCAATTCTGTTTTGTATTGAACTGAAATGAATTAATGAATGATTGAAACTATAATTTCACTGAATGAACACGTAAAATATTAGTTAAAAGTCATTAAATTAAAAGATTTTTAAAGCTTTTTATAAGTTTTTCATACTAAGATATAAACAAACAATCTTTTGCTCCTTAAGCTTCATTCACGCTTTGGCTAAATATACAAAGTTGTCACCCAATATATACTTTTTATCCGAAAAATCACAACTCAAGCTTCCCGATATTTGTATGAATCCGTATCAATGACAGAATCACACAATGGAGAAAAGTTAGCAGTTTCATAGCTAAAAATCGAGGCTCTAAAATGACTCAATGACGATGAGTCACTCCAGTGAGGTTCTTTTCCGTGTATCTTTCACTGATTAAATGTTCAATTTAATGTTAAAATTTTTAAATTTTGTTTGAATGTTTCATAGTGATCGAGTGTGTTATTGATCTTTCGAATTTTTGGTTATTTTCAGGCTTTTCACGCCATCCATGGAAGCAATGTGATACTGCAGAAGAACGGCCGAATCGCGAAGCGAAACGAGTCATTCTGCAAAGGGCTTGCATTCAGCAACAGGTTGGTCTGACCCTGAGCAAAAAATCCGCCTTCGCCAGTCCGTAGCACAGGGAAAAAAATCCGAAGCAGCAAGGTGTGATCAAATAGAGGGAAACAAGAAGCGCTATTGGGTCGAAGCATTAGGATTCATGACTGGTTTGTGAGATAAATAGTGTTATAGCATGAATAATGAACTCGAATGTGAGTGTTGATAGAAAGCATGTGAGAAGAATCTAAAGGTGGAAGACACTCGAGGTGAAAAGATCTAGAAGAAAAGGTATTCAGAATTAGAGGACCTCTAGGGGGGATCTTAGGGGGGATCTCAAGATGGAGAGTGATAGTGGCCTCAAGGCGAAGAGGCCTCAAAGTAAAAAGAAAACACCATAGTTTTAGAGATCTCAAATTGTGGGGGCCTTAGAGTAGGAGAGTTAGAAGAGACCCTAAGGCGGAGGATCCTCAGGATGTGCAAAGCTCTAGTTATAACTTCAACCTAACCCCCCCCCCCCTTTAAACCTAATTTATTGTTCGGAAGTAAGGGACTCGTTATCGACATGAGCTTGAATTACCAGTTATCTGTTTCTTATCTATGGATTCGTATTCACGATCATCAAAAGCAGCCGATGAATTGCTAAAGAGTCTGTTTTTCAGCTCCCAACTCGAGTCAAAGACCCCAATTTCTTTGATAAACTATATTTTCTTTAAGACCCATCGAAGTCGATGAGATTGTCTGCTTGAAATTGTGCGAGGTGTCTACCAACTGGTCAGGAGTCCTCCGATTCGGTGTGACAAACGTCGACCCTGAGAGCTATCGCTACACTATCGTCCCGAAGTTAGTTGCAGTCTTTCTCAGTTATCGATCTTCAATTCAGTTTTTGGTTGAGAGTTTTGAAAGGGAAATGAGCATTTGTCTTTAAAAAAAGTTTTTAGTGTGTTTTTAGTGAGTATTAACAGTGTGTTATGTCTAGCGTCGATCGATACACCATCATGAACAAGCATGACCAAGTATTGATTCATTTATTTTATTCATTTCTATGCAGAACTTTGCATGATGATTCTTTATTTAAAACAGCATGGACTGGATATAATATGATTTTAATATCGAACCTGTTCGCTCTAGAAAAAAAAACAACAGTTTTTGGCAATTATTGCTTCAGAAAAGTGGAAGTGCCCGGAGAGAAGAGTTGGAACGGTGCTATTAGCGAAGATTCATCACACGAAATTTACACAATTTTTTAAGAGAGAGAGAGAGATTTCGAGAGTCAAGCGAAACTCATTCCATTGCTATCCCTACTCATTAAACTATCCAGAATCATAAAATTGCTATCCAAACTCATTCCATTGCTCTCCAGATGCATCGTCGAAAGCTAAAACATGGCTGAACAGAGGCCCGACAGTGGAAATATGAAGCATTTTCAATAAGATAAAAAAGCTTCCACGTGAGGAAATGACTTTAAACTGCGAAAAGAGACGCGCAGATGTTTAAAACAGAGGGCCGCCATGATTTGGTAAGACTCGACAATTTAACTATTGATCCAGACTTAGTGCGTTGGTTTACAGGTTCGCCTGCCCAGATCTTACTTGCAAAGAGGGCTACTGGGCGAAGGCTCTCCCTGAGAGATACTCTGTCGAGGGGAACATTCTCCACTTCTTCATCAACCCAGATGGGGAACTCTACTACGGCATAAATGGAGTTACCAAGGTATCTGCACTGTCCCTTTCTCCCTCTCTTTCTTTCTATCTTCTCTTTTTCTCTCCTTCTTTGACTTTTTTCTCTCTCTCTCCTTTTCTGACTCTCTTTGTTGTATGGGCCTTAAAATGTGCATTATATTGTGTGCATAAGTAGCTCAGTGGGTAAGAGCATCACCCGGAAAGCGAAGGTCGCTAGTTCGGTTCCAGTCACACCACACGAATTTTGCACAAGTTTCTGCGAACAATCTGCTTCTCTGCTCTGTATAAAAATCCGTTGCTTGAGATCAGCGAGGAGTAGGGTATACTCTTATTCACATCTTTCTCTCTCCTTCTTTTTCTCTCATTCTCTCTTTTTTCTTTTTCTCTTCATCTGCTTTATATTTATTTATACATCTGCCACCTTTTCTTTTTCATAAGCAGGAAGTTCGAAAATGACAGTTTTTGACTTCTGTTAGGTTTATTAAAGCCACTCACAAAACCATCTTAAGGGCCAATTTCTGCTGGGCATCAACGTCACCAAACCAATGTGGGTTATCATCGACATCTACGGCAACAGTAAAGCAGTCGAGTTTATTGGTGAGTGGCAAGACAGCTGCTTTTATCAGAAAATGAAAAACTTCTTCATGAATAGATGGGTTCAGAAAACTCCCCCCCCCCTTCAAATGAATCAAGCATTGGATTAATGAAAGCTTTATTCTAACGTCAGAGAATACGACAGGAAACTTCCATTTCCAGAGGTTCTCTGTTTGAGCTTCTCGATTGAGCTTGCTCAGCCGAGTTTTTCGCAAAATAGTCGCCACAATGAACCAAAGAATTTGTCGAAAGAACGATATCTCAGCAACCTCATCGATCTTCTCGTGGCTCTAAACCCCATCGATGATGCTACAGCCCACGACTTAACTTCGCACCATCGCAAGGGGACCGATTAACTCTATCCGGTATCGAGCGCGTTTTCGGGTGGCGGATAGAGGGATATCTCCATGCATCGGAGACAGGAGGCTTGCCCGTCGTGGACCAAAAATGGGTATTATAGCTTGCCAAAGGATGGCGATGCCGGGTTGGCCTGAGCAAGCCACCGGATCAAACTCCACTATTCTTTATGATGACGAATCGAGGCATCAGTAAAGTATCCTCTTGCCTTTCTTCCGTCGGAAAAGGCTAGAGCCCTCGACTCACGAACTAAACGATGCTAGGCTGGATCGACCACCCATACAAAATTATATTTCTTGAACACGTTGTTACAACGATTCCCACCTTCAAAAGGGGCAGCATGACAGTCTCAAGACTGCAAAGGTTATTAACAACTCTCTCCGGAATCATCTCGCTCGGGAAATTCTATTTTCGATGCAAGCTGCATGCTGGTAACAACATTAAAACGACATCTTTCTCGGGGATTACAACGGATTGAGAAGAAAACCAGAAATGACCTTGGTTCCGCTCTTTTTTATCTCCTGAAAAGCGCAATCATTGTAAGCTTTTCTGCGGAAGAGTTAGTGTTTCTGTATTGTTCATTTCACGTCCTGGTTACTTGCTCATTTCTCCGGCGAACTTTTACCGTTAGGGATCGAAAGAGGAAACTTCCACATTCTGGAAGCATTTGATAAGAATTTCCATGTTAGCGTGTTGATGGACGTTTCCAGATCTTGCACTTCTGTTAACAGCGTAGCTGTTCAAAAAAGCCAGAAATTTGATGTTGTTAGTTCAGCTGAGAACTTGTTATATAATACACGAAACAAATCAAGGAATCTGTTTATGTCCTCTATTATCTTTTTTTTGCTCAATTTTGTTCGTCCTCGTTTTGTTTTTGGACAATTTTTTCTCAGGATAGATGATTTTATTCGAGACAGGTCTTTACTTTCACATTTTAACGACTCAAAAAGTTGTTTCGTCGGTGATTTGATGGTTCACTAGTCAGAATTGGAGGTTCCGAAGCTTTTCGCACCTGTCTGACTTTCTGTTTCAAGCTCAGTTCAACATCGCGTGTTTAAGAGGAAGCGGGCACCCTTCCCGTACCTAATGAGCACAGTTCCGTGTGTTTTTTAGCTCTCAAAACAAAAGAAACATACGTAAGAGGAGAATTAGGAAGTAAGAGAGAGAGAGAGACAGACAGAGAGAGTAAGAAAGGGTGAAATATAGAGAGAAAAAGAGAACGAGAAAAAGAGTTTTTAGGCTAACCAATAGTTTTGGCTAAAAAAATTCTTGAAAAGAGAAATTCATTTAGTACGACATAAGTGTGTTTGCTCACGACGATGGCACCGTTTGCTCTTCTAACCATCGAACGCTTCCTATCTTGCTTTCCTCTTTCACCTCTTGACTCTATCTCTCTTCATCGCTCTCTTTCTCCTCCGCCTCTCTCTCTCTTTCTCTCTGTCTCTCTTTTTCTCTATATTTTTCACATTTTCTATCTATTTCAGATTCTCTATCTCTTACTCTCTCTCTCTCTCTCTCTCTCTCTCTCTCTCTCTCTCTCTCTCTCTCTCTCTCTCTCTCTCTCTCTCTCTCTCTCTCTCTCTCTACTATTCTTTTTATGACTCTCTCCCTTTTTCTCGTTCTGTTTCTCTCTCCCACAGTCTCTCTATTTGTTCTTATTCACACTCTAAATTCTCTTCACTTACCAGTTCTTACCTGAAGTCCTCTAATCTATCTAGTTATCAGCTTTAGTCCCCCATATTTTCTTCAGCTGGAGTAGCTCTCTTGACTGACTGGCGGTTCTTTTGTTATCGGAATATGTTCCCATTCCTCCTACCAGACCACAAATGTCATAAATCACCGTCATTGAGTATCATGAGAATTGAAATCGATTTGATTGATGAGTTAAACAAATTTTTTCCAACTATGTAAGTTAAAAAAGTTTTTAATTAAGTTTTTACTAAAAGAGCTAATCTCAAGTTTCCTTCTATGCGGCCCTGTTCTGAAATAAAACGTCTCGTTCAGTCAAACACCTTGGGTTTTTCCGTTAAAACTGTTTGTACGTTAGCCTTTCATTGAACGTAAACGTTAACTATGCATATCGATTAGAAATGCCTTGGTGATCCCGAACCCTATCTACATATATTTTAGCATTCGAAACAAAAATTTATTATTTCTCTAGTTATTGGTACTGTTACGATTTCAATTATCGCCTTCAACTTGTGATTATGACGGACGCAGAGTTAAAAAGTTAAACTCTCCGACTCTATCGTGGTTTGTTTCATTTCATCCGTGAAATTACAGCGTTCATTTCAATTCATTCCATAAGAGTCATTGATCTTCATCAATTTGCGCAGTCTTTTGATTCTTTTATACCTTGCTTTTCTAATCTTATTCATAAGCAAGCGAAATCGTATCGATTGGTTTCAAATTTTTTAGAATGGTTTATTCCCTTTATCGAATATTTTCTTTCTGATATCAAAAGTCTAACTTCTCTTATCGAGTAGTTTGCATCTATTCATTACCATCTCCTATCGACTGGCTTCCGCCCTTATTGATGGGTTCATGCCTCTTATTGACTTTTCCTTCTCTCTCACAAAATTTTACTTTTTTTGTTTTTAAATGTTGTCCGTCACGAGTTGATCGATGTCCTTCCCTTATCGACTGGTTCTCCTTAGATCCGGGAAAAAATATCTAGTGCTACGGCCTTCCAGATCTTTCCGCACCACCGGATGGCTCACGTTTTCCGCACCCACTCCCCGGATAACAGTTATTGGGGCGAGCAGAACTGGGACGAGGATAAGCTTATTGATAAGCCTTCCACTGCCGTCGAGAATCATGATTTTCGGTCGAAGAAAGCATCGTTGGCGAGAGCATTGAGAAGACATTCCGAGAAAGCTACCAGTTTTCTAGGTAGCCGGGAGGATGATTTCATATAAGTATTCATGACTCCAGACAGCTCAATTCAGATTGTGTTTTTAAAACTTGGTCTACAGAGGAATTAGCGGTCATATAAGCAGAGGCCAAATTGATAAGTAGTAAGACACTTAAATAGATGAGCGCTTGATCTAAAGTAGAATCATGAAGTTTCTTGAAAGAAGAAAAGTATGTTGAACTTTGCTTTTTAAACAATGTTCAAAAAAACCATCGGGTAGAAGGTGAAAGCAATGGTTATGGTCCCAGTAATTTTTCTATCTCGATCATTTTTCATTATCAAGTATACTGCTTGTTCTCTGCGCCAGCTTAACCTGCTGCCCTTCCACCATTGATCTTGCTAGTCTGAACGCTTTTCTTGGTATAAAACCATCGCCATAGTCCCCATCGACTCCTCCCTAGGTTTTGTCTTTTCGGTGAGCATGTGTAGCCAGAGCGTATAGCAATTTTACACTCGATAATTACCCTGTGGTTGAGGGTATTGAGAGATGAAAAAGGTTTTCGGAACAGAACCGACTCTTCAGACGATCAACCTATGTTGACGTTCACAACCGCATAAACAGTCGGCGTTTTTTAAATTGTGATAGAAAAAAGAGCGAAAGCACGACTACTACACTTCACTCTGTCAAAATGAAGAAAAATGCTTGTCACTTTCAACTCATCATGACAGTTCAGACGCCTCAGAGCATGGAACGCGCCGGAGTCGGCAAGCCAGTGTCACTCCGACGATGACACCTTCCTTACCGACCATCGTCCGACAGGCTCCGCCTCCTTCACAGCCCGCACCGCAGCCTAATCGCAACGAATACGTTGGTTCGAGCGACTCACAAAACGGAAGCTCAAACCAAGGTTCAAAGATGTTTTGCTCTTTCTTTTCAAGAAGATGAAAGTTATTGACAGAAACAGTTTTTGTAGTGTAAAGTACTCAAACAAAATAGCTGAGACATTTTTCAGCCTCTTCGAGTTGATGCCTCTTTGAGTTGATGCCTACTCAATTCTGACGAAAAAGTTTAGTAAAAGTTGCATACAAAGTTTATCGGTTAGATTTAACGAAAAAGTGAGGTTGCTGAAAACAGAAAAATTCAATAGTCATTCCCCTATCCAAGTTATAGTCAGGTTTTTTCTTCTTATCGGCAAAAAAATGTGTTTATCAAAAAGGAGACTTAAAAGGAGAAGAAAAATCATGAGGAAACGGGAGAATTAAAAGAGGGACAAGAGCAGTTGATCGAAAACCGAGAATGCCAAGCACTGAAAGAAGTCGTATGAGTAGCTTATTCGGATAGCGCTTACATTTGTACTTACGTGAGTGCTACCAACAGCAAGGGTTTTTAGTGTGCAAGAAGGTACAGACGCCCGCCAGAGGCGGAAAAACAATTTTTCATAAGGGTCCCTCCTTATGATAAAAAAAACAGAGACCCGCTAAAAAAGTTTTTTCGTTTTACATAAGAGTTGATTCGGAAAAAAAACTGTTTAACCCCTGACCAGCAGGGTACATTACAGTGTGTTTCTCTAATCCACAGTACGTCTAACATCTATGCGCTATCTATTAAAGCTAGTGATAAAAATGCTCTGATCGTCTGAATCCTCTCTTTCACATCACATGCTTTCGCGCTCTCTGAAAGGCCCGCCGTTCGCTCCTCATTGGTCTTCTTGATATTCTTACTACGGGTTGGAAAACAACCTGAAATACATTGGTGATAGGCATGGGAATAAGAATGAGAAACCAACATCGTGTTAGTCACCACCTGTTGTTGTTGTTGTCTTGCCCATAGGTCCTGTCGAGGGGAGTCCTTTTGGGATAGGTTGGTGGTGAGGATCCTTTTGAGTCCGGTGAGATTTTCTCCGTCTACACTCGCACCGCAGTCGGCGATCCTCTTGGCGAGACCCATTCGTTAACCGGAGAAGGGCAAGAGGTTATTTTACTGGCGTCTCGACTCGACATTACAAAGTATAGGGGAGTATCGGCTGATGTTTTATCCGGTGGCATGCCCAGGCCAGTCCGGCATCGCCCTCCTTTGACGAACTATACTACCCAGTTTTGGTCCGCGGCGGGATTTCTCCCGCTACCTCCCAGCACGAATTCTTCGTAGGGAGGCGTCCCTCTATCCGCCACCTGAGGTCGCGCTCGATTCTGGACTGGATAATCCGGCTCCATCCGTGACAGGCTCTTAAGGCTGTAGAGTCACGAATGGCCACTGTTGCCAGTGTTTTTCGAGATTAGTCACCACCTGACGACTATATGTAATAACTTGAGTTAAAGAGACGCCCGCTTTCCACCGAGTTACTGGCACTCACATCACACTCTCCATGCGGCGAACGGTCGCAACGAGGAGCGAGCAAGAGTACTCCCATGGATACGTCTTCACTGAGCGACCAATCAAGAACAACGAGAAGATTACTATAGAGGTCGCTTTTCATCATAACTAAAGCTGAAGGTTTCAAGTTACGAAAGAGGCCGCATATTTATATATGTACATATACACATCTCTGAAGAAATATTTCGAAGTTTGCCAAGGCAGAACATTTTTATGACCAGGAAGCTTCGATATTTCACTGAAACCGAATTTGTAACTCTATTTCGAACTTGTGAAGTAATGGGTATGTAATTTTTCATTTCTATTCGTGTAGTAGCTTCATAAAATTCAAACCATTTATATATTTCTCCATTTCACATCATAAAGCATGTTTCAAAATAGTATCCTGAGTTAGACTTTTAATATCGTGCTACTCTCTCTCTCTCTCTCTCGCTCTCTCTCTCTCTCTCTTTACCTGATCTCCCTTTCTTTCAAGAAAAGGAACAATGGTTTCTGAACGATCTCTCTATCAGAAGAACCTTTTTTGAACAGTCTCCTGAACATGAATCGCAAAACACTCAGAAAGCGCCCAAAGTAAATTTTCGTCCCTTCCTCCGGATAAAGCCTTTCGACCATGTGTGACCCGAGACTCTTTCCAGGTGATCCGGGTGCTCGATCTGTACCATGGTGGTCTCGCAGTCGGCCTCACCTGCCGGGATCCCTCCACCCTGCAGGGAGTGGAGCTGCCCGCGGACTCGTCAGATCTCGTCAACTTTCCGGAGATGTTCGTCAGCGTGAAGGACGTCGCGAGCAAACCGCCCTTGAACACGCGACTCGCATTCTGGGTCACGGACAAGGGTGAGTAGTGGTGGGCTGAGGGCAAAACAATAAAATTTCAAATTGAGGCAGGTGACTCTGGTAGGTTTAGAAAAAAATTCGGATGTACACATTTAGGGACATCGAGGTTTGAATATTTCATGCACATCCGAGAATGCGCATTCAATAAATTAGCAATAACACAATATAAGTGAGAAGACATAAAAGCCCAGCGAATCTTACAAGAAATAGAAGATTTTCCGGTTATCCTATATTTTAACTTCGAATGTAATCCCTTTTCTAGCGGAGGTGAAAATGCAGCTGAACAACCAACCAGCTCGGACCCTCTTCTTCGTGGACAACTCACTCCAACTCTACTTCTACTTCGACGTTTATGGCTCCACGCAAGCCATCAAGTTGCTAGGTGAGCTCCGCCAAGTATGAAGACCTAGTAATGTGTAAGTAAGACCTAGTAAGTGAATGGAGTAAGTTCATGCAATTATGTTCATGGAAATAGAGAATTGAATTGAATTGATTGAATAATTCCTTGATGCCTACCTCTCTACCCAGCTGCCCCTTGAATATATTGAGTACCCGCTAGTTCAGGGAAAGCATATAAAGCTCTAGCCTAAACCACTCATAGCCTTTTTCCTACTCTAGGATATGACCACTCCTAGCAATTGAGCGTTAATAGCCGCTTCTAGCTTATTTACACCCCTAGGCTATGACTTATATTTAACTTTGGCAATCTCAAGCCTATGACCAACCTTAGCCTATAAAAACTCCTAGCCTATCACCACTCTTATCCTATGAGCATTTCCTATGAGACTGTTGCCATCTTCCCCTTTGCTGATCCCTAGCCTCCAAACCCTCCAAAACAAGCAATGCCTAAAAAACAATGAACATTCGTAGCTCATTTAGACCTCCTAGCCTCTGAACACCCTCATCCTATGACCTCACTTAGCATATGGTCACTCTTAGTCATGGTCCTACCTATTCGGTGACCATTCCTGGCTGATGACCATTCTTGGCCGATGACCATTCCTGTCTTAAAACTATTTCTAGCGGAAGATCATTTATAGCCTATGACCGCATCTAGCCTGTGACATTTTTCTAGCCTATGTCCGTTCCTAGTCCAACAATACACAATACCCTTAGTCTGTGCCTAAAACCACCTAATATCTTGATACAAAGACAACTGAAAAAAGGACTTGAGGAATCAGTCCTATCGCACCTCGTTCCCGTTCTCCGGCTCACTCCCAGACAGCCTCAACCTCCTCCTCCGCCCGTCATGAAGTCATGCCGACGCATGTTGCCCTCCCTCGTCGAGAGCACTCCAGTACACGAGACGGTGCTTATTCTCTCTCTCTACTTCTCTTTCTATCTCTCACTTTCTCACCAGCTCTCGTTTTCTCTTAATCGTTCTGAACCTATCTCTCTTTACTTTCTGTATCTGCCCCCCTCACCTTTCTCTCGTCTACTATCTCTACCTCTCTCTTTCTGTCTCTGCCTGTCTCTCTCTTCTTCTGGTTCTCTGTTATTCCTACTTACCTTTACTCTTTATTTCTCTTTCTCATCCAGTTTCATCGTCTCACGTTCTACTTCTTAATCTTTCCCGGTTTCTTTCTTTTTTCTTCCATTTTTGACTCTCGACTTGTTACAAAATTTTACCTGCCCAACTGATCTGGTTGCTATAAACAGTGAGCTTGCCTAGAACGATGATTATTAGTATTTGATATTCCTATTTTCTCAGTTTGGTGAGAACTTTAGCCAAAAACAAAAAAGTTTCCAAAAAAGTGCGAAAATGAACTGTCAAAAAGGGTATTTGCAGTTAACGGATCCACATCTATTCACATAAGAAGTCAGTTGATATCGGTAGTAAAAAATGGAAATTTTGAAATGAGTGTTCTTCAATTTAGGTCAGAGAAATTAAATATAAACGAAAGACCATCTTGCCTAAATTTGATTTTTGATGTTCAGAAGTTCGGGGTTATGTTACTCTGAATAGCTCGTAAAAATTGATTTATATATGACACTGTTTTCTTTTTTTTAGAGTCTGACTTACCCTATAGAAAAAAATGCGTTTGATACGATCAACAAGCTCGAGAAAAAATTGTGTAGAGTGTAATTGTAAGACGGAACGGGGAGCTGAGCTACGATATTATAGTGAACGCGGAGCTCTCACAAATGTCTCTCTCGAGCCGCGATGACGCTCACAGTCAGCATCGGGCGCCGCCCCCACCGCCTGTTCCGAGCCGCCGGAACACGGTGATCGAGGACCTGTTGACTGGCGAGAGCAATGTCTCCTCTCCCCAGTCCACGCTGCCCCCGCCGATCCAGCCAAGTTGGTGTTAAATACCTTTTTAAGCCGAATCAGAGATGATCAATTAGGCAAGGCAAAATCATTTGATCATAAAGTTATTCCAAGTTCGAACGCTCCATCATTGATGTCATCGGACGCGGAACGCGATAGAGCGGGCCATGAGTATGCAATAGAAATTTCATACTTCAGAATCACTTGAAACTTTCATATATGGGGTAAAAAAGCACGGAGAAAACGATGGTCAACTTTATTTTTCACGATCTGTTTTTCATTTTGATAAAATTTGTCTCTCAAAAAAATAGGTGTTGAAAATAGTGTATGACACGATTTTCAACACCTATTTTTTTGAGAGACAAATTTCATCATAATGAAAAACAGATCGTGAAAAATAAAGTTGACCATCGTTTTCTCCGTGCTTTTTTACCCCATATATGAAAGTTTCAAGTGATTCTGAAGTATGAAATTTCTATTGCACGAAGTGTGTAGAGCGAGATCCGCTCTATCGCGTTCCGCGTCTTATGCGCCGTTGAGTTAAGCGATTCCCTTTTCTCCGATTCTTGTTAAATAGTAAATATGAGAAGACAGAAATTTTGATCATGTTTTAGAGGAGTTGAATGTCCTTTATTGAATTTTTAATCCTGATATTCTCGCTACTTCAAAGAAAACCCTATTATTTGTGGCGATCTTCACAATTTATGCGACAACAATCTCCCTCTTTTGTGACATCCCCCTCTTCCACAAACTGTTTTCCCCAGCTTCCCGGGGGACGGCTGGGTTGAGGGAGACAAAAATGTGGGCTATACGAATCTATCATAGCATTGAATTTTTCTCTCAGTCCCTTCATAATCCACAGGAAGCGTCATCGAGCATTTCTCGTTGTTTTCGGAGCATCCTTCAGGACGACGGCATTCGCCGTCACCGACGGGATCGGCGGCTTCGTCTGCCCGCCGATCCTCTCCCTCCCCACCACCGCCTCATCAGCATCATCTCCGGACGAGCCTGCAGGGATCGCATTCTTCCAGTCCCGTTCCGCCTCCGTAAGTTCTATTTAACCTGGGGATTTGAAACATCGTGTGGTCGTGGAGATGAGAGAATAGAAATGAAACATTCGTGTTACGATTTGTTACCGCAAAAACATGGAAAGAACAAAAGATGGTCGTTTTTGCAGCCATTCACGAGAAATGTGGTTTCGAGAAATGGACGAGGTGCGAGAAGAATTTTTAAGAATAAGATTTATAAGAAGAAGAGAATACATTTCAACGTTATTTTCCTTTAGGTGAACAAGGGAGCAAATTATGTTGAAAAAACGGGTGCTTATTTTTGTGTAATTTTTTTATATATTAATTTTTGCGTTCCGACTACATGTTCCCATGTTTTGAGAGCATATCTTCTAAAAGCAAGTAATGCATTAATGCAATGAATATTATTTTCATCGAGTTGAACTTTTCACAGGACCAGCTCAGTTTATTAGATAAAGCTACATAAATATGTTCAAACCGTCAAAATCCAGCATCGGGAAATGCGCTCAATCAAACTTGTTCTAGAATCGGAACCATTCCAACCGTTCCGCGCCGGCCACCCATGCCACCGCCGGTTTTGCCATGGCAGCGGCCCTCCAACACATCCACAGCCAGCGGCGGGTCTGCATCGTTCCGCCAGTCACCGTACTTGCCGATGCCTTCCATGCCAGCTCCACCTAGGCCTCCTCCTGTTACGGCCGCTTCCGCATCCGGCGCTACGTCCACTCTTCAGACCGCTGGCTCTAACGCGGATGCGAAGCTTGACTTGAACGAGGCGGACGAATGTACAGTTTGCATGGCGGCCGAAACCAACTCAGTGATCTACACATGCGGTCATATGTGCATGTGTTACGAATGTGCGCTCCGCACGAAAGTCAGTTACCTATCAGAAAAGACTGTTGTTATATAAAATCGTATTTTTCTTAATCAAGAAATGGAATGTTTGGAACGAATAGCAAGCCGAAAACTTTCGAATCACTTAATTCTTTAAAAATCCAGTTGTTCAATTGACATCTAACAGAGAACCATGCCGATCTCAAACCAAGGAGAGACCGATACAGTGCATTTCATAATTATAGTGCACCCCATTTTTGGGTTTTTCGAAAAACTACAGACTTAGACGAGCTGTTAACTTGTTGACAGAGTGTACACTCAAATAAAACTACATACTGTAGACAGTGGGCGAAATGATCGCAAACTGATTTTTTTGTGAAACATTTTCCATTTTCATGCCTTTTCATGTACATATATTGAGTAGACAATGATACAATTTCCCTTGATACATATATTCAACTTCAAGAAGTTTTTTTTTATATATGTAAACATGGTTTCCCAAAGTTTTTTCATAATTTGAGCTTAACGAACGATATAGTAAATTGCAGGCACTTGGTACGGGTTGTCCTATTTGTCGTCAACCTATGCAGGATGTTATTCGCATCTACCGGACTGGTCCGGCTTAAAAGAAACCCTGTCAAGCAGATAGTATAGCCAAGCAAAACCCCTGCTGTATTTTGGAACGCTTTCTCTCCTCCCTAGTTCTATCCCCTAACCTTCATCAATATTCAGAAATCATTGTATTTGCACGACATGTGCCAAAAATTGCTAACATAATGTAGAATGTGCATCTTTGTGGGTATGATACATTGATATTTTTGATTGCCTTGAACATATTGAGATCGCATTATAACATCCATTTGTGTGAGCTGTCCCAATTTTCTTCGCTGCCCTAATTTTGAGATTAGAACAAGTTCTGAGTATATTTATTCGATCCAACCGAGCTCTTGCCACTTTTCACTCTCAATAGTGAAGAAATTATTCTTTCTAGAATTTAGGTGCTCTATCATGAACAGCAGTGTCGAAGCTGTCGGTGCTAAACATTACTCATTAAATAATAGAGGTGTATCATTAGTAGAAATGACATACCGAAGCCTGAACGTCAAACTGTCAAACAAACATTATTACAAGTCTCGAGTTGTATGTGTGAAATGATTATCGGTTTTCTCTAAGTGATTATCGGTCTATTCTTGGTTTTTTGTAAAGCTCTGATTATTCTGCTCAGAATCCTGCCTTTCACTTGAATGATAAAGTTTTGTGTGGGAGACGAATTCATGCAGGAAGAGATAGCTAACAAAAAAAACAAACCATTTTGCTCAGATTTTTAATTTTTCAGTGAAGCTTGTCTAGTCATTTACGGTCAATTTTAGACTAAACAATGTCATACTCACATTAGCCGTTGTGTCGAAATTAAAGATAG
>OZ057409.1:7937470-8133115 GCA_964056735.1 Allodiplogaster pararmata | reverse complement strand
AGACAGCGAGACAGAGAGAGAAAGAGAAAGACAGAAAGAGGGGAGAGTAAGAGTTGAAAAGATTGGAAGAGACGAAGAGAGCGAGAATTTTAAGACATACACGTTTTCAACAAAAGGTAGAAGTTGTTTTTGGAAAGTAACGTTTTCCCGTTACTTCGTTGAGCGCAACAGGGTAGTTACCACAACAAGAACACATTTTTTTCGGCTGCATACGAAAAAAATGTGTTCTTGTTGCTAAAAAACTGGTGTACGTGTTCCAAATACAACCAGCGATATTGTGTTCTAGTCACTGACAAACCTGTCATCAATGTCGTTCACTAACTCACTATCTGGGTGTGAGAACAAATCGGACTTTTGAGCTTGAACGAGTTTTCACCAAAAACATTTAAGATTTTTCGCAGATAAAGAATGCATTATGTAAATGTTCAGAAAAAAATTCTCTATATTATACTCAGTGGAGAGATCTATGTTTTGAGTTGGAAGCAAAAAATTGAAGATTTAGTGAATATTCAACATTTGCGTTGACCAATAAAGGACTCAAAAAACCTGTGAGAATAAGTTATCCGATTAATGACATCAACGCACATGTAATACATCCAGTTGGCTGCGACGTGCCCAAAAATGAAGTTATAAGCTCTTCATTCAGCTTAGTTATCTTCAAAATAGTGTATGACACGATTTTCAACACCTATTTTTTTGAGAGACAAATTTCATCATAATGAAAAACAGATCGTGAAAAATAAAGTTGACCATCGTTTTCTCCGTGCTTTTTTACCCCATATATGAAAGTTTCAAGTGATTCTGAAGTATGAAATTTCTATTGCACGAAGTGTGTAGAGCGAGATCCGCTCTATCGCGTTCCGCGTCTTATGCGCCGTTGAGTTAAGCGATTCCCTTTTCTCCGATTCTTGTTAAATAGTAAATATGAGAAGACAGAAATTTTGATCATGTTTTAGAGGAGTTGAATGTCCTTTATTGAATTTTTAATCCTGATATTCTCGCTACTTCAAAGAAAACCCTATTATCTGTGGCGATCTTCACAATTTATGCGACAACAATCTCCCTCTTTTGTGACATCCCCCTCTTCCACAAACTGTTTTCCCCAGCTTCCCGGGGGACGGCTGGGTTGAGGGAGACAAAAATGTGGGCTATACGAATCTATCATAGCATTGAATTTTTCTCTCAGTCCCTTCATAATCCACAGGAAGCGTCATCGAGCATTTCTCGTTGTTTTCGGAGCATCCTTCAGGACGACGGCATTCGCCGTCACCGACGGGATCGGCGGCTTCGTCTGCCCGCCGATCCTCTCCCTCCCCACCACCGCCTCATCAGCATCATCTCCGGACGAGCCTGCAGGGATCGCATTCTTCCAGTCCCGTTCCGCCTCCGTAAGTTCTATTTAACCTGGGGATTTGAAACATCGTGTGGTCGTGGAGATGAGAGAATAGAAATGAAACATTCGTGTTACGATTTGTTACCGCAAAAACATGGAAAGAACAAAAGATGGTCGTTTTTGCAGCCATTCACGAGAAATGTGGTTTCGAGAAATGGACGAGGTGCGAGAAGAATTTTTAAGAATAAGATTTATAAGAAGAAGAGAATACATTTCAACGTTATTTTCCTTTAGGTGAACAAGGGAGCAAATTATGTTGAAAAAACGGGTGCTTATTTTTGTGTAATTTTTTTATATATTAATTTTTGCGTTCCGACTACATGTTCCCATGTTTTGAGAGCATATCTTCTAAAAGCAAGTAATGCATTAATGCAATGAATATTATTTTCATCGAGTTGAACTTTTCACAGGACCAGCTCAGTTTATTAGATAAAGCTACATAAATATGTTCAAACCGTCAAAATCCAGCATCGGGAAATGCGCTCAATCAAACTTGTTCTAGAATCGGAACCATTCCAACCGTTCCGCGCCGGCCACCCATGCCACCGCCGGTTTTGCCATGGCAGCGGCCCTCCAACACATCCACAGCCAGCGGCGGGTCTGCATCGTTCCGCCAGTCACCGTACTTGCCGATGCCTTCCATGCCAGCTCCACCTAGGCCTCCTCCTGTTACGGCCGCTTCCGCATCCGGCGCTACGTCCACTCTTCAGACCGCTGGCTCTAACGCGGATGCGAAGCTTGACTTGAACGAGGCGGACGAATGTACAGTTTGCATGGCGGCCGAAACCAACTCAGTGATCTACACATGCGGTCATATGTGCATGTGTTACGAATGTGCGCTCCGCACGAAAGTCAGTTACCTATCAGAAAAGACTGTTGTTATATAAAATCGTATTTTTCTTAATCAAGAAATGGAATGTTTGGAACGAATAGCAAGCCGAAAACTTTCGAATCACTTAATTCTTTAAAAATCCAGTTGTTCAATTGACATCTAACAGAGAACCATGCCGATCTCAAACCAAGGAGAGACCGATACAGTGCATTTCATAATTATAGTGCACCCCATTTTTGGGTTTTTCGAAAAACTACAGACTTAGACGAGCTGTTAACTTGTTGACAGAGTGTACACTCAAATAAAACTACATACTGTAGACAGTGGGCGAAATGATCGCAAACTGATTTTTTTGTGAAACATTTTCCATTTTCATGCCTTTTCATGTACATATATTGAGTAGACAATGATACAATTTCCCTTGATACATATATTCAACTTCAAGAAGTTTTTTTATATATATGTAAACATGGTTTCCCAAAGTTTTTTCATAATTTGAGCTTAACGAACGATATAGTAAATTGCAGGCACTTGGTACGGGTTGTCCTATTTGTCGTCAACCTATGCAGGATGTTATTCGCATCTACCGGACTGGTCCGGCTTAAAAGAAACCCTGTCAAGCAGATAGTATAGCCAAGCAAAACCCCTGCTGTATTTTGGAACGCTTTCTCTCCTCCCTAGTTCTATCCCCTAACCTTCATCAATATTCAGAAATCATTGTATTTGCACGACATGTGCCAAAAATTGCTAACATAATGTAGAATGTGCATCTTTGTGGGTATGATACATTGATATTTTTGATTGCCTTGAACATATTGAGATCGCATTATAACATCCATTTGTGTGAGCTGTCCCAATTTTCTTCGCTGCCCTAATTTTGAGATTAGAACAAGTTCTGAGTATATTTATTCGATCCAACCGAGCTCTTGCCACTTTTCACTCTCAATAGTGAAGAAATTATTCTTTCTAGAATTTAGGTGCTCTATCATGAACAGCAGTGTCGAAGCTGTCGGTGCTAAACATTACTCATTAAATAATAGAGGTGTATCATTAGTAGAAATGACATACCGAAGCCTGAACGTCAAACTGTCAAACAAACATTATTACAAGTCTCGAGTTGTATGTGTGAAATGATTATCGGTTTTCTCTAAGTGATTATCGGTCTATTCTTGGTTTTTTGTAAAGCTCTGATTATTCTGCTCAGAATCCTGCCTTTCACTTGAATGATAAAGTTTTGTGTGGGAGACGAATTCATGCAGGAAGAGATAGCTAACAAAAAAAACAAACCATTTTGCTCAGATTTTTAATTTTTCAGTGAAGCTTGTCTAGTCATTTACGGTCAATTTTAGACTAAACAATGTCATACTCACATTAGCCGTTGTGTCGAAATTAAAGATAGCAATGGCAAACTTGAGATAGCCATCACGAGGTTGAGATAACTATGAGGAGTTAGAGAGAGCCATGACGAGTTTGAGATAGTTAGGACGAGTTAGAGAGAGCCATGACGAGTTTGAGATAGTTAGGACGAGTTAGATAGAGCCAGGACGAGTTTGAGATAGCCGAAATTCTACAGAAAAATCGAACATGCGCCTTCGTTTGAAATAAGGGACATTATATGTACATAGAAGACCGACTAACGTTTTTTTAAAAAAAAATTTCAATGCTCCTTCAATCATGGTAGTGACAAGGATCGCAGCCCAGAGCTGCAGCTTCTCGAACTTGTCTGCCGCGCTTTTCACCCTCTCTATTTTCATAGCACGTTTCTGCACTGTTCACATATGCTCGATTGATTTCAGCTTCGGTAATCCAAGGATAGACGGCCAGTTCAATACCCGGATCTTATGACGACAAAATTAGACGGAAAAATCATTGGAATCGTGCGTGACGTCATCGCGGTGTACCACCACGATGGCGAGGTCGTGCGTGACATAGACTCAGAACAGCGCCGTCCATTTAGCTCATAACTGTATAGTATGAGGATGAATTCATACGAAACAAGCCATTTCTCGGCTCCAAAAAAAATCCTCAAAACGGAAAACTGCCACCACCGTTTGGGACCATTGAAGCCGAACTAAGAGCGGATAGAATCAACCCAATTAATACCATCACGCTCGGAAAATTTACTTGTAATCGTAGGACCGTATGAATATGTATATACATTTGCTTCAAACGAGACGAAAAAAACGCATTCAAGATACGATAGCATTAAACGAGACGAAGGAAGACGCATTCAAGATCCGGTAGCATCAAACGAGACGAATGAAGACGCGAACCTTAACTCGCCGATACGATTGGCATGAACTCATCTTAATTTTCCCTTATCAGATCATTTTTATCTGATAGAACTTCGCATGTTCAAATTGATGATTGCATATCAGGCGCCATTTCATGTCCAAACGGAGTACCACATGGAAGTTTCCTTGACCAGCTGTTTTTATCTGTATTTATAAATGATATTTGTGATCTCCTTCCGGGTGATGTGTACGCTTCATGTACGCCGATGATATTAAATTCTTGTTCACTTCGGCTTCTCTGCTCCAGACAGCTCTGTAAATAGTCCATAGCTATTCTATCAACCTTTCCCTCACGATATATGTTTCGAAATGTTTATCATGTCCTGCGGATCAAATAACTCACTCACCAGATACCAAATAGAAAGCGATCTTTTACCTTCGAGCCAATTGTAAAAAAACTAGGCATTTTTTAACAGCTCATTTTCCTTCTATAATCATGTGAACTAGAGAGTCCTTAAAGCTACAAAAATGTCTAACATTATCTTTCACTGCTTTAAGACTTGTTCTGTTGATGTGTTGCTCAAAGCTTACGAGACACACGCGTACTCCCATTGCTCGAATATCGGAGTGAACTTTGGTCACCAACATCTATTGGACATGTCAATGAAATCGATAGGATTCAAAGAAGTTATACCACGCGTATTTTTGCGCAAGCACGCTTTCCATCTACTAACCATCAGTCTCGCCTGAATAAATTATCTCTCTCTTCGCTGGAGTATAGACGTAACATTCAGGATATTTGTTTCATTCAGAAAGATATTCATCGTAACATTATTTTTGACCACTCACAAATTTTCCTAATCCAACCATCTCCTTATTCTCACAGGAACTCACACTCTTTCAGATTGACACTACCATTCAACTTGCCGAAGGCTCATAACACGTGTGTTTCTCGTTGTATTAACATGTGGAACTCTCTTACAGCAGACATTTTCTCAATTGTTTCTTCATCGCAGTTTATCCGACTGCTTGATTTAGACCCTGAGTCAATTGTTTCTAGCACAAAACTGCGCCTCTAATGATT
Organism: Allodiplogaster pararmata; assembly: GCA_964056735.1. Lineage (NCBI taxonomy): Eukaryota > Metazoa > Nematoda > Chromadorea > Rhabditida > Diplogasteridae > Allodiplogaster > Allodiplogaster pararmata. The sequence continues at coordinate 8,127,572 of OZ057409.1, read as the reverse complement.
CTTCAAGTTCCGATTTTTTCTTCGTTTTTGTGTGCGGTGTTCAACCAAGTGGTTTCGAGGCCGATCCTGGGGCTTGTTATATTCTAAAACTCATGAGAAAAGTCAGCTTTGCATACAGAAAAAAGGAAGCTAGTGAGGAGATCTGGTATACAAGATGAGATGATGCGCATCCCTAAAGAGGAGAAAACTAGTATGAAGGCGTGTTTGTCAAAAATTAGATATCGTTTACCACTGAAGAGGTAAGGAAGTTTTGCCTGCATAAACATCAAGAAAAAACGATACATAATGAGGAAAAGGGTTAGAGTTTTGAATGTGTAGTGCAAGTGCTTTGAAAGTCAAGGGCATAAATAGTTAGAAGAAATGGTTGACGATTAGTGTTATTCTGGTTGTGATTAGTGTTATTCAAAAAATGGTTGTGATTAGTGTTATTCTAACGAGGGGAGACTGTCGGGGAGCTTCAGAGCTGCTATGCTCATCCGCCGTGATTTTATGTATTCCCGGTACATCATTGTTTGTAATGTAAGAAAATCCCTACCAATACCCTCTCTTTACTCAATATTGTTCCAATTTACTCTTGCAGTGAGTAAGCTCTGCAATTCTCGTTTTGATTAATTTTGTAAATAAGAGTATTCCCTTCTCATCGTTGATCTCAAGCAACGGATTTGTATAGCAGAGGAGCGGATTGTTCGTAGAAACTTGTGCAAAAATCGTGTGGTGTGACGGGAACCGAACCCGTGACCTTTCGCATTCCGGGCGAATGCTCTCCCCACTGAGCTACACACCCACACATGATAATGCACATTTAAGGCCCATACAACAATTTTCGAACATTTTCAGTACGCATAAATTTCCTTTGTGAAAGCTTAAACACTTCGTTTCAGTCATCCATTGCCATGCACATTCATACGTTACTGTCAGTCATCCATTGCCATGCACATTCATACGTTACTGTCGGTCATCCATTGCCATGCACATTCATACGTTACTGTTAGTCATCCATTGCCATGCACATTCATACGTTACTGTCAGTCATCCATTGCCATGCACATTCATACGTTACTGTCAGTCATCCATTGCCATGCAAATTCATACGTTACTGTCAGTCATCCATTGCCATGCACATTCATACGCTACTGTCAGTCATCCATTGCCATGCACATTCATGCGTTACTGTCAGTCATCCATTGCCATGTACATTCATACGTTACTTGAACAACTGGAAAAAAGTTTTTGAAACTACTGGCCCTGGGCAAAAAAATTATATATTTTCTGAGCTCCATACCGTTCTTATTCATTCTGTGAAATGAAAAAAATGTGTGGCGCTTTGCTTGTTTTTTTGTTTATTGTTGTTTTGCTCTTCATTTTTTCTCTTGCTTAGCCTTTATTGGGAAAATTACTCTTTCACCGATAACATCAAATTTAAAGAACACGTGGCAAAAAGAACACGGTCAACGGCGAATGCTAAAAGAAAACATGTATGTATGTATATTTCATGTAGGGACATGTATTGAATCTTAGTTAGAGTTATTGTCAAAAAACCTTTGAGCTAGTTTGAGAGAAAATTGAGTTAGCTAAATCATTAGTTAATGCTTGAGGCTATGTTAACCGTGTAAATGCCAAAAAATTCATTAGTTTGTGTTCTGTGTATTTCCAGCGGAAAAAAAGCATGAATCTACAGATCCTTTTTTGGAAAGACTAACGAACGCGACCATAACTAAAAGGAATGATGCCATGGCCCTATTTCATCACTCACAACTCGCTATTAATTATTATGTCAGGATGAGAGTAGCCCTGATGTTAATAACAATAACCAATACCATTCATGAAAAAATGTCTGGATGCTCATACTTTGCAGGATAATGTATGTTTTCAATTGATAAGTGTAAAAAAAAGATTGAGAGGATAAGGAAAATTTCAATGCAGTCGAGTGAAGGGCTCAGCGATGACTTACTCGATACACCAAGAAGAGCGAGTATTAACTTGAAATGCCCCCTTGTTCTTAGCGCCGTTTTGTGGTCTTCTGAAATGTTTACGTTCAATGACATATAACGCGCGAATGAAGATAGAAAGAAGTTATTCAATTTACAATCGAATTATTTTTTGTTGAAAACTTTCTTATGCAATAAAACTATTATATGGAATTATTCGTATGGAATTCTCACACCCGAAAAAAATACTCCGAGACAATTAGAAGCGAATATCATGTAGGGAATATTGGAAGAACCGAATATATGAATGGATATATGAATGGATTTTCGCTCTTCTCTTTCCCCCGGAACGGCTGCGATGTAAAGTCCATAAATAAACCCTGCCGTAATGTTTTCCTTCTTCGTCCTACTCAAATGGCCGCTTTGTAACGACGCCCAACAGACTTCAGTTTAAAAAAACTATCTCATATTGTCGCCTGAAGCCTCTGCAACCCTCACTCCTCATAAGATTTCATCTTCTCAAAAACCATATTATGCTCTATCATACATTGTGTGATAAAAAAAATTCAAAATAATAAAATTTTCTATGTAGCTTACTGACCAATATTCTATTGGATTTGTTCCTTCGTATCTTCATTATCATTTTAGAACATACGTCCAAACCAATCGTGCTATCTTTTATTTCTTCCTCGTGCTTATCTTCTCAGAAAGTGGCGAGTTTTTCTGATAATTCCCGTGTTGTTTGGTGATTCTCTCCGAATTATGTACGTTTAAGTGGGAAAAGAATTGAAAAGCAATTTGGATAAACAATATTTGATGTTGTTGTTGATGTCGGTTTCAATTTACAAAAAAAGTCCATGGAATGAGCTCTCTTTCTCTTACTCTCTCACAAACTCTCTTTCTCTCTCACACACTCTCTCTTTCTCTCACCTCTCTATCTGTCAACAAATTGTTGAGAACAATTGTGTTGTTTATTATAAAGAGGTCTGAACCTCAGCCCGCGTTTTTAGTTTTTAGTAATTATCCACCCACGTGGCACACTATAATGATTATTTGGGCTAAATATAGCTTTTTTTTGTTGATTTTCTGACTTCTGGCCTTTGTTGTTTTGTTTTTTGCTTCTGTGTTAGTTGTTGCATTTCGTTCTTGAGTAACTGAGTTTATTGTCGATAAAGTTCTCTTTTTATCACAATACTGAGTCAAAACATAGTCACTTCCTGAGAAGAAATTTTCTTCATAAATTGTACCTTGAGCTACAATTCTGAGTTGCAGTTTTTCTCAGAAGTTACAGAACTAGTCTACATGGTGCATCGGCATCTCGGGTGAAAAGGCGTTGCAGGCAAGCAAAACCGCAACAGCAGCAGCTCCGGCAAAACGGTCACTTTACTTGAAATTTTTAACTTTGTTCCATTTTTTCTTGCGCTTTTCTTTCTGTTCACCCTTCTCCCTTCTTAAGACTGTTGTTCTCTGTTGAAACCCTTCTCCCGCAGCGAGTTTCACTGCATCTTTCGACAGACAAAATCAAGTCAAGATAGGAGAGCTGAAAATTATGGTGAAAAAACTACAGCAGTCCACGGAACCCGCAGAGACTGGTATGATGGACGAATGTGAAGAACCTGCTCTCTTGCAAGACAACGAAGATCCGGAGAAAGATGTTGAAAGAAGTGAAGTGCAGTTCACAGCAACGCCAAGGACAAGTCATGTGCCTGTGAAACCACAGGCAAATGAATACCCTTGGCAAAGCGAGAAGAAGGTATGGTAAACTGAAAGAGGAAGTCCACTGAAAAAATGTGGCCTTTGCGGGGGGAATCATCATCCAGACTCGTGTCGCTTGGGAAGTCTGCAGTCCAGGAGGAAGTATGTCGAAAAGAATAGAATTTGCCACCTTTGTCATTTTCCATTGATGTTCAAAAACAAAATGCATAATTGTGTTGGCGATAAACTTTTCTGTAAGTACTGTTCTCGGAGAGGACACCATCATTCTGGATTATGTGTGGATAATCCGCTTTTCAAGTAGTCATATCTTCTCTTACAGAATTTTCAAGTCGTTTTACTGGTTTTTCGGTCTCAGACACTCTTGAGGAGATATCTGTTTCTTACCAGACCTTCACTTCCTTTGGTCGACTGATGATCGTTGCGTTGGAGTTCATCAGGACTTGTCTGGTGCTTCACGGGGGTCAGAGGTTGTCGGAGGGGAGTTGGGGAGGAAAGGTTTTGAAAGGGTTTAGACTTCTCCATTCGGATTTAGACTCTTCTTCTTTAACTTATCTATCAAGTTTTCGTTCTGTGCATTTTTTCTCGTTCTTAATCTGTGCTTTAATTGTTAGTTGATTTTTTTGAGGAGGCGGAGTGTCAACAAATTGTTGAGAACAATTGTGTTGTTTATTATAAAGAGGTCTGAACCTCAGCCCGCGTTTTTAGCCTTTAGTAATTATCCACGCACGTGGCACACTATAATGATTATTTGGGCTAAATATAGCTTTTTTGGATTTTCTGACTTCTGGCCTTTGCTGTTTTTTTTTTTGCTTCTATGTTAGTTGTTGCATTTCGTTCTTGAGTAACTGAGTTTATTGTCGATAAAGTTATCTTTTTATCACAATCCTGAGTCAAAACATATTCACTTCCTGAGAAGAAATTTTCTTCATAAATTGAATCTTGAGCTACAATTCTGAGTTGCATTTTTTTTCAGAAGTTACAGGACTAGTTTACACTATCTTTTTTATTTCATTTTTCTTCTTCTCTCTTCTGAGTGAGCGGTGAACTCAAGTCGCAAAACAAAACAAAATTTGAGAAGGAACGGATTACCTTCGCTGGTTTCTGCACGGACTTCTTGCCGGTCTGCTGCTTCTTAGCTTTTTTAGCTGAGTCTGCGGCCCCTTTGGTTGTCCGATCCGCTTCTGGACTCGTTTCTGGACTCGCTTCTGGACTCCCATAAAACTCACTCGTGCCTCCGGCCGCTTCCTCTTCCTCTCAAAATGTACATAATTTTTCTTACTGTCTTGTTTTAGCAAGAGCGGAAGTATTCAAACAAGAGTATACTCTACTTCTCCTTGATCTCAAGCAACGGATTTTTATACCGAGCAGAGGAGCGGGCTGTTCGCAGAAACCTGAGCGAGAATCGTGTGGCGGGAGAAGAACCCGCAACTTTTGCTTTCCGGGCGAATGCTCTTAACCACTGAGCTACACACGCACACAACATAATGCTCATTTTAAGGCACATACAACAAGTGTACGAAGGCTTGCTTAAATGTGCCCGCACAAAAAACACAGTTCCAATGTCTCTTCTCCAAGCTCAACCACGGCATTTTCTTCAATGAAACAAGTCTGATATGCCCATTTAAAAACGAAATTAGCCTCTTGCACTTTTCCGATCAACGAATTTATCTCGCGGAGAAGACGCCAGCTGCAGTTCAAAAGTAGATGGAGGTAATCTTTTCGGACCAAAATAATGAAGTTGACCTTCGACGAAAGCTCTGAACCAACCACGAAAAAACTCAACATAAACCCTAAAGTTAAAATCTTTGTCGCTTTAGGCGGGGTTTTCTGTGTCTTGTTCAACTGCGCTGATAGGCGGGTTTTCTGTGTCATGTTCAACTGCGCTGAAACCTCTTCTCCTTGAGAACGGCTTTCGAGTAGAGTATAGGAAAATCCTTAACATCATACGCGACCACAAGTGTCATCGCCTGGAAAACATTTGCGTCGTCCAATTGTTCATGTGAGAATGTTCAAGAGCCAATAAGACAAATGCGGTCGTAGAAATAACCTTTCTATTGAGATCCTTGTACTTCCTCGCATCACCCCCATACAAAACCTGAAAAAAATTATCGAGAAAATAGTGGCTAAATACAATAAATAATCTCAAACTAATCGAGTTTTTTTTTAAATGAGTCTTTTAAAACCCATAATTGAGTTTCTTGTTGTTGGTTGGGGCAATTACCGAAAGGCGTGTGAGCGTGTTTCAAGAATGCACTACTCGCACCAAACACAAACTCAAAGTGTTCATGACTACCCTTTCTGCTCAAACTACTAGACTAATTTTCATTTTAAAGTTTTTTTCATGCCAAGATTCTTTCAAACAGCTTTCGAATGATTCGCTTCAATTCAATTTAGAATGATTATAGGCACTTTTCGCGTTTAGGCCCCCCCAGAAGTTCCATGGGTCAAACGTCTGAATTAATTAGATTTACAAAAACTTAATTTTACATGAAAAAAATTTTTTTACATCAAAAATATTTTTTAAATAAAAAAACGCTTAGGCTTAGGAAAAAAATTACGCTGACGAGCCGTACGGCTTAGACTTACGAGACCGTATCAAAAAATGCCACTCTCATCTGACCCAATTGAACCATGCAATAAATAGTTGTGAGCAAAAAGTGTAGTCATGAACAGTTTGAGTTTTTGTTTGGTGCGAGTAGTGCATTCTTCAAACACGCTCACAAGCCTTTCGGTAATTGCCGTTGGTTGGTGGTTGGGAAATTGTGTTTCTTGAATTAAAATCTGATTGAGCTAATGTATTCGTATGTAAAAAAATCCCTTCTAGGCAATGAAATGCAGTACTTGAACTTTTTACTCAATTTTTAAGAAAATATTCCGAGCCGTTGAAATTTGTTCAGAGCAGTGTGTTTTCTCTCAACCGCACTGTTGATAATAATCAAAAACTTGTGCAAGTTTGAGGACTTTAAAAAAAACTGGTAATACGAATCGTCTGGTTGCGTACCATTCTGTATTTGCATAAACACGATTTTGTTCTCTCCCCACAATGAAACCGTTCCTTCAGGATTAGTCTTTCCAAGCTACGTGCTACTTTACGGTTGGTGTGATATAGCCTGAATTAGAGAAAATTGAAGATAACTGACACTCTCCGGCCAATTTTTAACGTCGATTTTGTCGGCCTTGAAAAAGCCGTAGACGTTATCTTTCGGAAGGTTCAGAGATCGGGATATAAGGGCGATTTTGTATTCCACACATTTTCTTGAATTTATGTAAGCATTGATTTTCAGTGAACATTAAGTAGCGTGAAAAAAACAGAGGAAGTTAAGATGGAAAGGGGAGAAGAGACTAAAAGATAAAAAGATAACAGAGAATAGAAGTAATGGAAACAAGCTACTTTTAAAATTGATTCGAAAGGTGGCTTTTCCAATTAAAAGAGGAGAATTTCATTTCATGGTCGAAAAACGACATCAAATGAAAGTTTCGGGCACTACCGTCTGTAGTCTACGTTATGCCACTCTTCCTTCGGCACTCCGAACATCTCGAAGATTCGAAGTTCGGTTTTTTCCGTCAAAGTGAGCGAAGGCTTCTGCAAGCGAAGTACATGTGACATCAAAGCGCGGTATCACGACATTTGCTACCGCGTAACTTGCTTCCCGAAATTCGCTTTCAGCGACATTTGCTACCACTGCATTTGTTACACGCGACATTCGCTTCCCAAATGGAGTTTTCTGAACAAAATTAAACTTGAAAAGACGTTCTTTCAAACCACTGATTACTGATTATTAATTTTTGGTTAAAGTTATTGTTATGAAAACTTTTCACTAAATGATTTAGGCGCTACTGCAGTTTAATGGGCAGCGCCTGGTCGGCTTAAACGCTACGGTTTCGAAAATTTTCTTCATAGATGATAACTTCGAGCATCAGGGATTCCGTTTCAACAAAAAAAAACTTTAAACATATTTTCTATGTAGCGTAAACGACTCTTCCTCGGAGCTAGCCGAGGACGATTGGTCTGAAAATGCGTCAAAAATGAGCTCGCTTCGTCGCCAGAGTTCTCCGATGATTCAACCGAATTTTTTGACTTTCAATTTTGTTCAGTATCTTCATCTTACAGAAAGTGAAAATCTTTTAAATTGAAAACAGTCACTCAAACAGACAAGTATCTCAAACGCTGTGTTCTTCTTGAAATGTGAAAACCCAGATCACGGATATTCTCACCTAATATACAAGTTTGAAAGGAAGAGTTGAGGCATAGAAGAACTAGCAAAATATTGTTTACTTTTTTCTCAAGCTTTCGAGATTTTCTTGACACTTAACCTATCCTCGAAGAAAGGTACATAAATGCCAAAACAATTTGAAGTACCGGCTTAATATGCTGAAAACTAGTGTAAGTCAGAGAAGCGCAAGCACAACAATGTGTTTCACTAACCCGCAGTGCGTTCAAAATATATGCGCAAATCTATGCGCTTTACAATAAAACTAGTTATAAAAATGCTCTCATCGTCTGCATCCTCTCTTTCACATCTCACGTTCTCGGTCTCTCTCAAAGACCTGCCGTGCTCCCATCATTTATCATCTCAACACACACACATTATTTTCGCGTGTGTTAAGACTAATTCTGCAGACGAGACGACATTTCTAAGTCCGAGTTCAGGTGGATCGAACTTTTGGTGATCGAACTCGAAATCTCTAGCGAAACAGTCAGACACAAAAGTTACTATCAATATGAGCTATTGCGGAAAGTTAGAAAATCGGGTGAGCTTAATAAATTCAGCATTCTCATCGAATCACAGCTGAATTAACGCCGAAAAAATTCTGAATCTTCCACCGGAATAGCTAATCGAATATCACTCAACCTCTTCAGGCTCGCTCTCCGTAGAGAGCGTAGCATCCGATGATGGTGTAGAAGATGTGAACTCATAAAAAGATTCGTCTTCTGAGTCTGTTGAAGCTGTCTGAAAACCAATCTGGATGTTTGAATGGTTTCGAAGGTATCGAAACAAAAAGTTTTGCGCTTTTAATGAGCCCTTTTTTATGAACTGAAGAATAACGTTTCTTTCACTACTTTTCTCTCACTAATGTCCGTGAGCTCGAATTATCTAGAACAAAAAAATTGTTTGTTAAAATCTGTAAATTGATTGATTTTTTCAAGGACTTTTTTTTCAAAAAATCGACTAATGAGAACCGTATAGCATAAAGAGGAAGACTTTTGAATAGAATGACCAAATCAAGGAAATTGTTTGTTCAACATGTATATAACAAAAAAGAGCGAATAACCTTAGCGTAAGGTCGTTTTATTGGATGAAATGCTCGGTTTCTCACATTTTCTCTCCTGTCCACAATGTCCTTCTCTTCCGAGCTGTTAAAAAAGTAGCTAACGCGCTTGCTCTTAGTCAAAAAGATAGAAGACTGGGTTCGATCTTGCTCCGTGAAAAAAAAGATAGTTTGATGATTTTTCGTCATAACCAGGCGTCACTGCCTACGAACTTTGTACCTGAGTCTTTAATTTGTTCTGATCTACGTTTTACTTCTCAAAAAAACTCTTTAGAACTCAAGAAAAAGAATTTATAGTTTTTTCCCACCAGTTTTTTCACTTTATCAAATTCCAGCGCTTCCTTCGATTCAATTGGAAAAATAACACTAGCCCTGCAGAGACAGCCGAAGATTCGTCCCAAATAATTTTTTTGACTTCTATTTTGAGCGTTGGACTGTTTTGAGCACGCTGAAACAATATTTTCACCTGATTTTGAACTTGTGAGACTCCAACCAAGTACACTCTTATGAGTTAGGAAGATGTCCTCAACATTTTGTGGGCAGCCACTCTCGGCTTTCGGTAAAAAGCTCGATCCGAGGAACAGCTTCGTGCTAGGCGCTAATGAGAGAGAAGAAGCTCGTGATTTCTCCCTTCATAAGACTTTAACGCGGTAAAAACAAAACCCCAGAAAGAGATAGCAGGATCCTCGCGTTCAAGTCGTCCTCTCAACTCGCTGCTTTTTCCCCTTACTTTCTCAGGATGGTTGATAGCAGTACCTACATGAGCTACTCTCGTACCTTTCAAGTGGAGGTGGCGGAGCTCCCAGGTACGGCAGGTTTCGATCAGAAAGTAACTACGTGAACGAAGACTACACTTGGGGTGCCTCTTCCCTGCTCAACGCAGCTCTTGCAATACTCATCAACAAGAACAGCAGCGACCGAAGTCTTCACAGCCGTACGTCATCAAGCCCCGCTCTGTTGTTTCCTGCTCCTTCGGACCCAACTGAGAGTTTACTTCCTTCAGTGAAGGTCTTGCCCGTATGCTTCAACCAACTCATCACTGCGACCCTTCGCTATTTATGTTTGAATCGGTAAACAATTTATGTAGCGTAAAAATTAAGACCAGTGATATCTTAGTACTTCGATTTCATGTTCAACTGGTCAACAAAAAAGCTTCTAGATGATGAGAACCCACCCGTGTCTTTCGTCAAGTTCTCCCCGAATGGAAAATACATACTCGCCGCTACACTGGACAGCACACTAAAACTTTGGGATTTTAACAAGGGAAAGGTTTGTTCCATAATCCTAATATCATTGAAGTTTAATGTTATAATATCGCGTTGTGTGATTCTCCATGTGTTACAGTGTCTGAAGACTTATCAAGGACATGTCAATGAGAAATACTGTATCTTCGCTAACTTCTCCGTCACAGGAGGAAAGGTTCCGTGAATCTGTCTTGAGAACATAGCGCTCCTGGTAATAAAAAGGCTAATGTCTACCTTTTTTAAACATCACTCTCCTCATGGTATGTTTCGACATTTTCATTTGTGCAGCCACTGAAGCTTCTTTCCCTCCCGAGGTTCAAGCGTTGTCTGACGATCCGTTGATTAGCAAAGTATTAGGAATGTCCAGAAGGCTGGAATCGAGTCTACTAGTTGAGAGTGTAATATACTCAGTAGAAATGCGTTCTCTAAAGGTAGATGTCCTCCACAGCTCAGCAACGACACTTCTGCCGTACATGCTTGGAAAAGTACCACTTACCCTTGAACAAATATGTAAAAGTAAAACATTGCTGGAATGAGCGGTGGAATTTATTGATCGTCTTCAGTGAGTGAGTTCAAGTTCAAGCGTCAACAAATTTAACGAGAACCCTGAATGGAGCAAAAAAGGTATAATCAATGTGCATATCGGGCTAAACATAAATCTGGGAGGTAGGGAAAAGTAACATGTCAAATATTGTAAGCTTCATTATAAAGAAACGCTATTGTTGCAGTGGATTGTCAGCGGAAGCGAAGATAACAAAATAGTTATCTGGAATCTGCAGACGAAGGAGATTGTTCAGAAGCTCGAGGGGCACACGGGTCAGTTAATCATATTCCCGTAGAAAGTTTGCTTTTTCTGATATCTTTCTTGTTCTTTCTCTTGATTTTTCGTGTTTGACTCGATTCTGTCTCTTCTTTCGGCTTTCCTGTCCTCGTACATACATATATCTAACTTCATTCTTTATACAGTACCGCTCAAAATGTTATTTAGATTATTGAACATAATTTTTTTCAAAGATTACATTCAAAGCTCAAATTTTCACAGAATTTTTGGGTACCGTACCGGACATAATTTGGAGTGAATTATTAATTATCTTCAGGATATACACCAAAATTGGTATATCTTTAATTTTTCAGTTTTATTCTCCATGATTTTTTGTTGAGTTTTTTTCTGTTTTTCGAACTTAGTTTATATACATTCTGTTTCAAGTCATTGTTCGAACTGTTGGACATTGAAAGACAAGTAAAAGAATCTGAAAATTAAAGCTTCATTCGGTTTAACAAAAAAGGTATGTTCAATAATTCAATAAATGATAACATTTTGAGCGGTATTGTATCTCTCGAATTATAATTATTCGGTCGCTTTAGGATTATATTGCGCTTTCCTTGACTTGGAGAAAGCTTTCGACCGTGTGCCTCATGAGCTGATATGGTTCTCTCTTCGAGACCACCTAGTCCCAGAAGAGTACATAAGATGGATTCAAATGATGTATACTGACTCTAGAAGTACCGTGAGAAGTCCAGCGGGTACTTCGGAGTCATTCAAGGTTGCTGTAGGAGTTCATCAAGGTTCCGCCCTTTCCCCCCTGCTCTTTATACTGATAATGGACACGATCACCAGAGATCTACAAACAAGCCCTCCGAAAACTCTACTGTATGCTGACGACGTTGTGTTATGTTCCAACACAACAGAGGACTTGGAGAAACAGCTAGGAGAGTGGAACGAACGCTTCAGTGACTATGGTCTACGACTAAACCTCCAAAAGACTGAGTACTTGGAAATGGGAAAAAGTACTTCGAATACCTCGAATACCATCAAAGTCAAGAACACCGCACTCCGGAAAGTGGATGGCTTCAAGTACCTCGGATTCTACATCACCGCAGACCTAGACCCCAAGGCTACAGTTGCTGCGAGAGTCAATGCTGCCTGGCTCAAATGGAGAGAATCAACCGGTGTACTATGCGACAAGCGAATGCCTGACAGACTGAAAAGTAAAATTTACCGATCAGTTGTCAGACCAGTAGCGTTGTACGGCCTCGAATGTTCTCCATGCACAGCAAAGACTATACAGATGCTGCATGTTATGGAGATGAAAATGCTGAGATGGAGCCTCGGACTCACTCGTCTAGACATGGTGCGAAATGAAACCATCCGAGATCGTCTGGGCATCGCCCCTATATCTGAAAAGCTTCGAGAGTCAAGGCTGAGATGGTACGGGCACGTGATAAGATCAAATCCCCATTCCGTTTCTCAATCGTCCTGGAACCTCGAAGTAGAGGGCAAAAGACCCAGAGGCAGACCCAAAACTAGGTGGCGAGACTGCATCGAAGTAGACATGAACACGACCGGGCTGAAGACTGAAGACGCAGCTGATCGGGTGAAATGGCGTGGTGCAGTCTACAAAGCGGACCCTGCCCGGCGGCGGGATAAACGCTAGGAAGAAGAAGAGGTCGCTTTAGGATTATAATTCAAAAGTGGCGTTTGTTTTCAGACATCGTGTTAAGTACCAACTGCCACCCTCATCATAACATAATAGGCTCGAAAGGACTGGAGAACGACAAGACGATTAAATTGTGGAAAAGTGATTTCTAACGGATGAGATACGTTTTCGCCTCAAGTGGTTCATATGTATTCTTCTTCAATGTTTAAAATTTTAGGGTGTGAAAAGTTCTCGTTGTACAAAAAAAGTGTTTCCGTGTTTGTGTTTCTTGGTGAAATATATCGCTAGATTGAATCTGGCAAATTTCATTTATTCTTCATTACTTGCTGTGATTGATCGAGAAGCTGAATGTATTTTACTGTGGTAAAACCATTCATACTCATCTTTCTAATGTCACAAATGCAATATCACACGTTTTATATAAATAAAAACAGTTTTAGATCAAAGTTCTCTCTAGCACAGCCGCGCTACTCCGCCTTTCCAAATGCTCGAAGCAGTCAGAACATAACAGCACGAGCTCCGAAGTCGACACGAACAAGCAGCGCCCTCATTCGAAGCCAGACGAATCCTACGCCGAAGACGTCAAACTGAGATCATGTACCGGTCTGAAAACTTTCTATTTCAATATTCGTTCAATTAAAAATAAACTTTCATTGTTCCGTTCCTTTCTTGAAATAGAGCAACCAGATGTAGTAGCTCTTAGTGAAACTTGGCTTAACTCTAGAGTAGCTGATTCAGAAATTACCGGTCTTCTTCCTTACAATGTTATTAGAAACGATAGAGACTCTAGAGGAGGAGGTGTGGCTCTCATAATGCGGGATCATTTAACTTTCGCTAGACAATCATTTTGTGATACATGTGAAGTTGTTGCGGTTGATTTGTTCTTAGCAAACTCATTCTGTCGTATAATAGTTTGCTACCGTCCTCCAAATTACAATGCTGAACTAACTACTACATTATGCGATTTGTTAGTAGACTTAACAGCATCTTGTAACTTCCCAGCTATCGTAGTAGGAGACTTCAACAGCGACTTTTTAACTAATCCGTCAACTGTTTCTGATACGATTTTACGGTCTTTCGTAGATACTGCTGGCTATAATCTTATGCTTAATGATCCGACTCGCCATACCAAATGTATAGACTGGCTTTTGACAACTGAGAAGAATATTGTATCTAGCCCTTGCATCATTCCACCGTTTCATTCATGTGATCATTCTGGAATTCAGTTCACCTTGCAATTTTCCTTTGCACTTCCTGAAAGCGATGTTATTCTTGATTTCGCTAGAGCTGATTTTGAAGCACTGAATGAATATTTTTCAAGTATAGAATGGGAGAATCGTTTTGACTATTTTCATGATATTGATGATTTGTATAACCGTTTCTGTAAAATAGTGCATGATGCGATAGAATTACATGTTCCGAGACGACTCCCTCGTTCTCCATTGCCTCTTATCCTTCCTATATACATAGACTCATCAAATACAGAAATTCACTTTTTCTTGATATTACAATACCCTTCATTCGCACTTTTTATATGAAAGCTAGTTCAGACCTTCTCAAACAAGTTAAGAAATGGAATAAGTATTGTGAGAGGAAAAAACTGAAGAGAACAGCTGACCTCTATCGCCATATTGCTTCCCTCACTAAACCTAAATCAGCTCCCCCACGTTGTTTGAAAACTGCTACTGGTTGTACTGTTGTTGATTCTCTCTCGAAATGTGATTTATTAGCTTCCGAGTTTGCATCTTCTTTCACTAAAGACGATGGCTTTCCTCCTCCAATCTACGGTGATTCTATTCCTCCCCAACCAGATGATCATTTGTTCTTGCCATGTAATGTTTACCGAATTCTCTCCAATCTCAAACATACTGGTAGCGTCGGTGCGGATGGAATTCCTCAAATAGTTTTCAAAAAGTGTGCCAAATCACTCGCTCTTCCGCTCACTCACATTTTCAATTTCTCTTTATGGCTTGGTAAGACACCTTCCGTATGGAAACATTCTCTGATTACTGCTATCCCTAAGTCAGCGAAAGACTCTTTCCTACCGTCCTCGTATAGACCAATATCCATTCTCTCCCCTGCTTCTAAAGTCATGGAACGTTTGATAAGAGCTATCATCGATGAACATTTAGCGAAATTCGAATTGTTACCTCAAAATCAACATGGTTTTCGCTCCCGTGCTTCTGTTGTTACTAATCTTTTAGTCTGTGAAGACGACTGGACACAAGATATCAGTAAAGGCTTATCTATCGATGTGATTTATCTAGACTTTACCAAAGCTTTCGATACGATAAGTATACCTAAGTTATTGACAAAACTTGCACGTTTCGGTTTGTCCCTATCTTTGATGTCTTGGCTAGAATCTTTTCTTGACGGTCGTTTTTTTTCTGTACGAATGGGCAAGACAATATCTGCTCCTCAACCTGTGACATCTGGCGTGCCACAGGGTTCCGTATTAGGACCACTTCTGTTTTCTCTATACATTAGCGAATTGAATTATGTGCTTAGCCCTTATCCGAATATACGCTATCAAGCATACGCAGACGACATTAAGTTATATGTATCTCACAGTGCTCACAATATAACTGAACGAACTATCGAAATGCAGAATTGTCTAGATAATGTGTATAATTGGTGTGTAGCCAACCATCTTTCTTTATCTTCGAACAAGACCTATCATCTACGCTTAGGCAAAACTTCTCCTCCTTTTAATTATCACCTAAATAACTGTGTTTTAAAAGTATCTACTCAAGTGAGAGACCTCGGAATCCAACTAGTACCATCTCTTCGCAGACATGACGCGATTCTTGAACGAACTATGAAGGCTACTAAAGCGATGTATGCTATGCTCCGCTCTATAAGCATCAATGATTCCCAAGTACTTGTTAAGTGTTTCAATACATATGTTCTACCTCATCTAGAACTTGCCTCTTGTCTATGGAATCCAATATACCGGAAGGATTCTGATCTCCTAGAAAAGGTTTTGAGTTCTTTCTCTAGAATACTCTTTTATCGATGTTTCCCACAGCCTGATTATCCTCTCAGCCTTCCATGTTACAGAGATCGTCTGAATCTAATCGGCCTAAGTACTTTAGCCGAAAGAAGGGTGATTGCCGACCTTAAAATGGGTTGGAAGATCTTCAATGACAAGTCTATTATTGAAAAATCACGCATTTTCAAGAGCACCTCCTCTACCCGCACTAATATGAATGGTATTGCTATTGAATGTACTTCTTCGACGTCTAGATTCAATTGTTTCGGTTTACGTGTTTCAAGAATGTTTTACGTAATCCCGAGTGAAATACTGAATTCAAGAACAGTAGAGCAGTTTCTAAATCGTCTCCGTAACGAGAATGTGATATGTGACCTGGAGAATAACTAGTAGCATTTAGATATTTGCCTTACTTTTAGATATTTGCCTTACTTTTAGATATTTGCCTTACTTTTAGATACTTGCCTTACTTTTAGATATTTGCCTTACTTTAGATATTTGCCTTATTTTTAGATATTTGCCTTACTTTAGATATTTGCCTTATTTTTGGATATTTGCCTTACTTTAGATATTTGCCTTACTTTTAGATATTTGCCTTACTTGTCGCCACACTTGAATGTTATTTACAATGTCTCTCACCATAACTTTGCATTGCAAAATGTCGATAAAATATATATATATATATATAAAGTTATAGGAGTCGATTATACATAGATTGGAGCAAAAGATTTTTTAACGAGCTAAGTTTGAGGTATGGGAAAAAAACCTTCAAATTTTTTTTACTGGTTCACTACTGAATATCTAGCAGTGATGATGTGACCTAGTTATCCGAAAAATTAAGAAGATTATGTTCTCGGGAAATGATTTTTTTAACCTTATTCATTTTATATTTTTTTGAAGCATTTGAATAAAATAAGAGCTTAGTCCCGAAAAGGCTACTAAGCGGTATGAACGCTAGTTAGAAGCGGAAAATGCAATACAACTAACAATGAGTGATTATTGTTCCTTTATGTGAAGACAACTTCATCTATGTAGATGTGGCTCAATTAAACTACGGATTAAAAATTTTCGTACCTCATGAGCCCATTCTAAATAGTAAACGTAGAACAAATCATGCTGAAAAACCGAGACGGGTAAATAAAGTTGAATGCATTTTGCGCTGACTGGCCCTTTTGGTACTGTAGAGTCTACTGCACATAATGCACAGATTACGTCTAATATCATGTGATGAATCATTACAACTATATTCTTTGATTGAATCATTTCTTCACATGTTCTTTTCACAATCATTTATTCACATGTTCTGTTTTTATACAAAAAAAGTTGAAATCAGAAAATATTTACTATCAAAAACAAATTGGAGTCACAGGGAAATCAATAAATTAGCGAAAGACGAAAGAAAGTGAGAATTCATTTCATCTTAAAGCTTTCTGGCCTAAAGAAGAAATACACTTTTTTCCATCATCCCATCAGAAAACGGTAATGAAATTGATTCTGTCAACAAAAAAAGCAGACAGACATTAAAAATTAAGATTTGTTTCAGTTTAATTTTTTTAGGCTTATGCTATACAACATACATATAACATCTTCAATAGTTCACTGTAGAGAAGAGCTATTCTCATGTACGCGCGCTTGAGAAATTATCTTTAAAGAATGAATTTTCTCATCTATTATATTTGCTTAGACAGATTGATACTTTCGATGTGCTGCTAGTAATTACTTTTAGTTTGTCCTGACTCTTACTCAAATATTTGAAAAGTACTCAAATAGTTTAAATTCCCTGTGATGCTTAGCTCTGGATTGCCCTACAAATTTCCCTGCCAGAGCTCGATTGTTTTTCCGACGCCAGCCGTAGCGATGGTCTTGCCTTTGTCAATCGAAGCAGTGAACAGTGCCATTTCTGCAAGTTTACACAGCTTCAACTACTCAGCAATTCGAAAGAAATGGTTGTAAACAAATTGGTCGAATTGACACGATGTCTGAACGGTGAAATTAGACGCCGGAAAATGTCTTTCTTCCTAGCCAAGAAGCTCACGAACGCTACATTTATGAGGCCTTGGTCTGAGTTTCACTTCAAGTCTACAACCTCAAGATTATTATAAAACTAAGAAGTTAACTTTCACACAAAATATTTATTGATTTTCAACTTTTTGTTTATTTGTCTTTTTATAGAAAAAGCGCCTGAAAACAAGCAGGAATAGTTTTTATATTATGATGAACAAATAATGGAGACGGAATTCCCTCAGGGCAAATACGACAAAGTGTAAGCGTGCAGTGGTTGGAGACCGTTACGACACAGGATAAAATTTGTTTCAGAAGAGAAAACAGGATGACCAAAAAGTAACTTCGCCGGACATAACATAACACTCATCTCTTCGCCGGACATAACACTCATCTCCTCCGACGTGTCAACAGAATGCAGATGGACACCGATCAACAGACTCAACTCTGAACACCTCCCCATCATCGTCAAAGTTGATCTTCAACCGTCTAACATATCGAATGCGAAGTGCTTCATGAATTACAACAAAGCAAACTGGAGCGGTTTCGAGATGGAGATAAACAAAAGAATTGTTGATTTTCCTTTCACAGGAAAAACCAATGTAATGTTTACCGAGTTCTCTCCAAGCTCAAACCTACTGGTAGCGTCGGTGCGGATGGAATTCCTCAAATAGTTTTCAAAAAGTGTGCCAAATCACTCGCTCTTCCGCTCACTCACATTTTCAATTTCTCTTTATGGCTTGGTAAGACACCTTCCGTATGGAAACATTCTCTGATTACTGCTATCCCTAAGTCAGCGAAAGACTCTTCCCTACCGTCCTCGTATAGACCAATATCCATTCTCTCCCCTGCTTCTAAAGTCAAGGAACGTTTGATAAGAGCTATCATCGATGAACATTTAGCGAAATTCGAATTGTTACCTCAAAATCAACATGGTTTTCGCTCCCGTGCTTCTGTTGTTACTAATCTTTTAGTCTGTGAAGACGACTGAACACAACATATCAGTAAAGGCTTATCTATCGATGTGATTTATCTAGACTTTACCAAAGCTTTCGATACGATAAGTATACCTAAGTTATTGACAAAACTTGCACGTTTCGGTTTGTCCCTATCTTTGATGTCTTGGCTAGAATCTTTTCTTGACGGTCGTTTTTTTTCTGTACGAATGGGCAAGACAATATCTGCTCCTCAACCTGTGACATCTGGCGTGCCACAGGGTTCCGTATTAGGACCACTTCTGTTTTCTCTATACATTAGCGAATTGAATTATGTGCTTAGCCCTTATCCGAATATACGCTATCAAGCATACGCAGATGACATTAAGTTATATGTATCTCACAGTGCTCACAATATAACTGAACGAACTATCGAAATGCAGAATTGTCTAGATAATGTGTATAATTGGTGCGTAGCCAACCATCTTTCTTTATCTTCGAACAAGACCTATCATCTACGCTTAGGCAAAACTTCTCCTCCTTTCAATTATCACCTAAATAACTGTGTTTTAAAAGTATCTACTTAAGTGAGAGACCTTGGAGTCCAACTAGTACCATCTCTTCGCAGACATGACGCGATTCTGGAACGAACTATGAAGGCTACTAAAGCGATGTATGCTATGCTCCGCTCTATAAGCATCAATGATTCCCAAGTACTTGTTAAGTGTTTCAATACATATGTTCTACCTCATCTAGAATTTGCCTCTTGTCTATGGAATCCAATATACCGGAAGGATTCTGATCTCCTAGAAAAGGTTTTGAGATCTTTCTCTAGAATACTCTTTTATCGATGTTTCCCACAGCCTGATTATCCTCTCAGCCTTCCATGTTACAGAGATCGTCTGCATCTAATCGGCCTAAGTACTTTAGCCGAAAGAAGGGTGATTGCCGACCTTAAAATGGGTTGGAAGATCTTCAATGACAAGTCTATTATCGAAAAAGCACGCATTTTCAAGAGCACCTCCTCTACTCGCACTAATATGAATGGTATTGCTATTGAATGTACTTCTTCGACGTCTAGATTCAATTGTTTCGGTTTACGTGTTTCAAGAATGTTTTACGTAATCCCGAGTGAAATACTGAATTCAAGAACAGTAGAGCAGTTTATAAATCGTCTCCGTAACGAGAATGTGATATGTGACCTGGAGAATAACTAGTAGCATTTAGATATTTGCCTCACTTTTAGATATTTGCCTTACTTCAGATATTTGCCTTACTTTAGATATTTGCCTTACTTTTAGATATTTGCCTTACTTTAGATATTTGCCTTACTTGTCGCCATACTTGAATATTATTTACAATGTCTCTCACCATAACTTTGCATTGCAAAATGTCGATAAAATATATATAAATGCACGATTTCCTGGTACGAGTTCTCGCAGCGTCGAAGAACAACATCCCGAAAGGCAGAAAGCTCAACTACACTCCCAACCTCAGCGAAAAAGCGAAAGCCCTGATTAAAAAGAGAGACTACATGAGGACCCATGATCCTCTGAATCCTGATCTCCCTACAATCATGGCCGAAATCACAACTCAAATTCGCACGGATAAGCAAAAGTCCTGGGAGGAATACGTCAGTGGACTTCGACATAATGAACCAACCAATCGCCTATGGAAAACTATCAAAGCAATTGATGGTAGAGGACACAACCGATCTCACAATGTCATCATCCATAACGGAAAACAACTATCCTCCCTGGAAGCTGCAAACGCCTTTGCCAAAAACTTGGCCAAACAGGCCCCTAAAGCATCGGACAAAACTAATCGCCAGACAACTCGATGGATAAAAGGGTTTTTCAGAGAAGACATTTCCGTCTTTTCGATTGATGACGTTGAAAAAGCTTGCAAAGCAACCAGAGGCTCGAAGGGAATCGACAGCGAAGGAATCTGCCGACTCATGATCAAAAACGCAGGAAGCTCATTCAAAAGATGCTTGGCTTTACTCTACAACAGTACACTCCAATCCGGTATCATACCACATGCTTGGAAAACAGCCAGAGTTATAATGCTGCCAAAGATAGGAAGGACTCTTCGACGATTAAAGGATATCGCCCAATCTCAATCTTATCTCCCATTGCCAAACTTTTCGAAAGAAGCCTACCCCCTTTCATCGCAGATGGAATTGGCCAAATGGCAACACTGATTTACAAAAGGCAAGTCTACAACATCAGCTCTCCTAGAAATAACTGGCCAGATCACAGAAGGTTTCAACCAAAAACCTCCCCCTAAGAGAACGATAATGGTTGCTCTGGACATGACCTCAGCGTACGATCTAGTCCACATCCTGACGCTTTGCAGAAAAACCGCAGAGACCAATATTCCGAGAGGCGTCGTGAGATGGTTGTCTAATGGAGCGTTAGAATATCACTTTTCACTTTGCAATCTGATTTTCTGCAATCTGTTTTTTTGAACGCTCCAATGTCTCACCACAAAACATGCCTACGGTAAGAAGAAATAACACATGCATTCTAATGGAGTGTTAGAATTCGCGAAAACATAACGATATCCCGTTTTTTTCGAATTGCGTGAACATCTTGTTCTAACCTAAAATGTGTACAATTAGTGAGAGAAATATAACGTTCGAGACATGAGCAGCGATGTCTGTTTTTCTTGCAGCGAGAGAGTTCAAACGGGATATCGTTATGTTTTCGCAAATTCTAATACTCCATTAGAATGCATGTGTTCTTTCTTCTTACCGTAGGCATGTTTTCGTGGTGAGACATTGGAGCGTTCAAAAAAACCAGATTGCAAAGTGAAAAGTGATATTCTAACGCTCCATAACTATCTTCGGGGAAGATCCGTGAGAGTGACCTTCTAAAACACGACTAGCAGCATTTTCACGAGTCGGGCTGGCGTCCCACAAGGCGGTGTGCTAAGCCCCATCCTTTTCAATGCTTACCTAAACAATCTTCCAGTACCCACGGGAAACACCAACATTGTTGAATATGCGGACGGCATCTCAATAATGTCATCGAGTGCAAAGATCAACGAATGCGAGGCCAAAATGAATGAGTACCTCCCCATATTAGATAACGAACTGGACAACCTAAAGATGCAGATCTCCAAAGAAAAATCCTCGGTCACCCTCTTCACAACATGCACAGCGGGATGCAACAAAAAGCGTGAAATCAAACTTAGTAACGATCTTCTCCCAATCACAAAAACACCTAAGATCTTGGGTGTGGTTTTAGACCAATTAGGAACCTTCCGACACCACGCAGAGGCCATCAGAACGAAGGCTACCAAACGTCTCAACATCATCAGAGCTTTAGCAGGCAGAAGATGGGGTCCGAATCCCGCAACACTCATCGCGACATATAAAGCAACGACGAGATCCATAATGAACTAAGCAGCACCCGTATACACTCCACCTCTCGCAAACACGCACTGGACACGATTACAGGCCTGCGAAAACAAAGCAATCAGGGCAGCCACGGGTAACCTTCAAATGTCCGGAACACAACATCTCGCTCTCGAGTCAAAACTTCTTCCAGTAAAAGAGCACAATGAGCTACTGACCAAACAATACCTAGCTAAAGCCAGAATGCAAGAAGATCACCCATCCCACAACCTCACCCTCCGACAACAACCAGCAAGAACTACGTGATGAACATGGACCTCAGTCTGGGGGATAAGGACTGTAAAACAACTCTTAGAAATCTGCATACAGAAGCCGTTAGGAAATTTCTTAGAAACTGTGAACCAAACACAGTCCTAGGATTCAAACCACCCATGGTCCATAAGTCTACTGGGTTACTTAACAGGGAACAACAGGTTACCCTATCGCAACTTAGAAGTGGTTACTCGAGCACGTTAAATAGTTACCTTCATAGGATAGGTGTTACTGACTCTCCTCTCTGTCCTTTATTTAGAGAGGTAGATCACACTAGTGCACACTTGTTTAACTGCTGTTGTAACCCCACTAGACTTACGCCGTTAGACCTATGGTACAGACCTGTCGATGTTGCAGATTTCATTGCCAAATGAATGTTGTTTTTCATTGCCAGTCTAAATAGTTGTTTGCTGTTCTTGCTGTTGTCTATGTAGGTTTGATTGTTGAATGAATATGGATGGAAGGATGGAATCAGCTTTTTTAAAAAAGCCAGAGCCCGAAACCAAAAAAAAGGCAAAAAAGAGGCAAAAAAAGAGAATGAGAGAGAGAAAGAGAGAAGTGAGTGAGTGTGACTGTGTGCTTGAGCTTTCACCGTGAACTCGTGGACCCCCTTTCAACGTCAAAGGAACCGCACGAGCAACAATCATCATCAAAGGAACCGCACGGGCAACAATCATCATCAAAGGAACCGCACGGGCAACAATCATCATCAAAGGAACCGTAAGGGCAACAATCACCATCAAAGGAACCGCACGGGACACAATCATCATCAAAGGAACCGCACGGGCAACAATCACCATCAAAGGAACCGCACGGGCAACAATCATCATCAAAGGAACCGCACGGGCAACAATCATCATCAAAGGAACCGCACGGGCAACAATCATCATCATCACCAAAAAGTAACTGACGTGCCCTACTGCTGGACAGAATTGCCCGATTTTCGTTTTTATTTTTCTTTCATCAGAATGCTCTGAAACTGGTTGTTTCTTAAGTTTTCATGACTCTAGCTTCATTTTTATAAGCATGGCGTAATTGAGTCCTCTCCGTACTGCGATTATTGCGATTTGATCCGACAAGACGTTGTTGTTGTTGAGCAATCCCTCGGACTAGGACCGTCTTTCTTGATTTCTTCGCAGAAAATCTTTTAAAGTAAAAGGGTGGAAAAGTCTCGCGACCCCTAGAAGTAACAGGAGCGGTGTGGCCGGCGTGGGCTAATGAAAAATCCGCGAATTAGATCCGAGTCCGATTTGGGTTTGTTGCTGCCATTTGCCCGTCGATGAGTCGACGGATGCTTCCACGGCGTGAACGCGGCAACGTTGGAAAACGGGTTCATGCAATAGGCTTTTGTATGGGTGGTCGATCCAGCCTAGCATCGTTTTGTTTGGGAGTAGAGACGTTGTTGTTGTTGCCCGCAGTTGCAACGAGTAGTTTTAGTAGAAATTGCTAGATCAGAGACCGAGGCATGAGGCAACGATCTCTGGATCTCTCCACAGGTCCTCAGGTAGTAGGGAATAGAGGCGTCTCGCCTGTCGTTGACCGGAGATAGGCAAGAGGCTCCCACAAGACGTGACATAGCGCGACGACTCAAAGCTCTACGGTCAACTGTTCATGCCACCATCGTTCGCTTTCTGGAGCTATGGAGATCACAAGGTCGGGCTAGAACAGGTTATCCTGGAACAGCCAATACAACCCAAATGAGAAAGATTATCCCTAAACGCAAAGCACGAAATCCTCGAATATCCGTGAGGAAGCTCGCTTCGTCAGCCGCTATCTCCCGTGAATCAACTTGGCTGATAATCAAAAACCGTCTCAAAATTGACCCCTACAGGATGCAAAAACCACGTTCATTAGATGCTCGACAGCTGCTTTTTCTATTTTACATCAACAATGTGAAGATCTTTTGCGACGGTGTGCGCGGGTCGAACATTTTCGCTGAGACGGTTGAAAAAATTTCACTATAGAGATGTCGAGCAATTCTCAAAACCACAGAATACGAGCTTAATATAGCTGCTGAGCACGGTATCACTTTCTGAGGAATTAGCCATCCCAAGTTTTTTTTCTTCAGATTTAAGGAGATTTTTGCGCAACAGGCAAAACCTCGTTCGTTTTCGTGTAATCTATCTCAAGATAGATGCTGACTTCTACGTGAAAAAATTATTGAAGACTTGGTACAACCCTGGAGTAGGACGCACTATCACGGAAACAACTGGACCTTCCAACAGGACTCAGCACTTGCCCACAAGTCCAACATTGAAAAGGTTGATTGTAAACACACACTCCGAGCTTCATAAGCACCGCTTAATGGCCACATATCAACCCCGAACCACATGATTGTGCCAAAGGATTGAACATCATCAATACTCCGCTATACTTTTGAGGCTCCAATGGGGTAACCTTTGCCTTTTTTCGGTCGGAAAATACTAGAACTTCGACTCCCAAACAAAACGATGTTAGGCTGGATCTACACCACATACAAAAGCGTATTGCCTGAACACGTTGCTACAACGATTCACAAGGTGCAGCATGAGTCTCAGGACTGCAGAGGACATCAACAACCTTTTCCGGAAGCATCTCGCTCAGAAGAATCTTTCTGCGATGCAAGCTGCACCAGCAAAAACAACAACAACAACCCCCAAACCCGCTCGACTATAGCGTTTAGCGCATCATGCAGGCGAAGGTTGGAACATTCCAGCACATCACTCTCGATTCTCTGCGTGCTTCTCTTCTGAAGGCATGGGACGAACTTGACAACAACTACCTGCGGTCACTGGAAGATTAATACGAGCTTCGTCTCAAGGCGACTAAATGAAACTAGAAATTGGACCTTTATTTTTGTTAAATTATACCATAGAAACACTGCCATTAAATCCAATCTCTTTTTTAATAGAATCATACCCCATGTATTTACCAACTACATGAATCTGTTACTTAAATTGTTCCTGAAACTA
Organism: Allodiplogaster pararmata; assembly: GCA_964056735.1. NCBI lineage: Eukaryota > Metazoa > Nematoda > Chromadorea > Rhabditida > Diplogasteridae > Allodiplogaster > Allodiplogaster pararmata. Next base: position 8,102,423 of record OZ057409.1, on the reverse strand, counting down.
CATGGAAATAAAAAAATTGTGTTGAATTGAAGGCATGCGTTGGCGCCATATTGAAAATTGTTGTACATAACTGTGCGTTACATATAGTGATGAATAATGTCTTCTTGGGACTCAAGACTTCGTGAATCTCTTCGGTATGAGGTTGAAACGCTAAGTGGTCTACCAAGACTCTTCAGTGCAACGCCACAGTTGCTTATTCCTCTTCCGAAGATTTTCTACTTTTTCACTTTCTCATTGTCAACCATGTTAGCGATGACCCTGAACCAGTTGTCCTTTGGCGATAAAGAATATCAATATCAATGTTACGATCTCAGATGATTTTGGTTTTGGAAGGAATTAGACATCTACATTTGTCCAAGTACTTCTTGGTCATCCTGCAGACTGATACTTTATGTGTAAAATGTTTTTACAAATTTACAAAATAATATAACTTACTCAAATGCGTCTCTAACGTCTGGAGGCGCTCTTTGTTCTGCAGATCCCAGATAAAGACCTTGTTATCTTCGCTTCCGCCCACAATGTACTGCAACACTTACACTGATTTTTTTGTTCTTGAAAAAAAAAGAAGAATTTTTTTAATGGTATTGGTCGAAGAGTCTCAGATCAATTGGAGTATTGAAGGGTCATGGAGCTCGCCACTGCCTCAAATTGGTACATAACCTATCAAAAGGACGATGTAAGCTCTGATGACGATTGATTAACAAATTTTCGCTCACACTCACACACCGAGTTTTTCGGTCCAATGGTAGGGGTTCTAAAGGACCTCAAAATATATGCACCATGTCGCAGCGTTCTTGAAGATATAAGAAAAAAAAAAAAAAAGAAGAACAAGAAACGAAGTACACAGACGTTCTTCGAAGCCGGCTACATCCGGCAACAACAACAACAACAACATATGCACCATTAATTCTTAATCATGTTACATAATTAAATTGCTGAGTATTGAACATGGGAATTTAAAACTAAAGGTTGAACAAAAATCTTTAGAGAAATCTCACCGTTCTTTTCGTGATCGATAATGTTTCTTCTTCAGAATTCATTTATGAGCTATGTTGAAAAAAGGGATTCGTAGAGATTTCATGAAGTCACATGAGAATCAGTAAAATGATCCATAAAACAACTCGTTGTGAAAAGGGTTGGAATAATAATGATAACGAATGCTTTTCAGATATATATATATATATATATATATATATATATACATATTTGTTATTATTATCTACATCTTTCGAAGCAAAAACGCATAAATTTAAACGAGGAAAGAATAGATTAGCTTAACTATTGTCAAATAAGTGAATAAAATCTATTAAAAAAGCGATAAAGCAATGGGACTTTTATATAGCGAATTGAAAGGGGAAAAAACAAACAAACAAACATATATACAGCGACTTTAACGACAAAAAAGAAATTTAGTTCTGAATTCATGAGGAGAGGAGATAGAACACCACTTTTTTATTGGGACTTAAAATATTCCAGGTTCATACTATTAATCAAGTTTTGAGGTAGCTTGCGGAAAAGGCGGCATATTCGCATTCCATAAGAGTTATTTCTAGCTGTATTCTTACTACCCTGAACTAAAAGGCCATTAATATTAGTACGCGTTGGAATAGTCTCTTTGAAAAATCGTTTATCATCTATTATCGACAGTCGATGAAAGATCTTAAAACCCATAAGATCTTAGTGTTAACAATTATTGTTCAATATACTTATCAGTTTTAACAAGTCAATTAGACTGAAAAACCTTGCCGGCCCCGCAGAAGCTAGCGGAAATGTTCCATCTTTCATTCAAGTGGCCGCTGTATGACTTCACACACTGCAATGCTCCTTTCAACAGTTTTTCAATTTCTTTTAAAGTAAAAACTGTTTCAATTTTCTCAGGGTTATTTTCGCATCCCCCTAGTAGCACAAGAGTGAAGTTGCCATCAAGCTTGGAATATAACATTTCTCTAAATATACAGCGGACAATGCTGTGAGAGGACTTAATTTCCAGACGAAGAAAAGCTTCTCAATGGATTGGTATCGAACCCAACCGCTCTCTAATACCGCGAGCGAGCGCTTCAGCTCTACGATACAGAAAAATTCAAACTAAGATTGTTCGGCCAAATGCTGTGATACTTCCCCCCCCTCACGCTTAGGGTAAAAAAAAACAACAAGGGAGACCGAGAGAAAGTTGGAGAGAAACTTTACGGAAAGACATACCGGTAATCGAAATGTAAGCTCGAGACACCCAAAATTGTTAGAGGTTGGGAAAAGCTAAACGCTGATTATGAAACAAGGGGGAAAAAAGTGAAAAAATACTGTGAGCTTACCTTTTCTCTGTTCCAATCCCACAACTTGAGGGTGCTGTTCATCTTTCCAACGAGAACATAATTACCGTTTTGTGAGTATTTAACGAAAGACAGCGGAGTACCATCATCTCAATGAAGTATTATGGCTATATTTGAAAAAGTTCCGAGTGTTCCGAGATTTCAAGCTGACGAGTTGTCTCAGTAGGGATTAGTTGACGCTTTTTTGTTGTTAAAATATTTCACTTTTCTTGAATAAAAACAATGAAATTTGAAAACTTTAATGCGTATTGGATGTGTTAGATGCATATTTTTTTATTATTTCTGATACCAGGTGTAAATCAAACATTTGAAGGAAAAAATCTTTCTCAACGCTATACTTTCTCTTGAGCATTATTGAATGAAATCCATCGCACGGGCAAAACTTTGGCACTCGGCTGGGACCGAACCTCCGCTGCCTAACCCGGGCTTGTAGATAGTTAACCAATACACCAACCGAGCACACATTGCCCCATGTTAGATGCATATTTTTTTTATTATTTCTGATACCAGGTGTAAATCAAACATTTGAAGGAAAAAATCTTTCTCAACGCTATACTTTCTCTTGAGCATTATTGAATGAAATCCATCGCACGGGCAAAACTTTGGCACTCGGCTGGGACCGAACCTCCGCTGCCTAACCGGGGCTTGTAGATAGTTAACCAATACACCAACCGAGCACACATTGCCCCATGCGTTTTCTTGCTATGTCTAAGGCACGATGGCCGTTCCCTCCAGTCACGCATGCTCACGAAGCAATTGCGTCATGAAAGGAGTTAACTCCACAATCCATGATAAAGACAGAAAGATGATGGCAGAGAGATCAATTTTTTTGATCTCGGTTAATCGTATTCAAGTTTAACTCCACAATCCACTCCTTTCATGACGCAATTGCTTCATGAGCATGCGTGCCTGGAGGGAACGGCGATCTTACCTCAGACATAGCAAAAATCGTATGGGACAATGTGTGCTCGGTTGGTGTATTAGTTAACTCTCTACAAGCCCCGGTTAGGCAGCGGAGGTTCTCCGCTATTCCTGTTTCTGCCTCATTCTCTTTCTCTGTAACCAACCCAAAGGCTTCGCTTAATACGTGGAAAGGCAAGCATGATTTCTTAATTTCCTCTGTTACATTTCCCATTCTTAGGGTGAGCTAATTACTATGAGCTTTGATTTTTCTGCCTTGATCTAGCAATACCCAATAAGCAACTTTGCCTTGTTTTGCAACTATTTCTACAGTTTGCCAGTATACATATGTCGCTCTTAGGCACGCCGTTTTTGTATTCCAATCGATCTCCAAAGACTTTCACAGAACTGTGTTTTCAATTTACTGAGAATTTTGACATGGCCTCAGCAAATCCACTCTTCCTCTTGTCTGTTTTCCGATGAACAACTGGGAAGGGCTTTTCCCTTCCTCGCATTGGAGATTCTAGAAGTACCGTAATAAGTCCAGCGGGTACTTCGGAGTCATTAAAGGTTGCTGTAGGAGTTCATCAAGGTTCCGCGCTTTCCCCTCTGCTATTCATACTGATAATGAACACGATCACCAGAGATCTACAAACAAGTCCTCCGAGAACTCTACTGTATGCTGACGACGTGTTATGTTCCAACACATCAGAGGACTTGGAGAGACAGCTAGGAGAGTGGAACAAACGCTTCAATGACTATGGTCTACGACTAAACCTCCAAAAGACCGAGTACTTGGAATTTGGAAAGAGTACCTCTAATACCTCGAATACCATCAAAGTCAAGAACACCGAACTCCGGAAAGTGGATGGCTTCAAGTACCTCGGATCATACATCACCTCAGACCTAGAGCCCGATGCTACAGTTGATGCGAGATTCAATGCTGCCTGGCTCAAATGGAGAGAATCAACCGGTGTACTATGCGACAAGCGAATGCCCTTGACAGGACCTATGGGCAAGACTCGAAACACACTGGCAACAGTGGCCATTCGTGACTCTACAGCCTTAAGAGCCTGTCACGGATGGAGCCGGATCATCCAGTCCAGAATCGAGCGCGACCTCAGGTGGCGGATAGAGGGATGCCTCCCTATGAAGAATTCGTGCTGGGAGGTAGCGGGAGAAATCCCGCCGCGGACCAAAACTGGGTAGTATAGCTCGTCAAAGGAGGGCGATGCCGGACCGGCCTTGGCAAGCCACCGGACAAAACATCAGCCGATACTCCGCTATACTTTTCTATGACGAGTCGAGGCGCCAGTAAAATAACCTCTTGCCCTTCTCCGGTTAACGAATGGGTCTCGCCAAGAGGATCGCCGACTGCGGTGCGAGTGTAGACGGAGAAAATCTCTCCGGACTCAAAAGGATCCTCACCACCAACTTATCCCAATAGGACTCCCCTTGACAGGACCTATGGGCAAGACAACAACAACAACAATGCCTGACAGACTGAAAAGTAAAATTTACCGATCAGTTGTCAGACCAGTCGCGTTGTACGGCCTCGAATGTGCTCCATGCACAGCAAAGACTCTACAGATGCTGCATGTTATGGAGATGAAAATGCTGAGGTGGAGCACCGGACCCACTTGTCTAGACATGGTGTGAAATGAAACCATCCGAGAACGTCTGGGCATCGCCCCTATATCTGAAAAGCTCCGAGAGTCAAGGCTGATATGGTACGGGCACGTGATGAGATCAAATCTCCATTCCGTTTCTCAATCTTCCTGGAAACTCGAAGTAGAGGGCAAAAGACCCAGAGGCAGACCCTAAACTAGGTGGCGAGACAGCATCAAAGTAGACATGAAGACGACCGGGCGGAAGACTGAAGACGCAGCTGATCGGGTGAAATGGCGTGGTGCAGTCTACAAAGCGGACCCTGCCCGGCGGCGGGATAAACGCTAGGAATAAGAAGAAGCATTGAAGATTCGGGTTCTTTCTGTGGTGAAACAAGAAAGAGTGCAAGATTTTAGCTGTAGGAATTTATCCTTTCATCTTGATCAAACATCTTTTGAACGTATCTACGAACCTTTCTGCTTGTCCGTTCGACTGTGGATGATACTGTGGGCTTGTGATATGTCTTACACCATTTCTCACACAATAGTTTTCGAACAAAGCAGATTTGAATTTCGTTTCATTGTCTGTCACGACTACTTCAGGAAGTCCATACCGAGCCACACAGGATTCAAACGCGGGCACCGTGGTGGTGGCCGTCCCAGCAACAAGAGCAGAGCGCCCTCGTCAATTACCTGCTAGAAAGAATTGCAATGAGAGAAGGTAGCAGTCAGGCGAAACTAGAAGGCAAAGTCTGTGATGCGTTTCTCGAGCGCATCAATCGATGGTCCTGCTGGTTTCGCCTGACAAGTAGAAGAAACTTCGACGAGGGACTGTTTACTAAACAACGTTTACCTCTGCGCGTTTGCTTCTCATCAAGGATCAAGGACTGACCACAGAGCAACCTTGAGCTCTGCGCCTCTTTCAAATTTGAAGTCCTTCTCCCAATCCTCTTTGGAGTCCTCCTTCCAAAGTATTGATCGCCTTTGTTACGTACGTTACGTAGCCCATAGATTCCAAAGATGAGAGTTTGCTGAGTAGTCCGCAGATAGAATCCAATTAATCATCAAGTTAGTCATGCTCGCTTTCTTACGCGATACGCATCGCGCGCGAGAGGCAGATCATTCTTACACACAACAACATAAGTGCATACATGGCCGTTTTGAGCTTTATTACTCGACTTTGTTTGCCGTCAAAACGTGTCCTTACAACAATAGGAATTCACATCCTCTTCGTATCAGTCTTCCCTTTAGATTGTCGCAGTCGCACACTAATTGTGCCTCTCTTGCTATGAATGAATGGAATGCTATTTAAATAGTAACGATTTCTTCCTGCTCAGCTTTCAAGAAAATGCTTATTCAATCGCCTATCGGTTCCATTGTACCATTGTCCCGCTTACTTTTGTGATACATTTTTTTCTTTCTTGTAGAATTCAATCTCTTTGTGTTTATAATGTATTTTGCCTTCGCACTGATCTCACAGCGTGAAAGTTATCCGATGTACGTCTGAACCATGAAAAACTGGAATAAAGAATTAAAGAATGAATGAATATGATTAGGAAGGGGGAGAGGTGACGTGAAATATGAAGATTCACAAAATTCCCCACCACAGAAAAGGTGGTTAAAATCCAAACACGTAAAAAATCTACATTAGCATTCTCCTGGCACGATTACTGAGACAAAAAAACTTGTAATGCAAAATTCCTCCGCAGAATAATATTCAAACGACCCACTAATTTTACAAAAAAACCTCACAGAATTTTATTTCAATCACCTAATCACCCAATCAACTTCAATATTTTTTGCGTGAACCTAATCCACAATTCCATTGACTTTCAATGAATACTATTTCTACTCAAATTGGAAAAAACTTATCCACGGACGGTTCAGTATATCTAAATGCAGCATTCTATAACGCCCAAATTCAAAAGTGAGGAATGGGGGGAGGTGGCGTAAAGTATAAAAATTTTGCCTCGAATTGTGTCTTATGCGAGAGGCCAATCAAAAGTTTAGCGATAGAAAGCTCCGGAGAAAGATTGTTCCAACTAGGAGAAGAGGGGATGAAGGAAAACGTTAAGAAAAGAGAGCGAGTTTTTTGTCAATAGTGTGTGTACATGTATCCGCCGACAGGACCGATCCGGTCACTATTTAACCCCTGGTTCCAACAGACATACCAATGAGTGTCCTGACACATATGCCGCTGACAGTGTCCCAAAATCGCACGGACCCATCGTAACCAGAAGAGCATATCAGTGTTCCGTCGCTAGAAAATCTCATCAATAGCGACATAAAACTTCGGAAAAAAGTTTTCCAAGATCGACACATATCATTTCCCACATACGTACTTTTCAAGAAAAATAAAACCCAATACAACTTTTATGGTATTTATGGTAAGAAATTTTTTTGCACTTGATAACAACTATTCTCAATATCAAAGAGGAAGAAACTCAATTGTCTTATGTTTTCGGCGAATTCCGAGTCTTGTCGCATTTTTTGGTTCGAAAATCTACCTGATTAAATAAAAGAATAATCAATTTAACTGAGTTGCATAAACCTTAAAGAAGGCTGAGACAAGGAATTCTCGCATCAAAAAATTTGTCCAGTGAACTGATATAAGACTTCATATAATTTCTTTTTTTAAAAATCAGCGTATCTCGTTTTCCATTGACTGAATTATTAAATATCCCGGATTATATATATATGAGCCATACTAGTCTCTACTGAGCTGAAGAAGCCATACTAGTCTCTACTGAGCCGGATGAGCCATACTAGTCTCTACTGAGCCGGATGAGCCATACTAGTCTCTACTGAGCCGGATGAGCCATACTAGTCTCTACTGAGCCGGATGAGCCATACTAGTCTCTACTGAGCCGGATGAGCCATACTAGTCTCTACTGAGCCGGATGAGCCATACTAGTCTCTACTGAGCCAGATGAGCCATACTAGTCTCTACTGAGACGGATGAGCCATACTAGTCTCTACTGAGCCGGATGAGCCATACTAGTCTCTACTGAGCCGGATGAGCCATACTAGTCTCTACTGAGCCGAATGAGCCATACTAGTCTCTATTGAGCCGAATGAGCCATACTAGTCTCTATTGAGCCGAATGAGCCATACTAGTCTCTACTGAGCCGGATGAGCCATACTAGTCTCTACTGAGCCGGATGAGCCATACTAGTCTCTACTGAGCCGGATGAGCCATACTAGTCTCTACTGAGCCGAATGAGCCATACTAGTCTCTACTGAGCCGGATGAGCCATACTAGTCTCTACTGAGCCGGATGAGCCATACTAGTCTCTACTGAGCCGGATGAGCCATACTAGTCTCTACTGAGCCGAATGAGCCATACTAGTCTCTATTGAGCCGAATGAGCCATACTAGTCTCTATTGAGCCGAATGAGCCATACTAGTCTCTACTGAGCCGGATGAGCCATACTAGTCTCTATTGAGCCGGATGAGCCCTGATAGCTTCTACTGAGCCGGAATGCATCATCCACATTCCTCGGTGCATGCATCTTAACACTCGCAAGACTTAGATGTGCGCGTTACTCAGCAATGACAATCCAAAAACCTAGTGAACACGAGAAAGAAACCGATTGAAAGAGACGGCGGAGATCTCCTCATCATGGCCGAAGAGCGTCTGAAGGCAGACGCCCCTTTCCACATCCCACACGCACACTCTCTTGTCCGAAGAGCCTTTATTGGAAAACGAAACACTGATTAGTCGCCCAGCTCAAACAAAAAACTTTTATACTACAGCAGCTTATTACTATTCTTTGTAAACGGAAAAAAGTTGAGACCATTCTTGCACTCAACCTTCTCATCTCGAAAACAAATCGCTCTCACCTGACACAACATGAGAACCCTGTGGATTGAAATTGCAGCAGGATACGCTGTTGGTATGTCCTTCCATCGTCTGGTAGTTCTCCGAGCTTTTCACTTCGAAGACCTAGATAGTTTTATCCGCTACTCAAAAAAATTGATAAAACATTTTTCAACTTTGTGATTTAATTTTAATATTTCGAAGTTTGAGAAACAGCAGTTACATCATTACGAGGAAATGGTTATCCAAAAATTCGAAACCAATCGTTCATTTCCTTGCAAAAACATTACCTTATCACTTCTTCTTCTTCTTCTTCCTAGCGTTGTCCCGCGATGCTATCGCTGCTTCGGTCGCTCTCTCGGTCACCGGCCGTCCACTTCGAGATTGTAGGCTGTGCTGGCTACAGTTTCCGATGCTCTGGTGACATGACCAAACCATCTCAGCCGATTTTCGCGCATCTTCTCGTCGATGGGGGTGACGCCAAATCTTCTTCTTATGATCTCATTTGGTAGGTGCTCGCGGAGAGAGACTCCCATGATCCAACGGATCATGCGCATTTCCATAGTTTGTATACGTCACTCAACTGTTTTCGTAGTTGGCCAGAACTCGGTTCCATACAAAGCTACGGGGCGCACTACTGTCCGATATATCTTTGACTTGAGGCGCAGAGGCATCTTTCGGTCGCATAGTACGCCTGTGAGATCTCTCCATTTCATCAATGCTTCGTTGACACGTGACAGCACGTCAGAGTCGATGCCTCCGCTGGTCTGGATGTTCGATCAGAGGTAGCGGAAGCAGGTGGACTTCGTAAATTCTTCGCCGTTTACCTTGATGGTGTCTTCGAATGGTATTGTTTCCAAGTACTCCGTCTTTGAGGTATTCAGATGTAGTCCAAACTGACTGAGTCGGCTGCTCCAAGCCTGCACTTCTTGCTGAAGCTCCTCTCTCGTTTTAGCTGCCAGGAACACGTCATCCGCGTACAGGATGGTCCATACAAGGTCACCCTGTAGGTCACGAGTAATAGTGTCCATGACAAGAATGAAGAGGAATGGCAATAGCGCTGATCCTTGATGTACGCCCACACTCACTGGAAAATTATCCGAGATTTCGACGGGACACCTAACGTTGCTCGTTGCATCTACGTAGAGTAGCCGGACCCAATCAATTAGAAGTTCACTTCGTGGTCCCGAAGGGCGTATATGGTGAGCTCGTGTGGTACACGGTCAAATGCTTTCTCTAGATCGAGAAAAGCGAGATTGAGTGGTTGCTGAATCTCCCTGTGTTTCTTTATTAGACGGTGAGCACTGAAAACAGCGTCCAAGTGCCTCCTTTGACGAATCCACATTGGTTGCGTTGGAGCTTGACGATTTCTCGCAAGCGCTGTTCGAGGACACGTTCGAAAATTTTCATTGTATGGCAAAGAAGGCGTTTCGGTCGATAATTCGAACAGTTCGCTGGATCTCCTTTGTTCTTGAAAATCGGGACCGTGAAACTTGTCAACCAATCTGCGGGTGCTCGACCAGTTTTCACTATAGCGTTGAAGAAGTCTCTAAGCCAGGGAATCGCGAAGTCTCATAGTTCCTTGAGCTTCCATAAGTCGGCTGGTAGCTCGTCTGGACCTGTGGCTTTGGAACTCTTCATAGCGCAAACGGCTTTCGAGACTTCGGCAAAAGTGATGCGGGAGACTGGACCAGCTAATTTCGGGCCTTCTGGAAGATCCCGGTGTAGGAATTCTACATTTGAAATTTCTTCGAAGTGCTGTTGCCAGCGTCGGAGGATATCTGTAGTATTCTACAGCCTTCGCCCGTCTTTCGTCTTGACACATTTGTAGTGCTCGATGTCCAGAGTCGCCTTTTCCCTCGCTTTCGCTAGCCGGTATATGGTATTCTCTCTTTCCTTCGTGTCCAAGCGTTCGTAGAGTTCACGATGATGTTCAGAGTGTGCGGAGGGTACGGTTCGCTTTGCTTCTTTTTTCGCAGCCTTGCACTCCTGCCAGTTCTCGTCTGTCTTCTCGATGAACCATTTCTTGTAAGCCGCTTTCTTTGCTCGAACTGCATGCTGCACTTCGTCTGTCCAACGCCATGTCTGCTTGTCGATTCTTCGGCGTCCAGATTTCGTCGTTCCTAGAACTCTTCTCGCGTTGGCGGTTGCAGAATCTCGAAGCGAGGCCCATGTTCTGTTTATGTCTTCCGGATCGATTTCAGGGAAGGTTAAACCAGTGACGACGGCTTATTTATATTCCTGAAGCTTCCACCATTTGATGGTTGCCGGGCCAGTTACTTGTACTCTCTTCTTCACGTTGACACGCAGGTCAGTTATGACCAGTTTGTGTTGAGGGGCGAGACATTCGGACGGAATCACCTTCGTGTCGATGGCTGCCGGGAAGTCTCGTTTTCGTAACAGCATGAAGTCTTTTTGGCTTGTGTTGAGGCCGGTGGAATACGTGATCATTTGGATCGTTCTCTTCTTGAAGAAGGTGTTGGATATGACAAGACCAGCTGCTTCTGCGAAGTCGAGGATTCGGCATCCATCGCTGTTCCTATTCCCATATCCTTTTCACCGTGACTACTGTATCCGTTGCTTTCTTCTCCGACATGTCCGTTGAGATCCCCTCCAAGTAACAGATGATCTTCTGCGGGGCAGTTCATAACGTGGTCGTGTAGATCCTGCCAGAACTTGTCCTTATCCTCTTCATCACATCCAGTTTGTGGGGCGTATACGGAGAAAATCTGGATACGGCGGTTGTCGGCATCAATGGAAATATACATCAGGCGGTCAGAGTGACGTTGAACTTCGGCTACTCGGCTTTGAAGATCTTCACTCACCACGATGGCGACCTCGTTGGACTTCGTCATTCCATGATAGATTAGCTTATATCCTTCACCGATGTTTCGTGACTTCTGCTTTTCCATCTCGTCTCCTGGACGCATGCGATATCGATTCCGCGGCGTTTGAGAAGGTCCACTAGCTCACGGCAGCGCCCGGTCAGTGTGCCGATGTTTAGGGTGGCGAATCGGACTTTTTTCGATATGATATTTGGTCGTCTGTCGGCCAGTTGCCCGCGCATTTCATTCACGTTGGTGGGGCATGGCCAACGTGCGTCGCTTCAGGGGGACGCCCTGTAGCATGGAGATGTTTGATCCATGTAGTTGCGACAAGAATTTGCCGACCGGCCTGTCGCTCGGGCCTAGCGTCGGTGTCCGCGTTTAGCTTAGCTCACTCTTACGAGATAGCAGTTTCCGATGTCACCACGTGGAGGAACGGACTCGCCATCCAGAAAAAAATTACTTTATCACTGCACAAACCAAAGACACTAAAAAAGTTTATTTTATTCGCAGGTATGATGAAAAATGGGGTGATGTCTTGATTTTCAACAGATCGATCGTCCAAGTAGGTTAAAAAAATTATTTTTTATCTCAACATAAACCGTTTGACCTGAGTTATGGGTAACAAAACTTTTTTTCATTACAAGACTGAAGACCTCTTACAATTTTAAGTTTAAAAACTCTAAAAATTGGTTTAGAAATCAGTGTGTGAGGGGTTCGTTAGGTCGATCGCCTTGAAACTTTTTTTGCAAGCTCTGAGCAGGGGTTAAATGGTCATGTCAAACTCTCCGTTATTGGGCGTCTGTTTTTTTCATCATAAAGGGGAAGGGGGAATAAAACCCTTATGTTCGATAAAAAATTTCTGGTGAAACTCTTTTTTTTTATCGACAGGGGAAATCCTTATGTAGAAAAAAATGGGTTCTATTTCTGTACTAAAAATAGCTCTTTTATTTGCTTCATCTTTAAATAGCTTCGTAGAGCAGAGCTCACAATTTTCCTAACTAAAACTGATTTTTTAATTCTAGATTCGCTGTAAAACCTTTATCTGAACTTTTCATTTCAACATTTTTTAGAAGTAAATACACCAATGTGTGGAAAGGTAAGTGCTGATGCCGTAGGGCATTTTTGGAAGCCAGCTACTCACGAACTCAAGTTGACAATTTGTATCAACATATTCAATTTTTTATCATTAGTTTAGCTTATTCGATTCATAATTTGTATTAAATGTTGTTTTCTTGCGGAATAATAATAATAAGTTCAATCGTAGCCTGCCACTTTTTCAGTATCATATCTTGCGCTTTTTTATGATTACTTCATAGACTCATCTCTAGATTCCATCCAATTTTTTTGAAATCATAATTTTTGCACTCTTCCAACAATTTTTTGTTGAGTTTTTTCGAATTCAAGTATGTTCAACAGTGACCAATCGGAGTAGTTCGGGGGTTTTTCTACAAATTTTTTATTTTATTCATCCATCATTGGTTAAAAAAAGTATTTATTTTTTCTCTACCTCCGCGGGTGTCTGTTTGAAAAATTTTCTGCTTCCGGCGGGTGTCTGTGCCTTTTCGGACCCACTAAAAAGTGTCTGTGCCCATCAGTGAAGTAGTCGAATTTTGAGGTGATCTATCTGGTATTAAAAAGATTCTTTAAAAATGCTATTTGACGAACTCGGAGTTTTTTGTCGCTGGAACTGGATAGAATGAGGCGAGAATCATGGCTCCACGCCAAGTCAGTCACGCCGCCTTCATGACCAACCAACTTCCTCACTATCTTTTGTTTGGAACTGAAAGAATCAGCTCACAAGGATAAAAAATTATTACAACTTTTCCAGAAAGCGTAATACCGACCGATAGCCTATAAAACGGTAGAGAAACGTGAGCGAGTGAAAACGTACTTTTTTGATGTGTTCGAAACAAGGATTAAATAGCAGAAGGACAACCTATATTGGGAAATGGATGTTAACTTTTAAAAAAAGATCTAAATTCTCTTCTCCTACCGTTTTATTTACTTTTCTTTCTTAGTCTTCTCCAAACCGTTCTCCGAGTCGCTCAGCGCGTTCAAACATGCCTAAGAATGGTCTCATTCAACACCTTGCACAAAAAAGAAACTGAGGTACGTTGAAAGCAATTCACCGTTGAGATAATAAGTTTACTTTTTTCCACCGATTTTTGAAAAATTCAAGCCGATGTTCGTAAGAGAAGGGCGCCGACCGATGATCGGATTTGCCTATTCGTTGCCTTAGTTGAAAACAGCGATCAAACAAGATTGTGTAGTCTAAGAAGAGGAGTGACCGCTCTAGGGTCTAGACCATTCTATCGATTCTGACTGAAGCGATCTCGGCCTAATCTTTTTACATCTCCACTACGCCTCTACCTTTCTTAAATTCTGTCCTTTGTTACATCACACACTATCATGATCTCTCAAAGCCCTGCCGTCTCCCCATGATTATTCTTCTTGGTATACGCGCTCTTTCTGCGAATGGGGAAAACAGCCTGTATGTAACTTAAAGCATGCCATCAACATAAACGAAATGCAATGGAAAACGGTAAATAGGAAAAACTATGCAAAATTTTGTTTTCAAAATAAGTAAAAAGTTCGATCAAGCCTTAGTAATAAAAATTACAGAATACCTTCCCTCGTTCTTGTTCACAAATTATTCATTTCTTCTCAAAAATAAAACTTATCAATTACCCATCAGTGGTTGAACCAGAGGCCCGTAAAAGTGGCAAGACCTTTCAGGTCGAGCTTGACTATTTGAGGGGACAGTTCCACGGAAACTGACCAAGTATAGACTCGAATAGACATGTCCATCGCAGCCCACGCCAGCTTTTTTTCATCCGGAGCGAACTTCAAAGCAGCCGCATGTTTCGTACGCGCGTCAATCTTCGCCAAAAAATTATATTCCAGCTTCCGCTGCAAAAATGACTTTTTAATGTTTCTTGTAAAGATTCTCCTAATAATTTAAAAATAGAAAACTTGAAAGCAAAAACTTACCACGCCCTCTCATTAACTCCTAATCATAGCATAGGTCCCCTGAATTTGTCAAAAAATTTTAGCGAGCGGGGGGCCGGGCGGTAAAATTTTTTTATCGAGTTTTGTGCTCAAATTCGATTCCATTTTTAGTATTTTTTCTCTAATATTTTCCTTAAAGATAAGTAATGGAAAAATTCAGTTTGTAGCGGAGTGTTATTGGAAGCGGTTTATTTGAGTTTTCAACAATATTTTCTTCATTTTGAATGCAATTATGAATGGATAGCTACATATTTCCTTAATTAACACTAACATAATAATACACAAAAGTATATATCTGCATAGTATAAAAGCTTGTGAACGTGAACCAAAAAAAATTTATTTGCAGGGCGGGGGGCCGGACGGTTTTTTGTACCCCTTGGTAACCTATGACATAGGTCACCTGAATTTGTCAAAAATTTTAGCGAGCGGGGGGCCGGGCGGTAAAATTTTTTTATCGAGTTTTGTGCTCAAATTCGATTCCATTTTTAGTATTTTTTCTCTAATATTTTCCTTAAACCGGAGACCTTCAACGGGAGAACCACAACAACATCGATAGGTACGAAAGATTTCCGTTATCCTTGGCGAAAGAAAACAAAACAGAATTCAAAGGAATGATAGGCTCCGTCTTCAAAACAGGATGCGCGAGACTTACCGATGAGAAAAAAAAGAGACGCTGGACCTTGCAAAAAGCAATACAAAAAACACCAAAGCGTGATATGAATTTCTTAATCTACGAAGCATATATTATAATCTGAAAATCAGGCTCAAATGTAGAAGATTTAAAAAAAAAACCTCGTTGCTGTCACAATCGTGCAGAGTAGGATCACCGGAATGGTCCCCTGTTTCCTAAGCCATTGAAAAGTTTTATTTCCTTGAATTGATGTTCTACTACCGACGTTTCGAATTTTGAGCCCAATCTCGTTGTTTCTTCGTTCTTTCCCCTATGGAATAGCTGCTTAAACATTTGCAAAATGTGAGTGCAGGTTGAAAAACAATTTATTGGAGGGATAGGACGCAAATTATACATACAGCGAAGAGTCAAACAACTAATATTAAAACAAACAACTAATAAAAAAACCTATTAAAAATTTCTCTGAAAGTACATAGTTTTGCCCATAATTGGTTTCCTCGTTTCTGACGCTAAAAGGCGCTGGTTTCCTCGTTTCTGACGCTAAAAGGCGCTGGTTTCCTCGTTTCTGACGCTAAAAGGCGCTGGTTTCCTCGTTTCTGACGCTAAAAGGCGCTGGTTTCCTCGTTTCTGACGCTAAAAGGCGCTGGTTTCCTCGTTTCTGACGCTAAAAGGCGCTGGTTTCCTCGTTTCTGACGCTAAAAGGCGCTGGTTTCCTCGTTTCTGACGCTAAAAGGCACTGGTTTCCTCGTTTCTGACGCTAAAAGGCGCTGGTTTCCTCGTTTCTGACGCTAAAAGGCGCTGGTTTCCTCGTTTCTGACGCTAAAAGGCGCTGGTTTCCTCGTTTTTGACACTAAAAGGCGCTGGTTTCCTCGTTTCTGACGCTAAAAGGCGCTGGTTTCCTCGTTTCTGACGCTAAAAGGCGCTGGTTTCCTCGTTTCTGACGCTAAAAGGCGCTGGTTTCCTCGTTTCTGACGCTAAAAGGCGCTGGTTTCCTCGTTTCTGACGCTAAAAGGCGCTGGTTTCCTCGTTTCTGACGCTAAAAGGCGCTGGTTTCCTCGTTTCTGACGCTAAAAGGCGCTGGTTTCCGCGTTTCTGAAGCTAAAAAGCGCTGGTTTCCTCGTTTCTGACGCTAAAAGGCGCTGGTTTCCTCGTTTCTGACGCTAAAAGGCGCTGGTTTCCGCGTTTCTGAAGCTAAAAAGCGCTGGTTTCCTCGTTTCTGACGCTAAAAGGCGCTGGTTTCCTCGTTTCTGACGCTAAAAGGCGCTGGTTTCCTCGTTTCTGACGCTAAAAGGCACTGGTTTCCTCGTTTCTGACGCTAAAAGGCGCTGGTTTCCTCGTTTCTGACGCTAAAAGGCGCTGGTTTCCTCGTTTCTGACGCTAAAAGGCGCTGGTTTCCTCGTTTCTGACGCTAAAAGGCGCTGGTTTCCTCGTTTCTGACGCTAAAAGGCGCTGGTTTCCTCGTTTCTGACGCTAAAAGGCGCTGGTTTCCTCGTTTCTGACGCTAAAAGGCGCTGGTTTCCTCGTTTCTGACGCTAAAAGGCGCTGGTTTCCTCGTTTCTGACGCTAAAAGGCGCTGGTTTCCTCGTTTCTGACGCTAAAAGGCGCTGGTTTCCTCGTTTCTGACGCTAAAAGGCGCTGGTTTCCTCGTTTCTGACGCTAAAAGGCACTGGTTTCCTCGTTTCT
Source organism: Allodiplogaster pararmata (assembly GCA_964056735.1). Classification (NCBI taxonomy): domain Eukaryota; kingdom Metazoa; phylum Nematoda; class Chromadorea; order Rhabditida; family Diplogasteridae; genus Allodiplogaster; species Allodiplogaster pararmata. The sequence continues at coordinate 8,085,618 of OZ057409.1, read as the reverse complement.
GACGCTAAAAGGCGCTGGTTTCCTCGTTTCTGACGCTAAAAGGCGCTGGTTTCCTCGTTTCTGACGCTAAAAGGCGCTGGTTTCCTCGTTTCTGACGCTAAAAGGCGCTGGTTTCCTCGTTTCTGACGCTAAAAGGCGCTGGTTTCCTCGTTTCTGACGCTAAAAGGCGCTGGTTTCCTCGTTTCTGACGCTAAAAGGCGCTGGTTTCCTCGTTTCTGACGCTAAAAGGCGCTGGTTTCCTCGTTTCTGACGCTAAAAGGCGCTGGTTTCCTCGTTTCTGACGCTAAAAGGCGCTGGTTTCCTCGTTTCTGACGCTAAAAGGCGCTGGTTTCCTCGTTTCTGACGCTAAAAGGCGCTGGTTTCCTCGTTTCTGACGCTAAAAGGCGCTGGTTTCCTCGTTTCTGACGCTAAAAGGCACTGGTTTCCTCGTTTCTGACGCTAAAAGGCGCTGGTTTCCTCGTTTCTGACGCTAAAAGGCGCTGGTTTCCTCGTTTCTGACGCTAAAAGGCGCTGGTTTCCTCGTTTCTGACGCTAAAAGGCGCTGGTTTCCTCGTTTCTGACGCTAAAAGGCGCTGGTTTCCTCGTTTTTGACACTAAAAGGCGCTGGTTTCCTCGTTTCTGACGCTAAAAGGCGCTGGTTTCCTCGTTTCTGACGCTAAAAGGCGCTGGTTTCCTCGTTTCTGACGCTAAAAGGCGCTGGTTTCCTCGTTTCTGACGCTAAAAGGCGCTGGTTTCCTCGTTTCTGACGCTAAAAGGCGCTGGTTTCCTCGTTTCTGACGCTAAAAGGCGCTGGTTTCCTCGTTTCTGACGCTAAAAGGCGCTGGTTTCCTCGTTTCTGAAGCTAAAAGGCGCTGGTTTCCTCGTTTCTGACGCTAAAAGGCGCTGGTTTCCTCGTTTCTGACGCTAAAAGGCGCTGGTTTCCTCGTTTCTGACGCTAAAAGGCGCTGGTTTCCTCGTTTCTGACGCTAAAAGGCGCTGGTTTCCTCGTTTCTGACGCTAAAAGGCGCTGGTTTCCTCGTTTCTGACGCTAAAAGGCGCTGGTTTCCTCGTTTCTGACGCTAAAAGGCGCTGGTTTCCTCGTTTCTGACGCTAAAAGGCGCTGGTTTCCTCGTTTCTGACGCTAAAAGGCGCTGGTTTCCTCGTTTCTGACGCTAAAAGGCGCTGGTTTCCTCGTTTCTGACGCTAAAAGGCGCTGGTTTCCTCGTTTCTGACGCTAAAAGGCGCTGGTTTCCTCGTTTCTGACGCTAAAAGGCGCTGGTTTCCTCGTTTCTGACGCTAAAAGGCGCTGGTTTCCTCGTTTCTGACGCTAATCTTGAGCTACAATTCTGAGTTGCAATTTTTTTCAGAAGTTACAGAACTAGTTTACACTATCTTTTTTATTTCATTTTTCTTCTTCTCTCTTCTGAGTGAGCGGTGAACTCAAGTCGCAAAACAAAACAAAATTTGAGAAGGAACGGATTACCTTCGCTGGTTTCTGCACGGACTTCTTGCCGGTCTGCTGCTTCTTAGCTTTTTTAGCAGAGTCTGCGGCCCCTTTGGTTGTCCGATCCGCTTCTGGACTCGTTTCTGGACTCGCTTCTGGACTCCCATAAAACTCACTCGTGCCTCCGGCCGCTTCCTCTAGCTCTCTGAATGTACATCATTTTTCTTACTGCCTTGTTTTAGCAAGAGCGGAAGTATTCAAACAAGAGTATACTCTACTTCTCCTTGATCTCAAGCAACGGATTTTTATACCGATCAGAGGAGCGGGCTGTTCGCAGAAACCTGAGCGAGAATCGTGTGGCGGGAGAAGAACCCGCAACTTTTGCTTTCCGTGCGAATGCTCTTAACCACTGAGCTACACACGCACACAACCTAATGCTCATTTTAAGGCACATACAACAAGTGTACGAAGGCTTGCTTAAATGTGCCCGCACAAAAAACACAGTTGCAATGTCTCTTCTCCAAGCTCAACCACGGCATTTTCTTCAATGAAACAAGTCTGATATGCCCATTTAAAAACGAAATTAGCCTCTTGCACTTTTCCGATCAAAGAATTTATCTCGCGGAGAAGACGCCAGCTGCAGTTCAAAAGTAGATGGAGGTAATCTTTTCGGACCAAAATAATGAAGTTGACCTTCGACGAAAGCTCTGAACCAACCACGAAAAAACTCAACATAAACCCTAAAGTTAAAATATTTGTCGCTTTAGGCGGGGTTTTCTGTGTCTTGTTCAACTGTGCTGATAGGCGGGTTTTTCTGTGTCATGTTCAACTGCGCTGAAACCTCTTGTCCTTGAGAACGGCTTTCGAGTAGAGTATAGGCAAATCCTTAACATCATATGCGACCACAAGTGTCAGCGCCTGGAAAACATTTGCGTCGTCCAATTGTTCATGCGAGAATGTTCAAGAGCCAATAAGACAAATGCGGTCGTAGAAATAACCTTTCTATTGAGATCCTTGTACTTCCTCGCATCACCCCCATACAAAACCTGAAAAAAATTATCGAGAAAATAGTGGCTAAATACAATAAATAATCTCAAACTAATCGAGTTTTTTTTTAATGAGTCTTTTAAAACCCATAATTAAGTTTCTTGTTGTTGGTTGGGGCAATTACCGAAAGGCATGTGAGCGTGTTTCAAGAATGCACTACTCGCACCAAACACAAACTCAAAGTGTTCATGACTACCCTTTCTGCTCAAACTACTAGACTAATTTTCATTTTAAAGTTTTTTCATGCCAAGATTCTTTCAAACAGCTTTCGAATGATTCGCTTCAATTCAATTTAGAATGATTATAGGCACTTTTCGCGTTTAGGCCCCCCCACCAGAACTTCCATGGGTCATACGTCTGACTTGATTAGATTTACAAAAACTTATTTTTACATAAAAAAAATTTTTTACATCAAAAATATTTTTAAAATAAAAAACACGCTTAGGCTTAGGAAAAAAAATTACGCTGACGAGCCGTACGGCTTAGACTTACGAGACCGTATCAAAAAATGCCACTCTCATCTGACCCAATTGAACCATGCAATAAATAGTTGTGAGCAAAAAGTTTAGTCATGAACAGTTTGAGTTTTTGTTTGGTGCGAGTAGTGCATTCTTCAAACACGCTCACAAGCCTTTCGGTAATTGCCGTTGGTTTTTGGTTGGGAAATTGTGTTTCTTGAATTAAAATCTGATTGAGCTAATGTATTCGTATGTTAAAAAAATCCCTTCTAGGCAATGAAATGCAGTACTTGAACTTTTTACTCAATTTTTAAGAAAATATTCCGAGCCGTTGAAATTTGTTCAGAGCAGTGTGTTTTCTCTCAACCGCACTGTTGATAATAATCAAAAACTTGTGCAAGTTTAGAAACTTTTTAAAAAAAACTGGTAATACGAATCGTCTGGTTGCGTACCATTCTGTATTTGCATAAACACGATTTTGTTCTCTCCCCACAATGAAACCGTTCCTTCAGGATTAGTCTTTTCAATCTACGTTCCACTTTACGGTTGGTGTGATATAGCCTGATTTAGAGAAAATTGAAGATAACTGACACTCTCCGGCCAATTTTTTAAGTCGATCTTGAAAAAGCCGTAGACGTTATCTTTCGGAAGGTTCAGAGATCGGGACATATGGGCGATTTTGTATTCCACACATTTTCTTGAATTTATGTAAGCATTGATTTTCAGTGAACATTAAGTAGCGTGAAAAAACAGAGGAAGTTAAGATGGAAAGGGGAGAAGAGACTAAAAGATAAAAAGATAACAGAGAATAGAAGTAATGGAAACAAGCTACTTTTAAAATTGATTCGAAAGGTGGCTTTTCCAATTAAAAGAGGAGAATTTCATTTCATGGTCGAAAAACGACATCAAATGAAAGTTTCGGGCACTACCGTCTGTAGTCTACGTTATGCCACTCTTCCTTCGGCACTCCGAACATCTCGAAGATTCGAAGTTCGGTTTTTTCCGTCAAAGTGAGCGAAGGCTTCTGCAAGCGAAGTACATGTGACATCAAAGCGCGGTATCACGACATTTGCTACCGCGTAACTTGCTTCCCGAAATTCGCTTTCAGCGACATTTGCTACCACTGCATTTGTTACACGCGACATTCGCTTCCCAAATGGAGTTTTCTGAACAAAATTAAATTTGAAAAGACGTTCTTTCAAACCACTGATTACTGATTATTAATTTTTGGTTAAAGTTATTGTTATGAAAATTTTTCACTAAATGATTTAGGCGTTACTGAAGTTTAATGGGCAGCGCCTGGTCGGCTTAAACGCTACGGTTTCGAAAATTTTCTTCATAGATGATAACTTCGAGCATCAGGGATTCCGTTTCAACAAAAAAATTTTAAACATATTTTCTATGTAGCGTAAACGACTCTTCCTCGGAGCTAGCCGAGGACGATTGGTCTGAAAACGCGCCAAAAATGAGCTCGCTTCGTCGCCAGAGTTCTCCGATGATTCAACCGAATTTTTTGACTTTCAATTTTGTTCAGTATCTTCATCTTACAGAAAGTGAAAATCTTTTAAATTGAAAACAGTCACTCAAACAGACAAGTATCTCAAACGCTGTGTTCTTCTTGAAATGTGAAAACCCAGATCACGGATATTCTCACCGAGTATACAAGTTTGAAAGGAAGAGTTGAGGCATAGAAGAACTAGCAAAATATTGTTTACTTTTTTCTCAAGCTTTCGAGATTTTCTTGACACTTAACCTATCCTCGAAGAAAGGTACATAAATGCCAAAACAATTTGAAGTACCGGCTTAATATGCTGAAAACTAGTGTAAGTCAGAGAAGCGCAAGCACAACAATGTGTTTCACTAACCCGCAGTGCGTTCAAAATGTTGTTCCTGTTTTCTCTCATTTTCCTCTCTTTCTCATCCCTCTCCCCGTTATTTTTACATTAAAATACGCTTAGGCTTAGTAATAGTTTACGCTAACTAGGCCGTGCGGCTTAGTCTAACGACTAAAAAACCCGGCACTTCTTCACTTTAGGCCCCCCCCCTCCCAGAGGTTCCTTGGGTCATACTTCTGACTCATTTACATTTTCAAAAAAGTTATTTTTACATTAAAACGCTTAGGCTTAATAAAAAGTTTACGCTAACGAGGCCGTACGGCTTAGCTAACGAGGCCGTATCAAGAAAATGACCAAATTGAACCTCTGGGAGGGGGGCCTTAAAGTGAAGAAGTTCCAAAAACCCCTGCATACAACCATGAAAAGAGTATCTATAATACTACCGGAAAGTAGCTGATGTGGTAAAAAAAAAAGTTCAGAACGTACGAATGAATATTCTTGCTCCATGCAATCATCAGGCTGATTTTTTCTCCCACGGTGACTCATTGGGTTTTACGGAAAAGGCGACAGGTGGCCTCTTTTGCTGCAGCGCGGAAATGTGTTAGCGAATCTGAAAAAAAACAACAGAATAATTACCCGCCGAAACTCAAAACAAAGGTCCGCCAACATTTAATCAGCGTGGTCATTCAGGGCAACGTTTAATCAGCGTGGTCGCTCTCTGATCCCATGATTTCTCTTATTTACTAATTTTGTAAGATAACCCCTTTAAAAATACCTGATGGTTGACTTGAAATTTAATCGTATGGGAATTTATTTCAAGCCAGGCCAACACAGCCCTCATGAACGGCACGAATGCATTAAATAGAATAACAAAAATTTGACATGTGAACATGAATTCATTCGTAACTGCAGCTCGAGATCAAATTTTTGTTCTTTAACTGAGTGAAAAACTCCTCGCTACTTCATTCGAAAGGTTACAGTTTTGAGACACAATTTAACTTGGGGGGCTCTTTACTGGGGGGGGTTCTTTTCGGTGAGTTCAAAAAATGTTAATTTTCTTATGCGGTCTCGTTCGCCTAAGCCGTACGGTCTCGTTAGAGTGAACTTTTTCCTAAGCTTAAGCGTTTTTAATGTAAAAATAATCTTTAAAAAAGTTATTTTTAAAAAGTCCCCCTCTCAAGTAAAGTGCGCCTTACCCCAAGTTAAAAAGAACCCAGTTCCGATTGGAATAGCGAGAAAAGGAAGAAGAAAAACAACTCGTAATTCACAAAACATTACTCCGTCTAGTGTCAACAGGAAATCCTTAATTTAGAACACCTTGATAACGTAGCCCATAAGGCTTGAACGAGAAAGAACCCTCTACCGGATGAATTTCGACAAATCACGCAAAAACTTGCTTACCTATCAAAAAACCAGCATGATTTGAGAAGCGTTTTCAGTAAAGTGTAATATAACAACTCAAGGGGTAACGCTTCCAGATAACTATGAACTTGAAAATTTTTGAATAAATGCGATTAGTAGAGATACGTGCAAATAACTTCAAAAAATATTTGAACAAAACCAAAAAATATTCTCTAATATAATAACACAAAACATGATAGAAGATGAAAATTGAATGAAGATGTTGAATAGAATGTTTTAGTGTAATGATGACAGCACGTGACATTTTTGCGGAATATTGAACGGTCTCACTAAATTAAGGGCTTCAGAAAAGTCTTCGAGAGAATGCTATAGTATTTTTTGCTATTCTATTTAATAAGAGCTTATCTAAAATACCAAAAAGTCACTCTGATTGAAATTTAAATGAATATAATATTTTAAACAGGAACATTTTAAAGCAAAACTTTCTGAACCATTTTGAACGCAAAACTAAAGGTTTATCAGATACTATGTATGATACCAACACAGAAAGCATTGTTAAAAACCACAAAAGGTTCTTTCAACTTGGGGGGGGGCGCTTTACTCGAGGAGGGGGGAGTTAAAAAAAACTATTTTAAAGAGTATTTTTACATTAAAAAACGCTTAGGCTCAGGAAAAAGTTTACGCTATCGAGGCCGTGCGGCTTAGGCAAACGAGACCGCATAAGAAAATATACATTTTTGTATTTTTTAAAACATTTTTTACGCACCGAAAAAGAGAGCCCCCCAAGTTAAATTGTGCCACACAAAAATATAAACACCAGGCAATCTCGGCAGATCTTTGAGGGAGAACTGAAATCTGACAATTCTTGCTAGTTATAATATGATGGTACAATCTTTATCATATGCTTCAATTACAAGAAAAACCTACTTGAATGTGATTACTGCACTCGAATTCTTTGTACGGCTAGGTGAGATATTTGAGGGGGAACTGAGTTTCCTTTTTAAAGATGTTTCACTTGAATCATAAACGTTTCAATATTATGTTCTTACCTGGATGATGTTTTTAGAATCTTTTTACAAGTCTAGCAACTAATAAGAAAAAAGTTTGTTTCGAAAAAAAAAGAACTTGATACGCAACGATTGATTTTTTTAGCCTCAGAACAATCATTCACACTACATGCCGTCGAGAAAAAAAGGCAAGGGCAAAAGTTTTTTTTAAAAAATTGGATTAGTTTTAAAGCTCATCGCCCGAAAAAAAGAACAAAAAACGCTTGCTGAGCTATAGACGTCAAAGGGCAAAAAGCAGACAAATCAAACGTTGCCTTAACACCAGAAATCCGAGATTGGATGATTAAACGAGACGCTTTACGAGAATCAGACCCATCAAGCCAAGACATCAGCACCCTCAACATGAACATCAGACGCGCCACGGACAGAAACAAAAGGGACATCTGGAGAAACTTCATGGAGACCTTTGATCCCAAACTAGACAGCAAGAAACTGTGGAAAACGATCAAGATGTTGAATGATAAAGGACGTCCCCCACCAAACTGCGCCATCGACTTCGGGAAAGGACCCCTCACATCCTCCTTCGAAATCGCGAACCAGTTCAACAAACGCTTCACACGCCCAGTCGACTACAAAACAAAAAAGGAAAATCGGAAAACCATGAAGAAAGTTCACAACATCCACGCTAAAGATTTTGTCGAGTACTCAGAGGCCGCTGTGAAATCAGCTATTAAGAAGACAAAAAAATCAACAGCCCTCGGACCGGACGGACTCGCTCCAATACTCTTCCATTATCTCGGGAACAGAGGTATAGCCGCCCTCACAAAGCTTATCAACGACTCCCTCAGCTCTGGCAGAATTCCCATGATTTGGAAATCTTCAGTCATTCTCCCACTCCTGAAAGCAGGAAAAGAGGCAACGGATGGACCAGGATACCGACCGATCTCCTTACTCTCACCGATGGCGAAAATCATAGAACTACTTCTATTGGAAGAACTCAAGCCGTACGTAAGAGTAGCTGAGCACCAGCATGGATTCACCACAGGAAGATCCACCACCTCTGCCCTCCTCACTCTTTCAAAAGACGTAGCTGCAGGCTTTAACGCGAAGAGACCAGCTAAACGTACATTGATGTTAGCAATCGACATGTCAAAGGCCTTCGACAGCATAGACATAGCGGTACTCATAGATCTCGTCCTACAAACCGACGCCCCAAACTTCGCAAAGAAATGGCTAGCATCGTACCTCAGAGGACGAACGAGCCGTACATCCTTTCGCGACGTCCTCTCAAGCTCATCCCTGATCAGAAGCGGAGTCCCTCAAGGCAGCGCACTCTCACCGCTTCTTTTCAATTTATATCTAAGCGATCTTCCGAACAACGATCCAAACATCAAAATCGTCTCTTATGCTCATGATATAACGCTATGGGTGTCAGATCCGAGCATTTCCACTGCCTCGCTACACATACGATCCGGTCTCCCACACATCGAAAAGTTCATCCACGATCGTGGACTATCTATTTCTCCTGCCAAAAGCCAGCTTCTACTCTTCACACCTTACAGCAAAGAGTACAAGACTATCCTAGATGTCTCGATCGGAGGTCAGAGCGTACCCACCGTGAATACCGCCAAAATCCTTGGAGTTACATATGATTCTATGTTCACATTCAGTCATCATGCGAAAGACATAGCAGGCCGAATGTCGCAACGTAACAATGTACTGAAGGCGCTAGCCGGCAGTACATGGGGCAACCAAAAGGAGACACTCCGTCTCACGTACAAAGCCATTTGCCAATCCATATACAGCTACGCAGCTCCAGCCTGGGCCAGCTTTCTCTCCTCCTCAGCACATACCAAAATTCAAAGAGGACAGAACAATGGCCTGCGTATCGTGACAGGAAACCATCAAATGGCCATCGTCGACCACATACATGCTGAAGCTAAAGTTATGAGATCGAAATCGCACCTTCACATGCTATCAGCCCAATACTTGGCAAGGACCTTGAGCCAAACTCACTTCCATCTCGGATTATTTCTCCAAGGACCCCCACCACGCAACATGAAAGCTAATCTTTACATCGCATGCAGAAGCACTGTTGAAAGAGCCCTGTCGGAAACAGCAGAGAAGAACAACGGGAAAAGCGTCGCCAACCGAGTCCACACAAACATGGTCTCAGAAGAAAAGGAAACCATTCAAGGTCCAGTCATACTGGGCGGCCGACCACCACCGGACATAAATGAAGAAGAAGTGGACCTCTCCAGAAACGCCCGCTGCACGCTGAGCCAACTCCGCTCAGGCTACAGCAGGTACACCAACCACTACTTACACCGGATCGATGACTCGATACCTGACTACTGCCCAGACTGTCTCAATGGACCTCACGACGTGGCCCATCTCTTCAAATGCGCTAGACGTCCAACAAGACTCACGTTGGAAGATCTCTGGATGAAACCAAAAGAAGTAGCCTCATTTCTGAGACTATTGTGAAGGAAAGAAGAAGAGATGTTTTTTTTTTAAAAATAAAAATAAAAGAGAGGAGAGAGAGAGAGAGAGAGAGAGAGAGCGGCTCTCCATAGCCGACTCTCTTCGACGCGAGACGTTTGCCGGCAACAACAACAACAACAAAGACAAATCAAAACTAGATAAAAATTTTGACGAGAGGAAGGGAGCGCAAGAAACCGATCTACGAAGAACTGAAAAGTTCAGGAGAGGGGAGGTTTGGTCCTCTTGCCTATGAGTTGTTTGAACGAAAACATTCTAATGAAATGTGAAAAGGGAACAGGGTCTCATTATAACTCGCTGGTTCGGGTTCCTTCACAGTTTTATTTGTTATAATTTTCAAAAAGACCTATCTTGTGTGATTGGTTGATAGTAAGACACCGATTAACCAAACAGTTCCGTTTAATTTGTAAGATAAATTTAAAATTTCTCTATTTTCGTTTTAAGTTGAAGTATCAATTCTGTTAAAACTGAAATCAATATATTAGTCTTATGATTGATAAAGCGGTGATTGGTTCTCAATAATTTTTGTATTAGCACAAATAATAGAACTACGCAGCTCCCCCTGTTCCTTTTCCCTCTCGGAATCAATCAATCTTTATTCCAAATCAATCTTTATTCCAAATTGCATACTAGTATTACAAGGATAGGTGTGCAAAGTGGATCACTGTCACATAAGTGATATCAGTTTAGGTAATACATACAAGCAAGCACCGGGAGTTTGAGCTTCGAGAAAGGTAGTAATAATAATAAAAAAGAAGGTGGCAAGTTCACACTGAGAAGAGTAGTAGGTAAAAATGAACCGTGGCATAGTTACACAGGAGAATAAACTATGAAAAAAACCAAATCTAACTTCGGATTGAAGAACGAGGCACGATTTCATCTCTAGAAAGATAGAAGATAAAGGCCTTAAAAGCCTGAGATGATTTCAATGTAACGATTTCGTTAGGCAAGCTATTCCAGACATAAATTAAGCGTGACAAAAATGTGTTTCTAGAATCCCTAAGCTTGATCGGCAATAAAATTCTTAAAGAGTGAGATATTCTACGACTGTACGGGGAAGGCTGCAACTTGTGAAGATAAGTTGTGTCCAATTCAGCATTTCCGTGCAAACATTTAGGAAAAAGGCATAGATCGGCTACGGCTCTCAGATGCTCTAGAGATGAAAGATTTAACAGATCTAGACGTTCGCAGTAGCTGAGATCAACAATGATATTTCTAAAGAGAATGCGACGGGTAAAAGATCGTTGTACCCTCTCAATTTCATTCACGAGGCCAATAGACATAGGAGCCCACACTTCACTTCCGTACTCAAGTAGAGGTAAGATGTACGTCTTCCAAGCACGCAGCAGAACGGGGATGGACTTGGTCTTGAGCGCTCGCAGTATCAGGTTCATCCGTCTCGTCGCGTTCTTACACATGGCGTTGATGTTGAGAGAGAACGACAATGAAGAGTCGAACGTGATTCCAAGATCTTTAATCATTGTTTGTGGTGGTAGAAAGTTTCCGTCAATCGAGTATGAGAATTTACGATTGCTGCTACCACAATACATAACGAAACATTTTGGGGTAGAAATTGACAGGGATCACATCAGACACACAATCTAAGGCTGCTTGAAGAGATAGAGGGTCGACCGAAAACAAATTAATATCGTCTGCATATAAAAAGCAATGAACGTTTTCAGGAATGATATTGATAATGTCATTAAGTCATCTTACTAATGTCATCTTACTCCTACCTATCACATAGACAATACTGCTTTGGAGTGTGTGAGTCGAGTTCGTGATCTAGGTGTACAAATAATCCCTTCTCTTCGGCGTAATATCACTATATCTGACCGAGTATCTAGAGCTAATTCTGCTCTATATTCAATGTTTAGAGCCGTGAACATCAATGATGCTTCTATCTTGGTTAAATGCTTCAAAATTTATGTCATGCCTCATTTAGAATTTGCTTCAAGTTTCTGGAATCCGCACTTCAAAAAAGACGTCGAAGAAATAGAGAAAGTTCTCAGGTCTTTCACGAGAATCGTATTCGCTCGCTGCTTGCCTAACTGTAGCTATCCTCACGGAAATACATCTTATAAAAGTAGACTCTCTAAGCTAGGTCTCATGCCTTTAGAAGAGAGACGAGTATATATGGATTTGACCATGGCATGGAAAATAATCAATGACAAAACCATCATTAAGAAACAACATTTTTTCCAAAGAACCAAAGAAACGCGAACTAATTCTCACGGAGTTTCAATAGAAGTAACGAAGAACAGTGCTAGGTACAATTCATTTAGTCTGAGAGTAGCCCGTTGGTTTTCTCGTGTACCAGAAATGCTTGACATAACTTCTTTCAAAATGTTCGTAGAACTGCTTAAAAGTAATAATGTGATGAAAAACCTTGCCATTACGAACAAAGTTGACTGATTACAGCCTTTTGCGATTTTTGAACAACAGACGACGCAACAGCAACAGTTTTCACTCTTGAAACGAAATCTCGCTTCTGTTCATCATACGTTTATCCAGAGTCGAGATCTCGAAGTTCTTCACGGAGACATATATTTCCAATCATCATCGAAGATACCCTTGTTCATCCCACCCAAAAAGTCCAAATCATCAATTATTAATTCTTTGCCAAGGGCAGCCGATGGGAACCGGGGGACTTGGTCGGTGAGGAGCAGCTCCTCCACTGCTGATGCCTACTCAGTCAAACCAAGTACCGCTCAAGGTAGCCGCTCTCAAATCACTCGCCAAAGCTATCCTTCTGTACTCCTCCCGATCCAATCACGGCCTGGTCCACCGCTATCAAAAAACTCAAACACGCGGATTCGTCACCCGCATGTTCTCTCATCGATCTTGAACTCTGGAAACCGTTGGGCACCCAAGGCTCCCTAGCTCCCAAACTACCCTACAATTGCATTTTTCGAAATGTAGATAAAATATATATTAAGGAAAAAGGTAAAGAATAGAGGCCCAAGGCTTCTGCCTTGAGGCACTCCGGAATGGTAGGGTAAACTTTCAGACAATACATCATCAACTTGAACTTGTGCATTCCTGTTAGTGAGGAATAAGGCTGAGAAGAGATGAGTGAACACCATGACATATCAGCTTGTGAATGAGGAATCGATAGTTGACGGTGTCAAATGCTTTCGAAAGGTCTATATAGCAAATATCGAAACATTGTTTAGTATTCAGCATAGCAAGATAGATGGAGTAAGACTCCGCGAGTGAGGTCACAGAAGATCTTCTACGTCGAAATCCTGCTTGACATCTGTGCAGGAGATTGTGATTTTCTATGTGAGTATACAATATGTTATGAAGATGTTTCACAAAAAAAGAATGTTCTGTAGTCAGCTTAAAACGAAAAAACCGGGGTTGTCATTTGCTTGATTGTCTCTGCCTGTACGATTCAGGTTGAAAGTTACCTACATACCATTCTTAAGGTTGGACGTCCTAAGGGGAAGGGAACCATAGATATAAAAAAGGGGCCCTAGGGAGAGGGAAGGAGGCTGATTCTAATTCTGGGTTAGACACCAGTTTTGGGCTTCTTTTTGACACCCACACTTAAACTGTGACCCGCCTAACTGATGATCATAACCAATCAAATCTGATGTGGGGAAATTCTTGCCCCTCCCCTTCTCTATAAGCCTCCCCCCTTCCTACGTAGGACCTCCTTCCCCTTAGGTCCCCCTTCTCCCCTTCGCTTAGGTAGGACCCTCCTTTCCTTCCCCCCTTTTTTTGCTCAGCTCTCCTGCCCCTACCCCTCAGGTTATTTTTTAAATTTTTTTTGACGATTATCAGCTTTTATGAGATTCACTGTTGACTTTGTTTCAGGAAAAATTTGTTAAAAAAATTGAAAGTGTTATTTTTTATAAACAATTTTGGGCTCTTATTCCCTGATGGGCATTTCCTGCGTCTTGTCTTGCAGACATTGGCACCATGCTTTTTTAAACATTAATTTTTTGATACGGTCTCTTAAGCCTAAGCCGTACGGCTTCGGACAATTTTTTTTTACTTCTCTTGTCTGGAGAAAAATAAAAACGCGGAACAATGAACGGAGAGGGGAGAGGGAGTATCTCTCATTTTCATTTCCACAGCACTCATGGCTATCGACTTGTCTGAAGCTTTCGGCAGCATCAATATCTCCAAGCTGATAAACCTCCTTCTGACTACAAGCGTGCCCAACTACAACAAGAAATGGCTCTCCTCATACCTAAGAGGCCGCACAGGACGCACATCTTTCCGCAACATACTATAAAGCTCGAGGCTCATCAGAAACGGAGTTCCACAAGGCAGCGCTATATTGCCCACACTGTTCAACCTTTATCTGCGAGATCTTCGAACAGAAAGTGCACACACCAAGGTCGTATCCTACGCAGATCACATAACGATCCAAAAAACAAAGTCAAAAAAGTCAAAGTTTTACATTAAAAAAGTTTTTTTACATTAAAAACTTTTTTACATTAAAAACGCTGAGGCTTAGAAAAAAAATTCACGCTAACGAGGCCGTACAGCGAGACCGTATCAAGAAAATGACCCAATTGAACTTCTGGGGGGCCGTGAAAAGTGAAGAAGTTCCTTACAGGGTGTATAGAAAGTCCAGGTGGATGACTTTGTCACTTTGTATCTTTTTTGTTTGGTGTAGCGGTCGTGTGATTTTCCATTTGTATCTTATTCATAATGTTGCTAACATACCCTGTAAAAATCAGAATGCAAACTCTTTTCTTTTTCTGTTAATGCTCTCTGATATGGACCGAGGCTACATTCTGCGCCTGAACGAGTCCGGGCACGCTCAAAAGCACATCGCCAGAACCACTGGATTCTCCCGCAGGACCATTGAATACACAATACGTCGCTTTCGTGAGACTGGTACGACAAATGACCGTCCCATGAGCGGCAGACCAGTGACCGCGACCACTTCCGTCAACGTAAGAAGCATTCGAGACAAGATTTGTTGTTAACCCTAAGCGGAGTCTCAGAAAACTCGCGAAGCAGCTGAATATTTCGGCTAGTTCTGTTCAGACGATCGTCAAATCCCGCATGGGACTTCGCCCCATCAAGCTGCAGAAGACTCACGCATTGAAGGACCAGATGAAGGCGACCCGTCTTCGGAGATGTCGTGAGATTTTGTCTGGGCCGGGATTTGCGCGACTTAGTTTTGCGTTCAAAATGGTTCAGAAAGTTTTGCTCTAAAATGTTCCCGTTAAAAATATTATATTTATTTAAATTTCAATCAAAACGACTTTTTGATATTTTAGATAAGCATAAGATAAGCTTATAAATAGAATAGCAAAAAATACTGTAGCATTCTCTCGAAGACTTTTCCCAAGCCCTTAATTTAGTCAGACCGTTCATTTTTTTTTGCAAAATGTCACGTGCTGTCATCATCACACTAAAACATTCTATTCAACATCTTCATTCAATTTTCATCTTCTATCATGTTTTGTGTTATTATATTAGTAGATATTTTTTTGATTTTGTTCAAAAAATTTTTGAAGTTATTTGAACGCATCTCTACTAATCGCATTTATTCAAAAAATTTCAAATTCATAGTTATCTGGAAGCGTTACCCCTTGAATTGTTATATTACACTTTACTGGAAACGCTTCTTAAATTATGCTGTTTTTTGACAAGTAAGAAAGTTTTTGCGTTTTTCGCTACATAACCCTAAATTGGTCCGGTTGAGTGTTCTTTCTCGTTCAAGCCTTATGGGCTACGTTATCAAGGTGTTCTAAATTAACGATTTCCTGTTGACACTAGACGGAGTAAAGTTTTGTGAATTACGAGCACTGTTCCAATCGGAAGTGGATTCTTTTTAGCTTGGGGGGTGCTTTACTTGGAGGGGGCTTTTTAAAAACAACCTTTTAAAAGATTATTTTCTTAGGAAAAAGTTTACGCTTACGAGGCCGTTCGGCTAAGGCGAACGAGACCGCATAAGAAAATTTACATTTTTTTGTTTTAAAAAAATACATTTTTTGAACGCACCGAAAAGAGCCCAAATAAGTAAAGCGCCCCCCCCCCCCCCAAGATAAATTGTGCCTCAGAACTGTAACCTTTCGAATGAAGTAGCGAGGAGTTTTTCACTCAGTTAAAGAACAAAAATTTGATCGCGAGCATCAGTTACGAATGAATTCATGTTCACATGTCAAATTTTTGTTGTTCTATTTTATGCATTTGTGCCGTTCATGAGGGCTATATTGGCCTGGCTTCCGGGTGCTTCTCTGACCCGCACTGCAGGTTAAAAAAATCTATGTCTGCGACCATCTTTGCAAGACTCATTCGGTGACCGGAAAAAGGCAAGAGGTCATTTTATCGGTGTCTCGACTCGCCTTTACAAAGTATAGGGGAGATCGGCTGATGGTTTAACAAGAGGCGTGCCCTGGCCGGTCCGGCATTGCCCTCTTTTGATGGAATATGCTACACATTCATGTTCCGCGAATGTCAAGCTCGCTATCTCCAATGCATGGAGACATCCCTCTATCCACCACCCGAGGACAATCTCGATACCGGATGGGGTGAACCTGTCCGTTGCGATGGTGTGAAGTCGTTAGCTGTAGCAACATTGCGGGCGATAGTATTGCTTTTTGAGGGTCATCACGAGACGCTAGCTTCAACTCACGAATGTCAAGCTTGAGCCGATAGAAGACTTTGAGCTAATAATTTTTTTTGGTTCCTATAGACTCGGTTGTTTTTTGATGAACAACGATGAACAGTCTAGAAGAGATTTTCAGAGATTTTGAAAAGAAGAAAAGTTTTCTTAAGGCAAATGTAAGAATAAAGTTTTTGCCGGGTATTCGTGGGGAAATTTATATTCGAAGAGAGGTCATGTTTTCCAATGAAAATTTGAGATTCAAAAAATCAAGATGAGTTGTAACAACAGCAATACCAAAAGCACTTTTAGCATGTACATACATGTACATAATTTTCAGGGGTTTTCATAGGCGGAGACATGACAACGGTCGAGCATTTCAGTTAAAGCGCTGTAGCACTCCCTTGTTTGAATTTATCTTGCGTTTGTCATGGTCGCCGGAAAAGTTGTCTTGCCGAACAAGGCCAAATGAGAGTTTTCCGTCCTCAATTACTGTTGCGCTGCTCAACTCGATTCTCTCCATCTCGCAGCCTAACAAAAGCTTACATCGCATGCTTACAATAAAATCAAGCGGCTTTATTATGGCCGTCTGACAAAAAAGTTCAACAGCTTGCTTTGCACATGAGTCTGAGAGAGAATGGAATAGTTATTCGAACTTTCCGTGTTAAGGAAATTACAAAGCAAACGTTAAGTTTTCTCGTTTTTATTTCTGTATGCGGACCTTGTTCCGAGCTTGAACACGACTTCATACTCATTCCAAGTGCACTTCTATAGAAACCCCTTTTTCTTTCCATGCGAAGAAGTTTTCTTTCCGTCGGTGAGACTCAGCCTAGATATAGCATGTCGAAACTAATGTTGTTCGCCGTAGGATTTGCTGATTGATACTCACAAACCCGATCTGGCAGAAGAGCTCTCTCACCTCTCTCTCCTTCCTCTTTCATAAGATCACATTCCGCTCGCTCTGCTACTACTTATCGTTTTTTTGTGTTTTCGGATAGTCTATATATTCTTCTATGGTGGTCTTTCATCTGTGACCCTTCATCATTATCATCATTCCTGGGTTCGTTTCTCGTATTTTCTTGTTTTCATATTCCTTGTTCAATTCCTTATTTATTGATTTGGACTCTTCCTGCTATGCTCAGCATTCTTATTTAGATGATACCAATTCGCTGAAGATGCTTTGATAAAGCGAAACGTTCGGACCCATCTTGTCTCTTCAACAGCGCATTTAAAAAGGCACGACACAGCAAATAAGTGTATAGTACTACCATTTTTGGTAGCTTCTGAGTCCTTTTCGGATTGATAATGCGACCCTTCGGACCCACTTCGCGTACGCGCTCTTTGCGCTTTGGAAAACTAAGAAAAATTCTTAGAGAGAACAAGCTATGATCCTGGGTTGAGCTCTAACTTGTATCTACTACCAATTCAAAAGCAACACTCTCGACAACCCAGTACTCTTAGGAGAGAAAGTGAGAGAGAGAGAGAGAGAGAGAGAGAGAGAGAGAGAGAGAGAGAGAGTAGCTCCCCATGGTGGCTCTCCGCAGTTTTTCATCCCCTCTCTTTCATGCTTGCACGTAACCCGTCCATCCTCAACATTAAAGCGAATAATGTCCATCCGCTACGTCGTGGGTATAATATGTACATACATATACCCGACAACGAAAAGTACGGCCGTGTGTTAATTGTACATTAGACTGACTTGGTTTTTTTTACTAACAACATATTCATTGTTGATTGTTTCGGCTTTTTAAGAAGTGACTTTTTTTACTTTTGACTTTTTTTTCTGAACTGAACTTTTTCTGACTTTTGTCTTTAAATTTTTAAACTTTCCAGGTCATAATTTCTCTCAATGCTTCCATAGAATACTGAAGTGCCTGTTAAATTTCCTCAACTGTGAACTTATCTTTTTCATATCGTTATTACTCTCGACTGAACTATCGTTTGTCATCTCAGCCAGGCGTCACTGCCTTTAAACTGTGTGACTTAGAGTTTGAAGGGTTTTTACTCTCCAACTCTGCCATTAAGTATTATATAAGGCGTCTCTCAGTTGCTCTCGTCATACGTCAGCAGTCGGTTCCACTACGCAAACGACTGTATAAATACGAGTTTTTTCTTTGGCCAAACTTAGTGTAATCGTGGAGCCGAATTTCTCCGTTTGTAAAGGGAATGTTTCCGTACCGCCGACCCTATCTTTGTTATATGAACTACAAAACTTAAAACATACCTAGATCATAAATTGAAACCATTGGCCAAATAATATCAACGAGAGATAGTTTGTATAGAATGAACGCACTAAAACCGTGGCGTTTGCTCAGTTCTGTACTCCTTGCTCAGTTCTGTACTCCTTGCTCAGTTCTGTACTCCTTGCTCAGTTCTGTACTCCTTGCTCAGTTCTGTACTCCTTGCTCAGTTCTGTACTCCTTGCTCAGTTCTGTACTCCTATCCCCGCGTTCTATTGATTGGCTCACAAGAGTCTTCTTACTCTGTGTAGACTATGTCTAGTAAAGCAAGCACGTCCGTTTCTCCACAAAAAAGATATATCGACTGAGTGACCAATGGGCACACCCTACTAACGTTTCGTCTGAGTACTCTCGCCGTCTGGCATCCTCGTCACTCTCGTACGACCTCTCTACCTATCTCTCTTCCCCACCCCCAATAACTTCCCAGATGTTCTCTTTCTCTCTCTCTCGCTCTCTCTCTCTCTCTCTCTCTCTCTCTCTCTCTCTCTCTCTCTCTCTCTCTCTCTCTCTCTCTCTCTCTATCTCTATCTATCTCTCTATCTCTCTCTGTAGTTCCAGTCTAATTCCGATCCGAGACACGTCTCTTCTTCATCTTTGTTTTGGTGCAATTATAACAGTCGCAATTTGATTCGTCTCTCGGAAAATTTTTTCTTTTAGGCTATAAGAAGGTGGCCGAGTTCAATTTTTTTTCGGAGCTCATTTTGCTGAGTTTTCAAACAGAAATCAATGCTTTGTCGGAGGATTTCAGAATCAATTTTCAGCTCTTTTTTCCAGAAATTTTTTTGGAATTATTTGATGAATTACGCTAACATTCTATATTTTTTCATAAAAATGTTGGCTTAAGCTCTGAAAAGTGAATCTGATCAATCTCTTGATTACTGCTTTGGATAAAACCATCAAAAATTGAAAGGAAAAGATCAAAGAATGTTTTTTTACGGCACTTTTTTACTTGGGGGGGGGCGCACTTCACTTGGGGGGAGGCAGGTCACTTTTCACTAAATTTTTCGCTTTGGCTTAGGTAAAATGTATGCTAACGAGGCCGTATATAACAATTAGCCACAATCTTTAAGTTTTATCCAGTCTAATTGAGGAAATTGACTTAGCTGTTCAAAGCTAATATTCGCTGTTTTTCTCGCTTAGGCTTAGGTAAAGGTCACGCTAACGATGCCGTACGGCTTAGGCTAACGAGAACGCATGAGAAAAATTCTCATATTAATTTTTTGTCAATTCAATGGCTAAATTTGTTTTTTTATTATTTTTAAAATCCCCCTAAGTAAAGTGCGCCCCTCCCCCAAGTGAAAAGCGCCCCTCCCCCTAAGTAACATTGTGCCTAAATTACTGCTCACTGCGTTATATTATAATTTCTTACACTAAATCTTTTTTTTGTAGGAAAGTCGATCCCAGTTCTTTTTAATATTCTGTTCACTTTTCAATTTCTCTCTACAAATTACGGAATTTTTTTGTTGAAAGTTTGATGTTTTTCAAATACTCATTACTTTTACTGTTTTCTCCACTAACAAGGGAGCTTTCTTTGATCATTTGGAACATCAGATACCTGGTTTTTTTCCTCGGGAGAGGGGAAGGGGGTATCACTGTAAATACCAACTCTAGAAAGATTGTGCCGAATGTTTTGCTCAAATCAACTAGTTTTTCAATAAATTTTATTCTCTGTTAATCTTGCAACTAATTCTCGATTTTCTTACGAATGAAGTTCATTCGAAAGAGTAATATTTTTTAAAATATTAAATGCGTCTTCATTTCGTAGTCTGCGACACTTTAATTTGAAAAAAACGTCCCGTGAATTTTCCGCTTAGTTTTTCTGTCAGAGTTTTTTTCGAATTTACATAAAAGTACTAAATTAGGTCTTGCTCGGTGTTCTATCTCTGTACCTTCTAAAGTTGAATCATTGATCGAATCTTGAGTCTGTGCCATTCTGACTCAGGTGTCAGGGCTGCGTACCTTAATTCACTGCTTAACTTGGTATACATTTGCCATCAGCCGCAATTTTTTTAAATTTCTAAATACTATGTATGGCAAGGATGTATATTTTCAAAGCCGAAACGTCCTATGGCTGTGTTGAACATGCTGTATTTTTTGTAGTTAGAATGCCAGACAAACGAGAGTATAAAAATTTTAACAATAAATTCACGCGAGCACGTTTAGAGACGCAAGTTATCAAATAATTTTTACGTATTCATAAAAGTTTGGTTAAGGAAAACCATAGCTGGACGATCATTCTTCCCCCCACCGGTCATCAATCGGTTGGTAACGGCGTTTTTCATCTACTTCTGAAAAATAGTTTGGAGCGCTTCTAGCTGAATGAGTTTTTGCCATACATTTCTCTTCTTGCTATCGACCAACTTCTCAGGCAGATCGACTGCGGTTGAGGAAAGAGCTAAACATGGCCGATAAGCAGAAGAGGTCCAACAGGAAACACCAGCAGAACTTGGAAAGGTTGCCGACGATGAATAGAACCCTGGAACCTAATTATAAACTAAATTCTGATATCGGGAGGTCCAAAACTCATTGCATATAAGGGAAGGAAAACCTTTGCCTAATTCTTGATTTGATTGTAGCTTGACTATTGACTGATCCAATTTCTGAATCATCTCGTTTAATTTTATACTTCAGCGAGGTTTTGTCAAAGACAGAGAAAACGGTGTGGCGCATAACTAGATAGGGGCGAAGTGATTAATCTTCGTCTCTCCCAGAAGATGATGCCCGTATACAAAGCAAGGACCTAAAAAGCGATGGTCAGAAATCGCATTGAAAAGCTGGCCACGAGTTGGTATCCAAAGAATAGCAAACATTTTCGTTTTACCCGCCAAAAGCTGCCCCGAGAGCAGCTTTTGGCTGGTGAAACTCGACGAAAAGAGGCGCGAATCGCACTAAACTTTCAGCACGGGCTCCATGTCACCGCTCAAACAAGTAGGCGAGGGCTCACCCCGTCGCTCAAAGCGGAGAATGGCTGCTGGGTGAGTACCAGATCCGTGTTCTCCAGAAGACCTAGGGACACGTATTACTTCTTTGTATGACATTCCCTGTTCTTCATCGGACACAAATATTGCAAATCTCTTTTAAGCGTGCTTTCCCTTCATGATTAGTTTTTTTTTGTCGACCTACACGCTTTTGACGGATAGTAAGAGACAGCTTCGTGACTACTTTGGAACATTCAAAGACATCAAAGGGCGACGGATGTTGCCCACCTTTTAATGCTAATTCGTTGGGACAGCCAAATGAGTTTTCAGAAAGCACATCTGCTAGTTATCGATTCTTAGTCCTTTTAGTGATGTCACAAGCATCACTTAGCTCATCCAAGTTCTAGCTTAGACCTTAAAATATCGAAAATCGCTTCACTCGGCTCTTCCATATCCAACAGTTTGTTAACAATGATATCTATTTTTCCAAACAACAGTAAAACACTCAAGATTGTCCTAGGCAGTTTCGAAAGTCCATTTGTTTCAATACAAAGTATGAGCTTGATAAGGACGTGCTTTAAAGTTCGAAGTCCAGTTTCTGTTTTAGCGGTGACAAATCAACTTCCAAATTGGAGCAAGAAAGTGATGAGCTGATGAGTGACCTCTGCGAGGCCACAGCGTCCTCCCGGGAAGTATCCAAGTCTTCAGAGCGAGAGTCAGTCCCACTATCCACCTTGAGACAATGAATGAGTAAAAAATTGAATGGATTGAATGGATGTTGTTGTCTTCCTCCACGTGACATTTAAGAAAGTAGTCGAAGCTCTCGACCCTCCACTGTTGCTAACTCTCTCTCTTTCTCTTTTTTACCCTCCTTGTTTTTTTTCTTTTTTCTCTTTCCTCTTTTTTCGGAAAGATTTAATTGAACAGAAAATCAACAACAGAGTGTGGCCTACGTCAAAGGTCTATCGGGCTAAGTGAAGTGGGGTTACAGCGACACGAAAAGATATGTCTCGAGGTACAAGGCTCTAAATTACACAGTGGGCAAAGGGGATATTCACTGGCCCCTATACGATTCAGGTAGCTATTAAGAAAACGAGTGGCCGCTATGTAATTGGGACAGAGTTATCTGATTTTTTCTAGATAGTTAGGACGTGAACTTATGTATTCTATTCTAAGGGGTTTATTGCCTAGAACTGGGTTGAGTCGGCTATTTCTGAGAAAACTTCAAACAGTCTCCGTCTTTATACTTTGAGGGCCACTTTATAGACGGAGTCACTTAATGCTATGTCTTCGTGCTTAGCGTGCTTCCTGATTGCCTTGGGAGTTTTATTATAACTTCTATGTAGATGCGGTGAGAAGGATGTTTGGGCTGGAACCTGGTCCTGGTGGTGAATTCTTGCTCAGAAAAGGGTTGTGTTCCTTCCCTGGTAGAAAATTGCATTCGTATGCAAGGTGTTGAGTGTCCGCGATAGCAAGGTGTCCAGTCTAGACTCGAATGGCTTTGCTTTGTTTTGCGCTGCTTGCAGCATAGGTAAAATATGTCTTGATTTTTCAATAGGTCGATCGCTTAAGTAGGCTTTAAAATTTTACTTTCTACTCTAAGAAACCGGTTGAGACTGACTTGTGGCTAATAAAACGTTCTATTTATGAAGAGGAGAAAAATTTCTCTTTCAAGTTTAGGTGTGAAAACTGTGACACATTCATTTTGAGTAAGGAAGAGGGTCGTTAGGTCGGTCGCCATAGAAACAATTTTTTTTGGCCTTTTGGCAGTTTACCTATGGCTTGCAGGGAACTCCAATGTGATTCGGCATGTTGGGGCGAATATATTGGTGCGCGTAGGTCGAGACTGTTCTTATGGTTGCTTTGTAAGTGTTAAGCTTTGTTTCGGTCTTCTTTCCCCACCTTCTTCCTGCGATTGCTCGGAGGACATTCAATCTTTTGTTCGCTCTTGCCTTCAGCCTTTCTACATGTTGACGATAGGTTCCCATATGGTCCAAGGTGACACCAAGGATTTTAGGGGTTCTGGCTGGGGAAGTGGATTACCGTTGACCGCAACTTCAGGTACTTCTCAACATTCCTTCGTGTTGGTGGTAAACATTGTTACATTTGATTTGGTTCCCGAAATGTCCATCTTTAGTTCTCCAACGTGGCTGGTATGAGCTTGGAGGTAGACTTTCAGTCATGAAGCTCCAAATCTGGTGAGACGCCAGTATGGTTAGGTCGTTCGCATACCCCACAAGCTTAATCGTATCTGGTGGTTTAGGCAGTCCATTCAAGTATATAGAGGGTTTCTTTGCTTTACCATCAAGCGATTTGATAGTTTTCCACATGTGATTTGTGGATTCGTTAGGTCTGAGGTTGTTGACGTATTCCTCATATGCATGGCGCTTACTATCATTGATCATTTTTCGGAGATCCTTGTCATGAGTTCAGGAAGACATGGGTCGGCCGGGTTAACTTGACGCATCTGATGTCTTTTAGGGATGAGTGTCTTGGCATCTTCGCTGAGGCGAGGTATAAAGTCTGAACGTCTTCCTTGTAGTATATGTTTTTCGCCGCCGTTCTGAGAGTTTCAACCAAGAAAGAGTGCATGCAGTGAGGGCTTCCTCTATACAGAATGTCGCTAAGTCTTTTGTTCACTTCGTTTTCATATTCAGACCATTCTGCTTTTCTGAAATTCATTTTCTAGTGAATTAATTGCACTAGATATTCATTCACCTTCTTCGATAAATACTCTTCGGATTATACTCGTTTATAGACCTCCTAATACGAATCCCGATCAAAATAACCAGTTATTCGAACTTGTTAGTGATTTACTTTGTGTGCCTCATACAGCTGTACTTTGTGGCGACTTATATCTTGCACTTGACTGGTCTAATCCATCTTGCGCTACTGGCCAGCACAAAGTATTGAGTGACCTAGTGGCTGATCTTTCTTTAACGCAGTTTGTTAAGGAACCTACTCATTTGAGCAACACTCTTGATTTGGTTATTGGGCCTCCTGGATCGATATCGAATTGTTATGTAACATCGCCTTTCTCTCTATCATGTGACCACAATTCCGTTTGTTTCACTATCCTCCATTATAGCTCTGCTAGCCTTTTTGAGCCTAGCCTTGATTATAGACATTGCGACTATGTTTCTCTGTCTGCTGCGTTATCTAGTACTTCATGGACCACTTTGTTCGATAATTTCATCGATAGAAATGATCTATATTCTCGCTTCTTAAACACTCTACTTCCTCTTATCACTGATCACACTCCTTTTTACAGACGTAAACTACCTTTCGACTCTTACCCACCTCATATAAAGAAAATGATCATGTACAAGTTTAGTCTTTTTCGCAAACTGAACTGTGCTCCAGTTGTGACCGAATACAATAGAATATGTATGAAAATAAAATCTGAGATTGAGAAACTGAATAGAAATCGCGAACTCAGACTTTTAAATTCCACTAAGAACCTATACAGTTTTGTGAATAGCAGATTAAAACAAACAACTCGTATTGGTTGTATAACTGTCGATGGATCATCCAAGTTGACTGACAAGGCAAAGGCCAATGCATTAGCCTCTTCTCCTCTGTCTTTACTCAAGATAATGGATACTTGCCTATTCTCAGTTCTCGAAATAGTTATTCCAAGTCAGACTGTATTATAATGCCTCAACAAGTTTTACATCATTTGAAGAAACTGAAATCATCTTGTTTTGCGCCATCTGACTCTATTCCGTCTATTGTATATAAAAATTGTGCAGAAGTACTTGCCGAGCCCCTTTCGTTTCTGTTTAACTTTTCCTTAATACTGGGTAAGGTTCCTGACATCTGGAAATAAGGCATTGTCGTACCGATTAATAAAGTTGCTTCCCCAAGTTCTCCTGAACACTTTCGGCCAATTACAATATCACCTGTTGCTTCCAAAGTTCTAGAACGTTGTCTTAAGCCTGAAATAATTCATTGGTGCAATGTCTTCAATCTCATTCCAAACTGTCAACACGGGTTTCGCTCTCGTAAATCGGTTGAAACAAATCTCCTAGAATGTACTCAATCATGGCAGCGTGCACTAGACTGTGATAATGTTGTAGACATACTATATTACGATTTAGCGAAAGCTTTTGATACAGTTTCACATGATAAGCTGTTACATATTCTTGAAAGTGTAGGTTTTCGAGGCAATTTGTTTTGCTGGTTCGAGTGTTTTCTGAAAGGCCGTACCTCGCGTGTTCGTGTTAACAATACCCTTTCTGATAGTTTTCCAATTAGTTCAGGTTTGCCCCAGGGCTCTGTCTTAGGCCCGATTCTATTCTCTCTATATATCGCTAGCCTGTCATATAGGCTCGAAAATTTCCATCTCGTTTCTGTCAACTTGTTCGCGGATGACGTCAAAGTATTTGCCAATTTCTCTCCTAATGACTCTACTCTTGCCCACTTACAATTGAAATCCGCTGCTCTAGAAATACAGACTTTTTGTGATGAATGGCAGTTGACGATCGCGAATAACAAATGCAGTGTTTTACATTTGGGTAAATCTAATCCTGGTCTACCTTATTTTGTAAAAACCGATGATCATAATGACATTCCATTCAAAGTTGCAGAATCACCAATAAGAGACTTGGGAGTTTTCATTGATGTCGATTTGTCTTACGAATATCATATTGAACATGTTACAAGACGAGCAATGAGATTAGTCTACGCTTTGTTTCGGTCATTATGCATCAAAAGTCCATTAGCATATATTCGTTGCTACAAATCTTTCATTGTTCCTTTACTAGACTTCGGCTCTGTCATTTGGTCTCCGTACAAAAAGAATCTCATCAGAAAAATTGAGCATGTCCAGCATATTTTCACACGATTACTATGCATTCGATGCTCTTACAATCGAGAATCTCTGCAAACCCGACCTTCCTACAAGTATAGACTTAAAAGCTTCCAATTAGATACTTTATTGTCGCGTAGAACTAAGACAGATATCATCTTCTCTTATAAAATACTGAATGGATTAATTGATATTCCAATTAGTAAAATGTATAGGCTTAAGCCTTGTAATGGTCGTACTTCTAAATATTCATTTCACATTTCCCGTACGCGTAGACTACCATTATTCAATTCTTTCGCCTTTCGTTCCGCTAGATATTATTGTAAGCTTGCCTACGATGTTGTTTCTGCTCCCACTGTACTTGCTCTGAAAGCAAGATTGAGTTCTCTCGATGTATTAAAACTACTCAATCTGCAGTTACCTAACCTGTAGAGAATTTATCATGTGTTCACCATGTTCCGAGTGTTGTCGCATTTTTGTTTCAAAAATGTATCTGAATAAATAAATAAATAAATTTAGAATCTCCGTTTTCCAATCGTCGGGTTTTTCAGTTCAATCTCGAGTAGAAAAGGTAGATGGTCCGAGTTCAGTTTGCCGAGGGTTCTCTAGGAACATTTGGTTGCCATGTTATTCGTAACTGTAGTAATGTCAGGTGAGGCCTCCATTCTTGTGTGTTGCTGAGGAGAATTCAGGAACATGTAGTTACTCTACTCGATCGCGTCACATAGTGCCGTTCCTCTGGCATCTTCGAGACCAGTAATCCAAAGCGCGTTATGGGCGTTCACGTCTCCAGCCACAACGCATGTCTTCGTATGATTGAGGAAATGGGCAAAGTCTGTGCTACATCCCGTTGGACATGATGATCGTGGAGGAATATAGAGATTAGTTATTCTCCGGTTACCGAGGGTTGAAGGATCTCGATATTCATCGTATCTATAAATCTTATCACCGTGGGCTTAGTCTGCGTGCACATATTGGATGTCCTCTCGAACAATTATTGTGATGCCACCTCCTGATCTTGTACGATCATGTCTTATCAATGAAAACTCTTTAATGGATGGGGAACCGGCTGCAGCATCTAGTTTGGTCTCCTGGAGGAGTGCTACTTGGAAATCTTCATCGTGGAGGAGATCCTCAAGCTCTACGATTCTACCCCGAATTCCATTTGCATTCCAATGGATTATTCTAAGAGTATCGATATTGATTTTTCGGCTTTTTTGGAGAGGTATGACGCAGCTATGAAATCTCCAGGATGGGTTTCAAGCATTGGAGGAGGGGAGACCAGAGCAACTTAGATGTGTCCATTTTTGACACTTCTGACAGCGAACATTTTTGTTAGAGGCACTCTTAGCACAAACAGTGCACGGCCAACGTAGAGGACCCGGGTTACTTTCTATTCCAGCAATTAAGAGAAGAATGAGGATCAGGGATGCTGGAAAGCCCTGATCCTAAAAAAAACAAACGAGAGAACAGCGGGAGAAGAGAGCTGTTTCGAGTGTCCCTTAGCGGGAGATGAACTACTTCGGATAGGTGTAGTTTGGAGTCCTTTGCGTCCAGGATTTTCGTCCTTTCGACGTTTGCACCTCGCGTCGGCGACTCCGTTGGCAAACTAGGTGACTCAGAATGAATTAATAGATGAATTAGGAAATGAATTGATAGTTGAAAAAGGGAATGATTGACAAGAGGAATAAATGAGTGTATGACTGAATCTATGAAATTACTACGTGTGCAGATGGCGCATCTAGTAAAAAAGGTTTTGAAAGAAAACATACAGTTGTTGTTATTTTTAGAAACTCGATGCGCTCTTTTTCGACTTCTGGACGCGAGCTTCAACTCCTGAAGGTGAAGACTGAGCCGATCGATGACTATGAGTCAGTGACTTATTTATGGCTTCGAGTCAGTGACTTTTTTGATCAATATGAGCATATGACTGTGTCAATAATGAACGGCCTAGAAGAAATTCACCAAATTCCTGAGATCAAATGAACTGTGGTTTTTGCAAACTTTAACTGTCTCTATCGAAACCCGTTCCTGGACGTCGTGGAAAGAGTTATATTGATTTTCACGAGAAATCATGTTTCGTCACTCAACATAATAATGATTGGATGGTCGAGAAATAACCGCTTTTTTTT
This sequence comes from Allodiplogaster pararmata, assembly GCA_964056735.1. Taxonomy (NCBI): domain Eukaryota; kingdom Metazoa; phylum Nematoda; class Chromadorea; order Rhabditida; family Diplogasteridae; genus Allodiplogaster; species Allodiplogaster pararmata. Next base: position 8,057,307 of record OZ057409.1, on the reverse strand, counting down.
AGCCTTCAGTCTCACATGACTCCACAAGAGGTTCCCTAGGGGGCTCAATGTATAAGAAGCCTTGAGGGTTGAGAACGTTGATTTGAGCAATGACGCGCTCCCTCGGGTAAGGTTCAAGTGCGAAGCGAGCTTTTCAACATGGAAGAGATGAAAATTGTAGTAATTTCTGAAATTTTTTTCAGAAATAAGACTTCAATCACTTTTCATTTTCACTAGATAAAGCTAATTCATCAAAAAAACTGATTGACTGATCGAATTATCGCACAAAAAAAGCTATTCCACCGGGCGGGATCGAACCCAACCATCTCTGACCCAAACTGGGAGCACGTGTTACCATTACACCACGGGGACACATTGCTATTCCGTGCGATAGTGTTATATGAAAGGCTCATATGCCTTTTGAGTACTGAGTGACGCGCATCGTGGAGGTTAATTAGACAGTTAAAGTCTTTGTCGTGCCAGTGAAGAGATGCGGTGTGGTTTCGTGCAAAGAGTTCGGACGTGCGCTCATATGCCTTGTTCTGATTTAACATAATTACTGTTTGCTGCTTGTCCTCCTCTCATTTATCAACTTTGTGAACACTGTTTGCGATCGCGCTTTTCACGCGTTCGAAAAAAAAACCATCGAGAGGAGCCGCCATAGTTCCGGGTGGTTCTACCTACATACATACTACCAATACATGATTCTTCTGTTTTAACAACCGGTCATTCTTGACAGGAGAGATGGTAGCCCCCACGGCACGTCCCCCCAGTTCTCAATCGCCTCCTCCTCATGCTCGTATGTGATTCGTCCGGCCTCAACTCGCAAGCGGAGAATGCCCAGCCGATACGTTGAAGACTCGCCCGAGATTCTGATAGCTAGCCCAGTGGTATGTAAGGTTTTTTTTCTTCAAAAACACAATTTCAAAAGGATTAGTCTTGGGAATCTATGCGGAATTGGTTCTCATTCAATCCTTGACGGCTAATTTCTCAACGCCCTTGAACATTAGAGATTCGGCAATGGAGTATACTGGAAGAATAGATCTCTCCCTCAGAATTGAGAGAATTAGTTTGATCTTGTTTGTAAAAAAACACTATGCTTGATAATACTTGTAAAGGGTGAGAACTAAAAAGAAAAAAACTTATATGTATCAAGTAATGTAACACCCCGATCAGCACTAAAACAGGAGAACGAGCACTGAACATTGAATGCTTCTTCTGAAATGTTTTCCTGGAAGTTCCTGGATCTTACCCTCGAGGAAAGCAAAAAAATTTTTGCAAGTCTTTATTGACATCTTTGAAGAAACGGCTGAAAAGTCATAATAAAAGCTCTTTCGAAGATCAGCGAAAAGTAAGCTCGTCATTGGTTTGAACTTTACCTGATACCTGAGTTTAGAATGAGAGCATTTACATTTTCAGAACGGAAACGACAGAAGAGCCCTAGATCAACAAGCTTGATGCAAACTGTTTCTTACGACTGAAAAAAATAGAGAAACCGAGAGCCTGCGATGTGAAATTGAGAATGTCATGCAAATGGGAAAAGAGAGCTTTGAATACTTGTTTTTCGGATAACGCATATTCTTTCGCATATATGCTACCTAAACTTTCGATTTGAATAATCCGGAGACACGAACCTGATAATTCAGTTGATTAACTGAAAAAAATCAAGTTTAGCTTGTAGGAAGACTAAATTTTCCTTCAGAAGATGAATGGCACCCGCATCAGGCCGAAAACTTCTTCAGCTAAGAAAGTGAAAACAGAACCGGTTGGTAATTTATTTGTTTTTGTTTCTATCTAAGCTGACTTTCTAATCAGCGCTTTTTATGACCTGGACAACGTTGATTAGGGAACCCGAAGCTCTCGAAAAGACTGGATAATTCAACTCGATGCTCTAAAGAAAAAAAAAGGATTTTGCCAGGATGCATTTTTACGATTTTCACAATCCGGAGAAACGAACCTGGGGATAATCAAAAATTCCTTAGCGCTTTTGCAATGAATAGATTTGTAGTCCTCAGGGTCTAAGAACATGAGTATTCTTACATAAGTATTTACTTACCATGATTATTTACTTAGTACATGAGTATTCTTTGTAGCAAAGTCTGAACTGATTTTCCAGACGAGTAAAAAACAACATAACCAACAAGTCTCACTTCGATAGGAAGAAGAAACAACGCCGAGAAGATCGCCACGGGGTGGTTACCGTAGCGACAAAAGCGCCAATTTCCATCACGATCTCAGAAGCAGAGCAGCCGAGCCAGTGCGCTCGTTCTCCTCGAAAGACAAGGAGAGGGTGATCTCTGGCACGATAAAAAGTCCGACCAGAAAATCCGCGGAAAATGGAGGAATTGGTAGACCGGTCGATAGTCGGCCTCTTCTGCCCGTCGGAGACAAAACTCCCAGAAAGAAGGTCGAACTACCTAGGACAAGTCCTCCTCCCAGTCCCTCCTCCGAACTTGCCGATCCACCTGTGTCTCACGGCGGCTCGTCTGAGGCTGCTTCACAACTAGACCAGTCTCGATGCAGTGTAGAGCAGAGTGTCGAGGCCACTGGCGAGTCTTTCGTCACTTATGAGAGTCGACCGCATCTTTCCTCGGGAGTACACGAAATCTTATCTCCTCCCCTGCCGGTGTTTTTTGAGTGCGAGAAACTCCATGTCACCGATAGGCAGTATAACTCCATCAACCAAAGTTTGTCCATTTCCGAGTCTTTGGGAGAATCAATTCACTTGTTCAGGCACATTGTTTGTGTTTTTGGTGCACTTCCATGATGTTGAGATTGATAGAAAGTCTGGTGCACTTCCATTATGTTGAGATTGATAGAAAGTTTTTGGTGCACTTCCATGATGTTGAGATTGATAGAAAGTCTTTCCAAATAACACTCAATGTACTCTAAATAAAAATTATCTCAGGGACATTAATGAAAACTAAAAGCCTTAGCTATATGATCGCAGTTAACTACTTGTTTAATGGCTGTTTAGCTCACAGGTAGGGTAGATTGCTTTCATTGTGACAGTATATTGGTTACATCGCTCTACGTCAAAGAGATAACTGTGCTCATCTACAAATTCTCAGAAACACAATTTAAAGGTAGTGACGCCTAGTTTAAATATGAGTGTAGCTGGTAGAGATCGGATTGGGATATGAGTGAAGGCTGAGTTCGATTCTGCCCCGTAGACTAGCTCTTGTCTACTTTATATTCTTACGTCATTTCGTAATTTTTCATGTCATCAATGTCATTATAATTGTACTCAAGCGTGAACTTTGAGTGACGATGAGAATCTACACGGCCAAGGCAGAAGGCAAACGCCTCTACACACCGTTCCTTCAGCGCAATCTTCCTTGGATGAAGGGAACCTCTTACCATAAGCGAGCTCAGCATTACAGCTTCGGATCTAAGCCTCCCTCAATAGTGAGATCATTCCAAGTCGCTTATTCGTACTCAGAACTTGATATGGTTATCGCAAGGTTTTTCGCTTAGATTTGTAAGATCAGCTCTGCTGAGACCATTTTTGGAAAAGGGTTTTTTATCTATTGGTTAACGATCTTCAATTTGGTTCATTACAAAAAAATTTGTAAGTGAATTTCGTGGTTGGTAACAAACTATGTCCGATTGAGGCATATACATAGGTAGTGTGAATGGGCCCAAACTCGACTCGGGCAGCTCAACCCAAACCAAAGAGAATCTACTTTTTGTTATAGTGCTTCTAGGGATTTAATTTTCCCCATGTGTTTCAATTCACTCGCAGTATCCTGTGCGCCGTCACTTTTTCTACTGTGTGAGGATGGCACCTTGTCTCAAGAGAGAGCTTACACTGTGACTAGACGGGGATTAGCGCAAGGAAGGTTTTATGGTTGGTATAAACCTAGCTGAGAATGATCGTTCGATCTCATCAGGCTTGGCCGAAGCATTCGAAGCACAGGGAGATATCCCGAGAAGAGAAAATGAGGCGAATCTCCGCTTTTGGATACGCGTACATACATCGGCTGGATCTACAGAAAAGGGTTAAATCTCCGGAATTTTTTTTTGCCTAAAACTCATTGAACGAAATAAAAATTAATTAGATAAGCTTGAAAATAAAAATTGAACGAGTTCATGTTTCCTTTGTTAGAGAACTACTCAAAATTTGCTCCCTGAAAAGTTTTCTAGACATGCAAAATAATGCAGAAAGTACTGGGTGTTGGTACTCTCTCCAGTAAGGTTCCTTTGCTTCTCCACAAATAGTTTGACTTTATTTAAACGGAACTACTAGCAATACCGAAGTTGAATCAAAGAGAGACAAGAAGCAGAAGAAAAGACGCTGAATGATTTGAATTGGGAAACTCCGCTTAATTTACAATAATCAACGCTCTGACGATCAATTCACACGAATGTTGTTTTTTTTAAAATTCTAATGTCCCTAAACGTTTGCTTAAAATTTTCATCAGAACCGTTGGTGAAATGACTGACTATTTCGTATAGCCTTGAGAAAAAACTTTTATTCGTGGCTAAATCAAATATCTTCGCGATACACTCTCTTTTTTTATTTTTCGAAAGTGCTACTTTTTCGCTCTGATCCAGAGATCATATAGAACGATATTTGTCTTACCTTTATTGTTATAGGCCATCACAAGCTCTCTCTGCATCCCCCCTCTCTCTCTCTACATCCCCCCTCTCTCTCTGCATCCCCCCTCTCTCTCTGCATCCCCCCTCTCTCTCTGCATACCCCCTCTCTCTCTGCATCCCCCCTCTCTCTCTGTATCCCCCCCCTCTCTCTCTGCATCCCCATCCTCTCTCTGCATCCCCCCTCTCTCTCTGCATCCCCCCTTTCTCTCTGCATCCCCCCTCTCTCTCTGCATCCCCCTCTCTCTCTGCATTCCCCCTCTCTCTCTGCATCCCCCCTCTCTCTCTGCATCCCCCCTCTCTCTCTGCATCCACCCCTCTCTCTCTGCATCCCCCTTCTCTCTCTGCATCCCCCCCTCTCTCTCTGCATCCCCCCCCTCTCACCCAACTGCTAAGTTAAAAACAACAACAAAAAAACCCCAAAGTTTTCTTCCTTGAAAAAAAACCTGGAAGTTTTAAAAGTAAATCGTATTCAATTACTTTCCAGGTGAGTTGTCTGCTGAAGTCAAACTATAAGTTCGGACTGGGAGCCCTCGGAAGCTTTGCGCAAGCGAAAAATGAGGTCGACGGATTATCCTCGGTCGCGACACCGCAGCTACTGCGTTACATGCAGGTTACTGACTATCCGCATGGGAAATCAGGAAGCCGCCAAAACAAGACTTACAGAACCAAAAATATCACTCGCTTTTTTCCGCTTCGTGTTTTCCTTTCACGAAATGAGGTACAGGCAGCACCGGGGGTTTAATATTCACGTCAGAACTTCGGTCGGCGGGTCTCTGTTTTTCCGAATCATAAGGGGGGCCCTTATGTAGAACACAAAAAAATTTTTCGCGAGCTTTTGTTTTTTTATCATAAGGACAACCGTTATATGAGAAAAAAAATTTCGCCCTAGGCGGGCGTCTGTACCTTTATTGCACACTAAAAAACCCCTGGGCAGCACCAGCTGCTATTGCATGGTTCACTGCTAGTGTGTGTAGGTAGAGAAAGGAACCCCTGGGCAGCACCAGCTGCTATTGCATGGTTCACTGCTAGTGTGTGTAGGTAGAGAAAGGAACCCCTGGGCAGCACCAGCTGCTATTGCATGGTTCACTGCTAGTCTGTGTAGGTAGAGAAAGGAACCCCTGGGCAGCACCAGCTGCTATTGCATGGTTCACTGCTAGTGTGTGTAGGTAGAGAAAGGAACCCCTGGGCAGCACCAGCTGCTATTGCATGGTTCACTGCTAGTCTGTGTAGGTAGAGAAAGGAACCCCTGGGCAGCACCAGCTGCTATTGCATGGTTCACTGCTAGTGTGTGTAGGTAGAGAAAGGAACCCCTGGGCAGCACCAGCTGCTATTGCATGGTTCACTGCTAGTCTGTGTAGGTAGAGAAAGGAACCCCTGGGCAGCACCAGCTGCTATTGCATGGTTCACTGCTAGTGTGTGTAGGTAGAGAAAGGAACCCCTGGGCAGCACCAGCTGCTATTGCATGGTTCACTGCTAGTGTGTGTAGGTAGAGAAAGGAAAAGTAAGATGCTTGCAAGCATTTTTTCCAATAGACCTCAACCAACTCGTTTCGGGTAGGTCGGAGAAGTAAGAAGGGGCTGGGCGGGATTTAGTCATGCACCCATTGTGCAAGAGTGTCCATTGAGTGAAAATCGAAAAAAAAAAGCCGTACTGACCACTGTTCGAACCATTTATCGTTGTTGTTGTTGTTGCCGGCAAACGTCTCGCGTCGAAGAGAGTTGGCCATGGAGGGCCGCTCTCTCCCTCTCTCTCTCCTCTCTTTTTTTATATTTTTAAAATACATCTCTTCTTCTTTCCTTCACAATAGTCTCAGAAATGAGGCTACTTCTTTTGGTTTCATCCAGAGATCTTCCAACGTGAGTCTTGTTGGACGTCTAGCGCATTTGAAGAGATGGGCCACGTCGTGAGGTCCTTTGAGACAGTCTGGGCAGTAGTCAGGTATCGAGTCATCGATCCGGTGTAAGTAGTGGTTGGTGTACCTGCTGTAGCCTGAGCGAAGTTGGCTCAGCGTGCAGCGGGCGTTTCTCGAGAGGTCCACTTCTTCTTCATTTATGTCCGGTGGTGGTCGGCCGCCCAGTATGACTGGACCTTGGATGGTTTCCTTTTCTTCTGAGACCATGTTTGTGTGGACTCGGTTGACGACGTTTTTCCCGTTGTTCTTCTCTGCTGTTTCCGACAGGGCTCTTTCAACAGTGCTTCTGCATGCGATGTAAAGATCAGCTTTCATGTTGCGTTGTTGTTGTTGTTGCCGGATGTAGCCGGCTTCGAAGAACGTCTGTGTACTTCGTTTCTTGTTCTTCTTTTTTTTTTCTTATATCTTCAAGAACGCTGCGACATCCAGCGGCTTGGTCCAGAGGTCGATTGGAGACAGCGCGGTCGGGTGGCATGGGCAGTTGAAGAGATGCGCAACGTCGTGAGGTCCGGAAGAGCAGTCGGGACACACGTCGGGGATGGATTCGTCAATGCGGTGGAGGTAGTTGTTGATGAATCTGCTGAATCCCGAGCGGAGCTGGCTGAGCGTGCATCTAGTCTTGCGGGGTAACTCCTTCTCTTCTTCCTGGATAAGGGGCGGAGGTCTGCCTCCCAGGATGACGGCACCCTTCAACGATTGGAGTTCGTTCGAGACCATCATCGAGTGTACGGTGTTTGCGACTGATTTCCCATTGTTCGGATCCTTTGACATCTGTTTCGCGGCTTCGACAGTCTTCTTGCAGCTCAACACGAGGTTGTTCTTCATTGCGCGAGGGGGCGCCGGGCAGTCGAGGAGGCCGTGGTGGATGTGTTCTGGGTCCAACGATCTCGCGAGGTACTGCGCGGCGAGCATGTTCAGATGGGATTTGGTGCGCATGACCTTTGATTCGCGATGAATATGTTCAGTGTCGGCCATTTGATGATTCCCTGTCACGACGCGGAGTCCGGAGTTCTGAGAACGTTGGATTTTGGCGTGAGCGGAGTCCGAGAGGAAGGTGGACCAGGCGGGTGCGGCGTAGTTGCAGATCGCTTGCGAGATGGCTTTGAACGTGAGGCGGAGGGTTTCTTTTTGGTTGCCCCAGGTGCTTCCGGCTAAGGCTTTCAGTACGTTATTGCGCTGCGACATCCGTCTCGCGATGTCTTTGGCATGATGGCTGAATGTGAACATCGAGTCGTACGTGACGCCGAGTAGCTTGGCCTGGTTGACGGTGGGGACGGGTGATCCGCAGATTGATATGTCCAGAGTAGACTTGAATTCACGACTGAACGGGGTGAAAAGCATGAGCTGGCTCTTGGTCGGGGAAATGATGAGTGACCGTTCTTTGAGGAAGGTTTCAATTTTCGTGATGGCCCTGCGTAGATTTTCGGAGGCGACGTTGATGTCGGGATCTGACGCCCAGATCGTGATGTCATCAGCATACGAGATGACGTTCGTGTGGGCATCGTCTGTGGGAAGATCGCGGAGGTAAAGGTTGAAAAGCGTGGGCGAGAGGGCGCTGCCTTGTGGGACTCCGTTTCTGAAGAGTCTGGAACTTGATACCGAGTCGCGGAAGCTTGTGCGTCCTGTTCTTCCTCTAAGGTAAGAGGCGAGCCATTTTTTAATGTAGTTCGGCGCGGTTGTTGTCTCAATGAGGTCGATGAGCTTGACGATGTCGATACTTTCGAATGCCTTGGACATATCAATTGCCATGAGGACCGTTCGACTAGCGGGACGTTTCTGGTTAAAACCGTCTGCGATGCTCTTCGAGAGAGTTACGAGGGCCGAGGTTGTAGAGCGTCTTGCCGTGAAGCCATGTTGGTGGTCTGCCGGGGGAATGTGCCTCTGTAGGGAGCCGAGTAATAGCCGTTCAATCACTTTGGCGACGGGCGAGAGTAGAGATATCGGACGGTAGCTGGAGCCTTCGGATGCTGGTTTGCCTGCTTTCAGGAGGGGTAGTATGATCGACGATTTCCATATCATGGGGATCCTGCCTGTGCGTAGGGAGCTGTTGACCAGGGAAGTCAGGGCGCTGATTCCATTCGGACCTAAATGATGGAGAATTATAGGAGCGATGCCATCTGGACCAAGCGCGGTGGACTTCTTCGTGGATCTGATGGCGGCTGCTACGTCTGTGGTAGTGAAGTCCTCGAAGTCATCTGCGGACAGGCGGTGTATTTTCCTCATAGTCTTCCTGTTTTCCTTTGAAGTTATATACTGGACTGGACAAGTGTAGGCTTTGTTGAAGCGGTTCGCGATATCGGAGGCGGTCGTGATCGTCTCATTTCTGAAGGATATGGCGCAGTTCGGCGGTGGTCTTCCTTTGTTGTTGAGGATTTTGATAGTCTTCCAGAGCTTGTTGACATCTTTCTTTGGATCGAAGGACTCCATCAGTGCGCGCCAGATATCCCGTTTGTTTTTGTCGGTAGCTCTCCTTATGTTCGTGTTGAGATCGTTCAAAAGGTCGCTTGTCGGATTCGGTTCTCTGAGTGTGTCGCGATGATGCATCCTTTCTCGTATCTCTGTCGTTAGGGCGACTTCTCTCTTCTTGATCCGGCCGCGTGGGATTGTTTTTGCTGCAGCTGATACAAGTATTCTTCGGAAGAGAGGTTCTGCTTGAACGGCTGGTAGATTGGAAGAGGATTTTTGGACAGGCTTTCTTCGACGTGTTGCTGGAACGCTTCCCAGTCCGCTTTCCGGTAATTTGTGAAGGTTGCGTCTCTGTGAGTGTGGTTGAAATTGCTGCCTTCTAGTTCGATGATTATCGGAAGATGATCGGAGCTGCCTTCAGTGATAGTTTTCCATGACGCTTTTTGAAGGAGATCCTGAGAGCAGATGGAAATGTCTGGCGAGGAAGGGCGACCGTTTGAGGGAACTCGTGTGGGCATGTCGCGGTTGAGAGTGGCGTGTTCCGAGTCGTCAATAGCACTGGAGATGACGTTTCCTCTGTTGTCTGTCGAGTGAGAGTACCAGCTGGAGTCGTGGGCGTTAAGGTCGCCTAGTATGATGGAATTCTCGCGGTTGCGTAGAAGGGGGGATAGATCCGGTTGGTAGCCTGTGTTGCAGGAGGTCATCGGAGGAATGTAGACATTAGTGATGTCCAGAGAGAGGCCGTTGTTGTCCGAGATGCGAACAGTCAGTGATTCCAGGTGAGGATCTGTGGTAGACGGGACGACGGAGTAGATTAAAGAATGGGTGATGCCTGTGAGTAGGCCGCCACCTGTGTCGGTTCCGCGGTCTTTTCTAGCAATGGAGTATCCGGGGAATGAAGGAGTTTTAGCGCGATCCGTCAGCTTCGTTTCTTGTATTAGGAATATGTCGATCTTCAGGCGAGTTAGGAGGTCGAGGATCTCTGTTGTCTTGCCATTTATCCCATTACAATTGTATTTTAGCAGTCTCAGGTTCTTGTTGCCTTTGCGTCTGTTTCGAGCGATTGGAGCGAGAGCTGCGTCTGCAGATGGCGAGGGTGTGTCTTGGCGGGTCTGACATGGAGGGCATCGGTAGGTTGCAGGGACGTAGTCCTTGAGCGATGGAATACCGCTGCACTTCGCTTTGATGTGTGTCCATTCGGAGCAGAGAGAGCACTGGATGCAGTTCGTGTTCGCTGTATTTCGGCAAGTAGAGCAGAGCCAGGTGGTGGGAGGTCCTGGGTTGCGTTCGATGTCTCCGGCTTGTAGAAGTAGAGATTGAGACAGACTGGCCGGGTCAGTCTGCCTCACATTGCAAAAAACGGAAGAATTGTGTGCTCCGGAGGGAGCGCGTGTCTTCGTGTCTTCGGAGCTGGTCTGCTTCCGGAGAAGATTGGTGATGTCCTTTTCAGTCCTGAGACTGACGTGCTGCACCGCGAGTAGGCGGACATCGTTGTAGCACTTTCATGTTGCGTGGTGGGGGTCCTTGGAGAAATAATCCGTGATGGAAGTGAGTTTGGCTCAAGGTCCTTGCCAAGTATTGGGCTGATAGCATGTGAAGGTGCGATTTCGATCTCATAACTTTAGCTTCAGCATGTATGTGGTCGACGCTGGCCATTTGATGGTTTCCTGTTACGATACGCAGGCCATTTTTCTGTCCTCTTTGAATTTTGGTATGTGCTGAGGAGGAGAGAAAGCTGGCCCAGGCTGGAGCTGCGTAGCTGTATATGGATTGGCAAATGGCTTTGTACGTGAGACGGAGTGTCTCCTTTTGGTTGCCCCATGTACTGCCGGCTAGCGCCTTCAGTACATTGTTACGTTGCGACATTCGGCCTGCTATGTCTTTCGCATGATGACTGAATGTGAACATAGAATCATATGTAACTCCAAGGATTTTGGCGGTATTCACGGTGGGTACGCTCTGACCTCCGATCGAGACATCTAGGATAGTCTTGTACTCTTTGCTGTAAGGTGTGAAGAGTAGAAGCTGGCTTTTGGCAGGAGAAATAGATAGTCCACGATCGTGGATGAACTTTTCGATGTGTGGGAGACCGGATCACAAAAACCATTTATCGTTAATTACACCTGGTTATTATGGAGACAAGTTTCATTTTCAAAGTCCTGGATTCCACCTAACACACTGAATACCAGAATAGATCTAGATCCAACGCTTTATACGCCTCGAATTGGTGAATATTGCATTTATAAGTGTGATTCATAATTTAAGTCTCCGGGGTTTAAATTTCTACTGCTTTTTTCTTTCTCGGGCTCAAGAAGAATTTTTCAGAAAAAAAACTTGGAAAGAAATAATCCGGGATGAATATCTTTTTGAAGAACATTCGACACTCGACATAAAGTCCCAAACCGTTTCGTCTTTCAGACGGAAGAATGTTACGGAGATGTGGAGAAGCTGGAACGGGTCTTGAAGCATAAAATCAAGGTTGCACAGTCGGCTCCTGAGATTCTTTCGGCGGCTTTGGAGGTGAGGTATTTTTCGTGAGTGAGGCTCTTTCCAAGTCTCATCCCGACTCAAGACAAGTACGATCTAAGTTCTACCGAGGCATATTCTGATAGTTTGAATGGACATTCGCGTAATTAGAAATTGAAAAAACTTTAGTTCACAGAGCGGGATCGAAACCAGCCGTTTCGTTTACTTTTACCGGAAGTTCAAACGGGTTACCCCAACACTACCTAATCAATAAGATAGTCCTAAATGAAATGTTATTAGGTCTTGTTATTCTATCCACTCATGTTAATGAAGCGAATGAACTTAAAGAACAAAATCCAACACAGTAAATTGTTACAGGAACCTAAAATGAGCCGGATAAAAGAAGAGTCTGTTCCCACTCGTCGTAGTCCACGGAAACAGGACTCTAACAGCCCTAAAGAGAGCGCGGTTCACTTTTCAATTCACCATAGACAAAATTATCGCACCTTAGGATATCCAGTACGAGGAATGATTGAAGCAGAAAAAACACTACTTTATATATGTTCATCTTTCTCTGCCTCACACATACACCCTGACCGATATTGCAAGCCCGTAACCTCAACACTAGGACATAGTGCGAGTTCATGTGAAAATGCTATGTCGGAAGCTCGGTGGTCTTTTTTCTTAGTGACATGTTCTTTTTCAAAAGTAACTTTCAATTTATAGAAAAGGATGTTTGAAGACATCGAATGATAACATTCGAAGTACAATAGAATTAGATTGAAAGATAGATCTCTCAATAATTTCACTCAGATTAAGAGATCTTCAGTTCAAATAATTAGTCCACAGTTCTCTTCAAATACAATGAAGTTTGAGGCTTTGTCAGATGAACTTTTCGGTATTCGAAAGGATTTCCAGGCATGCGAACTTTCACCCGTACTTCAGCAACCGAGGTCTCCTGTCTCCTCTGCTATGAAAACTAATGAATCTCCGAAGGAGCAAAATCAGCCCGATGAGGCAATAGAGCAAGCCTCTTCTGCTTCAATCGTACGTTCCTAACTCTAATATCAGCCACAACAATTTTTCTCTTCCTATATATTTGTGTTCGCGTCTTTTTATTGTAGTTTGTCCGATAGGATCGCCCTCTCAAAAGACGAAGATAGAGAGATTTTGCCGTATTGCTCATCTACACAATTCTCTCTGTCTCTGTATGGCTTAAGCTACTTTTTTTACTTGCTGCTTGAGAAAAGCTACTTCTGAAGTCAAACTAAAGTTAGAAAAGAACTCCCCGAGTATTTGGGAACAAAGGAGAACAAAAAAAATCTTCCCAGTCTCCAAAATACTGAATCTTTTTCTCTGCAGTCTGCTTCACCTGGAACCATCATCAAAAAATCACCAAGTAATTAATCTTGTTTTTAGCGTTCTGCGCCCGACAGCCAACCTCGGAAAGGTGTCTACGCCAGAACATTGAAGTTCATCCGAGTGGCGTAAGTTTACTTTCTCGAACATATTGTGTTAGTGTTTGCTCGATTGGTTTCGGGCTAGGTAACGTAGGCTTTTCCCATCGTTCCCTGTATTTTCAGAATATAGTAAGAGATAGAAAGAGAGTGAGAGAGATAAAATCAGAGAGACATGGGAGAGATATTGAATCATGATAATCTTTGTTCCGGGGTTTCCCAATACAAACAGTTTGAGCCACAGAAAAACTCCACTCCGGAAAAATGGACCAAAAACCTGCGCAAGAAACAACAACTTGCAGGCATCACACGCTTCCGGGCGGCGAAAGAACGGTCCATGTGAGACTGTTTAAATCTGTGCAACTCGAAACCGGCGAATACTTGGACCTTGTCAGTTAGAGTGAGAGTGTGACTGAATACCTAGGCCTGGTTTTTCGAATCGTGAAAGTACCAGAGTAATTTCACTCACGAGGTCCCGGGGTTAAATGGTTACCAGACCAGCTATGTTGGCGCATACATGTTTGTGCCGAGAATTATCTACATTCTCTTCTCCTTCCGTTTCATTTCACTTTTACTCTACTTCACTTTTCACTCTTTTTGCCTTTCCCCATTCCTTTTCCACTAGCTCGGCGCCGCATACAAACATGCCTTAGACCGGCCTCATTTAACGCCCGACCAGGTCTAATTTTATGTGAGGAAGATCAACAAATTGTCTCACCCCATTGGAAGACTCATAACCAGAACAAGAGTTGTAAACTCATTCGTGCTTTTTACCGCCTCTATGTACAGCTTGTTTAAGTGCGCTAAACCTAAACTAGACAAGTTGTTACCGCAAATGATTTGAAAATAACATTTGAATGCGAAATTCCAAAGTCAGAATTTTTTCCAATAAGGTTCTTGTAGGACAGGAAACTAAATTTTTCAAAATTAGCGAGATTTATCAAAGAAAATTATTAATTCTCAACATTATCACAATATAAAAATTACCAGGAGTTGATATATGTAATATAAAATACACACCTAATCTTATACAGAAGGTTGGTTTAATCTTGGGTCTCTGTTAATGTGTGGGAGAATCAGACTTTTACGAGCCCTACCTACAATTTTTAATTCTCCGGTTTGTATTGATCTGTATGAAGCAAAGTCAAACCTGGGATCCTTCGCAAAATTCTCAGAGCACACTGTGTAGTATTAGGCCAGGTACCTAGTAGACGGAGTGCTTTTGTATGAATCGGTTCATAATCTCAAAGAAACAGTAGATTCAAATGTGAGCTCTTTTATCTATATCACTTTTCTGGCAAAGATAAAAAGAAAGAATTAGAATGCTTTTTCCAGGAATATATGACAGACTTGAGGGTCATCACAATGGTCAACTTGGTTACTTTCTTTTTGTTTTGTTCAAAATATCTCATTTAGTCCTTTTTTCACTCAAATATTTAGTTTTACATCAATATTTGTGTCATTTAATGAAAAAATTTTGAAAGTTGGCTGGAAGTTGAAATTTTTTTTAGTTGGTTTGAGACAAATAAAAAACAGCGATTCGCATCCGATAAAAGTAGAGTAGGGTCAATCCCTAGCGACAAATGAAACTGAGACTCCTCCAAGTCACCTGTTTTCGTTTGCGCATACATAGTTCCGTCTAGGAATAGTCCTTCCTGCAACATAGTTTGGAGATAATTCATCATGCCTGTGGCCAGGGGTTTTTTAGTGTGTAAGAAAAAGGTATAGACGCCCGCCGAAGGCGGAAAAACTTTTTTCACATAAGGGTCCCCCTTTATGATTGAAAAAAACAGAGATGCCCGGGAAAATTTTTTGTTACTTATAAGGGTCCCCCTATGATCTGGAAAAACAGAGGCCCGCCGACAGAAGGTCTGACATGACTATTTAACCCCTGCCTGTGGCCCGAAGCAACTTCACCTTACCCTAATTTTCTCTCCCCTAGCCTATACTTTTTTCCCCTTTACTTTTCACCCTCCTATTGCTTTCTTCGCTGATCGTCTCCCTTTCTTACTCATATGTTCACCCTTCTTGCCAACCCTCTTTCCTTATTTTCTTCTCTGTTCTGTTCTTTACGTTCTATTTCTTGAGTCAACTCTTATCCTTTCTAACTCTCAATGTTGTTTTTCTTATAGTAAATCACCTTCTCTATTTTCTCTCTTACTCCATTTTCTTCTGAAGCAAATAACGATTCGACCCCTAGTTATGATTCATCTCCTTCTCAGATCGCCGAAGAAGACGCGAGAATGGCTGAAGTGGATCTTCGCCCTGACTTCGAAAGATTCATTCCGGAAGGTTCTACTGTCACCTTCGTCGTCCACGTCCGCTTCTGCAAAGATAACGCTTCCAAGGACGTCAATGGTGAGACTTAAGAGAGTATTCGAGTTAGAGAGGAAGTCACAGGAAAACTCAATTCATGTGATTCGAGTCATGGTGAGAGGTACACCGTCTTCTTTGGCTGATAGTTCTCTCCAACTTCTTTGTATAATGCGAACACGGGTCTTGAATTATCTGTTTGATGGAACAAGTTTATAGCTAAATAGAAACACATGTTTTTGGTAAATAATGAGACCGTGATGTACACCGAACAAGTGCATACTATGTTTCATAGATGATCGTATGCGTTACTGTGAGTTATCAGTACACAAAAGCTTCTGAAAGGTTATACAACTGACTCGATAGCATTATGCTTATCGATCCATCCTCTTACAAGCAGAGAACATTTATTTTTTTTATTCTATTCCTTTTTACTATTTGTTTATTTCGTTTTGTTTTCAAGGACGCAGTCTCCGAGGCCACAAGAGCGGCCCTGTTTCGGCAAGTATCGGCCGCTCAGGTAATCTGAGCCCCTCGAGTGGAAACAGATACAGCCTGCAAGACCATCAGACGGGCTGCTTTCCGGGCAGCAGTGGCCTCTCAAGTAACGCTTCAGAGAGGGATAGGGCTTCAGAGAAGAAGATCGATGAGGTAAAACTATCTGCTATTGTGAGACGTTTCGGAATTATAACTATTATTAAGACGCCTGTCATTACGTTCCCAATTGACAGGCGAGTTTTTGGTTAGAAACGAGTTTAACCTCGATGAACGCTATTAAAGTTTACTCGTACCGTCGTGAACAGGCGTCATTGCCTTGCAGCTGTGTATCTGACCTTATCTGAATTTAGTTTTCTTTGAAACATTGAAATATTTTTAGCACACCTTTCAATTCATTCAGTCATTCATTCTTTATTCCACGTACATGAAATTATATACTAGAGATAATAATAACAAAAGAGGCATGAACTATTAAAGATTGTTTAGGAGTGGCGGTGTGGGGGAGAATTATTCTAGGGACAAGAGGAAGAGGAGAGTTTATTTACAAAGATATCTGCATGCTTCTAGCCAGGGGTTTTTTAGTTGATCCAAAAATCCTACAGACGCCCGCCGAAGGCGAAAATTTTTAATACAGACACTTGCCTCTTATCTCGAAATTTTTTTCAAATTTCAAATTCTATGAGATGAAAAGTTTTTGAAAAATTTTCACCCTTTTAAGATGAAATAAATTTCACATAAGGGTCCCCCCTTATGAGTTGAAAGACAGACGCCCGTCTAAATTTTAGAACAGACGCCCGCCAACAGGCGACCGGACACGACTAAATAAACCCTCAACACTTGTCTTCTTATTTTTAAAGAAAAATTTTGATAAAAAACGTGGTAACTCACACATTTTATTAAAAACTTCTAAAATAAAACTCGAAAAGTTACCCGCAAAATAGTCACACAAACTGCAATTATGCCCCTCCCAGACTCTTATTCGATACAAGATCAAAATGAAGAGCCTTCTCGGTTCGACAAAATTAGTCCCCGAGGTTGGGGTCAAACCCAGCGATCTCTTCATCTCCCAACAGAAGTGTGATCACGTTACCAGTTTCATAATAATAGTTTGTCGATCAATCTTGAGTTGAATTCAAGTGAGTAGTGAATAAACGTATTTCTTCAGCCCATAATGTTTGGATGCTTCACTGTCTTTTCCTCCAGACACGGCGGATTCCTCTACGGCATGAAGAACCTCAATCTGATGTTAGTGCACTCACTTTTTGCCCAATTCAACGTTTGCAGAGAAACTTTGAACTTCACAGTTAATTTAAACAAACGTGATCACTATTTCCAGAAGAATAGGAAAGTAAAAAACCTTAAAAATAACCGAAGAAGTGAAAGTTCATGCTTGCAAGCTGTACATATAGCTGACACAAGTGTAGTTTAAAACGGTATTTCAAAACATCCAATCAGTTAAACTTTAGTTAATTGTTAACGTGTTAATTTAGTTTGCTTTATGTACCCCAGTTCCTCCTTTTTGTCATTTTTCATAGTAGTTTGAAAATTATGGCAAGGAAAACGGCAAAACCGAGTGGATTGTCAAGCCTAGAACTTTACCAACTTCATCAAGACAGCATCTGACATTCTTCATTCATTCTGACATTCTTCATTCTGACATTCTTCTTCATCTGACATTCATCAAGACATTCTTCCCTTTTCTCATTCTCCTGAGCGGCCGTCATCTAACAACTCTCCCCACTTCTCCTAATTTTTCCTTTTGCGTCATTCTGAGCGGCTGGTATGCAATGATTCATTCCATCCTTGAGTTTCTAATTCGGATCCTTCTGAAGTGAATTCCATTGAAAAATTTCTGAATTCTAAAATTTTTTTCTCCCCTATGCCCCAGAAAGCCTCTATCCTCCCTCTGACTTTTATGCATTTCCCACGTGATGTTTCAAAACACTTTGCGTAATAAAAGTTCAAAGTTCAATCTGATGCATCATTCATGCCGCATTCCAAGAGTATTGAGGTCAAATGACATTGGGGAAAGTTCAAACACTGTGGCGGGAATTGTGCCTTCAGAGCCTAGGGATGTCTCTGAACAATATCAAGAAGTCAAATGAAATTTCATCTTACATGAAGTAATCACAAGTTTTCCATGATAATGACTAATCAAAAAAGTGGTAAATGTTCCTCGCTGTTCTCATTACCTCCTCTAGCTCAATCTTCAGTAATTATAGGCTTTATAATGGGGGTTCATCTTTACATATGGGACGGAAGTGAAGAATAGGAAATGTGTATACTAACCATTTCATCAATATCATATCATTCATTAGGTTCTCGTTTTTGAAGTGACGCGTGCAACGCAAAGAAGGCAGAGATTTACTTACCATGCTTTCTCAGAAGCAACCGTTCCCTTGTAATTTGAAACGAAAGGCAACCATTTGGGTTAAGATAACAACATGCGTGACTAAGAGAACAAGGCATACGATCCTTTCATATAACACTATCGCACTGAATAGCAATGTGTCCCCGTGGTGTAATGGTAACACCTGCTCCCGGTTTGAGTCGAGATGGTCTGGGTTCGATCCCGCCCGGTGGACTAGCTTTTTTCTGTGCGATAGTTCAATCATTCTTTCTCTTCCCCTGCCCTCGAGATGGTCGTATCTGCTCCTCTCTCTTTCTTCATTTCCCCGTGAAACCATCGTTTCCCTCCCCTCCACATCATGACTCCACTTCACTCTACTCAAGTTTTCGACTCCTCGTCCTTTTGCTCCTTCTACTCTGATTTCTTAAGAATTCGTCTCGGCTCCTAAGCTACGCACCCAATCAACTCCTGCTCATCAGAGAAAACACCATCATTTTTTATGTGGTATAACTCAACTCGCACATGCGACAGTCCTCCTTTGTATATGTGTGAGATCTATTTGCAAGGAATAAATATGCAAATCATTTGTCATCCTAACCAGGCCTCACTGCCTTTAAACTGTAACTTAGAATTTGAACATTTGGGTTAAGTATAATTTTTTATGTTTCAGTCCATCCCACGAAGTTGTGCGGCGGCCTATACATTGGACCAGTGATCAAACTTTCATGCCACGACTCGCGGCATTTGTGCGGGTGAGTGAACGAGCGCCAATTTGAAACACAACGGGGTTTATTCTTCTTATAGAACACAACAGAGCGTGATAAAAAGAAAATCTAACTCTTTCCGTAGAAGAGAATTAGCATACTGTATCAACAAATACGTTTTTGTCACATGCAAAAAGCTGAATCGAGACCTTGATAGTTTTTAAACTGAAATTTGGGGAACCCATACCTTTTCATGCAAATTTGCTCTCTAAGAAGCTCACAGGTCTTTTATCAAGTGAAAATATTGTTTCAGCGCGCTCACAGCAATCCAACACTCACATTGGAATTCTTCAGAAACCGACTCGACCATTCGTCACCTGAGTCCGTAGAGTGATTGCTGATTTTTCGAATTATTCGGAAGAAGCGAAGACATGTGCTAAGAAAAGAACACAAACTCAAGATCTATCCTTAAGTTTAGAACAGTTTCTCGAGAAGAACTACGTACCTAGATTAAAAACTTAGTATGGCTCAGTTACATTGTTCAAACGCAGTGACGGCTGATTGAGACGATCAAAGACAATTCCTAAAGCGAGATCGAACCAAGTGATGACCAAAAGCAAGCGTGATACAATCTTGATTTACAGCTCAGCGGAGAGGACCACGAGAGATAATGTGAGAAATGCACCGACTCACTCGAGAAAACAGCCTTCCGTAACGGTTATTACCTGATTAATATATTTTTGAACAAATTTAATTCAATCATTACTTATTACTACAAAGTTTTTTATATGACTTTTTACATCCGACCTTCATCAAATAGACAATTCCCGGAAAGTTTCCATGTTTCATACACTATAACTGAACTTGAAGATAGTCAACTTTTTGAGGCCAAGAAGACTGTTGAAAGAAAAAATCAGAAAACTCGTGGAAGACGAAGAACATTCAAGATAAGAGGAGGCAAAAAGTGGATGGATTCTATTCCGACCCGCGCTCGGGTGGATCCTCCTACCACGAAATGTTGGTCACCAGGCTGTTTCTTACAACTTTACAAAAAAGCGCATAGGCCACAAATACTGATCAGGCGATGACTTGGAGAGAGACCGAGAGCGTGCGTAAGGCTTAGGCTTAGGCAGAGAACAGAGAACGAAAAGCGCATAACTCATACGAACATACAGTTCGAATCGTTATGGTTTTCTGGACCGCTGTTAGATTTTCGCATAGATTTTACAGTGCGACTAAAATAAAAACCTTGTTGGTAACAAACATTCAGTTACAGAAAGCGTAAGTTTGAAGAAATGATTCATTGATTTTCACGCAACGGAGAGACGCATACTGAGTATAATCATAGACGATGATTCCAAATTAAGAAAGATAGGGTTTGTTTGAGTGTCTTTACTCGACACTGCCGAGGCTCCGGATTTCCTGGCGGCTCTTATCGACAGCGGCATGTCACTTGCATGCGAAGAAGACGCCGAATCATACAACTATCACATCAAGCGAATGGAGAGAGGTGAAACATCATGTTATTGCTTCAACATTAATGTGATTCTTGTTATTTTTCGTTAACCCAGTTGGACTTAAACCTTGAATTTCCCTCTTTTCCGGCTACATATACCCGAAGCTTTTATTCAGTCAGAAACTTAGGGATCACCGACATTTTGTACCCGCAACTTTGAAATCGACACGTCTCGTTCCTGAGCTGAACGGTCTCGTTAGTGTTATCTTTACCTGAGCCTGAGCGAGAAAAAAAAGTGAAAACAATTTTTAAAACATTAACTTTCCGGTACAAAGTGTGGGGTACAAAATGTCGTGATACCGAAACTTAGCTAATGTCAGCTAAACTAGCTCATAGAGATGAAGGGGTCTTGTAGAAAAGGGTAAGTATCTAGTGAGGCTTGATTTTGTCGAGCTCTACCTTAATTAGATTCCGTCTTATGCCGATGCGTTCGATTTGTTCAGCTGATAACTCCAAAGAGTCTAATCTATTCAAACTTTAAGCGTGTGGCATGCCCTTGGCGGACATAATGTCGGACCCGACATTATCTCGGGACGTGCGTCGACTAATGTCTGGGAGGTTCCCTGCCTCAATCACGTCAGTTTTGTTTTGTGTTCTATTCAGAGAATGTGAGATTTCATTAAATAGGGTCGTTATATTTGCTTCAGCACGTTGAATGTGAAATCAATTTAAACGGTTTACTCAGTTAGCTTAGTATTTAAAAAAAAACAAATTCTTCTAAACATTGTTGGTGATAAAAATGATTGATTTCTTTTAATGATCAAGAACGATTTTGAAGAAAAATGATTGCTCTAGGTACCGGTTTGCTGGCAGCATCCGGAAAGGACCGAAGTTTGTTACAATTTTCTTCGTTAAAAATTGTCAACAAAAACTCGTATGAAAAAAAATCATTTTAGCTTAGACTGTTATGGACGTTGGGGGAGAGAAAACCTTTTTTATAGAGAGATAAAAAGTTTGCAGTTGTATTCGCGATGACAGGGTGTCACATGAATATGTCTACTGTAGAGAGGGGCTCGATCGATAAAGCATTGTCTGTGTGTATAGTTTGACTAGAATGCTGTAAGATGACTAGGGCCGCGATACCGACGTTATTGATAGCTTTATTGTCAACGATAACCTACTCAGAGTCTTCGCTTTGCATGGTTTCTAAAACGGAAGGGGGGGGGCTTGGAGAACTCAATAACAACTGGGGTGCTAAACTGAAGTGTCTTGGTCGACCGCTCAGTTTTTTTTTTTGGGGGGGGGGGGTGCTAAACTGAAGTGTCTTGGTCGACCGCTCAGTTTTGGGGGGGGGGGGTGCTAAACTGAAGTGTCTTGGTCGACCGCTCAGTTTTTGGGGGGGGGGGTGCTAAACTGAAGTGTCTTGGTCGACCGCTCAGTTTTGGGGGTGCTAAACTGAAGTGTCTTGGTCGACCGCTCAGTTTTGGGGGGGGGGGGTGCTAAACTGAAGTGTCTTGGTCGACCGCTCAGTTTTGGGGGGGGGGGTGCTAAACTGAAGTGTCTTGGTCGACCGCTCAGTTTTGGGGGGGGGGTGCTAAACTGAAGTGTCTTGGTCGATTATTATATCACCGGAAAGTACACTGGATCATAACGTCATAAAGACGAGCGCATAAAGCGATCAAGTATGTGCTAAAATTCACTGTTTATATTAGACCCATTGTAGAATATGGTAGTGAAATTTGGTCGCCTATTTTGATTGGCCAAATTAATGATATCGAGCATGTTCAAAGATATTTTTCAAGAAGAGTTTTACAAAGAAATGGTCAATCGGACCTGACTTATTCTCAACGTCTTTCAATTTTAGGATTAAAATCACTTGAATACAGGCGAATAGTACAGGACGTTGTATTTTTACATAAATGTGTACATTCCAATATAAAAATAGATTACTTATCTCTTTTCAAAATATCTCCTCTTTCTATGAACTTGAAAAATACTCATTGTTTGAGATTATCACTTCCTAAAATCAAAAACATGTCTAATAAATCAACCTTTGCCTCTAGAGCCATTAATGTATGGAACAACCTACCCTATGAAACAGTTTCAATAACTAATAGTGATGCGTTTGCCGTTAGCCTTAGTAAGCTTCCCTTCAGTTCACTTCTTCCGAAACCGATTGTGAAAGACTAAAAGTTTTTATCTTGATATTGCAACGAAAACAGTTCCCAAATTGACTTTTAATTAAATATCTTAATGTAAAGTACCACTGCACCACTGCCCAACAGCCTTTCAGGTGCCGGCTTTTACCAGGCAGAACCAGTCCGTGCTTCGCTCCCTTTTATTCTTCTTTTCCATTTACCCCCAACCTTTTTTGTGCACGGAATAAAGAATATGAATAATAATATGAAGGACAAGAGTGAAGGGAGAATGTATTGATTGATATACTGGTATCCTTGGAAAATATACCTTTTTCGTATAAATAACTACCAATTTATTCCTTTTATGCGCTCATCAAGACTTCTGGAACTACTGAATCCGGTGTTCATCTCAAACTTTAAAATGTTTTTTGCAGGGTTGTGAGTGGTAAGATCGGCTGCTTGGCGGCTCTTTCAAACGAGAAAGTGGTCAACTACTCAGAACACACCATATACGAAGACAAGATCTACATCATATACGAGCTGTACAACAGGCAATGGGTCAGCTTTAAGGGCGTTTATTATATTGGTGAAACTCACGCGCTCTTTCGAAAGATGATTTCCAAAATCTTGGTTGTGTAAAACACTCAAATTCTTGTATTGTTTTCAATGATTGTGTCAGATAAATGAATAGCTTCACGGTTTCGGAACTCTGGTTTATGTGTACTTCAGCCCCTTCCCCCTTCCCCCTATAGTTCAAGTTTACTTCAGCCCCTTCCCCCTTCCCCCTATAGTTCAAGTTTACTTCAGCCCCTTCCCCCTATAGTTCAAGTTTACTTCAGCCCTCTCCCCCTTCCCCCTATGGTTTAAGTGCACTTCAGCCCCCTCCCCCTTCCCCCTATGGTTTAAGTGCACTTCAGCCCCCTCCCCCTTCCCCCTATGGTTTAAGTGCACTTCAGCCCCCTCCCCCTTCCCCCTATGGTTTAAGTGCACTTCAGCCCCCTCCCCCTTCCCCCTATGGTTTAAGTGCACTTCAGCCCCCTCCCCCTTCCCCCTATGGTTTAAGTGCAGTTCAGCCCCTTCCCCCTTCCCCCTATAGTTCAAGTTTACTTCAGCCCCTTCCCCCTATAGTTCAAGTTTACTTCAGCCCTCTCCCCCTTCCCCCTATGGTTTAAGTGCACTTCAGCCCCCTCCCCCTTCCCCCTATGGTTTAAGTGCACTTCAGCCCCCTCCCCCTTCCCCCTATGGTTTAAGTGCACTTCAGCCCCCTCCCCCTTCCCCCTATGGTTTAAGTGCACTTCAGCCCCCTCCCCCTTCCCCCTATGGTTTAAGTGCACTTCAGCCCCCTCCCCTTCCCCCTATGGTTTAAGTGCACTTCAGCCCCCTCCCCCTTCCCCTATGGTTTAAGTGCACTTCAGCCCCCCCCCTTCCCCCTAGGACTCCACGTAAAGTTTTGTTGTACAAGTTTCTTTTGCCCCAGCTGTCAGATTTGTTGTTTTCCTAAACCCAAACCCAAGAATAGTTTGCTTCAAGAAATGAATTTCAATCGGAAAAGGCCCCAATTTTTTCAAATAGTGACAAACTAACTAACTCCGTAATTCAAACCATCTGATAGCACTTTTCGTTTTGGTCGGTCGCTTTCATTCTTTTCCCAAACCAAGAATTTTTCTCGTTAGGAGATCAAAGCGGCACCCCATGACTCTCACGACGCGCAGGACATTGCCGCTATCGGAAAATTGACGTGTTTCTGGGTGAGTATATTTTTCTGTATGTTTCTGGAACACACGTTTGAGGAACACTCGAAAAAATAAAGTGCGTAAATTTTTGAGCTGTTCGAAGCTAGAAATGCAAATGCTCTGTTTGTTCGCATCCTCTCTTTTTTTCATAGCAAGCTCTTGGTCTCTCTTTGAAGTCTGCCTTTCCCTCGTTGTTGTTGTTGTTGTTGCCGGCAAGCATCCCGCATCGAAGACTTGGTTATGAACACTCTCTTTAATGAGAGAAGTTCTCGTGCTCTTCGGACAAGATGCGTCCGGAGAAGGGTTTTGATGTCCTTTGCAGTCCTGAGACTGTCATGCTGCACCTTGTGAAGGCGGACATCGTTGTAGCAACCTGTTCATGCTATAGGCCTTGTGAGTGGGTGGTCAAGCCGGCCTAGCATCGTTTTTGGTGGAAGTAGAGACGTCTCGCCTGTCGTTGACCGGAGATAGGCTATTTGACTGGCGCCTCGACTCGCCATTGAAAAGTATAGCGGAGTATCGGCTGATGTTTTGTCCGGTGGCATGCCCAGGCCGGTCCGGCATCGCCCTCCTTTGACGAGCTATACTACCCAGTTTTGGTCCGCGGCGGGATTTCTCGCGTTACCTTCCAGCACGAATTCTTCGTATGGAGGCGTCCCTCTATCCGCCACCTGAGGTCGCGCTCGATTCTGGACTGAATGATCCGGCTCCATCCGTGACAGGCTCTTAATAAGGCTGTAGAGTCACGAATGGCCACTGTTGCCAGTGTGTTTCGAGGCCTTTCCCTCATGATAAGCTATCTTGATATACCCCCTTTTTTATTACTGTACGGTGAATTGTGTTAGCGGCTTTTAAAATTAGCAATTAATGTGGCTCATCATGACTATTACGCTCAGTTGTTTATTATTACTGTCTTTAAGTTCATTTTTGTTCTTGATGTTTGCCTTTCGGTTCATAGCCTCAAACTTTCGGTTCATAGCCTCAAACTTTCGGTTCATAGCCTCAAACCGTTCATAGCCTCAAACAAATTACCAATAAAGCGTTGTTGGTAATTTATGGCTTGTCTGTAGAACCAGACTGATAGAGTATAGATGAGTAAATGAGGAATCGGAGCTATTCATAGTGATGAAAGAATTTTCGGGAGAGTTACATAAGTAATTCAAAAAGAATATAACAAAAGTTCGCGTCTTCATAGCGGTAAACTTCCTTCAATAGTTTGAGATGATACCTTTAGAATAAGCTCCGTGAAATAATCAAAAACAATGAGTTTTTACCTCTCCAAAGTGTCTCGAGCTGACACTTCTAAATACTTTCTTCTTTTTCTTCAACTTGTTTGACAACTCTTTTATTCCCCTTCTTCATCCTCTCTCTACATTCATACAATCTATTCTAGGAGCCCAGCGGAATAATACGGGGCGAAAACGGAGAAAAAATTGAAGTCCTGGTCAATTTGGATGAGAACTACCACTGGAGTTTGGCACAAGAAAGAGAGGTTATCTTTTATGGTTAAAAGATCTTGAAGTCACTCTTTCCTCTTTGTTATGGAAGCGAGAAAAAGGTTTTTTTTTTTTAAAAAAAAGTAGATATTTTGAGCTTGGAAGGGTGGAAGAGAGAGAGAGAAAGAGATACAGACATAGAAACAGAGAGACCGATCTATCCCCCCTTCTACGCAACCGCGAGAATTCCATCATACTAGGCAACCTTAACGCCCACGACTCCAGCTGGTACTCTCACTCGACAGACAACAGAGGAAACGTCATCTCCAGTGCTATTGACGACTCGGAACACGCCACTCTCAACCGCGACATGCCCACACGAGTTCCCTCAAACGGTCGCCCTTCCTCGCCAGACATTTCCATTTGCTCTCAGGATCTCCTTCAAAAAGCGTCATGGAAAACCATCACTGAAGGCAGCTCCGATCATCTTCCGATAATCATCGAACTAGAAGGCAGCAATTTCAACCACACTCACAGAGACACAACCTTCACAAATTGGGAATTGTTCCAGCAACACGTCGAAGAAAGCCTGTCGAAAAATCCTCTTCCCAATCTACCAGCCGTTCAAGCAGAACCTCTCTTACGAAGAATACTTGTATCAGCTGCAGCAAAAACAAAATCCCACGCGGCCGGATCAAGAAGAGAGAAGTCGCCCTAATGACAGAGATACGAGAATAGATGCATCAACGCGACGCACTCAGAGAATCGAATCCGACAAGCGACCTTTTGAACGATCTCAACACGAACATAAGGAGAGCTACCGACAAAAACAAACGGGATATCTGGCGCGCACTGATGGAGTCCTTCGATCCAAAGAAAGATGTCAACAAGCTCTGGAAGACCATCAAGATCCTCAACAACAAAGGAAGACCATCGCCGAACTTCGCCATATCCTTCAGAAATGAGACGATCACGACCGCCTCCGATATCGCGAACCGCTTCAACAAAGCCTACACTTGTCCAGTCCAGTATACAACCTCAAAGGAAAACAGGAAGACTATGAGGAAAATACACCGCCTGTCCGCAGATGACTTCGAGGACTTCACTACCACAGACGTAGCAGCCGCCATCAGATCCACGAAGAAGTCCACCGTGCTTGGTCCAGATGGCATCGCTCCTATAATTCTCCATCATTTAGGTCCGAAAGGAATCAGCGCCCTGACTTCCCTGGTCAACAGCTCCCTACGCACAGGCAGGATCCCCATGATATGGAAATCGTCGTTCATACTTCCCCTCCTGAAAGCAGGCAAACCAGCATCCGAAGGCTCCAGCTACCGTCCGATATCTCTACTCTCGCCCGTCGCCAAAGTGATTGAACGGCTAATACTCGGCTCCCTACAGAGGCACATTCCCCCGGCAGACCACCAACATGGCTTCACGGCAAGACGCTCTACAACCTCGGCCCTCGTAACTCTCTCGAAGAGCATCGCAGACGGTTTTAACCAGAAACGTCCCGCTAGTCGAACGGTCCTCATGGCAATCGATATTTCCAAGGCATTCGAAAGTATCGACATCGTCAAGCTCAACGACCTCCTTGAGACAACAACCGCGCCGAACTACATTAAAAAATGGCTCGCCTCTTACCTTAGAGGAAGAACAGGACGCACAAGCTTCCGCGATTCGGTATCAAGTTCCAGACTCTTCAGAAACGGAGTCCCACAAGGCAGCGCCCTCTCGCTCACGCTTTTCAACCTTTACCTTCGCGATCTTCCCACAGACGATGCCCACACGAACGTCATCTCGTATGCTGATGACATCACGATCTGGGCGTCAGATCCCAACATCAACGTCGCCTCCGAAAATCTACGCAGGGCCATCACGAAAATTGAAACCTTCCTCAAAGAACGGTCACTCATAATTTCATCGACCAAGAGCCAGCTCATGCTTTTCACCCCGTTCATTCGCGAATTCAAGTCTACTCTGAACATATCAATCTGCGGATCACCCGTCCCCACCGTCAACCAGGCCAAGCTACTCGGCGTCACGTACGACTCGATGTTCACATTCAGCCATCATGCCAAAGACATCGCGAGACGGATGTCGCAGCGCAATAACGTACTGGAAGCCCGTTGCCGGAAGCACCTGGGGCAACCAAAAAGTAACCCTCCGCCTCACGTTCAAAGCCATCTCGCAAGCGATCTGCAACTACGCCGCACCCGCCTGGTCCACCTTCCTCTCGGACTCCGCTCACGCCAAAATCCAACGTTCTCAGAACTCCGGACTCCGCCCGCGTCGTGACAGGGAATCATCAAATGGCCGACACTGACCATATTAATCGCGAATCAAAGGTCATGCGCACCAAATCCCATCTGAACATGCTCGCCGCGCAGTACCTCGCGAGATCATTGGACCCAGAACACATCAACCACGGCCTCCTCGACTGCCCGGCGCCCCCTCGTGCAATGAAGAACAACCTCGTGTTGAGCTGCAAGAAGACTGTCGAAGCCGCGAAACAGATGTCAAAGGATCCGAACAATGGGAAATCAGTCGCAAACACCGTACACTCGATGATGGTCTCGAACGAACTCCAATCGTTGAAGGGTGCCGTCATCCTGGGAGGCAGACCTCCGCCCCTTATCCAGGAAGAAGAGGAGTTACCCCGCAAGACTAGATGCACGCTCAGCCAGCTCCGCTCGGGATTCAGCAGATTCATCAACAACTACCTCCACCGCATTGACGAATCCATCCCCGACGTGTGTCCTGATTGCTTTTCCGGACCTCACGACGTTGCGCATCTCTTCAACTGCCCATGCCACCCGACCGCGCTGTCTCCAATCGACCGCTTGACCAAGCCGCTGGAGGTCGCAGCGTTCTTGAAGATATAAGAAGAAAAAAATATATAAAAGAACAAGAAACGAAGGAGAACACAGACGTTCTTCGAAGCCGGCTACATCCGGCAACAACAACAACAGAGAGACCGAAAAATAGAAAATGTAAAGAAGGAGAGAGAGAGAGAGAGAGAGAGAGAGAGAGAGAGAGAGAGCGAGAGCGAGAGCGAGAGCGAGAGAGTGAAAATTAGTGCTTAAACAAGAAACGACGGATTGAATGATAAAGAAACATATCATTTTTTGTTGAGTAGTATCAACATACAAAAAGATGCGATATATCTTGAAACATGAAATATACCGTTCGAGTCACTGATAAATCTTCATGAGCTTACTGATGTTCTGTTTTGTTCTAAATGAGCTCTTTGAAGGTTTTCGCTCCTGATTCTATCAAACCACTCTTCTTCCGGAACCCCCGTAGCAGCATGGACTACAGGAGGGTATGATTCTTGTTTAGCAGGGGCTACAGGAGGGTATGATTCTTGTTTAGCATGGACTACAGGAGGGTATCATTCTTGTTTAGCATGGACTACAGGAGGGTATGATTCTTGTTTAGCATGGACTACAGGAGGGTATCATTCTTGTTTAGCATGGACTACAGGAGGGTATGATTCTTGTTTAGCATGGACTACAGGAGGGTATCATTCTTGTTTAGCATGGACTACAGGAGGGTATGATTCTTGTTTAGCATGGACTACAGGAGGGTATCATTCTTGCTTACTCTAGACTTGCACATTTCAGTGCGTAAGCAGGCGTTACATGAGACCAGTCTAAGGCTTGTTTGTACGCGCCGAGCGAGTGGAAAAGGGGATGAGGAAAGGCAAAAAGAGTGGAAAGAGCAGTAGAGAAAAAGTAAAATAGAACGGAAGGAGAAGAGAATGTAGATCATTCTCGGTGCGAACATGTATGCGCCAACATAGCTGATCCGGTATCCATCCATGTAACCCCTGTGCGTAAGTGGGTTTTCATACTTCAGTAAGCGTATATAAAGTCCAGAGACACCAAAATAAGCTAAACCTGTTCCTTTCTAATTTCCGTTTCGATTCTAGCCGAGTTTCAAAAACCAGGCCTCTCTATGCGAGCTATTGCAGAAAACACTGGAGATCTTAGCTTTGATTGATCTCTATCGATCTTCATGAGTGAATGAAAAGTTACAGAGACATTCAAACTTGCTAAAGAGGTTTTAGCGAAACTGGGTTCTCCTCCATCTTTTACCTTCCCCTCCTGCTCTGATGTTTGGCACCTTTTTTTTCTAAAAAAAAACAGGTATTTTTACTCTTGCAGTCAGAAACGTTGGTCACGTCTGGAAAATTCCTCTCGTTCTTCGGTCACAACATGAGAATCGACATTCGCAAGCAAGTCCTCGAGTTGCGTCAAAGTCCGGAGTATGCTCCGCCTGTATGGATGCAAACCTATCTTGGATTGGTCACTTTTATAATTTGAAAAATGCTTTTAATTGGTCACATTTATGAATTGAAAAGTTATATTTCAGTAGAGAAAATGTGGTGGAGCATTCAGGTGCAGATGTGTGTTTGTTGATGAGATTATCAATTCTCCTAACTTTAGGCCACACTCACACCACAAAATCAATTATATTTTGTCTTTATGAAGTCTAGATTCAGGGATGGGCACGGTAAAAAATGATTTTTTCGTTCAACGGTAAACGGTTAAACTTCTAAAAAAACGGTGAACGGAAAAAAAAACAGTGAAGAAATAACTGGTGATATTTCACCACACTTCAATATTTCTTGTTTTCTAGTCCATTCTCTCATAACAATTTTTTTCATTAAATGCGAATGCTAAAAGAACAACGATTCTAATTCATTGGTCAGGGGGTCAATCGTAGTATGTCAATTGCGTGATGTTGATAGAGAAGTTTCTCTAAATTTTCCGGAGTAAGCCGTGTGCGCAGATCTGAGACAATAGCACCTGAAGTCGAAAAAAGACGTTGGCTTTGGTAAGAAGTGGCAGGAGAGCTAAGGTATTGCTTAGCGAAGATTTTCAGCAATGAGAAACGAATAGCTGTAGATTCCTCCGCCTAGGAAGCATAAGGGTCAGGTGCAGATTCTTAATCAAGTCAAAATGTCTTTAAAATTGCCTTTTTTTCTTTTCTTAACCTCTGAAATTTTACCGTTTTTACCGGTAAATGACCTCAAAAACGGTAAACGGTAAAACTCTAAAATTACCGCAAAAATTACGGTAAACGCCCATCACTGTCTAGAATGGTCATACAACCACTTTTTTTATAGGAGCGCATGGTACAATGATCAAACTTTAGTTTTTTTCTTCTGTGAACGATTTTTGAACGAGATGAGCGCATATATTCAAGCGACCCTCGATAATGAAAGACAACAACGTTAGGTTCTTCAAAAAGTATAAACTTATTGAGATAAAAATGTTAAAAATAAAATAACTTCTGAGGTTCATCAGTAGTTAGTCAAAACCAGGAATTTGGTTGATGATGATGATATTAAAAACCTCTAATGACTTTGCTTTTCTCTAAATATGAAAAGCGTGCTCTGCCTGGGGAAAAAAACGTGATGTTGACTAAAACAAAAGTTGATAAACGTTCTTCGCGCTGTTCAGGTGGAAGAAGAGAGAAGTCCTACAGATGAAGGCAGCCTGTCGAGCAATTCCTCTTCTTCTACAGCTCAGGGATCTGTCGAAGATGTCAGATTTTTGAATACGGCTCATGTTAATCAAAACTAACTGGAAAAAGATGATAAGACAAAGATTCACTTTAAAACGCACACTATGCAAATACAAACTATTCAAAGACCAACTGTACAAGAAATGCAAAAACAAAATTCAATTGACGAATGCTAACTAGCAAATACTAGACAAAGAGATGCTTTCGCCTTCAATGTGCCTCGAAACACACTGGCAGCAGTGGCCATTCATGACTCTACAGCCTTAAGAGCCTGTCTTGGATGGAGCCGAGTCATCCAGTCCAGAATCGAGAGCGACCTCAGTGTGTGGATGAAGGGACGCCTCCCTACGAAGAATTCGTGCCGGGAGGTAGCGGGAGAAATCCCACCGCGGACCAAAACTGGGTAGTATAGCTCGTCAAAGGAGGGCGATGCCGGACCGGTCTGGGCAAGCCACTGGACAAAATATCAGCCGATACTCCGCTATACTTTTCAATGGCGAGTCGAGTCAGTCAAATAGCCTCTTGCCTATCTCCGGTCAACGACAGGCGAGAAGTCTCTACTCCCACCCAAAACGATGCTAGGCCGGATTGACCACTCACGCACAAGACCTATAGCATGAACAGGTTGCTACAACGATGTCCGCCTTCACAAGGTACAGCATTACAGTCTCAGGACTGCAAAGGACATCAGAATCCTTCTCCGGACGCATCTCGTCCGAAGAACACGAGAACCTCTCTCATTAAAGAGAGTGTTCATAACCAAAAATCTTCGATGCGGGCTGCTTGCCGGCAACAACAACAACCTTCCATGTGCTATAAACCACGGATTATACCATGGCAAGGTACCGGTTTAATTTATCCAGTTTTTTCTTCATGTCTCGGGTGGTGGATAGAGGGGATTTTAAATAGAGGGCTTGCTCGCCGCGGACTAAAATTGGATAGTACAAGTTCGTGAACGGTGGGCAATACCGGACTGGCATGTGCATACCACTGGATAGAACATCAGCCCAGATTCCTCTATACTTTGTAATGGCGAGTGGCGCCTCGCCAGTTGTTGTTGTTGTTGTTGTTGCCGGCAAGCATCCCGCATCGAAGACTTGGTTATGAACACTCTCTTTAATGAGAGAAGTTCTCGTGTTCTTCGGACAAGATGCGTCCGGAGAAGGGTTTTGATGTCCTTCGCAGTCCTGAGACTGTCATGCTGCACCTTGTGAAGGTGGACATCGTTGTAGCAACCTGTTCATGCTATACATATGCCTTGTGAGTGGGTGGTCAAGCCGGCCTAGCATCTTTTTGGGTGGGAGTAGAGACGTCTCGCCTGTCGTTGACCGGAGATAGGCAAGAGGCTATTTGACTGGCGCCTCGACTCGCCATTGAAAAGTATAGCGGAGTATCGGCTGATGTTTTGTCCGGTGGCATGCCCAGGCCTGTCCGGCATCGCCCTCCTTTGACGAGCTATACTACCCAGTTTTGGTCCGCGGCGGGATTTCTCCCGCTACCTCCCAGCACGAATTCTTCGTATGGAGGCATCCCTCTATCCGCCACCTGAGGTCGCGCTCGATTCTGGACTGGATGATCCGGCTCCATCCGTGACAGGCTCTTAAGGCTGTAGAGTCACGAATGGCCACTGTTGCCAGTGTGTTTCGAGGCGCCAGTAGAATAGTCTTTTGCCCTTCTCCGGTTAACGATTGGGTCTCGCGAAGAAGATCGTCGACTGCGGTGAGAGTGCAGATGGAGGAAGTTTTTTTTTAGCTCAAAAGGTTCCTTACCAAACTAAATCAACCAACTCTTTTCGCCAGGGCCTCTTAAAAACCACAATAACAGCTGAAAAACAAACAAACTAGCTAAATGAAATCAGCGCGCAGACAAACTCTTTCCCGCTTGTAAAATAGACGCTCAATAAGCTAGTTAGGGTTTAAGAAATCCAATTATCGGTAACAGAGATTTTTCAGTGTGCAAGAAAAAGGTACAGACGGCCGCCAAAGCCGGAAATTTTTTTTACATAAGGGTCCTCCCGTATGATTTGGAAAAACAGATGCCCGTAGACAGAAGATCTGACATGACTATTCAACCCCTGGTCGGTAATTAATATGAAAACTGCTATTTGTCTATGAAAACAACAAGAAAAAATGGTTTCCAGAAACTCTAAAAATTTACGATAGTTTTTTGAAGCTTGAGTCCGTGGGATCTGGAGAAGCAGCACCGAAAAAGCCTAGACTGTCGTCCGAACATTCCACATCTGGCGAAATAGTCGATGAAGAGGTAAATTTAAATTCAATCCGATGTTTATATTTAACAAAAAATGATTTCGTAAGGTTCATTAGCTTAAAATGGAGAAAAGCGCTACAGGATTTTGTTGAAATTTTACGAGAAAAAATAGAGTTTAAAAAAATACTTGTTCTCAGTAGAGACGTGAATCTGGTTCAAAAAGCTTCATGACTCCACTTGAATCAGAAGTATGAGATATTAACATCAACATCAGAGAGAAGAAACCACTCTCTTGAGAGAATGAAAATCGGAGAACATGTTATACAGTCCCGTTCATTATTATACGAACGATTGTGTTTTTATACATATCTCCGTTCAGAATGTAAGCATCTACCAGATTTTCTCAGCGATTCTTTGCATCATGAAAAAAACAAATATACATAGACCTTGCTTCGCAAGTTAAAACAAACAAACAGCTTTTGATATTCGCAAATTTCCAGAAACTTCATAACTGCCATTTTCGCCTTGCGTTAAACAAAAAGGTTATAGCAATCGATCAATGACAATAACGAAAACAAAAATAACATATTTTCATTATATAGTCAAGACTTAGTTGCCATGCCCTTTGCTCATATAACTGCACTACATCTACAAGGCATGGAAGCGAATAGATTCGCCAGAATCACCATAGAGAGATCTCTACAAGCTTTTCTGCTCAATTTCCCGCAGTTTTGCCTCGAATTGTTTTGCTTAGCTCTTCCCACAAGTGCTCAAGTGAATTTTGGCCATGTGGCTTGCTCGGTCAGTTCAGGAGCTTTACTCTTCTCTGACCGAACAAGTTCTTTATCAATACCAAAGTATGTTTCGGGTCATTATCTTGATAGAACTACCATCCTCGAGCTTTGTTAACAAGTCCATTGATGAACATTATTTTAAAAAATCTCAAGACACTGTTCTTCCTGCATTATACCGTCAGTCTTATAAAATAGTCCAACACCGCTTGCATGGAATGCGTGCCAAACCATGACACTTCCTTTCTCGCGAAGAGAGGTTACATACACATGGTGCGACTTTGGACGATGATTTTAAGGCTTTGGATCCAAAGGACCTAAAAACAACTCTTCCCAATGGAATCTCCCGCAAGGGACAGCGAGGACGGCTCCCCCGAACCTCATTTTTCTAACTCGGATCAAATAGACCGAGCGTCTCTGATCCGAAAAGTTCTTGAATTAGCTGGAATTGAGACTAACCCAGGCCCAAGATGGCCTTGTTCTCAATTCTCAATTCTTTATTCCGCTTGAAACAAAACATAATGTTAAGTGACGAAACAGATGACACTGTCACAAGAAAAGTGAATTCAGTGAAGGTTATGAAAAGTGAGATCTAAATATGACAAGAACAATCAGGAACATTTCATTTTAGGAAAAGAGGAAAGCACACAAAAAAAGCAAAGAAAGCAAAGCTTGTATCTTCAGTTATGAACTATTCATCAGCAATTAAGAACTATTCATCCGCAATAATAACTTGAAATTCCAAAAATTCAACTCACTCTTTATCATTCGAGAGCTAACCGAGAACACAAATAAAATTGAAAAAAAGAGGAGAAACAGAAACAAAACATTTGAAGAAACAAAGCACTTGAATTAAAAATGTATTCTAGAGTTGGTGACAATGGTCTCACAATCAAGCTTGATAAGTTCATTTCTAAAAATGCTAGAAGAGCTTGTAGAAACCAAAGAACAAGGTAACTTATTCCAGACATTAATCATTCTTGAGGCACAAGTGCTTGTTCTGCTTTGATATTTACACGGCAAGCATATTCTGTAGTTATTCGATTCTCTCAGCGAATAAGGCGATGGGCAAAGTTTAAACATATTTGAGTAATCTACTTGAATATTTCCGTGCAGACATTTATGGATGAACACAAGATCGGCCACATTTCTTCTATATTCAAGCGAGGAGATGGAAAGAAAATTCAGTCTAGCAACATAACTCATTTTGGGTAATCCGGCCCTTTGTAGTAACCTTCGTGTAAATGATCTTTGCACTTTTTCTATGCAGTTAACGAGACCGATAGTTACTGGGGACCATACCTCACTCCCATATTCAATAAGGGGTCTTATGTATGTGGTGTATATTCTGAGCAGAACTTCAATTGATTTGGTTTTAAAGGCTCTGAAGATCATGTTTATACATTTTTGGGACTTTAGGGAGGTTAGTTCAATATGTTTAGAGAATGTGATATCTTCCTGAAATGTAATGCCAAGATCTTTCACTAATGAAGTAGTTGGTATGATATTGTCTTCTAGGTTATATGTTACTTTTGGATTCCTAGGACCACAGTGCATGATAAAGCATTTTTGAGTTGATATCACAAGTCCCCAGGTCAGTGAGTAATCGGAAATGGAATCCAGACTTTTCTGAAGAGAGTCTCTGTTCTTGGAAAAAATTTTGAGGTCATCGGCATATAGAAAACCATGGACATCTGGCTCTATGTGCTCCATGATATCATTTATAAATATTGAAAAGAGGAGGGGTCCAAGGCAACTCCCCTGGGGAACACCACTGTTGTATACTTTAGGGCCTGATAATGTATCTCCGATTGAGACTTTCGAGGACCTGCTCGTGAGAAAAGAACGGATAAGATAGAGGAGGTTGCCCGTTATTCCCACTTTTTCAAGTTTGTGAACAAGAAATCTTATGTTTACAGAGTCGAAAGCCCGTGAAAAGTCGACTAGACAGATGTCAAAGTCTATTTTTTTATTCTGAAGCGTGAGGTAAATGGAATGAGCCTCTACCAGGGATGTTACCGTGGACCGTCTCCGACGGAAACCATGTTGTTTGGGATGTAGTATGCCATTGGTTTCCAGATATTGATAAGTTATATTGAAGATCAGTTTCTCGAATACCTTTGACATAGAGCACACCATAGTGATAGGACGATAATTTTCGATCTGAGAGCGGGGCCCTTTTTTATGAACTGGTTTGATTATTCCTTTTTTCCAGGCCAGAGGGTAGTGCCCTAAGGTTAGTGAGTTGGTGAAAATGATTGAGAGAGGTATGGCCAGTGAGTCCAGACAATTTTTGAGTAGTCTACTTGGAATAAAGTCAGGGGAAGAGTTCGGTTTCGGAGCTATTCGTTTCAGAATGGAGTTCACCTCAAAAGGGGAGATGTCATTAATGTGGTCGAGGTGAAAATTCGGGCGAGAGATCTGAAGGGGTCCACTGATTGGTAAGGGTTGTAACTTATCAAAATACTCGGCGAAGTGAGTTGCTTGTTCGAAGGGGATAGTAGTTGGTTTATTGTTCACTATGAGAGCAGGAATAGATGTGTTGCTTTTAATGCGGTTGGATATAGTTCTGAAGAATACCTTATAGTTTCTCGGGAACTTAAGCTTGTCTTCCCTAAGAACCTCGAATTTGACTAGTTCTTTGTGAAGTTTTTTGGATGTGCGTAATGACGTAATGGAGAGAGGGTTTCGTTTGTTACTTCTCTGTAGGAAGCTGTATAATCTTCTTATCTTGGGGGGATATTTCAAATGTGTTTTGACATTCTTATTTTTTGGAATCCTATTATCCATTATGAATTGGATGATGTTGGTTAATTTCTCGACACTTTCGTCAATAGTTAGGTTTGAGAGCATGTAAGTCCAGTCGATGCTAAAGAGGTCTGAGTTGATTATTTCCCAATCTGCCTTTTTCCAGTCTAACGATGAGCTGGTGCTTGTGATAATACGCTTGGCTCTATCTCTGATTTCAAAGTATATTGAGGCATGATCGCTGGTGGAGAAGGGAGGCCTGACAATACAGTCTTTTATGATATTTGAATTACAGAGCAGGCAATCGAGTGTATTTTGAAGTCTAGTGGGAGAAAGTACGAGTTGTTTAAGATTGTTGTCGCATGTCATGTTTAAGAATGCAAGAGACATACTACATGTATTGGGAGCGGTGAGATTTGCCCAGTCTATCTTGGGGAGGTTCATGTCTCCGCACAGAATGGTGGGAAATACTTCAGTAACATGAGAGGTGATAAACGAGCAGAGATCCTTTGTATTTTCTACTCCACAGCTAGGAGATCGATATATATTAATCAGTCTAATGGCCGAGAAAGCAAACGAGAAAGATGTGTTAGGATAAATGTCTATTACTAACCCCTCGCACTGAGCCTTGCTACATTGAACAACTAAAGATGAGGAGATGGCATTATCTACTAGAATGGCTACGCCTCCTCCTCTTTGTGCCAATCTGTCACCTCTGAATACCGTGAAGGGTAAACTATCGGTTAGAATGGAGTCGGGAAGCTCACTGTGCATCCATGTCTCAGATAGTAAGAGAATGTGATATTTACAGCAACGAAGAAGAAAATAAAGATCATATAGCTTATTCATCACTGATCTACAGTTGAAATACAAGCATTTGATTACTTCTTTTCTAGCTCTTTTATCCGACTTATCCTATGGTGAATAACGAGAGGTTTTCCTAACATTTCTTCTTCTGGAAACAAATTCGTCTGACTTTCTGGGGCATGAGGCAGATTCTTCGGCGTTTCTGGTAATGCGTCTGCTTCTGACTTGTAGCGGCTTCACGGAGCTTTCCGCCAGAGAAGGAAAGTCAGTTGAAGAAGCCTCGAATGTAGATGTCGACCGGGCCCCAGAGTTCACCAGCGAAGACGATGGCATTTGGGAGTGTTGAGTTGAACTGGCTAAGGGGGATAGTGACGAAGAGGCGGGAGGAGGGGAAATTGGTCGATAGGGTACTCGTTTGTAAGACTGGGCAAAACGAGGAAAGGCAGGGATTAGGTGAGCATCGACCACTTTGGCAGGGGGAAAAGATGGGTTAGTGGATATTCGGATGCAGTCACTCTCGGCTTGAAGCTCTGCCGGCGAGAGGTCAGCTCGGGAGTAACATCCTTTAGGAAAAGGGTGTTTCGCCTTTCTGCAAAGTTCCAGAAAAAGGTTACGCTTTCCAATCGAAGAAAACTCAATTTTCATGGGACGGCCATGAGGAGCAGAGAGACGTGGGCGATCAATTGGGTGACGATGATGATTGATATTACCCTTCTCTAGGTCGTCAATAAGGTCCGCTGAATTGAGTCTGATGATAAGACGTGAGATAAGATCTTTGTCTTTGCAACACGTATCATCCTCTGACTTGCCTTCTGGAAGTCCGATAATAACAGCTCGTTTACCTTTTCCTATGAGCATATCCTTGTCTCGATAAGTGGATTCGACGATAGCTGAATACAAGTGGGGTCTAAGTGTGGCCGGAGAGACAGATGACTTTATGGATTGCATTTCTTCACTAATCCGTAGAAGTTGCTGTGACTGGTCCAGAATTACTTTGTTCATGTCAGAAATCTGTTGGGACTGAGCAAGTATCATCTGTTGAAGCGGCTGCATAACTTTTGTCAGCG
Organism: Allodiplogaster pararmata; assembly: GCA_964056735.1. Taxonomy (NCBI): domain Eukaryota; kingdom Metazoa; phylum Nematoda; class Chromadorea; order Rhabditida; family Diplogasteridae; genus Allodiplogaster; species Allodiplogaster pararmata. The sequence continues at coordinate 8,018,701 of OZ057409.1, read as the reverse complement.
TTTCTCGGACAAGACTATCGATGAACGGAAGAGAGACTGTGGGAATGGGGAGGTTGCAAAGATTAGGAGGAGATTTGCCATCAATTGGCAGAGCTCGGGAAGGGTCACCACTCATAGAGAACGGAGATCATTCAATATTGTTCTGTATGCTCTCTTAACGCGTCTTGTTCTGTATGCTCTCTTAACGCGTCTTCAAATTGTGATCAATGCAACAAATGTAATAAGTGGGTACATCTTCGTTGTTCGAAGCTAAATAATCTTAATGATTGGAACCCCCAATGGAAATTTAGAAATTGCGAGAGAGTACCGAATAAGTCGATTGCCTCCCAGACATTAGCGAACCTGAGGATAGTCTAATGGAATGCAAATTGACTTAGAGCCCGATCAACTGAACTAGAAGGCGGACATCGTTGTAGCACGAGTGGGACAAAGAGTTTGAGATGCTTGGATGACTGACTTGGTGTTATTCACTGTGATAAACTACTCTTTCTCTCTCTTTTCTGTGGTGACTGTTTTAGATTCTCGTGTCACAGGTACTGAACGGAATGAGCAAGTACAAAAACTCATTTTTTACGATCATAGAAGTTTCTGTGGAAAAACAACTTCAGTCGTTCTCTCGTTACAATCAAACATTTTAAGGAATAAAATGATAGAACAATGACTGGATCCTTGAATCTCAGAAGATTTCTCTGGAGTTTCAGATGAACGAGGTAGAGGCAGAAGAAGTTGAGAAAGTTTGCCCCGCGACACCATTCAATTCTCCAGTTGATTCATCTGGAAATTCTGGCGAAAAAGTAAGCCCACAAAGCTTTAGCCGTGGACGAGCGGTTTGTGCTATAAAGAAGAGCTTATACGTATGTATGTGCATCTGAAATGGCCGAGTTTCCTCAAACACCAAAAGGCCCAGAAATAGAGATGTCTCAGGGCCAACCTTTTATTTCAATGATAACAAGGTTTCTTCAAAAAACGCAGTTGGTGGCTGCTTTGAGAGGTGCTGGCACGGGCCACAGCTTTTGTGAATTACATGCATTTCGCTTGCAGATGCCACTTTTTACTTCGAGGGAGAAAACCGAACTCCGACTCTTTAAACTGTTCGATGTGCCTTTGGAAGAATGGTCCAACGTGAACTATAGACGGTAGGTCCAACATCTTATTGAATGTTTGTTTTCGAGTAAGAAATTCCCTTTTTTTTAAAGGAAAAACCACGTTCTAAATTAATTAACGACGTAGCTTGTTCCCATCGTTCACATAACTCCCTTTCCATCTTTTCTCTATCTCTTCCTTTCACCTTTCTCTTTCTAGAATTTTATTTTTCTTTCTTTCACTTTGTACCATGTTTACTGAAAATCAAAGCATTCATAATTCCAAGAAAATGCATGGAATACAAAGTGGCCTATGTGTCCCACTCTCTGGGCGTTCCGAAAGATACTGTCCATGGCTTCTACAAGGAAGAGAACATCGACGTCGAAAATTGGCCGGAGAATGTCAGTTTTTAAAAAAGACTTTTTTACTAAACAAGGCTGGTTTGCAAAACCCAAATAGAAGCATAAAAATTAAATATGATAATTCTAAAGGAACTGTACATTGTGAAGAGGCCGAAATCTTGCTTCGAAAAATACAAAGTGGCACAAACAGAGAGTATATTTCTGTATAAATCTGAGTATATTTGAACCCGCAGTGCGGTTGAGAGAAAAACTCTTCTATGAATTAGTGCTTGGATGGTACAAGAGTCTTAATGCGTTGGACGATTTGTAAACTAATGCTTTAAAAGGGCGAAAATTAAACTTCGTTGCCTGAAAAGGAGTTGTTAGACAGGCATATGTAAGTTTAATCCGTTTCTAATTCCAGGAACCTCATTTTTCAGAGACAAAATTCAGTAATGGGGTATAAAATTGTTTAAGAAAGCTTGATAAGTGTGAGGTTCTCAATTTTACTTAGTCGTTAATGAATACTATTTTCGTTAGAATTTTGATTTTAGGTTCTGTACGGAGGTGATACCAAGAAATACGCGGAACTCATGGAAAAGGTTACTTCGACCGCATTATTCTTCTTGACCCCTTAAGAAACAAATGGATAAAGCAATGACTTCGCAGGCGCTGAAACTGATCAAGTATGGGGACAAGGATCTGCCGCTTCCACAGACAAAAGCAGCTCTTAAGGAGATGAGGTTTCCTGACAACTAATAATCATGACCAAGAAAAACTTGTCTTAGATGGCACAAATATACAACTATAGGGTATTTCAAGGCTAAAGTTTTTTTTGTTGGTTTGTCCAGAGATACCCTCTATGAGTTTTTGTTTCTTTTTGTAATGTTTGATGAGGTTCCCTTGAAGACCGGCTACACTTTCACTACACTCAGCGGTTCTGAAGGAAACCCATTTGTTGGCCAGATAAGGGCGATAGGCTATTTCACTAGTCAGAATTGGTTCAATCGGTGGAATACCGTAGATAACTTTGAGGGATTTGGGCAAAGACACTCAAAATATACTCTCATGTTACCGTCCTCTTTCACCTTTGGCTTCAGGAAGAATCAGGAAAAAGCTAGCGCCATGATTGAATTTCCGGAGAGCCCCGAAGCAGATCGGGACACCAAAGGAGTCGCAGACTCAGCAAAAGAAGCCAACAGGCGGCGTCTTGGCATTGCACCCCTTGAAAAGAAGCATGCGAAAAAAACAGTGAAGGTTCTCCACTCTCCAAATTTTTGTCGAACATGCTTTTTTTCTAAGCAAAAATGCCTGATTTTGAGAGTTGCCAATTTACATGAGTTTTTCAGAGCTTCGCAGTTTTTGTTCAAAAACTTAGTGTTCAAAAAAAGTTTTATACGATAATAATTAATAATTGATATACGAGAGTTGTTTTTTTGTTGTTTATTTATATACGGTCTTCCGGGGCATAATGGTAGTGTTTTCGACTATTGTGCGAAAATTCCAAAGTTCGACTCCCAACCAGAAAAGATCCCCCCAAACCAAGGTGGTTATGAAGCTTTGGTAGTGCTCTGGCACCAATCTGACACTTCCACCAGTAGTAACCCACCGCGCAGCGACTGGTTCTACTAGGTTAGGTCTGTCCCGCACCTCAGGGGAGCGCGTACCCTGATCGGAGCGGGAACAAGCGCGGCGAAGATTGTTATACGAGGGAAAACAGTCAAAAACGGATCATCGTTTCTTTCACTTCATGTATGTATGTATACGATATATGTAGCTGCGGCTCGAATTCCAAAATTATTCATACCACTACCAGAACCTCCTGTCAATTCGATGAGTTCTCCATACGTCCAGCTCAAAATTTCTCCGAGTTAAACTGTTAGTTTTATTCGATACTCCACTTCGATTCCACCTTGAAATATTATCATCGAAGTACCGACAAGACATTGATTGATTCCTTACCATAATACCACTTCTTCTTCCTCCAGATGGGCACGGACAGAGTTGGCTGGACCGAAGTGAAGACCCCAACATCCAACAGATGCATCATCTGCGAACACGCTTTCCCAGACATGTAGGTGGTCATTCGGGATTACGGAGTAGAAGAACTTGAGACTGTTTCTTTCTCTTTTGCTTTCTACGTCTTTCGCTGTCTCTATTTCTCTTTCACTCTTGATCTCTTTCTATCTTTTACAGCCTCTCTCTCTCTCTCTCTCTCTCTCTCTCTCTCTCTCTATCTATCTTTCTCTCTCTCTCTTCATCTCAATTTCTCTCTCTCACGTTTCTATCAACCAAAAATGTTTTGAGGACTACGTATATGTAGGTAGAGTTATTCAACTGATTGACTCGTGGTCTCAGGTTTGCACTGATGATGCACTACACGCTCAACTATCCACGCTTCTGCTTCACGATCGTCCCGCAGTTCTCCAGGGGGAAAGTTCGAGATTTTAACTGCTTTGTCAGCCGGGAAACTTATGTATGAGAAGAGGGACCACCTCGAAGTTTTTTTCTCATACACAATACTAAAAATCAATTGTCCTTGAATTTGTCGGGGTGTAGTCCGACCTAAATACTCATATCCAGAGGTTTGTTTAGTGGGTCCGAAAACGACCTAGACACCACCGAAGGCGGAAAGTTTTTCAAACAGACACACGCGACTGTAGAACTTTTTTTGTTGTAAAAACCACTGATAATAAAGAGAAAAAACATAAATTATTCAGATTGGCCACTTTTTAACATGATTAAACTGGAAATGACTCGAATTCGATGGAACAGCGGGGAAAATGGTTTTGAAATTTTTTTTAATGGAACCTAGAGTTCAGTCAAGGAAGAGATCAAAAAAGCGCACAAAACTGTTCTGGAAAAATGGTATGCTACGATTAAACTTATTAGTGTTAATCGCTGAGAACAACATTTGAATCGAATCCTGAATCGTATAAACTAAGAACTAAAATAGTGAGAGCAAAAAATGAAAAATATTGATAATGTTAATACAAATTTTCAACTTTGGTTTTTTTCTAACTACCTGGTTTTCAAAATTGCATAATGGCATCAGCCCTTAACTTTTCACACCAATGGTGTATTTACCTCGATTAATTTTTTGAAATGAAATCTCAAATACAGGTTTCACAGCGAATTAAGAATTTTAAAAAACTTACCAATGTTAAGATTTCACATGAAAAACTTCAAAATCGAATCATATGTAAAAGAAGTTCTAAAACACTGTAATGAGTCAGAAAACAATTATTGACTTTAAATAAATAAGAATTCAAAATTTCACGGGCCACTTTTCGAAGTCAAGTTGTTTTTTTCTTGATCTTATTTGTTTTTATATCTAGTCCGAATGCTACTCAGTTTCGATTTGTGACGTTGCAGACAAAGGATTGGAAATTTTTTCGCTGGCAAGCATTTACCGAATGCTCCGTGACGGGCTTGATTGGCCAGTTTCAAAACGGTGGTGTAATCTATGGAGAATTTTTTGGTGAGAAGTTGTTTTCACCCTCAACTTCTCTGTCTTCAGTGTGTATGGGTGCGAAAAATTGGCATGATTTTTTGAAACCTTTTTATTCGTTTTTAAAAGCTATTTTCATTAAATTTTTTGATATTTCGAACAAAGGGTCCCTCAGAAGATTTTTACATTCAGATTTTCCTCATCAGTTTTAGTAATGATAACTGTGAGCTCTGCTTCAAGAAGCTTTTTAAAGATGAAGTTATTTATGAAAAAGGTAATTCAAAAGAAGCTTTTTTAAAGAAAGTTGGTTCGGGAGAGAAAGAAAACCCGATTTTTTTTTTACAGAAAGGTTTCCCTTTTTGATTAAAAAAACGGACGCCCGCCGACGGAGGGTTGGACAAGACTATTCAACCTTTGCTCACATCGATATTCAGCACAAGCGAGATACTCTTAATCTTGAAGTCAGATGAACGAGAAAAAAACCCTGAACGCAAAAGAAAAGAAGTGGTAGGTGAACAAACTTATATGCATTTTATAAAATGATGACATCGGAAGTTTGCAGACGGAAACCGAAGAAGCCTTTTCGAAGCCAAACCATCTAGTCATTCAAGTGTGTGTCGATGCGGATGCCGATCTTACGAATGAACTGCTGACACCATTGTTCGTTCTGCTGTTTTCGTATAAAAATAAAACAGCTCATATTGATCGCGCGGTTAATCGTTCATGTTCATTGATTCATTCCTTGTATATTAACACAGAGGATGTTATCGCAATTTCGAAAAGAATGACATGTAAGAAAAGAACTAAATTGGGTTGCACTCGCAGAGATTGAATTTGCAAAATTTCGCAGTAATTCTAGTTAGGAACTGAAATAAAATTAAACAAAAGGGCGTAAAAATGAGTCAATGAAACATGAATATAATTTCCCAGGTAAGAGATACCATCTCCGATGGTAAAGAATTTCATGTATCATTACATCTGATACACAGGTGGAATGACCACTTGGTAGTTTGAAAGGTAGAGTAATCCTGAGACAATCGGAGCTTCTATGAGTGTATGGCGAAGGATGTATTTTGAGAGAGTTAGTGTTATCAAGCGAAGTGATTTCATGCACAATTTTATGAACAAAACAGAGATCCATAACATTTCGCATATATTCTGAGGTTCTTGTTGTTGTGCGATCCCTCGGACTCAGATTGTCTTTCTTGATTTCTTCGCAGGAAATATGTTGAAGTAAGTTGTGGAGGAGTCTCGCGACCCTGGCTGGGTTGCTCCATAGCTCCTCTGGAGTGCAGTGCTCCGATAGGACTGGGCAGTTTAGCAAGTGCTGCGTGTTGCGTAGCGTGGCTTGACAGTTATGGCATGCATTCGCGATCGCTGGTGGTATTCGGTGGCGATAGCTATTGAGGAGACTGCTGTAGCCCAGTGAAGCTGTGCGAGGCGTTTACGTGCAGACCGGGGGAGAGAAGTCTCTGTTTTCATCTATAGGTGGAGAGGCTCTTCCAAGTACTTGATTCGGACTGTAGCTGGATGTCGCATCAACTTCAGCTTTTGTATGGAGTAATTTTGTAACGTCTTTGAGTGTAAACTCTTTTGGAAATATAGCTCTGGCCTGTTGTACTGACCTACCGCTGTATGTGGTCAGCGTTACCGTCATATTGCGGGGCGGTGGAGGAAGATTACATATTTTCCTCCACCAAACATTCTGAGTTTGTGAGTGACAGAGTACAGAGTACTTAAGCGAGGAATAGATAATCAATCAGTGGAAGAAAAACCGGCTCTGGCCAATACCCGTCTGAAAAAGTTTCTGTCCTTTTTCAATTGCATTGATGAGTCCACAGGCAGTAGGCGACCACAGCTCACATCCGTAATCAAGCAAAGGATGAACATAAGTTTTGTAGGATTTTAAAAACACAGGAACAGAAGAGGTCTTGAAGCTGTGAAAGAGAATGTTCATTGTCGTGTTCGCTTTCAATATAACTTGTTTTACATGGTCAGAAAACAACAAGGAATTGGAGAACAAGATTCCCAAATCTTAAACACTGTCAACTGACGGAAGAACTGTGTTGTCAATATAGTATAGATTGTGAGGATTGTTCAATCCAGAGCTTAGGGTGAAACATTTCGTGATAGATATGGTTAGAGCCCAATTAATAGAATAGCTATGAATATTATCAAAAGCTGTTTGAAGAATGGTAGGAGATGCTGAAAAACTTTCACATCAAAAAACAGTGAACACCTTCTGGAATATGTTCAACAATGTCATTGATAAATACCGAGAAAAGGAGGGGACCAAGGCAACTGCCTTGAGGAACTCCAATCCTGGAATACTCAGAAGCAGATAGGCTATCATTAACTAAAACACGAAAGGACCTGTTTGAAAGAAAGGACTCAATCAGCGAAAGAAGGGAAGACTGAATGCCCATGCAATGCAGCTTGAGAAGTAGGTATCCATGATCGACTCTATCGAATGCCTTAGAATAGTCAATCAGGCATAAATTAAAAGGGATTTTCTGTGAAAGTAGCGAGAAGTATATGGAATGTGAGTGAATCAAGGAAGATACCCTAGAGCGTTTGACGTGGAAGCCATTTTGACAGGGATGCAGGAAATCTTTCCTTTCGAGACGGTGATATATCACATTGAATAGGAACTTCTCAAAAACTTTAGACATCCAACATCCCAATGTAATAGGCCGGAAGTTATCCTTTCCAGGAAGAACGATATTGACCAAGTGTCATACAATTCGAAAATATGATCGATATAGGGACGGACAAAAAATCTTTACAACTCCGTATGGAATTATTTGGAAGGGAGTCTGGAGAAGTCTTGACCTTAGGGCTCATCCGAGAGATTTCTTGATCAGCTTCAAATGCGGTATCCATGGTATCATAATTGAGAACGAAAGAAGAATGATGAGAGGGAAGGGGATTTGAAACAGGAAAGACAGTTAGTGAGGCGAAGAAGTTAGAAAATGCATTCACGATACCAGATTCAGAAATTTTAGGAGAGTTGTTGACAATGAGAGAAAAGATCGAGATGATCAATCACTTCATTTGTTCAATCACCGATCACCTATCGGTCGCTTCACTGGTCGAATGTAGATCGTTACAGGTTTTTAAATCTAGATGCTATTGCGCTGAAGAATTTCCTGTAGTTCTTGGACATTTTTAAGGAATCCTCGCGCTTACATTCAAATCTCAATAGTTCTCTGTGTAGTTTATTGATGAAAGTTAATGATGAATTAGAAGAGCGTCTTTCACATCTTTGGTGGTAAGTGAACAATTTTCTTATTTTGCATGGGTACTTGAGATGAGTTTTCTTGGCTTTACAGTGAGGAATGTTATAGGAAACTAGAGTTCTGAGGAAGTTAGTGAGACAATCGACAGATTGATCAAGATGATCAATCACTTCATTTGTTCAATCACCGATCACCTATCGGTCGCTTCACTGGTCGAATGCCTCACTGAATTTACTATGACTCAGTCACTCGGGAACAGAGAACATGGCTTGAAAAATTACGGGAAACTTTTCATAGCAATCCTAGTTTAAATCGTTTATTTAAAAAAATGATATTGGATATTGAAACAGAAATTCATTTTTTAGACGAGCAAGCGAATTTTTCTCTGTCGAAAACATAACTGTATCAACCTCTCACTTTCTACCTCTCTGCCACTTTTTGACCAGGGTAGGCAGATTTCAATTTAAAAATGCTAAAGAATAATCTCAAAGTGAGCAACCTAGATCGAACTAATTTGATTTCTTTTAGCAGCGATAGAGCAGTCAAGCAAACACCTTTTGGCACATATCCATTTATCAAACCCGGTCGATATATGTAGAATGCTCAAAGTATATTATGTCGTCTCGATTGCACTGTTATTCAATAGCAATCAAATGGTAAAAATTGTGCTAGAATATTACACCAGCCATCCTGAGCGGAAGACTGTGGGTTAGTGAGATTTTGGGGTCAACCGCGCTCTTCTCTAGGAAAGGAAATTAAACGAGACGTTAATACATTTGAAAATCAAGTGCTGCGGCTTAGCAAACGTTTTAAAATTCATTTAATGCGCACTGAGCCTGTTTTCAATCCTCGCGGATCATTGTGTCGACAAGAAAAGTACTAGTGATGCGTAATATGAAGATTATTGTGAGTGATCCACGTTGTTTTCCTCATTATCAGAAATTAGACGACATTTACCTTTTTTAAACTTCTTTCAATATAAGTTCTCCTTAGTTTTCAGAGTTTTTGTTGAGAACTAATTCAGAGAACTAATTTGAATCGATTTCCTGGAATTCAGGTTTAACCAAGATTTTACCGGTTTGAAGTATTGCAGCGAAGGCGCCTGAGCCAAGACAAATAGTAGAAACAGAAAAATGAAAAAAGCCAAGCTGCCTGAGAGATGGAGGAGAGAAGGAGTTAGAAAAACAAGAAGTATGTACTGAAATCGCAACTGCGACAAATCTCCATTGTATGCATATGTTTATATGTCTTCAAGGAATAAAGAATTGAATTGAAATATGGTTGAAGGAAGGTAGCGAAGCTTCTTCAGAGAGAGATTAGAGATGGAGTTGCGACACGAAGGCAGCGAAACTACCTGAGTTAGGAAAACCATAATTATGAATACGAAAAGAGAGAAAGTAGAGAGAAGTAACGACACGAAGGCCGCACAGCTGCCTGGGTCAAGGAAAAAATAAGAAGCGGGAAAACGAAGGCTACGAAGCTGTCTGAGTCAAGGAAACAAGAAGTATGGAAACGAAGGGAGCTAAGCTTCCTCAGATATGGACGAGAGAATGAGTGGTGACAAGAAAGCATTGAAGCTGCCTAAGTTAGGAAAACAAGAAGTATGAGAACCATGGCAGCGAAACTGCCGCATAGAGGGCGGAGAGATGGAGTAGCGACTTGAAGGCAGCGAAGCTGCTTGTTGTTGTTGTCTTGCCCATAGGTCCTGTCGAGGGGAGTGTTCAGAGTGTTTTTCAGGGGATATGCTCTCTCCCTTTCTCTCTCTTTCTCTCTCTCTCGTTTTCAATTTATCTCTTTGTTTCTGTGATTCCCCTCAAATTTCGACCCACAAAGGTGCCGTTTACTTGCAGATTTGTGATGCATGAAAAGCAGGCAGTCACACTCACGCAGCTGCGCCTCAGAAAGAAGCAGAGCAAACAGCCCGTCAAAGCCGACGTACGGTCGGATTCGAGAACGATCACCCTTTGCTCGCGGTATGCACTTTAAATATTCTCTGCCGCGCTACGCACCTAAATATATAAAAAGGTGTTGTCAACGTTTCAATCAATACCTGCCGTGAGAGTTCCTGGCACCTTGTTGGTCCTTGAACAAGGAACAAGTGAAAATATTTAACCTCGAAATGCTCACTAAAATTTTAACACATGGAGGTGGTGTTCAAACAAAAAAGGATAGAGAGAAGAAAGAAACAAAAAAGAAGAAGTGGCAAAAAATGGAGAGATAAAGAAAAAGATAGATAGAGAGAGCGAGAGAGAAAGAGAGGGAGTGACATAAAAAGAAGAGGAGAGAGAGTAAGAGAGAAAAAGAGAAGGAGAATAAGAGAGGGAGAGAAAGATAAGAAAATGAACAGGGTGAGAATGGGAGATCAGGCGAGCAAACGGGGGTCACCTAAAATTTATGTTATACAACGAGCACATAAACTCCAACGAATTTTTGTTCGTGAGCTAATTTCGTTTTCGTTATCGGTTCATCAATTGTACATTACTTTCAAGTTTACATATTCATACATATAAGTTAACAATTGATAACTTTCGTTTCAGCATATCAGCATACACATACAATAAAATGGAACAGTCAAGAGATGATTAGTTGTTTCCTCACTCGTGTGATAAGGTCATGTTTAGTCTTCAAACGCGTCTTCTCCGCTTGAATCTACGAAAAGACATGTCGCTCTTTCTGACGGACGTTCTCTCATCGAAAAATCTTCGGCGCATCGAGAGGTCCGTGGTTAACTCACTTTTGAATTATCAACTTCTAATTACCAGTCTTAAATACAAATCTGATTAATTAGGCCTTTCTATTTGCACAGGTCAACTTCTGACTACGATCCCATTCGGCGTCTCTATCTTTTAACTGATAAAGTTCTTGCTAAAACTATTTTATAAAGCCTCTCTTAACCTCTGACTCACCAAGTTCGCTCTTCGCCCTAAAATCATTGCAAATTTGCAGTACATTTTACAATTTCATGACTTTTTTGGTTGATTGTCTTCATAGTGAAAATTTCTCACCTTTAATACGAGTTCTGAATGCTCCAGAAGACAAAGTTCTCCGAACATTTTCTTTAAATTAGTCGGGAAAATAAGATGAAGAAGTAGAAGAGTCTGAAAAAGGCTGAAACGGAAGAATTCATCTCAGGTCCCACAGCCTCAGCTGGTCATTGATCGCTTTCAACCCAGGCACAACTCCATACAAGACTGCAAATGCTATTTTTCACCATGAGATGGAAAATCATCTTATGCATATGCTGAAGGTAACGGATTTTTTCCCTCATACTCATCTTGCGATTACTTTTCTCTGTCTCTCTACTCTTATTCTTTCTCTCTCTGTGTGTCTTCCTGCCTCTCTATTTTCCTCTCACTGTGGCTCTCCCTTTATCTCTCTCTCTTTCTCTCTCCCTCTCTCTCTCTCTCTCTCTCTCTCTATCTTTCTTTTCCTCTCCATTTTTGTAATTTAGGTTGAAAACAAAACTTTAAAAAGATTCGTTCGAGCTGATCTGGATACGTTTTTTCTCATGCCACCTGGCTGTTTCTACAGAAGAAGCTAGTAGATCAGTTAGACTAATATTGAAGGAACGGCAGATACGGGAGAAAGAACTAGAGTATCTTTAAAAACTTGAGAATGCTTATGAAGAGAGACCTTGATTTACCATCTCTTTTTGTATCGCATAGATTTGTGCACAGAATGGTTTAAGTTTTAGTACAAATTAGAGAAAAAATTGCACGCCAGACTTTCCAGCATTACGGCGGTATTACTCCCACTCCCTGTCATGCTTCATTTTTTATTCGTTCCGAAATTGATTAATGAAACTTTTATTCAATATAGAATTCTAATTTCAGCGCAAGATCTCCGCTCCCATAGACCAGCGTGAGGTCGCATATAACGTGCGTTTATTGGACATCCTCTGGAGCTATCATTCAACCATTCTTCAAGAATACATGCCCGGGCAGCCATTGTACATGCAAATGGTACGCTCATTCTCCCTCTCACCAAGTTCATTCTATCACAATGTAAAAGAAAACTTTTTTCAGTAGTGTTTTTCATATAAAAGCAGAGTAATTTTGATCTTCTGAACCAATTCAGAATGGCGATATGTTGTTTAGGCAAAAACTGTTGTTTTGTCGCAAAAACATTGTTTAGACATCCTATTTCCCAATTTGGAAAAAACACGCTCTTCTACTAACTTCAGAAGATACCATTTTTCCCACATCAAATTCACACTGCTTGTCCCGATTTTACTTTTACTAATCCTCGGGGAAGCGTCTCTGTTTTTATGAGTGTTCTGAACTGAGTGAAACCGTCCAGAGACTCTTCATACGCCTGCACGCTCATCTCTTCAATCAATGGGGATGCAACTTCAAGCTAACGATGTTGTCCTTCTACGCCAAGCTCACACAATACACCAGCAAATACGAGTCCATCGACCTCGTTTGCCGGTTGGTATTTTTCGGGAAGCTTGTTGAGTTTGAAGGCTAGAATGGAGAACAGAAGGGAGGTGAGAAGAAAAAGATAGCAAGAGAAAAAATAGAGAGAAAGAGAAAGATTCTAAAGCAGAAATCAGAATCAATTTCCGGTTATCTGTAAACGGGCCGCCATTGTTTGATTTCAAGCGGGTATTCTTTTCTCGGCTCATTTCGAACATTGAAAAGCACAAGTTCTCGTAAAAACTATTCTATCAAGCCAGCGGCTGTCTGATCAGGCATTTCATCGCTCTTGGCGGGCTTCTGTGTCTTTTTGGAAGCACTATAAAACCCCTGATGTGAAGGGGAATCCCAAGAAATTTCATCATTACCCTAAATTGCTATAAATTTCACCTGGGAAACAGGCTGTTTCTCCCCAGCTTCCTAAAAAGCTGGTAGTTGAGAAATAATAATCCGGAGGGAGCGGCACAATTAGGAATAAGGCCGAAAGCGTGTGTGAGAAATGAAGAATGCATATAAATTGTACCCGCAGTGCTAGTTGAAGAAATACCGGGCATGGCTTGCACAAAAATGTTCCTTAAAACTTGGTTTTCTTAGACACTTGGTGCAATGTGCGTTTTCCACACGACAGTTCCACATAAGAGCAAGTGGGGCTAAAAAATACTGGTAGTACTTGCACAAGTCTTACATTTACCCGTACTGTACATAAACGCCAGCAGTGACACAGGCAACAGTTTCTAGTTCTACCAGGTTGGCTGTGCCGCGTCTCAGGAGAACGCGTATCCTAGTGTAAGACGAGGCGAAACTGAGTGTGAAAATTTTTTTATTCATAATACTACCATTTCAGTCTCGAGTGCTTTTATATGTATATATTCGTACTGAGAGGAACGGAAATTGCTTGCAAAACTCGTGCGAATATTTTATGATGCGCCAGTACAGAAAAGATTTCCGATTAACTTCGAGTTTTAATTGTATTCAAATAACTTCGAATTTCTTCATGTTTTAGTTCACCTTTTCAGCCTCGAGCACTACTTCTCCCCAGAATGGAATGGCCGGAGCACCTACAATTTCTTAACGGACGAGAAGAGTTTACTGCGCCAGTGGATGCTGAACGATGCGAGCGAAGGATACAAACGATTCCAGAAACGCTTGCAGCAAAGTGATTTCAAATTATTTCATTGAAATCCCTTTGTTTATCGGTAGATGAGTTTTCTAGACTCATGTGGTGTATCACATAAAGATATTGTTCGAGTTCGGTAAGCACCGCGAAGCAGTCTGTAGAGATTTGTTAAGTAGACCAGGTCAGATTCGTTGCTGTTCACCCTCGGAATTGGCCTCGCATTCGAGGCTCACCATCGCTTTATTGACTACTTCATCTCAACTTCTCACTATTTTTGTCTTGCAAAGTGAGCGAGCCTCACTTTGTATAGTTCTCGTTTTGTTGTCAGGGACAACATTCCTGAGGGGACCGGCTTTATTTGGGGGGGCGCACTTTACGTTGGGGGAGGGGGTACTACTGTATTCGATACACCATTTACTCTGTTTTTTTGACAATTCTAGCCCTTGAATCGACAAAAAGTTAATAATGTGAGAGACTTTTTCATGCGGTCTCGTTCTCAAGCCGTACGGCCTCGTGAGCACACATTTTAACTGAGCCTAAGCGCAAAAAAACACTGAAAAGTAACCTGACCACCCCCCAAGTAACGCACGCCCCCTTATAACAACGTGCCTTGTAACAAAAAGGACCGTGATAAATAAAGTAGAACCAAGAGGAATTACCGAATGGAAGACAACCAAATCACAGTGAAAAATCACTTTAAGTGACGATGAAAATGGAAAATGATGAAGTAATTAAACTCTCGATTAAAAGACAATCGAAAAAGACGATTTGCGGAATCAATTCTATGGCAGCCGTTCGAGAGTAAATGTTGTTTGAGAAGAAAGGTGAGGTTTAGAAGGTGAGTTCCTAAGAGCAAGTTTGGTCTTGAGAGTCATCTTTGATGAAAATTCTACACTTTAGTGCGATTCTCTAATTCTTTGTCGGTTTCCAGAGCCGAACCGCTTCAAGCTGGCTTTTCGGGAGTGTGACATTCCCGCGCAGTACGCAAGGGATCCAGAAAAAATGACTGAAAAAGAGAAGTTGCATCTTCTGACCCGCATCGAGGTCCCGCATGAAGCAAAACTTGTGAAGCGAAATGAACTCGCCGTCAGTCTTTTGGGCTTTTTTCTGGTTGAACAGCTTTTTGAAGTATTCAAAATTTTTGTGATTATTACGATTCCATGTGCAAAAATTAGCATTTAATATTTCAGAGATGTTCTTTTCTTGTTATGAAACACACGTTTTTTTCAAAATTCTCTTTTAGACCTTCACGTTTCTAATTAATAACTTTACCATAAAAGAAGATGGATTAACTTTTTTGATTGGACAGTATTAAACTGAGCTCATCAGTACCTTGCAACGGATAAAACAAAAATAAAACAACGAAGAGGAAGACTAAGTTTATTTCTGTGTAATTTAAGTTCTTCTTCGAAGCCGAGAACATGGGAGAGGTGCCGGAGATTTTCTTCTTGCCTCTCTGGGTATTTCCCAGAGGTGCGCGGCCGGACTACTTCCCCCTGCCTCCGGCAGAAGCTCTCACGGCTGGTGACACACCTCGACTCTATCCCAACGTCCGTTGATATACATATTGCCGTAGAATGCATTTTGAAAACATGAATAATCTTCGCTTATTCCCGCCTCGCGGCGAGATGAACGCATTGGCCTTCAAATACGGCACAGACTTATCCTGGTAGAACCAGTGGCTGCGCGCTGGTTCAGTGCTAGTGTTAGTAACAACATGGCGAGGTTCGAGCTTGCGATCGTTCGCACAACAGTCGTGCACATTACCATTATGTCATCGCCGTAAAAAGCTCTTCATAACTCAAATTGAGTGATCCATCCATTTAATTTTTGAACAAACCAATCAGACGCTATGTTAGTGAGACATTGCCGTTGAAGAGAATTGGATTGAAAAGGGATACCCAACTAATTCGCTTCGCAGTTTTTAGACCCAATAAAAGACATGTAAGGAGATGATTTGTTCATTGTTGAAACTTATTTTGTTGGATTTTATCTTCTTTTAAGTGCTCGAATCTGTGTGGGTTAGGCGATGAAGTTGCTATAGCAATCACAGAATTATGCGGTTTTACGGTCTTCAGGGATACGTCGAAGAGCGCAGAGAAGTTGAAGCGAAGAGATCGGCGCTTCTCAATAGAAACCGAGTTCGGAAAGTCTTCCGCCGCTACAGGGTGGACGCAAATGGCAAGGTAATCCATACTATTTCTTCGAAAACAAATATTTTTTGGTTCGTTATGGCTTCTTTGTGGCTTGGAATTGTTCGGTTCGCAGCGTCTCACCAAGTTTTTCTATTTGAACTCGAGTTTGGCGTGGGCAAAGCTCGAAAAAACTAAAGAGTCGTCATTGTCGCCTTCAGATTAGTATACGACTAATTGAATTTGCGCAAACTGATAATTTAGGTGCATTTGGAGAGATAATATTAAATGGCGGCTTTAGAGGTGAGTACAAAATTTCTCTATTCGCAAAACCAACGGAAAAATTCTATGTTAGCATGAATCTCTTCTCTCATGCTGTTCTGATGTCAACTGTTCTCTGATGCTTTTTTATCTACTCGAGTTTTTTTGTGGGTGGTCGAGAAACATTTTGATGAAGGTAACTAAGTCTTTTGCAGCAAGCTCCATATCATCCGGAAATGTTCGGAAAGTCCAAACGGTGAGCGGATCGGTCTTGACCGAGACAAGACCAAGGCTGCGACCTTCTCTAGGATATCTAAGAGCATGATATGATGGGGATAAAAACCATTCTCCGAGAGTTATATAAGATTTTTCTCTTTACAAAACTTTATAGGAATGATTAATTGTATCGAAATAGGAACTGCTATCAAAAATTTTCTTATTTCTTCTAATTCTTTCATGTATCTTTCATTCATTCATTACATTTCCAAGCTCTCGACAGTATTTTTTCTGAATTTCGCTCATTAACTTATTCGCGAAAAGAGTTTAATTGGAATAGATTATTAGAAAAATATTTATAGATGGAGATGGACCTAACGGTACGATTCCTATGTATGACTCCTGTAAATCTCGAAACAGGGAAAAAGTAAATTTGATGATAGAGCTTCGACCTCATAATAACTCAACTCAATATGTGTTTTTCATCCCATTTAACGGTTTCTTTTTAAAAGTTCACGGTATTTGTTAATTATTTTACTTGTCGAAATTGTGCAATTCTTCCGTTCTCCTCAGAGATACATACAGCTGCCCTTGTCGAAAGTGTGCAATTCTTCCGTTCTCCTCAGAGATACATACAGCTGCCCTTGTCGAAAGTGTGCAATTCTTCCGTTCTCCTCAGAGATACATACAGCTGCCCTTGTCGAAAGTGTGCAATTCTTCCGTTCTCCTCAGAGATACATACAGCTGCCCTTGTCGAAAGTGTGCAATTCTTCCGTTCTCCTCAGAGATACATACAGCTGCCCCATATTCGATCTCTTTTTTTCAACTTTCCAATGAAAAAATTCTTTCTCAAAGTATATTTTATGTATTTAAAAGTTAATTTTTTAAGGTTTGAGAAAACAGTACAAATCTGATCTCTTTCATTGATTTGTTCTTCGCTCGCCATGCATGACTAGCGTTCCGTCTGTTCTTTTGTTTTCAATGACATGACTCAATTTTAGGATAGGAATCAGGTATTTGATCAGAGAAGTAAGAAATTACCAGCTCCTTTGCTCGGTATTGCTCCATCTGTTATGTATTGGGTACATACAAAACACACTGTCTTATATGGTCTTTCGATGCAATATTTGTTCTCTCAATCACAAGTGGACATGTGAACGTTTTTCTCTCGAATTTCCTCAGCATTACTCATTTCCTGCTTCATTTTATATTAATACATTTTTTAAAATATTTTTTAAAAATATATTTTCATGCACAAATTCCTTTAACAGTCTTTCTCACGCCACCTGATTTGTATCCAAAAGCATAACCTGATGATGCGAGAACTTCCCCCTTACGGGCGAGAGTATTTGACGACAAATCAGGAAGTTTTCATTCATTTATTTATAGGAAAAATTACCTATCTGTTTTTTAGTTCTTGAAATAAATTTTTGTTAGGTTCTAATACAATACAACCCAATGCATCACAAAGACTCTTGGAAAACTGTTTTGTGGAGATACAACTCAAAACAAAGTCAGAACAGCTTGGTTAGAAGAAATAAAATTAACCAAAACAATGAGGGAAAATTGAAGGCGTAATAGCGAGAGAGAGGAACAACATTAACATCTTTATCAGAGCTACAGATCAGAATACTGAGAATAGTTAATTTACATATTCAACACTTGGCTAGAAATGTAATTTGATTTACAATTTAACCCATGACAAGTTCAGGTAAACTTCTCAGATTCTTGGGGGGGAAAATTGACCAGACAAGTGAAAGTGGAAACGCTTTTTTGTGGATTCCATTTGAAATGAAGACGATTTCGCTTCAACTTTCTCGTTCTTGTTGAACGTAGACTGGAATGTCAATCATCATTGAGCGACACGGTCTCAAAGTGACTTGAACCTGCTGTAAATCTTATTTTTTCAGGTGGTAAAACTGAAGAGGGGAAATAAAGTTGGCTTTTCTTGGTTCCGACAAATAAGATTCGTTCTTTCATTCGTCTCCCTCCGTAAGCGGTTGCTCCCTGCACCGTCTCTTCCCTCGTCTGTGAGAGTCCTTTCCTGAGAAGATTTGGCGCTCCGGGATCGTAGCGCCAAGATGAGCGACAGAAGAGGAAGAATAGCACTTCGTTCGCTACTGCTTGCCTCGCTCAACCTCCGCTCAACGCTCAGATCCCATAATCGATGATGTTATAATCCCGATGTGGCTAGTTGATCTTGATAAAGCGTTTAAATTGAATTGAATTGAAATTGACAAATAAGAAACATAAGAATTTCAGGCTATTATTCCCTCAAGGGCATACCCTGCGTCTTGTCTTACAGACAGTGGAATAATAGACCAAAAATTTGCTTTAAACGCTACGGTTTCAAAAATTTTCTTCATAGGTGATTAATTTGAGCATCAGAGACTCCGGTTCGTGTAAAAATAAAAAATTTTAACATCAAAAACGCTTAGGCTTAGTAAAAGTTCACGCTAACGAGGCCGTACGGCTTAGGCTAACGAGACCGTATCCCAAAAAATTTCACTCTGCACTGTCTGGCGTCTAGTATGCCCATGAGTATATGTATAAGAGCCGAATTTCAGACTAGAGTATAGCATAATGGAATTTTTTCGAATTTTTTGTCATTTTTTTCTTTATTCTTTATTCCAGTTGTAATGGTTCAGACATACAACGGATGATGAGAGATTACAACATGGTAATCAATATTTTAAAATGAAAAACAGCCAATAAATGATCAGGATTCTAATTTAAGTACTGGAATAGAAACTTCTTAGCTGACAATGCATTCAAATTGAAAAAATGAGAAGGAAGAGAATTCCAATCATTCACAACTCTCTTTGTGAAGAATTTCTTGTATCGGTTTGTGCGGCACAAAGGCAACAAAAGCTTCCAATGATGTCCTCTACATAGTCCTACTACAGTGAGACATTGGTAAGAAATCTGGGCATGTGATATCTAATCTTTTAAACACTATTCTATGCAAGGTGAACACATCGTTAATAAGTCTGCGTCTTTGAAGACTTTCACAGCCAAGCCAATTCAGTCTTCCTTCGTAAAATAAACTAATTCCTGCTCTATTAAAAATACGCTTAGTAAATCTTCTTTGGACAGACTCTACTTTCTTACTTAGCGTTAAGTCAATAGTATTCCAGACTTCACTGGAGTACTCCAGGATAGGTTTAACGTAAGTACAAAATAGCTTCATGAGAATTGCAAAATTTTTTGTACGAAAATATCTCAGAATGAGATAAGAAATAGAAAAGGCCTTATTACAGATATGATTCACATGTTCCTTAAAATAGAGATCGTTGGAGATAGTTACTCCTAAATCACGAAATGATGAAGTGAACGAAATCGGTGAGGAATTGAGATTAAAGTTGACATCTGGATGATCCCTTCATATTTGCATGCCAATTGTCTTACTGCTCGATATAGTAAGTCCCCATTCATCAGACCACTGAGATACTGAGTCCAAAGCTGTCTGCAGTAGACCGGAATCGTTAAGTGTGAAAAGCTTAGCGTCGTCAGCATACAACGTGCAATAAACATCTTTCGGTAAAGCACTGGGTAAATCATTTATATAAAGCAAGAAAAGCAATGGACCCAACACAGATCCCTGCGGGACCCCACATCCAATTGAATAACTATTAGAGAATGAATCGTTAACAACTACACACTGACCCCTGTTAGAAAGTTAAGAAAAAATGAATTTATAAAGACAACCAGATATACCATAGGCTGACAACTTCTGCATTAGACGGTTCAAGGGTACTGTATCAAACGCTCTGCTATAGTCGATAAAAACACAAGAAACATAGGCAGAAGAAGATACATCGAGTGCTTTGTACCAAACAGACAAGGAAGTCAAAAGAGCTGGAAAGCAGGACTTCCTAGAACGGAAACCATGTTGGTGAGGACTTAAAAGAGCATTGGCCTCGAGGTTAGTGTGCAGTGACGTGCTCAATATTCTCTCAAATACTTTGCTGCAGCAACGAAATAGGTCTATAGTTAGCTGCATCCTGTACGGAACCCTTACGTTTATAAAACGGTTTCACGAAAGCCTGCCGCCAAACATAAGGACAATTTCCATGAAGAAGAAAACTATTGAAGAGAATTGAAAGAGGTGTAGCTATAGCTTGGGCCGATCCTTTCATAAATGAGTACGGAAGATGGTCAGGGGACATAGAATTGACATTTTTGAGCTTTGACAAGACATGATAAACAATCGATGGAGTTATCTCTATATAATCAATAGAGGCTTCGGTGTAGGAGATGGGTCTGTTCACTTCCCTATGCAGTTTCTCGGTGAAAGAGGATGAGAACATTCTAGCGAGTACTTCGGCATTTTCGAGGTCTGTCTCAACTATCATTCCATTCAATGGGTCTTTTATAGGTCCAACAGAAGATGATGGTTTAAGTTTATTATTCACAAAAGAAAATAATCGCCTTTTGTTCTTCGATAAGGCAATCTCAGATTCTTGTTTGGCTTGAAACTTGCGAATAGCATAACGCAACTTGATTGTGTGTTTGAAATATGAACGATATCCTATTCTGGAAGCACGTTTATAAAGCTTACGGCATTTACGCAACAATGCAACTATCTCTTGAGAATAACAAGTCTTCTTAGATGGAACACAACGTCTAGGCACTGTTTGACCTATAATGTCAAGCATTATTGAAAGGAAGGTATCATAAAGAATGTTAGGGTCGGCGGAAAAGGAGAGAAGTTGAGTCCAATCATAAGATGAAATCAGATAAACAGCAAGCTCAAAGTTTGTTTTCTTATAATCTAAATAGTAAAGCTTTTTCTTAGGAGCTGAAGCAGATGAAATCGAAAAACGAACTAAGCAGTGATCTAATGTAGGGAGAGGAGGATCAACAATACATGAAGAAATGATGAAAGGGTCACTACTGAATACCAGGTCAAGCAGACTCGAACTTAAAAGAACTGAAGAAGGGTGGGATTCTGACACAGGAACATACAACTTGTTATTCGACCAGTCTATCTCTTTGCAACTGAAATCACCGCATAGGATAAATGGGGAAGACGAGGTAGCGAATGAATCACTAAGAACTGAAAGACATTCGGAAAACGATTCTAAATCACACGAAGGGCTTCTCTACACTACCGACAACAAGAAAGGAACTGGCTTACACTTGATTTCACATGTTATCCTTTGACAATACGCTGAGAAAGATTGAGAGGAAATGAGCGTGGAAGTAACACGGGAAGAAATCAATACTGAAACACCCCCTCCCGGAAAATCACTAACCCTATCACAACGATGAACAGTATAAAGACCTCCATTAGTTAACATGGAGTCAAGTAATCTATCTGGGGAGCCCCAGCTCTCAGTTATACATAGAATGTCAACATTATGAGACTCTAAGAAAAAAGTGAGAATGTCTAACTTGAAAGGCAGTGAGCGAAAATTGACTAAATAACAAGAAAGAGAATTCTTATCACAGCAACTCAAATTAACACAATTCAAACTAGAAATTGAATTTGACCGTTGTTTGTCCCGTCAGTTGAATGAGCGAGCTGCCTGGGAGAGTTGCTTCGATGAGATCGTCTTCGTCATCTTCGCGTTCTTCCGAGAAGGCGTAGGCGGAGGAGCAGACACGATTGCCGGACTGCTAGGCTGCTGAATCGTCACGTTCTGCAGCCCTTCATTGTTGCTCGAGTTGTAGAGAGGCCTGGGATGAGAGAAACGGATCAGCCTTGTCCCTCGAACTCCCAACTCCATCGCACCAGCTTGCTCGTTCCGATCCTTGGAAACTTTCTTGCAGTCTCTCTCCAGCAAAAGCCCTTCTCTCGTGAGATCTTCTCTTCCATATGCATGAGGAAAATTGCGGAAGACAGCAGGGCGACGAGATCGTAGCGATCGAAGAACTTCTGTTCGAATCGAGGGAGAGGGTAAGTGGATTTTTAAAATCCTCTTCTTGGTATCTTTGTTCCCGAAACGACGATGAGTGATACAGTTCTGATTGAGTGCATCAGTGAGAGAAGGAATACTGAGCTCATTAACGAGAGAGTTTAATAACTGACCGTCTTGCTGATCAGTATCCTCTTCTCTCTCTTGTTCCGGAATGCCAACGGTGACCAGGTTATGTGACTTCTCTTCTAGGAGTGTTCTGTCTTCCTGTATTACTCTTCTGACGGCATCGTACGCAATCAATTCTGGTTGCAGATTGGAAGAGGTGAATGTGCTGTAGGAAGGGGCCAGTGTTTGGGAAGTCATCTTATAAAGTAATGGAATGATTGAAGAAAGAGAGTTCATCATGGAGCTGACAGCGGTCAACAACTGAGATATCTGCTCACTTTGGCGATTGACGGCTTCAATCAGAGTTTTGACATCGGAGTTTGATTGGGATGATGGTCCAGGCATAATGTACGTGATTATAGACGGAAGAATATGGGCAATGGAAATCGATATGGGAGCAGTATTTAACCTCACCGCTCAGTAAGTGAACAGAGAGTAAGAGTGAACATGCATGACTCATTGTGAGTAAATGAACGAACTAATGGGATTAAAACAACAACAAAAAACGTTATTTTTTTGTTGATTTAGTCTATAAAGTTTTCATTATTTGTTCCGTTCTACTTAGTTTCTGGTTGCAGGGATACCTGCAAGGTCAAGTTTTCGGTAGCTGTTTTCAGTAGTCTTTTTCTACCGGTAGCACTATTGGTGAGAAAAGGCAAGATGTTCTCGACCCCCTTCTCTCACCATGTAGACTAGTTTTTGTCCATTTGGGCGTTTCATAATACAAATGAATTTCATAATATGTATGTACTTTTATTCTTGTCTTGTTTTAACTGATGTTCAGCCACAACAAGCCTAACTAAATTAGAGCGTTCGTCTAAAATTCCCAGTTTTTACCCTAAACTCTAGGCTGATTTTCGTGCCTTTAAATTTCTCTTATAAAAGCACGCTTTAAAATCGAGATTTCTATTCAATCGAAGAACTGCCGATGGAACATACACAAAAAGTTGCACAAACGTATAATAACAGACTTACATTTAGAGAAAACATATGATAGCAATCGTTCATAGATATAAATATATAAAAATATATGTATGATCGCAGTCAAGCATATATGATACTAATACCTTAAAAAAGGGTAATTTATTTGACATGAATTTAACAGATCTTTTCGAGTCTGATCAAACCTGTTCGCCGGAGGTTAGGCGACGAAGGTTTTGAATTGAACCAAGAGCTAAAATCTTTTTTGCGCCTTGGGGCAGCGTATATAATTGCAGCGTATGCGGCAGCGTATGTGCTCCTTCGAAATGAGATACATACCTAACGTCGTAAAATTAGTGTCTGTTTCCTGGGTCTTGTGGGTACAGCCTAAAGAAAGTATGTTGCAGAAACCACTGCTAACATTACCTATATCCTTCGGTTAGAGTGGATCTTTCCGAGTAAGGGCGGTGATAAGTAATTTTGACCGATAGGACATTAGTCAATTCAAAGCACTTTATGCGCCTCACCCGAGGAAAAAAACATACGGTTTTTATTAATGATAGACACTTGTGCTTTCTGGGAGGTCTTGTGATCAAGCGGAGAAGAACTCCCTTAGAACTTTTTTACATATAAATCTCCATCTCTAATAACAAATCAACTTTTAGCACTTTCTCATCTTTTTATGTACTGTTCAAGCTCTCTTTCTCTCAGCCTCTTTTTCCCTTCCTCTCTCTTTTTTTTCTCTACCTGCATCTT
Organism: Allodiplogaster pararmata; assembly: GCA_964056735.1. Taxonomy (NCBI): domain Eukaryota; kingdom Metazoa; phylum Nematoda; class Chromadorea; order Rhabditida; family Diplogasteridae; genus Allodiplogaster; species Allodiplogaster pararmata. Next base: position 7,994,737 of record OZ057409.1, on the reverse strand, counting down.
ACTCTTTCTCAATTTTTTCGTCACTCTCACCCTTTCTCCCTCTCACTTTTTTCTCTCACCCTCTCTCCCCCTCTTTTTTATCTCTCTCCCTCTCACTCTCTCTTTGACTTAATTCTATCTCCCTCTTTCAGGCCGAATCTTTGTTCTTAGTTTTTCTTCTAGTGAAGTCGACTGCTCTCTATTAGTCCTTCATTTACTTCTCTCACTGTTCTCTTTTTCTCTCTTTCTTTCTCTCTATCTCTCTCTATCTCTCTCTCTCTCTTCCTCTCTAACCACTTCTCAACTCTTTATTTTGCTAACACTGTATAGTCTATCAATAGCGGACATTTCAACAATGGCCTTCATCATTTCATTCCAATTACTTTCTCTCGCATTTAATGTTTTATTCTCTTTTCCTTCGAAAAAATTATCTTCAAAAAACTCAACCAAATCGTTGCTGCGCTACTTCTTTGCACTTCATAACATTCTTGTCCATTCTCTTTTTTTATCTTTCCCAACATTGCTCTATCTCTTTTCTCTCTTACTCTCTCTATTTCTCTCTATCTTCTTTTCTTTCACTGTCTCCTTCTCTCTTGAAGTCTCTTTCTTTCTCGTTATTACTTTCTTTTTCATCCTCTTGTCTTTTTCCGTAACTCCATCTCTATCTGTTTCATTTCTTCCTTTTTCTTCTCCCATCTTTTCCACCTCAGCTCTGAACTTTCGTCCTCACTTTTTTGTTTTAATTCGTTCTCTATGTGCGTTTCTTTCTTCAGAGACAATGGTGTATTCTGCCATTTTCTTGATTCATTCAGTACCTGAAACTCGACTTCTCCTCCTAATGTTTTTGCTCGCAACTTTTAAACATTGCTTATAATTCTCGTGTTCAACTGTTGCTAACTCCCGCACTATAATACTCTTTCTAAACATCTCCCGCACTATAATAAAATTAAGGGCAGCGAATGAACAGGCGAAACTTTTATTAGGTAATTGAAAAGAAGTTAAACTTCTCAAAAGATCTATTGGAAACGTTTCTAAACCAACGAGGCCTTCGAATATCGCACGGAAGAACAGGGTTCACAACGAATCTTCGGCAAGATTGTGCACTTCTCGGGCAGAAGGCTATATAAACGCTCTGTTCTCGATCTTTAATGTTGGATAAGATAAATAGGCTATGAAGCTTTCAGTGAATTAGCATAAGGTATGTATGTGTTCTCGAAAAATTAGTGACAACCACAAAGGGTGAAACGGCGGAATCCAAAATTAGTGACAACCACAAAGGGTGAAACGGCGAAATCCAACGTTTTCCCTTGGGCTTTCGTTTACCCAATAACAACCACAAAGGGTGAAACGGCGGAATCCAACGTTTTCCCTTGGGCTTTCGTTTACCCAATAACAACCACAAAGGGTGAAACGGCGGAATCCAACGTTTTCCCTTGGGCTTTCGTTTACCCAATAAATTACATACTTTGATATATCATTTTAACTCATTCTGTTCTCAACTCTAGATTTAAGAGTTGAGTCAATACCAAGACATTTAGATTGAAGTCAAGGTAGAATTGAGCATAGAAATAAAATAATCTTGTCTTTCCACAGGTCAATTTCTTAGATTACACTTGTGTTTCGAAGAACTAAAAACGATAAAGCCTCTTTGCTCTCACAACACTTAGGGTTTAAAACTATTATTTGTTTTTTCTCGCTTTTTACATCCAAAAGAAAGGCGCATTATAATCAAGTTTCCTCTGTGAACTCTAGCTCTTCAAGATCATACGTTATTGAATTGTAGCTTTTTCTTTTCAATCTCTCTCTGTCTCTGTTTTCCGCGTTTTGAAATCGTTGCTGGTCTCTCCTTTCATAGTATAGTCTCACCTTTCATGATAGTTGTTCTAGAGCCCTCCTGTTCCAGTTCCTGTTCTTTTCACTGTTTTTATTCAAAGGATCCCCATTTCTTCTTATTCAGTTGAGTAATGGCTCGCTTTATGCTGCATCTTGATGACTTCTTCCTCTTCCATATAACGTTTTTAACCAACTAACTTAGTTTTTCTAACAGACCTCAAATGTAAATGTACGTACAGAGAAATCCGAAATTGCCAAGAGACACAGTTCAAAGACAGTGACGCTAGATTGAGATCAAATTTTAGTTTGATTCTTTGATCATTCTGATCAAATACTTCTTCCCTTTTCTCATTCTCCTGAGCGGCCGTCATGTAACAACTCTCCCCACTTCTCGTAATTTTTCATTTTTGCGTCATTCTGAGCGACTGGTATGCAATGATTCTTTCCATTCTCGATTTCCTAACTCGAATCCTCCGTAGGGACTCCCATCGGAAAACACCTCTGAACCCCTCAATTCCTCTTCTCCCCTATGCCCCAGAAACCCTCTATCTTCCCTCTGACTTATGCTTTTACACGTGATGTTTCAAAATACTTTGCGTAATAAACTTTTATAATAATAATAATGAGTGGACTACCACACAGACAAAAGCTAGTAAGCGGGGTGAAATCGAACCCAGTGATTTTTCTTTATCTGACCAAAAGAGGGAGCGCGTTACCAATAGCCTCACCGAGGACACATTGCCGTTCGCACAGACGCCTTGTTCTCTCTAAAATGTCTATGGACTAGCTCAGGCCTATTTGCAAAATTTCTCATATAAATAAATATCTGCATGTGAAACTTTAAATGAAACGCATCACTTGTGATAGACCAGACATGAATGTATTAGAGTTTCCGGAGGGATATAAAAATGATTCTTCTCAGATGAGAATATCATGGAAAAGTGTGAGAACACTCAAGAAGAAGCGCAACTGTTAAAACCTTTGGCAACTGATGAAAATGACTTTGTTTGGAGATGGAAAATTTCACGACGGAGGGCCGTTTTAGGACACAGTTTATCCGGTGAGAATTTTGAAAGTCGAAAACTAATTCAGGGAAGATCAGTCCATGTTAATGTTATGATCGAATCGATATCACATTAAAAATTTTGGTAAATTTTTGGGTAACACTTATTTTAGCCCCCCGCACTGGAAAAAATGCACTACAAAAGTTCTATTATACTTTAGCCCCCACCTTTTTTCAAACTGGGCGTTGCAGGTTGCTGCATAACGACTTAGTGGGTTGTTTTATGCTTCCATGGACTACTTTTTCCGTTATTTGTGTTCAAATTGTTTTTTCTTCTATGGAATGATTGTTTAGGCTCAGATGAGGGGGGGGGGGGGCGAAAATTTCAAAACTTTTTTATTGGAGAAATGGCGCTGTGGAAGGGGCCAAAATTAAAAAGGTTTGGGTGTGTACTCTAATTCCCCATTTTGTATGGTGGGAAACTGAAGTTGAATCGTGTACATTTTACTTTAGACTCCCTCCATTTCTGATCTTCACCTGGAGCCCGCCCCCTTTTTTTTCTACTTTACTATGGAATGGGGGTTCTTGTATCACGGGGGAGGGGACGCTAAAGTTTGGTGGGGTGCTAAAGTAAAAGTTTTCCACATTTTTGTTCATGATGTTAGTTATTTCAAACTCAAATTGTTTGTTTCTTCTTAAGGTAAAATCCGTGCAAAAAACTTTTATACATACTGACGTCTTATTCACCTCGATTCTTACTTACCTGAAATCTTATTCACCATAATTCTTATTTACCATGCTTTCAAACCAGTATCACGACATTTCGTACCCGCGACACTTTGTAACCGACATTTTTTTTACCAAAAACTCAATTAAATTTTTTTAAGTTTTTGTCCTCGCTCAGACTCAGGTAAAGATTACGCTAACGACGCCATACAAGTCAGGAACCAGAGTGTCGGGTACAAAATGCCGCGGGTACGAAGTGTCGGTGATCTTTTCAAACTCCTTGTGGCTGAAAATTAGTTCTTGCTTTTATATTATATTAGCCAGGTATGGTAGATGGCATCTTATGCTCTCTCTCTGTCTCTCTCTCTCTATCTCTCTCTCTCTATATCCCTCTCTCTTCTTTCTTTCTCTATCCTTTTCCAACCTTCTTCCTTTGTCGCCCTCTTTTCAACTCCTTTTCTCATTATTTCTCTTCTTCTCTTCAATTTTCTTTCTTCATTATGTTCTTTTTCTATCTCTAACTCAATTCTCTCTGTATCTCTGCTTTTTACCCATGTATGTATCTCTTGAATCACTGCTATCCCTTGTCCAAGGGAAGGCCAGACATCAAACTTGCTCTTTTCTTTGCTCCAATCTCATTGTTTCTCGACTACAGTGCTCTTGCTCTCGAAGTAAAACTTCAAACTTCTCTCAAGCGTAGCTGAGTATCTGGATTAATTTCTCCTCAACTTACTTTGAACATCCAATAAAACAAAATAGCGGAATTACGGAAGTTATTAGATCAAGAATTAGATGGAAAGAAAGAGTATGAGAGAGAGATGGAGAGAGAGAGAGAAAGAAAGAGAAGTAGAGAAATAGAGGGAGAGAGATAAATAGACAGAAAGGAAGAACAAAAAAGAGAGAGAAAAAGAGAGAGAAAGAGAGAGAGAAAGAAAGAGAGAGAAATAGAGAGAGAGAGAGAAATATACAGAGAGGAAGAAAGAGAGAAAAAGAGGAAGAAAGAGAGATGGAAAGAGATATGCTTTCTCGAGGAGACTCGAACATAACCGGTTCATTGGTGGTTTACTGAAAGCGTTGATGACAAGAACCCGCCTTTTATTGGTTATCAGGGTGTGTCCTCGTCGTGAGGGATTCCAGCACATGGAATGATATATTTTGCGAATATTCGCTTTTTACTTGGCGTTGTTGCGCCTCTTTGAGGCCTACAGAGTGAAAGCTCTGAGGCCTTCACTTTGTAGCGCTATATGCTTGCTACCTTATTGTTGTTATTATCGATGATCTACCCCTAAGCCATCTCTCTCTCTTTCTCTCTCTTTCTCTTTCTTTCTTTCTCCCTTTCTCTCTATTTCTCTCTCTCTCTCTTTCTCTCTTTCTTTCTCTCTCTCTCTCCGTCCGCTAAGAGACTATCTATGACAAACAAAGTTCAATCTTTAGTCTTGCGGTTAAGTTTTACCCGCGGGTCGCCTTTGTGCCCTTCCACCTAGAAAACCGATAAACCACATTTGCTCCCCTGTCCCCCACCCTATTAACACTTTCGGTAACTAATTTATTCTCGCTATGTTTCGGGTTTATGTTGGTTTATTGAATGTTACAGCTCTGGCCATTAGAGAGCATCAAATTGTAACAGGCTTGGGGTACTAACTAAAACTTACTGTCAATCGTCACGATCTCAACTTGTCTCGATGTTGTTGCTCTTCTTGTTGCTGTGTGCATCTTCCGTAGAGTAACGTAGTGGCCGATATCTCTCTCTCTCTCCATTTTTTGGCCCTTGTTCCAATCTCCACTGGTCTCGATCAATATATATCCTCTGCGATCAGCAAAGTCGTATTCATTCATCCATTTATTCCATACAAAGTGCTGATAATTTTTCCGTGCTGCTTTGTAAGTCAATCATGAGCCTCACGTAAAATTCAGTTCGCTACAAAGCAGAAAAGCTAAACTGAAAGAATTTTTTCGGAACCATGTTTCGTTTTTTTAAATATTATTTTTTATTTTTTAATCGACATTTCAGAATGTGGAATATAATTGGTAAAGTTTTTAAGAATATCAATGATGAAGAAACAACACAACTTATATTTTACATGAGTTCTTCAAGTAAATTTCTATCATGAATTTTACTAATAAAACGCTCGACTGATAGCGAACGTATTACTTCTGTGAAAAACGAACGTATTACTTCCTTTATATAATTTCTGTGAAAAACATTCGTGAAACGCGTACTACGAAACAATTTAATATAGCAGTAAGAGGAGTACTCTAAAATCAAATACCATTGGAAAAAGTTGGAAAAGTGGTTTCAAAAATCCAAATTTTTTTCGGCTCTTATTTACTCATGGGCTTACTGGACGGCAGACAGTTCAGAGTGGAATTTTTGATACGGTCTCCATAGTCTAAGCCGTACGGCTTCGTTAGCATAAAATTTTTCCTAACCCTAAGTGTTTTTTAACTGTATATATAAGACGATGCTGGGAATAATTTTCGCCAAAGTGCTCAAAATGTTGTTCCTCGGGCAGATTTCCCTTGAAAAACCAAGCTTTTCCATGGCAAGAAACGGAAAAAAGCGCCATGATAAATGGCAGCAAATAACATGCGTTTGGCGGGCCTGCCAAGAAAAACCGTTAAAAAAACAAGCTTTCTACTTTGTACTCGTTTTGTCACTGCTAAAGAAGGGACAAAATTTGTAACTGCTTATGTCACTGCCAAAAACGGGCTTTTTTGTGTACTTCTTTTTTTCCTGCCAAAATCGGGCTTTTTTTTGTCCTTGTTTTGTCTCTGCCAAAATCGGGCTTTTTTTGTCCTTCTTTTGTCTCTGCCAAAACCGGCCTTTTTTTGTCCTTGTTTTGTCACTGGCTAAATCGGGTTTTTGTTTGTCCTTGTTTTGTCACTGCCAAAATCGGGTTTTTTTTGTCCTTGTTTTGCCACTGCCAGAACCGGGATTTTTGTCCTTGTTTTGTCACTGCCAAAATCGGGCTTTTTTTGTAGCCCCTGCTTTTGTAGCCCCCCTTAGCCTCAATTTCTTTTTTTTTTCTCAATTCTGGATCGCTCTCAGGAACTCTTTGGGGAGTGCCAATACTAGACTTTGATCTGTTTAAATGTGTGGTTCAGGCTACGTCTTTCAACGAGCCGGATCGAACCTTTACCTCAAACTTGGGTAAATAAACCGACTACAACCGCCACACAAATCTTTACGTACTAGCGCAGCAACATACATTTTCCTCAACTGTTTACTAAACTCGGTTGGAGTACGTCGCTAGATGTGGTTAATATGTGGTCGTTGCGGGGCTTTGTTCAACGTACAAAAAGTGTTCCAAAAAAGAGCCGAGTTTGGCAGTGCCAAAACATGACACGAAAGAAAAACAAAATTGTCCCTGATTTGGTAGTGACAAAAAGTGTGTCAAAAAAAGATCCGAGTTTGGCAGTGCCAAAACATGACGCAAAAGAAAAACAAAATTGTCCGTAATTTGGCAGGAACAAAACTTGGCCACAGAGTCATTCATCATTTGGCACTGCGAAATGGTGGCCGATTCTTCGTCCCTATTTTGGCAGCTAAAAAAAGACAAATAACGGAATTTCCTTCTCCCAAGTTCGCATACTCGAAATCTTGGCGAAATAAAGTTTTTGGCTGAGGAACAACATTTCGAGCATTTTGGCGAAAATTATTCCCAGCATCGTCTTATATAATGTTTTAATGTGATGAAGAAAAAAAATCGAAACCATAGCGCTTAAAGCCAATTTTTCGTCTAGTATTATAATGTCTGCAAGACAAGACGCAGAGTATACCTATGATAAGGGCCTTTTTTCCGTTCTTGATCAAGTTGAATCGACCTGCAATGCTTTGCAGTCACTTTTCAATGATATATTTTTTGTTGTATTTCTCGCCAAACAGCCATGCGAACAATTCTCTTCACTCTTCTTCTCAGTAATTATAGTTGTGCCATCGACGATGAATCAAATTGCTTGGGAAGCTTCTTCGAACATTAGTATTCATGTACCTCAATTTATGTGACTTCGGTGGTGTTCCCGCCTAATCTACAACTACGAGCATCGCCCACTTCTCTGTTTAACATTTTGCTCCTCGACTTTAGAAAGTTTTTCTGCTTGAAGGTGCAGTAAAAGGTCTCTTTTTTCGCAGGACTGATACGCGAGGAGAGGAGAACAACGGAGTGAACACTAATTGTTGAAGTAACCTTCGAAGTCTAGGAGAGCAGCATCGCCAGAACAGGTTAGACTGCCAACTCAAGAGTCAACTAAGTCAACCAAGCCAAACGAGACTGAGAAACACAATACAATGCAGAGAAGACGAGAGAAAAAAGAAACTGAGAAAAGACAGAATTAGACAGTGAACTTAATATCCGACAGATAAAGAGAGAGAGAGAGAGAGAGAGAGAGAGAGAGAGAGAGAGAGAGAGAGACAGAGAGGGAGATAGAAAGAGAAAGGAAGAGAATGAGGATTATTACCCATTACCATTAGGTAATATTTCTCTCCAATTCGCAGACTGGGAAGAAGTTTTTGGAGAACAAGACGTCTGCTCGGGTCGATACTCGAAAAATGGTGGAATTGTGTCAGCTGTCTCGGATTCCATTGCTGCTGCTGACACTGATCTGCTGTGTGAAATGGTCCTGCTCGCTGGATGCTCCCTTTCGTATTCCACTCTATGGCGAAAAGCTGAAAGGGTTCATGAAGGTTAGAGAGCCAGAAAGAAAAACAGAGGAAAAAAGAGAAAGAGACAGAGAAAAGGCCAGGAAGAGAAGAGAGAAAAGAAAAACAGAGAAAAAGAAGAGAAAAATATAAAAAGAAAGGAAGAGAAAGAGAAGCAGAAAGAATATGAAATTTGTAATGTAAAGGTGTTCTAAGACAACTCACTAACATCGAAAACAGTAAGGTATTCTTCGTCGCCTTTTCAAAAAGTCAAGTATTTTTCTTACCATAAAAAAATGTTGGCTATTCTGTTTTGTTTCTGATGTCTTTTCAGAATCAGAAAGCTGGTCAAATTTAATTAAACTGAAAGCGTAAACAGTTTGAAAAGTGCATGTTTCGCTTGTTTGATCACTCTGAATTTTGTTCAGTTTTCAGAATTGCAACGGAAATTTCAATGAATTGATTCTTAAACGAACTCGCGTTTTGAAATTTTTTATCATGGTAGGGGATTAATCATATCTTGTTCAATCACTGAGTTCAAAGAAACGCTGACATAAGAAGAAAGAGTATTAGATGAGAGAGAAAGGAAATAGTGATAGAAATTAAAGAACAGAGGGAAAAGAAAGAAGAAAGAACAAAAAAAATAAAGAGAGAAAGAGAGAGAGAGAGAGACGAAGAGAGATACAAATAGATTTTTACAATCCACAAAAGGAAAAAGAACTAGGGCATGGTGAAATGAGATTTCTTTCGTGCTTGGTTGCAATTACCATTGGGAAACTAAGAATTATGAGAATAGCGGAAAGGTTGATTAGATGAAAATCAATTTTGTTCGCATTCTCGTTTCTAATCTTCTTTTTTCTGGACTTGAATCCATTTCAACTTTTTTGCTTGTCTATTCGTCTTTCTAGAAACCAATGATTGATCCTTTTCTATGTTTTCCTTTACTTAAGTTTTTCTTCTAATGCTTAATTTTTTTGCCATCAGAGCAATCTGAATTTCTTCATAGTCTTTTCACACTTCTTTCTTCCTTCTTTAACATGATCTTTGTCTTACTTTTCCTCTCCCTCACTCTCTCCTCCTCTACTCTCTCTCTCTCTTTCTCCTCTCTCTCTCTCTCTCTCTCTCTCTCTCTCTCTCTCTCTCTCTCTCTCTCTCTCTCTCTTTCTCCTCCTAGCTTTCCGCCCAACGAGTTTCGTTCAAGCTAATTTTCGCCCGATTAGTATGCCCTTGTCGGTGACATGTCCTGCTAATGAGCATATGGTTGACATTAGTTCCAGTGCGAAGCAGGATGTATGAATAAAATCATCTTCACTTAGTATAGTCCTCTTCTCTCTTCTCTCTCAAGCAGACTTTTGGAGATTTTCTCTAAATATGTATATTGGAAAGAAGTCAGGGAAAATTGTAAAAAAATTTTTTTAGAAAAAGTAAAAAAAATTTTAGGGAAAAGTTCCACAAAAGTTTAAAGGTCAGTCATGAACGAAAATCAGTCGTTATTAAGCTGGAAAACTTCAAAAAGAAGAAAAGAAAGCATTTAGAATTACCACTCAATTTTGCATCCATTCTTCACTAATGCTTCCCTGGAAACGAACTATCCGTTTGAAATTTCTACGGGTTTTCTTCGGTCAAGAATAACACTTGTGGAAGATCTTCAGATCGGAGGTTCAATACACAAAATAAATATAAAAACCTGATGCTTTTTGAATTTATCATGTCTTTAGCCGAGACTGCGAGCGCGTCACCATTTATATAATCTCTCTCAGGTAGAAAACGTGCGAGACAACCAGTATGTGCTATCGTTCCAATTTGACGAAGCGCCTGAAGATACTCGCATCTCTCTGCATCAAGCTTCAGTACCCTACGACACAGCCGTCCTCACAGATAACTGCAGGCAAGAGCTACAGAGATAGAGAGACGAAAGACGAGAGAGGGATAGAGAGAAAGAGAGGAAGACAGATAAAAAGAGAAAGAGAGAGAAAGAGAGAGGGAGAAAGAAAGATAAATAGATAAAGAGAGAGAGCTAGAAAAAGAAAAATACAGAGGAAAACAAATAGAGAGAGAGCGAGAGAGAGAAAGCGAACGTTCCCAAGTGTAAAATGTGTTTTCAAAAAAACAATGTTTAGTAAATTTTAAATGCTGATTTTCGATGCAGTTATTCTTCGATAAAAGACTCCATTTTATGTTCTGGAAATGATTTTTTAAAAAAAGGAGGCTTTGATGTTCCCGCAAGAATTTTTCGGCACTTTTTCGGTTCATCGGATTTTCGCGTCGCGGTTCCCTTCGCGTTTTATTTTTACATCAAAAAGTTATTTTTACATTAAAAAACGCTTAGGCTTAGTAAAAGTTTACGATAACGAGGCCGTACGGCTTAGCTAACGAGGCCGTACGGCTTAGCTAACGAGGCCGTACGGCTTAGCTAACGAGGCCGAACGGCGCGAAGGGGGCCGCGACGCGGGTGTCCGGTGAACGGAAAAAGTACCAATTTTTCAAACTATTGTTGATATCAAATGATGATATCAAATCATTTGTCATCTTAACCAGGCGTCACTGCCTTTAAACTGTGTAAGTTAGAATTTGAAGATTTATTGTTGATATCACTTTCGGAAATATTGGAGATCAAAAGTGTGTTCAATAAGCAAAGCCGTCACTCTCTAGTTTCTCTCTCCCTCTCCCCCTTTCGCTTCCTCTCCGTCTTTCACCCTCTCTCTCCCTTTGTCTACCCTTCCTCTCCCTCTCTCCCCACCTTCAGTCTTATTCCATCTCCTTTTTAAGACGTGCTCGAAAAAGCCCCCATGTTTTTCGCGATAAGCCGGTCGAGGAGCTGACGGTCAACGGAGATGATCTCACTGGACATACAATCATTTTTGAGAACTCGGACGAGGTGGGGCTTGCGATTTTTCCAGGCATTTCACAGGTGATAAAAATTTGGCTCTTTTTCCCTTGTGGGCATACCCAAGACTCAGACATTGACATACCCAAGATTCAGACATTTTAACATTAAGTTTTTTTGGATACGGTCTCGTTAGCCTAAGCCTTACGGCATCGTTACCGTAAACTTTTACTAAACCTAAGCGTTTTTTAATGTGAAAATAAGTTTTTTATGTAAAAAAATTTTTGAATTGGAATACTAGAAGAAAAAATTGGCTTCAAACGCTAAGGTTTTGAAAATTTTCTTCAGAGGTGATCATTTTGAGCATCAGGGACTCCGGTTCTTTAGAAAAAAATTGGCTCTTATATACTCATGGGCATACTAGACGCCAGACAGGGCAGAGTTGATTTTCTATACGGTCTCGTCAGCCTAAGCCGTACGGCCTCGTTAGCGTAAACTTTTGCCTAAGCCTAAGCGTTTTTTTAATGTAGAAACAATTTTTAATGTAAAAATAATTTATTGTAAATGTAAATAAGTCAGACATATGACCCATGGAACCTCTGGTAGGGTTACCCTCATAAACGCAAACAGTGCCTAAAAGTTTACGCTAACGAGGCCGCACGGCTTAGGCTAACGAGACTGTATCAAAAAAATTAATTTAAAAAGCATCGTGCCAATGTCTGCAAGACAAGGCGCAGGGTAATCCGGTCCATCAGGAAAAAAGAACCAAATTTCCGAAACCGTAGCGTTTAAAGCTAATTTTTCGTCTAGTATGCCCTCAAGAAAATAAGAGGCACAAATTTTCTGTTTTAAAGATCTGTTTGAAGTTTCCGCTTAAGAGTTCGTTAATCATGCCTTAAGTCAATTAAAGATTTATCGCGAAAATTATTTTAATGTTTTCATTTTCAGGAAAATGATTTTCATGTTCAGATTTATGCCTGTACGACAGTCATTTTCGGCTCAACGCCTCTCTTGTACGCCTTCTTCCACGCGGAACCCATTCAAGGACCCATCCACATAATTCCTATGAAGAATCAGGCTAGTGAAGGGTTGTTCTCAATGAAAATCGTGTAAATTCGCTCTATGAAAACCTGTTACAGTAGTTGACAATTTCAATTGACAGTTGACAAAATTTCAAACATAGTTGACAATTTCAATACCTCCTCCTCCAAAATGGGGTTTTAAATTAAATTTTTTGAGTACATCTCTGTACTCTTGTCTCCCCCCTACCCCCTCCGCTTTTTATCTCTGTACTCTTGTCTCCCCCCTACCCCCTCCGCTTTTTATCTCTGTACTCTTGTCTCCCCCCCTACCCCCTCCGCTTTTTATCTCTGTACTCTTGTCTCCCCCCCTACCCCCTCCGCTTTTTATCTCTGTACTCTTGTCTCCCCCCCTACCCCCTCCGCTTTTTATCTCTGTACTCTTGTCTCCCCCCTACCCCCTCCGCTTTTTATCTCTGTACTCTTGTCTCCCCCCTACCCCCTCCGCTTTTTATCTCTGTACTCTTGTCTCCCCCCCTACCCCCTCCGCTTTTTATCTCTGTACTCTTGTCTCCCCCTACCCCCTCCGCTTTTAATCTCTGTACTCTTGTCTCCCCCCTACCCCCTCCGCTTTTTATCTCTGTACTCTTGTCTCCCCCCCTACCCCCTCCGCTTTTTATCTCTGTACTCTTGTCTCCCCCCTACCCCCTCCGCTTTTTATCTCTGTACTCTTGTCTCCCCCCTACCCCCTCCGCTTTTTATCTCTGTACTCTTGTCTCCCCCCTACCCCCTCCGCTTTTTATCTCTGTACTCTTGTCTCCCCCCCTACCCCCTCCGCTTTTTATCTCTGTACTCTTGTCTCCCCCCTACCCCCTCCGCTTTTTATCTCTGTACTCTTGTCCCCCCCCTACCCCCTCCGCTTTTTATCTCTGTACTCTTGTCTCCCCCCCTACCCCCTCCGCTTTTTATCTCTGTACTCTTGTCTCCCCCCTACCCCCTCCGCTTTTTATCGCAATAGTTCTTGAGTAAAAAAACCATCGAAGTTGAGCCCCCTTGTTCTAAAAATCAATCAACTGCAATATTTTTGGGGTAAATCTAAGCAACCATTTCATAGAAAAAATATTTTTAGAAAAACACAAACACAAAAAAAATCATTACAAGTTTGATCACGAATTGAGAAAAAAGTTGATAGTCAGGGAACAGAACCATGAAATAACCCACTATATTCTGATGCAGCAGCATATAACAACCGGGTTGAACTGGTAGCGAAATATTGTCAAAAAACTACTTTTCCTGCACAGTTTTTCACATTAAGGGGACTAAAATAATATTTAACCATTCCTCATTCGAGGAGCTGAGTCTTGGTCCGAAAATATTTTGCCATGGGCTAGACTTCGGTAATCGTCTAAAACCTCTTTGCAGAGGCGTGGTGTGGTGCGATCTTTGTCTGAAACCTCCGTCTAGGAGCTAGAAGCTGGTCATTAACCCTTTATTGCGAAAAGCTAGACACGGGTATTCGTCTAGAAACGTCTTCCAGTGACTAAGCATCGGTCTTCAATCCTTCCTTGAATGATCTAAGCTGTTTGTGATTTTGATTTTCGTCTAAAACCTAGACTTCGATATTCGTCAAAAACCTACATCGAGAGGCTCGAGGTCGATATTCAATCCTTTATTTCTTGAAGCTAGGTATAGGTCTTTGTTAAAAACCTCCAGGCGGGCTCGACATTGATATTCCTCTAAAAAGTTTGTGCTAGTGGGCTAGAAATTGTTCTTCGACCCCTTCTTCCTAGGGAATAAAAGCATCTGACAAAACCACCTTTTACGCGCTAGACATTTTTCTTCAACATTTTCTTGCCATGAGCCAGACGTTTGTCTTCGTCTAAAACTTCCAGGAGACGATTAGACATTGACCTTGGTCGGAAACCTCCTGCTGAAGGTGTGAAGTTGATCTTGAACCCTTTCTTGTTGAGGGCTAGACATTGTTTTTTGCCTATAACCTCCTGATGAGCAGGAAACCTTTTTCGAAAGAGGCTGGACATCGGTCTGCGTCTAGAGCCCCCTTCCGACATTGTACTACGCAGCGGATACTCAAGCACCCTTAACAGATATTTTTACAGAATAGGTGTAAAAGAGTCCACTCTTTAGCTCCTTTGCCATGAAGATCATACAGCCGCACATTTGCTTAGTTGCCGCTGTAACCCAACTACTTTTAGACGCATTGATTTGTGGAATATACCTGTGTCTGTTGCTGAATTTATTGACTTTGGGAGAAGGTTGGAAGAGTTTGAAGAGAAAAAAGAAGGTTAAAAGAATAAGCAGAAAGAGGAAAAAACTCTCGAAACAGCCCAAGAGTACTAGAAAAATTCATTGTATTATATATTATTTGATTTTTTGACAAACCGAGATACAAGAATCTCTTGGAAAATTCTTTCACCACCAGAGGATTTCAGAGTGGGTAAAAACTAGAACGACAGAGCCCTCACCCTCCCCTTCCTAGGGGTAAGACATCGGTCTTCATTCAACCTCTTCTTGAAGGTGCGCCTGCTGCCCGATCTCAAGTATCCGCCACACTTCGACGGGACTCTTGGAGTGGACATCATCGACTGGGCGTTCGTAGAGAAGTGCGACTCACAGAACATCAATCAGAACTCGGCGGGCACTGAGCTCGGCGTCGACAGTCGAGCCACACTCACCATCGGTTGGGAGCGAAAGAAAGAAAAAAAGAGAAAAATGAGCTAGAGAAAGAGAAAGAATGAGATATAAAAGTAAAATAGAGCCTCAACTCGGTTACTTATACATATAGGAATTCAAGACTTTGCTGGAAAAGAATCAGTCACTCAAATGTGATATGATTAACTCAACGCAACAAAAAATGTGAAGTTTTTTCTCCTGTTCTATTTGATAGGTTATTTCTTCATAGAACTTGATTCATAATTGTAGATAGAGATTTTTGTAAAGGATTTCTGTTTATTTGTTGAGAATCGACAAGAGCTTGAGCATGTCAAAAAAGAATGGGGGAGTAGAGTTAGCGTTCCAACATAAGCACAAAACCTTTGTTTAGTATGTGAAAGACATCCGGTGAAAGCCGTTATGTTTATTGTTTCAAGAGAGCATTGATGAGCTAATCAAGTATGTCAAAGACAAACTAGATCAAATCGCTCTCTTGAAGTGGGCTTTAAGCCGCTTATCTTTTCGCTCATCTGAAGCGTTTATCTACAGAGCTGACCGGAATTAATTCTTCTTCTTCTTAGCGTTGTCCCGCGCCGGCCGAGGTCGGAGTAAGGTCCGATGTACGGCTTCTAGCTCTCCAGAAACATCTGTCCGTTGCGTCTTCCGAGTGGAGTCTTGCAAGACGCAGGTCTTGGTTGAGCGTATCCATATATCTTGTCTTCGGTTTGCCTCGCGGGCGTTTGCCTGGTACTTCCATGTCAATGGCGTGTCTTGCGATGTTGGTCGCGTCTCTTCGCATCACGTGTCCATACCATCTAACTCTCCCTTCTCGCATCTTGTCTTGTATTGGGGCCACGCCGAGTCTCCCTCTCACAATCGTGTTACGCACACAATCTAGGCGAGTCAGTCCTAGTGTCCAGCGTAACATTTTCATCTCATTCGTGTGGATAATGTTCTCGGTTACACGCGTTGTAGGCCAGGTCTCCGTCGAATAGAGAAGCACGAGACGGATCGCTGTTTTATACATCATTCCGCGTATGCCAGCTGTGATATTCCTATCACAGAGGACACCTTTAGCTTCTCTCCATTTCATCCAAGCTGTATTTACTCTTTGGCGTGCCGCTGCATTTGTTGACGTGTCTGAGGAAATGACAGAACCAAGGTACTTGAATTCGGAGGTCTTCAGGAGCGGTTCACTCTTCGGGAGCGGTTCACCTGACCGGAATTAATTCTTTATAACCAATAAACATAATGATCCGACTGATTAGATGCTACCATCACCAAGCAACTTAGTGACCGCAATGAGAACCTGATAAGACCGGCGCAAAAGTTTTGTTTAAATTCCAGAGATTTAAAGCGCCAAAACTAGAGTTTTTGCATTAAAAAAATAGATCCATAGTACACTCAACAAAATTCTTTTTAAAAAGTTTCAAACTTTTTCCTTGAAGTTTCGGAAGCTAAAATTCGGGAGGTTCTCATTAAGAGAATGAACAGAAGCTCTTCTAAGCTGTTTGACCAGTCCTGCGAAAACGCAAACTCATCAAATTTGTCTGACAAGCTTTGCAGAAATGCAAATCAATTTATTTCAATTTTTGTCTTCTCAGAAACCTCCGGAGTGAATGTGACACTAAAGAGCTTCGAGCTGTTTCGCAATGGAAAACCATTCGCCTGCGCTCGTATCATGAATGTGGAGAGTCGCACACTGAAAGCGGCTGATGTCGTTCTTACACAGGCATGATCTTTTCAGTTTCATTTTGAGCGGAGAAGGGGGTTATACTCGCTCAAATTCGTCTAAAAATCGTATAAGCGGAAATCTAACCCGCGTTTTCTTTTCCAGAAAGATGCTCCTCCTTATGTCCAACCAGTTAACAGAATCTCTCGGTTTTTCGTAGGCCGTATGACCATGAAAAAAGAAATGCATACACTTGTTTCGATGAAGTCATTTCTTTGTGCTATGATAAACGCAGGCTAATCTGAAATGGAGACGACTATTCTTTAGGTATCGGTTTGGGAGAAAATGATGACTTGAATGTATTATATGAATCCTATGTAACTTGATTTCTTCGGAGGATGGATACTGTCAAACATGACTTCGGCAGAGCATGAATACTATCGCTAATGATTTTTCTATTAGAACATGGCTACTATCAGACATGATTTTTCCAGAACATAGCCGTTGAGCTAAGTATTTTTTTTTTGAAACAGGTCTGTTAAAAGACATGAGTTTTTCCTAAACATAACTCACAATAAAGTTTACAGCCGCATTATTTCGTTCCAACTAAAAGCGTCAAAACGCCGGAGCAGTACCAGGAGCTACACGTGCGGGACGACTGCCTCGATCGCGCCACTGAGACGATCCACCCGCGCTTTCACGACTACTTCCCCTCTATCTCGATATTCGGACCGGATACCGTCATGCTCAAGGTTATTTCCACGGGTTAAATGGTCATGTCTGACAGTTTTATTAGCATGCCAAATGGATTGATAATACCTTCACGGGCAAACTGTGAAACCCTTGGTTTTCCCATGTGGTAATTTTTTTTTGCTTGCTCGGGGTTCCCGTCGAGAAAACTCATTTGAGATATTTTGGCGAAAATAATTTTCTTTCCGGATAAGTTTTCTTCGTCTACACTCGCCCCGCAGTTCGCGATCCTCTGAGAAAAAATCATTTTCATGCAAATCTTCAAAATATGCAAGTAAAACTAGTGTAGAGAGTGCGCGCAGTTCTGATGTGATAGAAATAATTTAAAATCTCTGAGAATAATCAAAAATTGTAAGGATCAGGCGATTTTAAAGATAGCCTATTTTCCATTGAATTGCATCCACACATCCGCTCTCTGGAAGAGCTCAAAGCTAATGTGTAGCACATCCATTCGATACTTTCGATCGATTCGATACATTCGATATTAATGGGATTTTTTTCTCAAGAATAACAAACTCCTCATTCGACTTTACTGCTTCACAACACCACGTCCGGTTTTACTGCTCGGGTATTAACTCCGTTCATGTATCAACCCCGTTTCTCCTTTACATTCATGTACGATATCACAGTAATTAATTTGTCTGAATCCTCATTCAGAGTTTCACCACCATATCTCAGAGTTCTCGTTAAGTTTCAGCGATCCTTTCAGTTTGTTTTGAACACCCGCAACAGAAGAGTGTTTATTGAACATAAAAGTCGTGAAGGAGCGACAGTGAGTGTGACTGTGTGCTTGAGCTTTTACCGAGAGCTCGTGGACCCCCCTTTCAACGTCAAAGGAACCGCACGGGCAACAATCATCATCAATGAGCGACAGACAGACTGTCCAGGAAAAAAGAATGCCTTACAGAGACTAATTATTACCAGGTTTTTCGTAGGGGACACTTCTTCAATTTTGCGCCTCAAGCCGCTTTGTGATTGAGAGAAGCACTTTGCTTGTAAAAACACCATCAATTTCTAATCCACTCTGTTCATTTGTGATATCTAAGTTACAAAACCTGTCTGATTCTTTTCTCATGTTTCGACGCCATCTTCCCGTATTGCCATTGGATTCTACTGCTGCAATAACTTTTCGTAACTCGTATACAGTAACTCAACTAGCTAATTCATTTCTTGAAGTCATTCCATCACTTTCTGATTCTTTTCACGTGCCTAAATTCTGTACTACAAGCTATCCGTTATTTCCATACAGAAGGAGAGAGAAGATTTTTAGGCAGTCTTACTCAACGGGTTTTTTCATCATATGTAAGTTCTATGATTTCTTGACCTCATACGCCTTCTCTCTTGTTACAGTCCCTCGTCCAGAATGAAACATGCAGCGTTTTGCGGCCACAATTTGCGCTACCCTCAGCTGTGGTGAGCGTGCAGCACCCAGTTGTCGGCCGGCTCGTTCTTGTGGACACCGATGACCGAGTCATCCTCACGGGCAATCTTCGCCAGCTCTTTGAGTCAGACGCCGCAAGAGCTAGTGTTCAGGTTGGCACTGAGAGATCACCGGGTTATATTATACCTTAGCCTTTCCCCTTTTTTTGCCCCCACTTAAAAACAGAAGCAACCGTAAGATGAATAAAAAAACCCATCAAGAATGTAGAATGAGAGTAAACGTTTTGTGCTAGTACGAGATTAGGAAAAAACTAACTTTTTTCTGACAAAAAAAACTGTGTATAATTACAACCGATGAGCATTTAATAACCCCCATTTAGCTTCAGCCATTCAGAACAAGCCCCATTCAGCTCGATAGAAAACGTGTGCTGTACAGAGGCTACCAACGAGTCTGTATTTCAGTCATAACAGGTACCTGCCAAATTTCAAAACAGAGTTACGCCCGCAGTCATACTGATTTCGATGTTGATGTTGTACGTTGAAGATCTCGCCTAAGTGGGCGCCCTCAACTGGATGCCCCCAGTATATAGAAGACTGCTCTGAGTGTTTCACCATACCGGATGCAGCTGTTGTGGTCGGCAGAAATGACAGTGGTAAAAGGGATATATATCAGAGATGGCTGGGTTCGAACCCGCCCTGCGAAATAGTTTTCTTCCGCGCATAGTTAGATAAGTTGTGAGAACAACAAGCATGGAACAAAATCATATAGTTACTCATCAACAAATTCTTATATTCCTTATTCTTTGTTTTCGAAAATAACATAGAAGTATCTAGTATATGGATGGTATTCGCAGATGCTGAACAGAAAGATAATACAAGATAACGGAACAATAGATAACTACAAGCGATGTTTGAGATGAGAAATCATTTTTGATTGCCTGTGAAAATATGTAGTAAGGCGGGCTTCTAAACCTTTGAAAAAGAGGATGCCTCTTTAGTCGGATGTTGCAAAGAAATTCACTCATTGATGTAATGATTTACACGTAACTACGGTGAGAGTGAGGTTTGATTTCGCGCCAGTTAGAATTATCTGTTGAAGGAATATGATTTTTTCTGTATCATTAATTACCAAGAACTCTAAAAATTGCCAGAAACGACGTTGATTGGCGTCCTGCCCTATTTTAATCTAGAGGAGATGAAATCTGTCGTGATCGACCTACAGTGGACAGAGGTTTGCTTCTATTGTAGTTGTTCCTTTCCCGTGTGGGTGTCTTTTGACGGTTAAGAAGGCATTCACGAGCTTCTTGTTTTCTGTTCAGTTTTCCCTTTTCTCTGTCTCTTTGAAAAAATTATCTTCGTTAGCTTTGTCAGTAAAGTCTTCGAAGAGTCTCAGTGTGTGTGACGGGAGCTTATCCGAACCCTAAACTCAAACAACCAGACTCCTTAAACCAGTTTCTATGTACAGGGTGGCCCATAAATAGTGTTACAAATTATAATCATACCTTTTTTCAAAAAAAAAAAGAGAAAGTGATCTCAAATTAACATATTTTATCAACAACATAGATGAAAACATTCACGCGGAAGCACATCTCAAACGATCCCATTTTACCCGAACTACAGCTCGAAGTCTCTTTGGGAACGCCTCCACCACTGTGCGGAGGTATTCGACTCCGATGTTGTCCTTTTCTGCCTGAAGAGCATTCTTCAGGGAATCAATACTTGGGTGGGAGCGAGAGTTGACCTTGTACTCCAAGTGGGCCCAAACGGAATAATCCAGCGGGTTCAGGTCGGCTGATGAGGCCGGCCATTCTGATGTTGTGATGAAGCCGGGAAAATTTTCCTTGCACCACGTTTGGACCTTTTAGCTTGGGGGAATGGTGCTGAGTCTTGTTGAAAGGTCCATGTTTTCTGATTGAAATGCGATTGAGACCATGGATGGAGCACGTCTTGCAGAACTTGTTTCAGGTAGTATTCTGTGTCGATCTTGATTCCTTTCTCGACGAAAACAAGCATTGTTTTTCCTGTGGCGCAGATCCCTGCCCAGACCTTGACTTGAGTTAGATGTGCACTGCGTTGGACCGTTCTACCCTTGCTATCAGCTTGCTCTGCGTTCTTCGCAAGCACTCTGACGTTTTGGGAGTTTTTCCCCGGTGAACAGCTTTTTGTCAGAGAACACCATATTGAAATGTTCGCCTTGCTACGTACGGTGAAGAAAGTCGCGACATCTTTTGAAAAAAAAAAGAGAGAGAGAGAGTAAGAAAGAAAGAAAGAAAGAAAAAAAGAGTTAAAAAAAGAGAAAGAGAGAGAGAGTGGGCTAGCAACAGTGGAGGGTCGAGAGCTTCGACTACTTTCTCCAGTGTCTCGCGGAGGAAGAATACCCGATGGGCAAGACAACAACAACATCTTTTCACTCTTTCCGACTTGTTGCGAGCCGACAGAAAACGGCCTTCCGTGTACGACACGACCTGAGTCTCAGTTCCTCCGTGACTAATCGTTGCAATGAAGTCCGGCTCATCGGAAGCTGCTGCGCCATTTGTCTGATGCTTCGTCGTGCATTTCGCTTGATCCGACTCGGAACGGTTTCGAAGACTGGTCTCGTGCGAACAGTGCAAGGACGACCTATGCCTGGATGGCCAGAAAATGTGCCAAGCTCCTTGAATCGTTTGATCGCTCGTTACACTGTCATGCGAGGCAGGCGAAGCGTTTCAACAACTCGAGCAGGGGCGTGGCCAAGAGTGTGTAGACGAATGATCGCAGTTCGCAAGCGATTCGACGCTGTCATTACCCTAAACATCGATAGATTCAATCGCAACACTACACACGTATAAAAATGATGGGGGAATCGAAAAAGAGGGAGAGTGTTGCGATACGTGCGGTCACTTCCCCAGGACATGTTCTCGAACATTTAAAACACTATTTATGGGCCACCCTGTACCATTTTTTGAAGTGATCCATACTTACAGCCCTGAAATTTGCACGATATCTATCATTCAACATTCATGTCGGCGTCAAGCATGATAATGGAATCAACGAAATAATATCAATGTATCGTCTTCCTCGCGCTTAATTCCGCCTCGAGGCACAGTACGCACTGCCCTGAGAAAGTGGCAAGGTCTATTCTGGTATAACCAGGAGCTTTGTGCTGGGTCCAGGCCTTAAACTGGTCTAAGGCATGTTTGTACGCGCAGAGCAAGTGGAAAAAAGGAATTGGAAAGGCAAAAAGAGTGAAAAGAGAAGTAGAGAAAAAGGGAGACTGAACGGAAGGAGAGAAAAAGGGAGACTGAACGGAAGGAGAAGAGAATGTAGATCATTCTCGGCGCGAACATGTATGCCAACATAGCTGGTCCGGTAACCATTTAACCCTCTGTCTGGGTCACTGCTAGTAAGTTCAGCAGCAGGGGTGAGAGTCCAATTCGGTCAAGAATCACCCAAAATTTTAAAGGCTTGGGTGGATCTGTCCAGGGTGTGGGTTCAGTTTCGGAGCTTTAGCACAATAGCCACGCACACTACCATTATGTCACAACCGGAAGGTACTAATTTATAGCATGGGAGAATATTCTTAGATGAACATGCGACTCTCATTAGAATAAAGGGCTTAATGGCTTTCTTGTGAAAATGTTTGCTTCCGTTTCCCCCCTGATTCTCGCTTCCATCTTCAGGAGCCCTTCCACGTCTGCGCGAACCTCACGCATCTACCCATCGGCGCCATGCAAGCATCGGCCCTAATCAAGCGATTCTCTCCCGTCTCCGCCAAGACGATGGCAAGCGTCGTCGTCCTCGAATACCCCGCCAATAACTATTCAGAGGTTATAGTTTAAGAGAGAAAGAGAGACACACAGAGAGAGACGGTAAAGATGGATTAAGAGTGAGATAGAGCGTGAGTAAAAGAAAACAGAGAGAGAAAGAAAGAGAGAGAAATATATAGAGAGAAAGATAGAAAGAGACAGATAGAGAGAGAAAGATAGAAAGAGACAGATAGAGAGAGAATGATAGTGAAACAGAAAATGGGGAAGAGAGAGGGGGAGAAAAAGAAGAGAGAGAAAGAATGAGCATGTAGCTCTTTTTGTTGCTTGCATGAAAAGTCGCCCTCCTCCTGGTGACCATGTTCGGGTTATCGACCCTTTTTCAGTTTTTTCGACTTTGGTTTTTTTAAAATGTATTTTTGGCTCTTATATGTAATTATACTCACGGCCATACTAGACGCCAGACAGTGCCGAGTGGCATTTTTTTGTTGAAACGATCCCGTTCGCCTAAGCCGTACGGCCTCGTTAGCGTAAACTTTTACTAAGCCTAAGCGTTTTTCAATGTAAAAATAATTTTTTATGTGAAAAAAAATTTTTGATGTAAAAAAGATTTTTTAAATTTTTTTTTCAAGAACCGTAGTCTCTGATGCTCGAAATAGTCACCTCTGAAGAAAATTTTCGAAACCGGAGCGTTTAAAGCCAATTTTTCGTCTATTATACCAATGTCTGCGTCTTGGGTATGCCCGTGAGTACATATATAGTTGTTGTTGTTGCCGGCAAGCATCCCGCGAAGACTTGGTTATGAACACTCTCTTTAATGAGAGAAGTTCTCGTGTTCTTCGGACAAGATGCGTCCGGAGAAGGGTTTTGATGTCCTTTGCAGTCCTGAGACTGTCATGCTGCACCTTGTGAAGGCGGACATCGTTGTAGCAACCTGTTCATGCTATAGGCCTTGTGAGTGGGTGGTCAAGCCGGCCTAGCATCTTTTTGGGTGGGAGTAGAGACGTCTCGCCTGTCGTTGACCGGAGATAGGCAAGAGGCTATTTGATTGGCGCCTCGATTCGCCATTGAAAAGTATAGCGGAGTATCGGCTGATGTTTTGTCCGGTGGCATGCCCAGGCCGGTCCGGCATCGCCCTCCTTTGGCGAGCTATACTACCCAGTTCTGGTCCGCGGCGGGATTTCTCCCGCTACCTCCCAGCACGAATTCTTCGTAGGGAGGCATCCCTCTATCCGCCACCTGAGGTCGCGCTGGATTCTGGACTGGATGATCCGGCTCCATCCGTGACAGGCTCTTAAGGCTGTAGAGTCACGAATGGCCACTGTTGCCAGTGTGTTTCGAGTGCCAGTGTGTACATATATAGTTCTTCTGTACCCGTGAGTACTTCTAAAAATCATGTTTAGTTTGCAACAAAGAGTTTAACCATTCTCTCTTTTTGTTGTCAAAGTTTTCCAGAACAGAAGAAAAAGTTTCGAGTAACTGTATAAACAATATAAACCTATAAGTTCTGTTAAAGAACTAAAACCGTTGAATGTTACAAATGGTTTTGCTTTATTCACCAAACTTCTCTTCACTGGTGGTATTCTCTATACTTTACAATTCGGCTCGGCCTTTCGATTATACCGCAGGACAAGCTTTACACTCATGCGAAGCAAAATAGTGAGAGAGACGAACGCCTCGTTTTACAGATCATTCTGAAGAAAGAGGTCGCTCTCACCATTGCCTTCATCCACTCTCGTCCCATTGACATGAACCCAACCATTGGTCCACCTTGCGGCGAGCAAACGGTCGGGCCAAAGTTGGAGCCACCGCTTTGGCTCAACCAACTCAACAGTGCAATCGAAAAAGGAGCAAACTCGACGAGGTACCGGATTCAATTCTTGCAGAGTAGAGAAATAGTGCGAATCATGTATGATGAAATGAAAGGTCTGATGCATAGTTTACAAAGAGTAAGCCTTCTTTGTACAAACAATTATTCACAGATTATTTTTTCGAGAATTTTATTACGTAGAAAAAAACAAAAAATTGAATAAAATTGTATCTACTACACTCTACTTCAATTGGAAAAACGATGAATACATATTTCGAGCATTTGAAAAAAGAGGAATAAAGTAATGAATTCAATTTACACTTGTGTTCACCAAGAGAAAGATTTCATGTGGTATACTTTCACGACTAGAGAGTAATTTGCGCTCTCTTCCAGTCTCTTAGTACAAGACCAGCTTCTCTCCGGGTCTAACAATTTGCTGGGCGCTTCGCTTCTCTTCTCAAACGAAAAGGAGGTATTCTGCGGCTCATTTGACGTCCCCGATACTCGACAGATTTACGCTGCCAAGTTCTCGTCACCCGTCGAAGGATACGTTCTGATGGTACATTGTGGGCCAAATAAATTTACAGAAAAGCTAAATTTCGATGACGTCTTGAATTAGGCCTCATGAATATAGTGCGCGCGAGGGGACAATTTACAACTAGAACATAAAACACGGCCTGGGCGAATACATAGTAGCTTTCAAGGAGGGCTTTTTTCATTATACTTTTTTGTTATACGACTTCCATTGCTCGCTTGTGTTAACTAATTTTGGTAGAATTATTCAAAATTTCGTGAAGTTTTTGTAGCTTCATCATGACTTTAACGAATATATCGCTTAAGTGTTTTACCGAGAAAACAGTAAAGATCCATTGTTTAGCCAGAGCCTTGTCCGCTCTCAGGCAACTGATATGTAACACATTATACTCAACATATCAGTTTTTCATACCAGTTTTTTCATTTATTTTCATTCATTCATTCATTCATTCATTCTTTATTCCAAGCATGTAGGTATTTAAGACAAAAGCAAATTACATATAAACAGAGGTATGTATGGACTACATTACACATAAAGCTTAGTGGCGGTGTGTAAAGGGGAAAAAAGGGGGGCTGTGATAATGATGAAAAATAACAAGTCTTAATTAATTATCAGAAACAAGACTAACTGGCACAATCACATTCACAGGCAACGAAAGAAGTTGCTTTCTAAATTTAAGGCTACTAGCTTCGTTGATAACATCAAATGGAAGAGAGTTCCAAACAGACATTTGACGGGAAACACATGTCGATAAAGAGGTCTTATTGATGCGGTGAGGAGGAATAAGTCTTAGAGGATGCGAATGCCGAGTGAAACGCTGAACAGCCGAGATTTCGTATAAATGATCAGTGTCTATGTCTAAGCTGTTATGTAAACATTTATGAATAAAAAGTAGATCAGAGATAGCGCGACGGTACTCGAGGCTCTGAAGGCCTAGCATTGAAAGCCTCTGGGAATACGGAAGCTTAGGGTGACGGACTCTTCCTAGTACTCTCCTCGTGAAAGAGCGTTGGACTTTCTCAACCAACTTAACAAGGCCCGAGGAAGATGGATTCCACAACTCACTTGCGTATTCGATAATGGGTCGGACATAGATTTTAAAAGCAGATAACAACAGAGAAATGGAAGGGGATTTAAAAGCTTTAGATAACATGTTGACAACAGCGGAAGCTCTCTTACACTTATCGACAATATGGTGTTTGTACGAGAATTCAACGGAAATAGTGACACCAAGATCTTTAGCTATCTCGTCAACAGTTAAGGGGAGACCATTTATACGGTATACAACAGAAGGATTTCGGGGTCCTAAATGCAAAACACTGCATTTAGATGTCGACAAAGACAAGTTCCATTCCGAACACCAAGCGGTAACAAGATCAAGAGCGACTTGAATATCATGGCTAGAAGAGGGAACACGACCCATAATTTTTTATATCGTCTGCATACAAACCGAATCGAAGGTTAGGAGGTATCGCTTCCTTCACTGAATCAATATACATAAGGAATAGTGAAGGACCAAGGGAAGAGCCTTGAGGCACACCTGAAATAACAGGCATGGGCTGAGATAGCACATTATCGATTAAGACTGATTGAGTTCGATTACTTAAATAGCTACTAATCCAATTGACAATATTAGAGGAGATACCGAACGAATGAACCTGATATAAAAGCAGCCTATGATCTACAGTATCGAACGCTTTACGAATATCGAGGAAAATAACATCAACTGAAAACCCTTGAGCCAAAGAATCAACAACAAAATAATGATATTCTACCAAAGATGTTACGGTAGACTTTCTCGCTCTAAAACCTGCTTGATATGGAGACAATAGCTTTGATTCTTCTAAATACGAATAAACTAAGGCGAAAACGATTTTTTCCATAATCTTGGATAACGAGCAACATAACGATATAGGTCTGTAATTATTTAACAGATTGCGAGAACCAGATTTGTGAACTGGTTTAACAATTGATCGCTTCCAAATAGAAGGCACTGAGCCAGAAAGCAGACTGTTATTGAATAAAATGCATAAAGGTTTCACAAAAGCGAATCTACATTTCTTCAAAAGGATATTTGGTATCCCGTCGGGAGAGGTATTGCATTTGGCTGAAAGAGATGAAAGGGCTTTCAAAACCATTTCCTCAGTAATACAATCAACACTCATCCTCTCAATTACTCTAGTGCAGGATGGATTTCTTAATGGACCATGGATAGGTTCGGAAAACACGGAAGCGAAGTATTCAGAAAAGGCATTCGCCTTATCCGATGACAATATTATCTCTTGCCTCTGATTATCTAACAGAGTAGGAATGGCTAGGTTGACATTCATACTTAAACGATTTCTACAGGCAGCGAAAAAGGACTTTTGATTTCCTCGCAGTATAAGTTTAGCTTCCTGATCATATTCAAAGCTATGCAACATCTTATCGAATTCAGCAGATTTCCTTATACAAAAATGAGAATAAGGGGATTTCTTAGAGATACGTTGCAGCTTAGAGTACATTTCACGAAGAACCTTTGGGTAGCGAAATGATGGGTCTTTACGGTCTACCAAGGGAACGTAGCTCTCAATAAGCGAGCCTATGAAAGAAACAAGATAATTGTTTGCAGACTCAACATTCATCAAAGAAAGCATTAGAGTCCAATCATGAAAGACTAGTTCACTTTCAATAGACAGCCAGTTGGCTTTAGTGAACAGTTTGAAAGCTGATGGAACCGATCTGGTATTGACTGTAAATGACAGCTCAAAAGTAACTGCATTGTGGTCACTACTATGGAAACGACCTATAACTTTACAATCGGAAATAATAGGTACATTCGAGAATAACAGGTCAAGAGTATTGTCGTTTCGAGTGCGGGTATCAACATACTGCGTAAAGAAGTTATCGCTCATGAATTCGAGAAACATTTCATCCTGTCCACTTCTGTGCGATATAAGAGTGGCCCAATCTATGAAAGGGAAATTGAAGTCACCAACGATTATTGCGGGCTTAGGACTCAATGTGTCACAACAAACTAGCTCAGAGAAATAATACAATAGCTTTGAGAGGGAAGAGTCAGGGCAAGAAGGAGATCGATACGCACAAATATATCTCAGTCGAGTCGATACTGTGGAAGACACAGACGGAAAAAGGTCTATGGTGACAGTTTCGAAGCCGTCATCAGAGCAAGTGGAAACGAATGAGCAAGGAATACGGTTCGATACAAGGATAGCTGCGCCACCTCCTTTCATTGAGCGATCTCTATCACAACGAAAAATATGATATTAGGCGCAACAGAAAATTCAGTCATTACTTGGAAAAGTTGTCATTCTCGAATACTCTAATCAAAGTTTTTCTTGATATTCCACAGCTCAGGTTCAATCGGAATCAATACTTTATTTGGAAACCATTCCCTCTCTTGATTTTGTGGACTCGAAACAATGTGGCAGGATGTATAGTGTCTAGTATGCTCATGCACTGCCAGAGATGGTACCGGCGAATGAGTCATCTGTCTTTATTCTCACGTTTACCGTGTCACGCGCTTCCAAAGGTGTTATCTACCCTTAAAAGTTCATGCGTAGCTAAAGGAACGAAAAGCGTGAGAAACCATCGAGAGAAAAAATGCGTTACGCTTCATGGAATGTGGCATTTTTTGGCGTAGATTTTTCAAGGGCTGAAAAAAGCTTCTTTTTTTTCGTAAAATTTCTTAGTGATGATGAAAGTACAGTAAATTTTTTTAGAATGTACTACAACTTTAAATATGTAATCGGAGCAAAACTTGACAACAAGCAATACAATATGAATTAAGATAACTTCGAAAAATAAATAGTTCGCCGTATTAGGAAAAACTTGTATCTGTTGGGTGCTAAGCAAACAGAGCCGAAAACAATTTTGGTATGTATTGTGAATATGGGCCGTTTTCGTAACAGTTGTATACGTAGCGCATACGTACGTCAACATAGAAACAAGCCATAATCCCTGCAAAAACCGATTAATGAGCCGGAACCGAACCTGTGTGTTCGCCTTCCGGGCGATTCACATCGAGCCAAGATTAAACACACTTTTATATATATATATTTTATATATTTTATCTGCATCCGAGAATGCGCATTGGTAATCAAACATCATAGGCAATAAATTTGTTTGAAAAAAAAAGACAATTGAGAGCTATGGCATATGAAGGCTAGATACTTCATTAAATGCGAAACACTATTCTATTTACAGACAATTTTTTTACGGAAAGCTTTGAGAGACTTTTCCCGAAGAAGATCAATAGGTAACTTGCTAAATATTCGAGAAACTCGCAAAGAGAAGCTGTAGTACCTAGCAGTGTTACGAGTTTTTTCAACTTGAATACCACTAGGATTAGTTCTTGTACAACGTCCTTCTTTAAATATGCGGTTTCTATCAATTATGGACTGGTTCTGCATAATCTTCCAACCCATGACAACGTCGTTTTGATATCTCCTATCGGCCAAGTTTGTTAGGCCTAGACATCTTAGCCTAGTTTCATAAGACGGAAGAGCCTGAGGGTACATTTTGTTCGGAAAACAACGATAATATACAATGCGTGTAAAAATTCTCTGAACATTTTCTACCGTTGTCGAATCTTTCGAGTAGTGAGGATTCCAAAGCGTCGAAGCAAAGTCTAGGTGAGGCATTACATAAATTTTAAAACATTTGACCAATATAGATGAATCATGGACAGAGATGGCTCTAAGAAATGAGAACATAGCCTTTCGAGCTTTGGCCACCCTATCAAGTACAGTGTCATTACGACGTAGGGATGCGGCCAATTGGATGCCCAAATCACGCACTTGTGGTACTCTGTCGATCGATATCTGATTAATGACATATGTAGTAGACGGATTAGTGGAACCAATATGTAAATGGAAGGACTTAGACGGTGAAAGAGTCAACTGATTGGAAAGGCACCAGTTATGAACACAGTCAAGAGCTTCTTGTAGTTCTTCTTTTTTCTCGTTCATATCTCCCTTGTTATAAGAGACATATAATTTAATATCATCGGCATAAGCCTGGTACTTCACATTCGGAAAACAATCGAGAACATCATTAATGTCGGCGATATATAAAGTAAACAGAAAAGGACCTAGTACAGAGCCTTGAGGAACTCCGGAGGTCACTGGCAGTGACTTCGAAAACGATTTACCTATTCGAACCGAAAAACTACGCTCCGTCAGAAATGATTGTAACCAGGAAAGCAATTGATCGTTGATGCCGTAATATTTGCATTTGTGGAGGAGTTTCGGAATACTTATGGAATCGAATACCCTAGAAAAGTCTAAATAAATAACATCCGTACACTGGCCGATTGATAAAGCATTAGTCCAATCATCGTCACAAACTAAGAGATTAGTGACAACAGATGAATCCATGTTGGTTACTAGGGATTATGTTGTTTTTCGTGCAATGATCAACAAGAATGTCTCGAACTAGGCGTTCCATAGTTTTAGAGGCTGGAGAAAGAATGGAAATGGGACGATAAGATGAAGAAAAACTAGGATCTTTACCAGGTTTCGGAATTGCAGAAATGAAGGAATGCTTCCATATTTTGGGAGTAGATTGTAGCATGATGCACATGTTATAAATGTGCGTCAGGGGGAGACACAGTGATGAGGCACATTTCTTAAACATTATCTGAGGAATATCATCACTACCTGTACTACCAGTAGATTTAAGTTTCATAAGTTGCCTAAGAACAACATGCGGTAAGAAAACTTCTAAATTCGAAAGAGGAGGGAAAGGCCTATCAGGGAAAGAAGGAGTAACTGTGTCAGCCGTTATGAAAGAAGAGGCAAATTCACTTACAAGCATATCACACTTTTCAATTGTATCCGTTACCATAGTACCAGTAATATCGGTTAAAAATCTCGGTGGTCTTGGCTTCGGTTTAGTGAGAGATGAAATATGTCTATAAAGATCACTAGATCGCTTCAATTTGGTTTTTTCGGAATAATGTTTCCATCTACGCATCTTATGAAGGAGTTTCACACTTGCCTTTTTATAAAGAGCCAGCGATGCTGGTTTATCTATCTTACCGAACAGTCTATTTCTATAAGCAATCAATTTCATGATATGCAGAGGATAAGAACAATGAAAATCTCGTGGGGTGCGTAAAGGAACGAAACGAGATATAGCACTGGTAACAATAGTCGTGAAACGGGAGTATAAATCATCACAAGAGGTAAAACTATCGAACTCGTACTCCCAGTTGATGGTACTGAAAAATCGATTTATGAGGTCGTAGTTTGCTCTTGAATAATCACGAATGGGTGTAGAGATTGGTGACGAAGCGGATGTAGCTATATGGAAAGAAATACCACTATGGTCACAAGAGGGAAATGCAGGAATTATTTTCACATTTGTGAACATTTCTGGTGAAGAACTAAAAACCCAGTCTAAACAGCGACCAGCACGAGTTGGCTCACGACATAGAAACACTAAATCAAAAGCGGAAATTATTTCATGAGTCTTCTTGTGATTAAATGAGTTGTCAACCACTAAGGCATCGCAGTTCATATCACCTATCACAAGCAGTGGATGATCATTGAAAGAAAATATATCCGAGAGTGAGTCACAGAAAGATTCTGTTTGAGCAGTGCTGTAATCGGGAGGGCGATAGAAAAGAACTAGACGAACTATTGATTTGGTGACTAGGAGATCAATAAATAATATCTCGTTCGGATGAAAGGAGATGCTAGATTCAATGAACGAAAGGTGATCACGTATAATTAAGGCAACACCACCTCCTCTACTATTACGATCACAACGAACTATTACATATGGTAATATGCCTATTATTTCATGATCGGGAATACTTTTCTTCAACCAAGTTTCCGTTAGCAAGACTATATCAGGTTTTTCATTCTCTAAATACATTCGAAAAACAGAAAGTTTATTGCATAGAGAACGAATATTATAATACGATACTTTCAAGAAAATATCAGTGGAGTGAAAATTACGAGTACGGACAGAACTAGGATTCGAATATATAGAACGGTGTGATGAAACATGACCTGGACATTTCGCTAGTTTGACGGCAAGGCTGCGTGGACTGTCGGATGAATAGATTGTCGAGGAACGGTGACTTCTGACGAGCGGAGGACTTGGACGTTTCTTGCTGATGACCCAGTCGACTTCGTTGATCTCACAGTGATGTTCTGACTTCCTTGGAACGTTCGTTGATGGGAAGAGGGTCGATTGGTATATGATTGACGAAGAGCGTCGACCTCGCAACGGGGCATAAGTCGGCCATTGTATATAACGACATCTTGACCCGCAGCTACCAGCTTTCTTTTCTCCTGACGAAGTTGATATTCCTGTTCGCGTTGAAACTTCGTTAAGCTCGGGCGGACGAATATATTCCTCAAGAGAGGGTTCTGGCGGAGAGAGCTCGATTTAGCGAGAAACTGTCTCTGATGCGTTTTAGTCGGGAAGGTGAGCTTGAGAACACGAGCATCGTTTGAATCATTCTTCCTAATTCCCATGCGGTAGTGAGTGACTCCTGCGACCGGTAGATCAAAAGCGTCGAGTAGAGTATGAATTATGCCTGAATCGTGGGCTATTTGAGCTGAAGCTGAAGCTTTCTTGTCGGCAATCTCTGGTGCGCGTTCTATTACCACTGAACGTAGCCTTTTTTCTTTCTCCATTTCATTCTTCACAGTTTCAATGACATTGCAGTTGTTTGTAGATTCCGAAATCATCTGCTTCATTACTAAAGAACATGTCTTCAGCAAAAGAAGTATGTGATTCGGAATATTGGGATCCGTCGCCTCCTCTTCTTTGATGATACATTCGTCGAGAGAATTGAGAAGAGCTTCGCTAGCTAGAGACATTGGTCGGTGAGACGGTTGATAAGGTGTACTGATAAATCAATATGGGAGCGATGAGTAAGCGTACCACTCTCTTCAAGAGCAGAGAGAACCAATGAGCAGAGAGAACCAATGAGCAGAGAGAACCAAATATGAAAGAGAACTCAGCAGAAAAGATAGATTATACAGCTTATTACGAAGTGATCGAGCATTAAAAAAGATGCAGTTGATACTTAAACTCTGTGAAAAATGTGGGGGACTAGGAGGGTCAGGACTAGAAAGAACACCGCCACTCACCTAACGTCTCATCGTTACATTCCGAGAAGATCGGCGATTATTTGGCGAAGAAGAGACGGTCGCAGGATTCGGAGGTGAAGTCAAGACCACCAGAGGACGATTTACTGACGGAGAAAGGACCTTGGAAACTGAAGGACAGGGAGTTTCCGCATTTCTAGGCGTTGAGGATGGCCTTGGCTGTGAATACGAAGTTGTTCGGACCGGCAGCAGACACGTTCCGACGACTTTCCATTTCTGCCCATCGGGAGTCTGATTTCTTTCCTTGGCGATTCTTTTGACTTCACGCTCAAGTTGGAGTCCTTCGCGAGTTAGGTCTTCCCGAATGTAACTGTGCGGGAACTTGGAGAGGCAAGGAGGGCGGCTTTTTCTGATCTTCATCAGAGCTTCGTTTCTAAGGGGAGCAGACTCAAGGAAGACTTTGAGAATGCGCCGCTTTTTTGCTGGGTCACCAAACCGTCTAAAACGAGCAGTTCCAATCTGCGGTATTCCGACATCCCGGGAAAGCGCTGAAAGGAATACTTGATCAGCCGCATCTGTTACCTCATCGTTGTCTTGTTCTGGGATACCAAGGCAGACTATGTTCTCGGCCTTAGTTTCTATCATGTTCTTGTCGACTGTCATAGCTCTTACCGCGGCATCGTAGGCGAGGATATGCGGTGGGATGGATAGCAGAGAAGGCAACTGAGAGGATTGACTGAGGGGCGCTGGATGAGAAGGCGATGAGTCAAGAGGAGGCAGACGGGAAACGAGTTCCTCCACCACACTTTCCAACCTTATCATCTTCTCCATCAACTCTTCAATCTTCTTCTCGTACATTGGACATCTCGGGCAAGAAGGAGGAACAGCCGGAGAACGCTTTCCACCCATGAAAGATGATGACGTTTACTTAGGAAAGAATGGAAAGAACTGGGTCAAGTTAAAGGCAGGGTCAATGAATCAATATGAGAGCGGAAAAAATGCTCACCGCTCTGTGTGAAAGACTGAGAGGGGAATGATTTTAGAAAATGTTCTCACTTTTCGCGGTCCTATGAGTCCGTTTTGGACGCAATGTTTTGGACGCAAGTTTTGCTCGCCAGTGCGCTTACATAGAGGAAGTGCGATGTTTCTAAATACTTTGATTGAAACCCACACAACTATCTCACGAATTTTACCCGCTAGTCCTACCCATCTTATAGAGCCTCTAATCATTCTTTTGTTCTAGAGTCAGTACACGGGCACTGTTGAGCTACCGACAGAGGTACATTACAGTGTAAGAAGAGAGAATGCGACGGAAGAGGTGAGTCTGCTTGATAATGTTTCAGGCTCAGTTGTCCGCCCCAAAAAAACAAAGTACTGTAACTTCTTCCCAAAAAACGTTTTCACAAAGGCTTGCTTTAAAAATTTACGAAATTGTGTATTTAAAAATTTCTAAAGAAGATAATTTGAACTTGAATATAAGTTAAGCCTTTTAAAAAGTCGAAATTGGTACCTTATTCAAAATAGTCGTAATCGTAGATCTATCAGCTCTTATTAAAAAGGTGAATTTCATCATTCGCTTCAGATGGAGTCTTTCTTGTGGGAGATCGTGAGTGAGCTGAACGTTTCCTGTGAGGCGGCCGTTCTCTACAATCCCTTCGAAGTAGATGTAATAAGCTTCTTTTTTTCTCAAAGTTAATGAGGGAAAAAGTTGCTGAGAAAGATACAATGAAAATGAAAGTTTCAGAAAACGAGAAATTTTTTTACAGTTGCACTTCATGTTTTCGATAATGTTCCAATGGAATTACTTCTGAAATAAAGTTCCACATGAGGAAAAAGATTCTCAGTTTCGTGTTTATACTTGATTATACGTGTAAATACTTGTTTATACGTGTTTACTTTGAGCTTCTCATCTTACATCAACTTTTCTTATTTCATACAACTGTTAAATATGCATCAAACCGTGAAAGTGGAGAAGAAAATATATGATAACAATAATGCATTCTAGGAGAATCAGCAGATGTGGGAGCTAGAGAATGATAAAAAAAAGACAAAATCATTTTTAAAAAGAAATAAAGAGAGACGAAAGAAAAGATATGAAGATGAAGACATGAGGGCAAAAATAAAGGGAATGAAGAAAAAATAAGGAAAAGCTTAGCAACGCCTTAAAAAAAGATTATTGAGATAGCGATATAGAAATGCACATTTTCAAACTCTCAGTTGAACAATTTGAAAGGATTGACGCCTGGTTGTGATGACAGGAGAAATACAGTTGTGCATAATCTATAACTGCAGGAAATGCTATGCACGCCGACGACGCGATCACTCTGCCCGCTCGGCATGGTCACTATCAAATCAGCGCCGCTGAGTTGCTGCGCCCGCCACCACATGACAGTACCAACGCTTCCACTCCATGGCGCCTTTTCGGGTACCTATAATCTTCCTCGCGCTTGTTCCCGCCTTGTAGCAGGATACGCACTCCCTGGGATACGGGACAAACTCATCCTTGTAGAACCAGTGGCTGCCCGCAAGTAAGAGTAGCAGCAGTGGGGAGAGTCACATGCGCGCCAGATCACTACCAATAATTCTTAATCCCTTGGTTTGGCGGGATCTTTCCGGGTTGGGAGTCAAACTCGGGACTATTCGCATAATAGTCAATCACACTACAATTATGCCACACCTTTTCCGGTTTCAATGAACTTATTCGCAAAAAAGAGGGAACGCGGTTGTTTTTATCAAATCACGATCCACCAATTCGAAGATTCTTTCAGTCCAACTGTAGTGCCCATGAGGCCGGGACATTTATTGCAATAACTGCTCTGCTCAAAAGCAGCTCAACCCTGTACATACATATTGTGTTCGGTGATCTCTTTTTTTTCTTCTTCTCATATTTATAGACTGAAGCAACATCTTTGTTTATAATAAATGCTGTTCCACTTTCATTGGTTATCGAATCTTTTTCGAAAACTGGCGCTAATTTGGCCATTTAACAACTTCTTATCTGTTGGTAACACACTTTCATAGTCGCTAAACATTGCTCAGTCTACTCACTCAGAGTTTCAAAAGATGCCTTTTTTGCCAAAATGTTTTACTTTTAGATGAATAATTTTTCTAAAGTTTGTTCGGAAACACTAAGAGACCAAGTTGATTAAGCAAATATCAGCTTCAGTTGCCAACAAGTCCATTCGGTTGAAGACGGTGGGAGATGATGAAGTCTTTGCATGCGCTCCTTTGATCCCCTTCAACGAGGTCAGACCAGGAAATTTGTTGTTGTTGTTGTTGTAGATTGCCCGCCGAAGGTCTCCGGCTGGGTAGACGAGGTCTTCTTGGTTATGGCTCAGAAAACAATATCCTTACTTACATCATTTATCTAATTAGGAAATTCGTCACAGAAGAAAGATATTTGAGAGAAAAAAAACATTCTAAATGGTTAAAAAAACTCAGTTAATATATCAAAATCGGAACATTTAAATAACTTTCTCGGTTTAATCGTTTTATTTTTTATTATTATTATTTAAATTATTTAAGAATTACAAGAAATAGAAGGAAATAAGGTTGAAATGAATTTCTGAAGATTTTACAAGTGAACAAATGTAATAGATCGAGATTGAGAAATTTTTTACAATCCAAGCTCGACTTTGACTTCCGCGCAAAATTTTTGAAAATCACTCGATGTTTTGAAATCCCGATAAAAATCCATCAGAATAGCCATTTTCACTACAATTAGTTGAGGCGTCGTTCCGCTGGAACGTATTGTCCAACCGCTCACTATCCGATTTACAATCTGAAATGATGCGGCGTCTTCGACTCGACGCCTTCCAGGTCACAATCGACTACAGTCGCGTTCTCATCGGCAGCCACTGCAGCAACTTCCATGTAACGGTATACGGTAAGTATTTCAGTAAACGGTAACGTTTTATAGAGATATGTTTTAATATTTACCTTGATCATAAAATGATGATTTAAAAGCGATTTGATGAAGCAGATTTTGGAAAACTGGTATTATAAAAAAATATCGCAGTTTTTTTTCAATAGTAAGTGAATATTATAAGTAAAACAACGAAGAAAATTTTGGGTTTCAAAAAATTGTTGAGAAGGTCCAAATTATTGTGAGAAGCTCAAAGTTGAGGAGAGAAACGAAAATACAGGGTGTACAGAAAGTCTAGGTGTGTAGTATTTTTCCGATAAAAACTTAACGGATTGAGCAAATCAAACTAAATTTTCATCAAAGTTTATTCAAATAGTTTGGGATATAACTGATTTTTCAACTTTCAAACAGCCCTCCCTTCTCCTTGACACAGGCGCAGAGTCGCTTGTGGAAGTCACCCACCGTGGTGGACAGGTAAGCGACGTCAAGATCATCCCACGCCTTCTGTAGGGCGCGCTTCAAACTTTCCAAATTCTTGTGTTGGGAAGCACAGGCCTTGCTCTCAAGGACCGACCACACAGAGAAGTCCAGAGGATTCAAATCAGGTGAGTACGGAGGCCATTCGGCGGATGTGATCATGGAGGGGAAATTGCTCTTGCACCAGTCTTGCACCACTTTAGCCTTGTGGGCGGGCGCAGAGTCCTGCTGGAACGTCCATTTGCGTCCCGCGAAGTGAGCCTGGCTCCAGGGAAGTACTTCCTTCATGAGAATGTCGTTCAGGTAGTTATTGGCATTCACTTTGACTCCCTGCTCGACGAAAACGAGTGGAGTCTTGCCAGTCTCGCAAATCCCGGCCCAGACCATGACAGAAGCAGGATATCCCTTTCTCGAGACGTAACGGCCACTCTTATTGGCACCTTTGACCGATTTCGACCAAATCCTATCGTTCTGGTGGTTGAAGGACTGCTCAATATTGAACAACTTCTCATCGGTGAAGAGAATATTCAAACAGTCCACCGGCTTGAACCGCTTTGACAGTTCACGACATCTGCCAAGACGGGTCACCTTCATCTGGTCCGTCAATGTGTGAGTCTTCTGCAGCTTGATGGGGCGAAATCAAACGCGGGATTTGACGATCGTCTGAACAGAACTAGCCGAGATATTCAGCTCCTTCGCGAGTTTCCTGAGACTCTGCTTGGGGTTATATCGAATCTTGTCTCGGATGCTTCTCACGTTGAAGGAAGTGGTCGCGGTCACTGGTCTGCCACTCCTGGGACGGTCAGTCGTTGTACCAGTCTCACGGAAGCGACGTATTGTGTTTTGAATGGTC
The DNA here is from genome assembly GCA_964056735.1 of Allodiplogaster pararmata. NCBI lineage: Eukaryota > Metazoa > Nematoda > Chromadorea > Rhabditida > Diplogasteridae > Allodiplogaster > Allodiplogaster pararmata. The sequence continues at coordinate 7,956,887 of OZ057409.1, read as the reverse complement.
CTGCGCGAGAATCCGGTGATTCTGGCGCTGTGCTTCTGAGTGTGCCCGGACTCGCTAAAGCGCAGAATACACCCTCGGTCAATGTCAGAGACCATATCTAAGAACGAAAAGAGACATCACTCTGATTTTTTCAGGGTGTGATGTTAACGTTATGCCTGAGATACACGCAAAAAATCACAGTACCGCTACACCAAACAAAAAAGATACGAAGTGACAAAGTCAGACACCTGGACTTTCTGTACATCCTGTAGAGGTAAGGAAGAGACAAATGCGCATTAGTACCTAGTGAGCAATAACAATTACTAACTGTGAAAGGCACAATACATTATAATTATTTTGAACTTTGAACCAGTTTTTTTCTATATCAAAAAGAGCCTAAATAAGCCTCACTTTTGTTGTTACGTTGGACTCATTGTTTGAATTCAATTTTTTTCTTAGCTCTTTAGCCGAACGTCGAATAAAGCTCAAAAGCGTTCTTTCTTCAGAGACAAACCCACGACTCGCTGAAATTCTGAAAGTGTTTGATGTCGAGAAGCACAAGTTCGTGGTCGACTCGGTTCTGTCTTGCGAGACCAATTCTAGTTCCACTGCGGATGGACTGGAGTCGACGACTAAATCGGCTTCTTTCGTCTCTTCAATCACCTTGCCTCTTCTCACTTTTATAATAGCTTTGGTTCTGTGCAAATAGCATGGGTCTAGCCGGGATCGGTCAATAGCAGAATTTGGACACCTCCAGACCTTACCGTCCAGACCATATTCTATAATTCCGTGTCCCTACGTCGTACTTTATCGGTATTATTATACTTCGTCAGGAACATGGGTATTAAACTGTATTGTGTGAGTCGCGGTGCTTCATGCATATCGCATTACTCTTATAGAAAATGAAAAAAGTTGAGATATAATGAGTATAGCAGGGATTTAGAATAATATGAGCCACTCATAACTCTCGAGTTTCGTCGCTTCAGAACCAAATTATTTATTTGGGAACCGAACACATTAACGCAATTTAGTTTAAAAAAAGACGGTAAAAAAGATAGTCTAAGATGAGTGGAATCTAAAACCCAACCGAGAGCTACGTTACCACTTCTTTCAAAAACTGAGGACACTTCGCTATTGTGTGTGAGTGCTATGTATAGAAAAACACAATGGCTTTTTTCAGTATATTTGGTCGTGTCTCTGTAATTTTTTTTACTGTCAGCGCTGCCACGCTAATTTTATCTTTTCTCGCTGCTAATTTTGTGTGAAATTTTCGTGAATCCATGGTCAAGCAATTCTGCTGCCCTTTAGATTTCATTGGTGAGTTTTAGATGAAGATGTATTTCAATTTCCATGTTTTCAAAGAATTCTGATATACCAGCGTACCATTAGAGTAAAACCCTGGGAACAGATTGTATAGTTAAGAAGATTTAAAACACATGTTGCTATTTAGACGTTCGTATATGTAATAGAATGAATAATTGATTGATTTATTTTCGATAACATGATCTTTGTTGTTGCATATTTTCCATTTCTAATTCGAGGTATAAAACTATTATATACTTGTATCAGTTTATCTTTTTCTCCTTATATGGGGTGCAATGCGAATCGCATAGGCTTTGTGATAGCCGAAGCAGTGCAAGTATAATATTTTATTTTGCAAGACAACCTAGCCGTAGTTGAAGTAAAATATTTATTATGCTTTCACTGCGAAAGCTATCACAAAGGCTTCAAATATTTGAAAGAGTAAAGTGTTCCAAAGATTTTTTGCTGTTTCCAAAGTACGCTATGGGTTCCAATATATCATATTATATATGTATGTAAATAAAGCAAAATCCTTAGAATCTCTGAAATAAATCTGACATATTGATAATAACCCAAATGGACAAGTTTTGCTTATTTTTTTCAAATGGACGAGAATGGCAATTGTACAAAAATCTTTGCCATATGACGGAATAAGAGAAAGAAAGTCTGGTTTTTAAGTTTATGATAATACTGTCATTGTGAAACTGTAGATTGGCTAAAAATCATCTCTTAGGAAAAAAATAACTTTTTGCAGTAATTCTCAAGCTCTTGCTCATAGTGGCTATCATACTCCGTTCTATGATTCGTTAGTTCAACCTCAAAAACTTTCGAAGAAGAAAATAGCTAAACCCGTTCAAGACAACCACAATTTCTGGACTCTCAGCTTTCAACTAGTCTCAATTAACAATGGCATGTCATATGGTACCATCTATTATGATTATAGAAAAAATTTTGTGACTATTCAAACTGCTTATCTCATTCGTTGCTGACTTAAAACTTTTCTGATTTGGATGCTCAACATTAATCTTCGGTGACGAGATATTGCAAGAAAATGTTGGGTTAATCTGACCAATTATGTAACTACTTTAGTTAGTCCTAACTAGAGGACATCCTTCAACGAACACGTTAAAAAAAATTTCTATGGGATCAAGATAAAGAATACATTAGTTTAGATCATCCATGAGAAAAAAAAGAGTACCCGACTCGGAAATGAATAACAAAATGACCATATAAATTGAGAACTGTGGTATCAGGTTAGAAGACTGTTGAAGTGGCGAAAAATATTTGGTACTGAACATATGCTTAAATCAAATGTGTTAATAAATACATGTACATAAATGGGTTACTTCGGTATGTTTTCTTTTCCGTATCGAGCAAAAAAAATACTTTAAAAAACTTCTTAAAACTTTTTTACCGCATACCTCGGAAGCACTCGCGAAAAATGGTTTCTAGTCCGAATTCGAGGAGAAAAACCAACACCCATGTCTCAGAAAACGAAAGGCACATCAATAAATACTTACACACAAAAAAATTAAAGGTGAGAAAACAAAATTAAGATTCGATGGGAGACTGCTTTTGTGCCAACAGCCTTACCTTAATACAATAAACACTTGAAGGTAATCTTTCGGACAAGCTCGATGTGGTTAAGATTAATTGTATGTACACAATAACATATGGAGAGTTAAATGAGTGGTTTGGACTTCATCCAAGGAATCGATAAAATGTGTAATCTACTCAGTCCGAGTGATTGAGGTCCGGAGTCAAACGATGAGCACCCGAAATTTTCTCGTGATCAGTTGTCCCTACGCATGTTCGGTCGCAGTGCGACTGTCGCGGCGGTGGCTTGAGCCTGGTTCTCAGCCTCCTGAATGATTTCCGCGTTGACGTAAGAGGCCGGTTCCGGCACCACATGCATCCGCCTCGGTCGAGTGTGCTCTTCCACATTTACATAGATGGCAGACGTGTCCTGACAGTAGAAAGAAAGGGAATAATTGGTGAGAAAAGGAAAACAGAGATAATACAAAAAAATGAGATTAGAGAAAGTAAAGAGAGAAAGAGTGAGAGTGAGATAGAAAGAGTAAAAAGAACTACACAACACACTAACAAAAACATCAATGGTGTAAGTTATGGTGGCGAATCAAAAAAGAAAAGAAATCAAAACTTGATACCGCTGGTACATTTGATGAAGTTGGGACTTGGGGAGGGGTTGCTTCAATTTTCATCTCGACAGGCGTTTCTGGCTGACTCTGCTCCACACCGACCGCTTTCCTATAGAGAACATCCGGCATGTGTGGTGCGGAGTGTCGAGCGGTGGTTAGCGAAGGTGGAGCGGTTTCATCGGCGACGGCGCTGTGTCGCTTGGAGACGATTGAGGTGCGGGGAGGAAGGGGAGGAGCGACTTGGAGAGGCGGAGCCAGAGCTGGCGGGCCAGTTTCAGGAGAGGAGTCGAACGATATTAGCGGAGGAGCCTGCTAAGTGAACTTAATTAGGAAAGCTTGGTACTTCTTCACTTCCCTGTGCATTCTGTCATATAAATTGTCCGCCGTGCAAAACTCCCGTTTCGTTTCATCAGAAGAATGAGAAAAAACACTGTTGAATGTGAAATGAAGCCTAAGCCTTTTGCACATGCTAGACATTGCCATCAGAGCTCGCAAGGTTATGACGTTACTGGCAGTTGATCACGGGAACCTAGTAAAGCTTCTTCTCCGTAATTATTTGAATGGATTGCAAGATATGTTCCTAAATTCAGAAGAAGAGCAGCTATGTACATAAACAACTAGTCACCAACACCAAGAGAGAGGAAAAGGAAGAAGAAAAGGAAGGGCCAAAGATGTCCTGGTTCCATGGAAATAATCTGAGTCAATGAGTGTCTAATATAACATTACTTCAGTGTGATCAAAATATGATGACTTTGTAGTGTGACGGATATAGAACGACTGACTATGATATAATGAGTTTATGTTGTTACAGATGAATAATGTTTTTGTTGTGTGACTAATATAACATGACTTTATAGTGTGACTATTTTAGCAAAACTTTATAGTGGGACTAATGGTATATAGGGTTGAGCAATTTTATTGAAATAAATGTTTAACCTAATGTACAGTAAAGTTGGACTAGAAAAGCAATCGAATCAGTGAAATTAGTGAATGATTTTGGAGAGAAGTCTTTTATTAACATTCTTCCAAATTTTGGTGGAATTCTGTTCATTTTGAGAACTATTGTAGCAGCGAATAAACAGCATAATTCAATTTTCGATATGCACATTTGCGGGTACAAGCAGTCGGAAATCGCTAGAACGATCGGATTATGCCCATCGATCGTGTGTCGTGCATCAAAAAAGAATGCAAAGTACTGCAGGGATCCAAGACCGACAAGGCAGAGGTAGAAAACGGACCGCTACTGCAACCAGAAACGTATGGAAGGTCAGACAAAAAATTCGAAAAGAAGCACGATGTAGATGGCCAAAAAAATACAACAAAAAAATATACAACAACAGCCTGAGAACCAGCCAAATCCCATCTGTTTGGAAATTGGCCAAAGTAATACCTCTTCTGAAAGCAGGGAAACCAGAAGAAATGTCGTCATCTTACCGTCCAGTCTCCCTCCTCTCACCAGTCGCAAAAGTTCTTGAACGTCTGCTTCTTCCATACATACAACAAGCGATGCCTCCAGCAAAACATCAACACGGGTTCACCAAAGATAGATCCACTACGACTGCTCTTCACACGTTCAACGACTACATTGCCAGAGGACTCAACGAGAAGAAACCGGCTAGTCGTACAGTAGCAGTTGCCTTAGACCTCAGCCGAGCTTTCGACTGCGTGGACCACAACATCTTGATCGAAGATATTGCAAATGCATCGCTACCAGACAAAATAGGAAGATGGATTGAATTGACGATTGAGGAAGATTGAGAGGACGACAAACCTACGTCGAATTTCGTGGAATCCAAAGCAAGAAACGTAAACTCCGTGCTGGAGTTCCACAAGGTGGTGTACTGTCACCAACTCTCTTCAACCACTACCTGTCACATATCCCTTTACCTCCGGAACAGATCGAACTCGTCTCATATGCTGATGACTGCACTGTTTTTGCCAAAGGGTCCGACATCGCTCCAATATGCAACAAAATCAACAGCTACCTCGACGAACTAGCACAGTGGTTCGACTCCAGACGACTGAAATTAGCAGCAGAGAAAAGTGCGGCAATGCTATTCACGCTGAATAGCAGGGACGTCAATCAGCAGCTCGACATCCGTATAGACAACATCACTGTTCCAACTGTCCGCTCCATCAAAATTCTAGGCGTCACATTCGACACGATGTACACTTTCGGATCTCATGCGAAGAAAACGAGGACGACACTCCGAAACCGGAATGCAGCATTACGTGCACTTGCTGGAGCTTCCTGGGGAAAGGAAAAAGAACTCTTGCTGACTACCTACAAAGTCGTCGGCCGACCAGTTATCAACTACGCCGCGCCAATATGGTCTCCGAATCTCTCCGAAAGCCATTGGAAAGAACTTCAAGCTGCCCATAATGTTGCTCTGAGAGCGGCAACAGGATGCGTCAAGATGACACCGATAGATCATCTCCATATTGAATCCGAAGTCCTCCCGGTGAAGCCTCACAACGACATGCTGTGCAAGCAATTCCTCCTTCGGCTACATAAACGAGACCACATTGATCACGACACAACCAAGATGCCACCTCCTCCCAGACAGTTGAAGAGGGCGAGATCCCTTTTCAGTGAACACCAAAACTGCATCACTCCATTCCTTGACGAAGATAAAGAAGTGAAGACAGAAGAAGCGTACCGTGAAGACATAAAGAAGATACACACGGATACAGTCACAGCGGTGAAGAACAAATACTCACCGCCTGTGGTACTGGGAGGATACCCACCACCGCCTATCTCCAGAGAAGAGAGAAATCTTCCGAGATCTACAAGACGAACACTCGCCCAGCTCCGGTCTGGATATAGCCCATTTCTGCGAAGCTATATGTCCAGAATTGACTCCACAACCGTTGATAGATTTCCGGACTGCGACGAACCCGGACACACAACGACTCACCTCTTCTCCTGTCCAGATAGACCGACTAGTTTGACGGCTTGGTCTCTATGGACCGACCCAGTAGAAGCTGAAAGGTTTCTAAAACTACCGATCACCGAAGACGATGCCGAATAGAAGATCTATCGGCTACAACAACAACAACAACATGTAGATGGCCACTTCGTATTAAAATTCACCTCGTATACCGGAAAAATTGTGCACGATCACCTAGGATTCACATCCTACCGTAGTGGAAAGTATGCCATACTCGCGGATCGAAATAATAAGGCAAAGCAAAAAACTTTTACCTCGGTGAAATGGTGGTGATTTTGATAAGACCAGCTTCAGTCACGGGAAGAGCTTCAATCACTTCACCGTTGGAAAAGAACGCAACAGCCAGAACCAACGCCTATTTGCTCGTACGTCTCTGGATGCTGACCAGAACGAGAGACTGATTGGTACATAGAGGACATCCAGCTCGAGTCATGGTGGTTGGAGCTGTGTGCTCCACCGGCAAAACATCGCTTTACATCATCGCTTTAATGTCGCTTTAATGTCGAACTCAACGTTCAAAATTACTTGGAAAACATACTGGAGGGTGTAGTGAAGCCTTGCGCTGACGCAGATTTTATTGAAATCCAATTTGTTCAGCAGCAGGATGAAGCCTCTTCGCATACTGTAGAAAGTGTGCAAGCATTGTGCGCAACCAATTTTCCGGGCGTCATACGGAAGTAAAATTGGCCGGCCTGCTCTACCGACTTGAACTCCTTCGACTACACCATTAGAGAATGCCGAAAAAGGTGTGTGCTCAAGTACACCTACACCACAGTGTCGATCCCCTGAAATCGTCTCTGAAGAAAGCTTGGAGTAATCTTTCCACAGTAATCTTTCTTTCCGCTGTCATACCCAAATATCCACAACTTTTGAAGACGTGAGCGAAAAGCCCGTTTTCCACAAAATTTGAATGTACTCGTTAGAATGTGAAATAAAGCTTGTTGAATTTAAATATATAGCTTTTTTCGTCTGAGAATTTGGTTGATAACCAAATTGCAGAAATTCTGCCCAACCCTGTAACTATGAATATAGAGTGACTGACTGAGATGCGGCTGGCAGAGGCCATGGTGGCCCGTCGCGCGAGCTCTTCTTTGCGGTACTTGTCGATGACTATCATGGAGGTGCCCTTGATCTCGTATCGGCAGAATGGACAAGTATTCGACCAGCCATCTGTTTCCTGCAAGCAAAACAGTCTTTGGTTTTAATCATTTACCAAATGTATATACTTGAGCTTTAATCGGTCGGCTCATCCTTTGTCGTAATTTGCACTTCTCACAGTCCCGTAAAATTTTGAAAGCGGGCGGAAGGGTATCACGACATTTGCTGCCCGCGAAATTTTCTACCACGACATTTGCTTCCCAAATGGAATTTTTTGAATTTTTCAAAAACCTTTTTTCAAGAGGTTTTTTTAAACTACTTATTACTGATTAGTAATTTTTGGTTAAATATATTGTCATGAAAATATTTCACTAAATGATTTAGGCGCTACTGCAGTTTAATTGACAGCGCCTGGTTGGCTTAAACGCTACGGTTTCGAAAATTTTCTTCATAGGTGATCATTTTGAGCATCAGGGATTCCGTTTCAATGAAAAAAAATTCTTTACAAAAAATTTATTTTTACATCTAAAAATTATTTTTACATTAAACAATTTTTTTACATTGAAAAACGCTTAGGCTTAGTAATACATAGTTTACGCTAACGAGGCCGTACGGCTTAGGCTAATGGGACCGTACAAAAAAAAATAATAAAAAAAGAAAATTCTGTAGCAAATGTTGCGAATAGCAAATGTCGTGGTAGCAAATGTCGCTGGTAGTAAATTTAGCGATAGCAAATGTCACTGTAGCAAATGTCGTGGATCTGGGCGGAAGCCAAATATGGTTTTAAGTTTGTTGATGATATAGTATATTTTCATAAGTTTCAAAAACTTGTCGTTTTCTCATGTTTTTAAATACTTAAAGCACATTTAATGAAATTTTTCTATTTTCATTGGTCAACTTTTTTCTTGAAACAAATGCTTCGACCATAGTCATTCTCAAGTTATTGACTTGAATTTGTCCTCTCTGTTATGAGTCCTCTCTGTCAGTAACAGATGGAAGAGAGAGAAAAGGCAGATAGAATAACCTGAAGATAAGGAGGGGAAGGGTCAAGACTGTTCTAACTTCAGTGCCCTATATCCTATTCCTGTCCAAACATGTCCTCTTCTTCTGCCAACATCGAAATCGCCTCTCTTCTGGAAACCATCCGTTTACAAGCAGACACGATAGCAACTCAAGCGCGAACCATTGAGGCTCAAAACAAGCAGATTGAGTCTCTTACTCAAGAAAAGTTTGCCGTTTCATCAGCAGCCCAATCTACTCAGTTCACTTTGTCTCCAGACGCTGTTGCTTATGAGGCAGTCAGACGCTGCCTACTCGAAGACAAAGATGTTATTGAAGAGAAGGCCAAGAATATCGTGGTTGTTGGTATGGAGGAACACGAATCGGACTCAGTCACAGCCGCGAACGATGAAACCTTCGTTTCAAAGTTCATACAAGAACTGGATATCCAGGGCATTTCGGAGGCCTTCAAGAGAGGCGAAGTCAAATACAAGCGGTTTGGCAAAGCGGAGCACAAAAGACGAGTTCTGAAGATACATCTACCGTCTACAACTCTTCGCTCAGCTTGTCTGAAAAAGATAAGAACTTCAAGGTTTAATGTCCTGCAGTCTCTTCCCCGAGTCTTCGTCAGAGAAGACTTGACCAGAACTGGACTCGAATTAGAAAAGCAGTGCAGACATATTGCCAGAGAACGGAACCAGGCGGCCGGGCAGATAGAGTGGACCGTCAGAGGAACTCAGCTGTCCAAGCTATCGACGCCGAGACCATTCCGAAAAGAACAGAAGAGGTCATTACCAAAACGTTACCAAAAGAACTTCTCGCTAGGTCAGTGGCAGTGTTAGGAATTCTTTTTCTTGCCCTTTAACGAAAGCATGTTTATTCAATGCGAGATCTATACGCAATAAAGTAGCTGATCTTGATTTTTTGCTTATTTACAATAACTATGATCTTGTTTTCGTTACAGAAACTTGGCTTTCTTCCTTAGATTCCGATCATGAGTTTTTGAAGGAGCATAAATATTTGTTGTATAGATGTGATCGTTCCCTTAATGATCCTAATCAAGGCGGAGGAGTTGCCGCATTTGTCTCCCTTAATATTCCATCTGTTCTAGTTTCCTCTTTCAAAGATAATGACATAGAAGTGATATCTCTCGATATCTTTAACCCTATTGCACTTCCACGGCAAATGCGATGCGTAGTGATCTACCGTTCCCCTTCCTGTACATCAGCAACGATGGTCAGATTGTTGTCCTACATTAAATCGATTGATATTGATATTGATATTCTTTATCGCCAAAGGACAACTGGTTCAGGGTCATCGCTAACATGGTTGGAAATGAGAAAATGAAAAAGTAGAAAATCTTCGGAAGAGGAATAAGCAACTGTGGCGTTGCACTGAAGAGTCTTGGTAGACCACTTAGCGTTTCAACCTCATACCGAAGAGATTCACGAAGTCTTGAGTCCCAAGAAGACAGAAGAGAAATCTCGTAATTCAATGAAGTAGAGACGAGTAGAAGTCAGTGTGAAGAGGAAATGATAGACCCGACCATCTCCGGGGTGTGAAAAAGAAAAGATGAAGATTACTCTTCCCAATATACCTATGGTGGTAGTAGGAGATCTCAATCTTCCATTTATTGACTGGAATAGCCTATACACTTCTTACAATGAGAATCATTCCTTGTTCTTAGATTTTTGCTGCGATGAGCATTTTTTTCAATTCGTCTCCCAACCAACACGTGGTACGAACGTATTAGTCAAAGTCAAATTACTTTATCCACCAAAGGATGAGTTGTCAAGACTCATCTGCTAACATGGGGAGTATCACAGAAAGCTGTTGTTCAACTTCAAGATAAAAAAACAACACAAAAACAGTGCGACGAGACTTGATCAGTAGAGTGGGTGAGAAACGAGTATGAGACGAGTATGGGTTATCCGAGTATGGGTTATCCGGATAAACTGCATGACGCCAGTCTGATTACTATATCGGGGCAGGACGTTACAACACAAGAGACGACCACCTTGGGAGAGTGAGAAGAAGAAGAATATTAGATATTGTGCTGTCTAATAGTCTAGTTGTTTCCGACTGTATTGTGATTGCGCCTTTTTCATCAAGTGACCATGCCACCGTAGAATTTCAAGTGTCTTTCTCAGCTTTTCCTGCTGCATCGGCTCCTTCTATAAGAAATTTCGCGCGTGCGAATTGGGCTATGATGGAATGGCTGATTGCATCTCATGACTGGACACTTTCTCTACCTCTTTTCGACTCTGACGCTGCTAATAACTACTTTGTTGACTTCCTTTTCCACCTTATCGACCGTTTCGTCCCATTGTTCTCCGATTTCTCTGATATCGACCTCTATCCACCTAGGCTCCGAACAATGTATTACAAGCTTCAACGAGCTACACTTCATTCTCCTAATTCTGTTTACAGCCACAATCTTTCTGCTGAATTTTCTAAACAGTTACATTTGCACCAGATTGAGAAAGAAAGCAAACTAGTTAGTAAAGGAAACCTGAAATTGTTTTATTCCGAATGTCGCAGTCGCTCTAAGGGCCGTAATTCAGCAATGCCCACAATAGTTGATCAATCTAATCGAACTTTGGTTACTTCATTATCTAAAGCCGAAGCTTTCTCAGATTTTTTCTCTTCGGTGTACTGGACACCTCGTTCTATTGTTCCTGAGATCTATCCGACGACTCCCTCGAAATTGTACTTTGATTTCATAACTCATGATATGATATTGAATGGTATTAGAAAGTTGAGCAATAAGTGTAATACTTCTCCTGACACCATACCAAATATTGTTTTCAAGAAACTGCGTTTTGTGCTTCTGAAACCGTTATCTATTATTTTTAACAATTCTTTACTTTCTGGAAAGGCACCCTCTCTCTGGAAAATGACGATAGTTAAACCCATCCCTAAACCCAAATCTGCGGCAGATCAACTTTCAAGTTATCGTCCTATTTCGTTAACTTGTTCAATCTCTAAAGTTATGGAAAACGTTTTGATTAGTCAAATTGATGCTTACTTGGAGAACAATTCTATTCTATCTCCTCATCAATTCGGTTTTAGAAGCAAAAGGTCCACAGTAACTTCACTAGTACAATCACATTGTTACCTTGCGGATTTACTGTCTCATGGAAAGGCTGTCGATGTTGTTCTCCTTGACATATCTAAGGCCTTCGACACAGTAGACCATAATCTTTTAGTACGCAAACTTGAAAATATAGGAATTTGTAATCCTGTCCTTGGATGGATTCGTGATTATTTGACTGAAAGAATGCAGACTATTTGTGTTGACAACGAGTTTTCAAGCACTTCCTCTGTAATTAGTGGTGTGCCCCAAGGATCAACAATCGGCCCTAAATTATTCTTATTATTTATCGATGACATAAAGGAAGTTATTCCTTCGACTGTGCAATATTCGATATATGCCGACGACGTGAAACTGTTTACTGAAGTACCACTTTTCTCTTCCGATCTCCAAATAGCCATTGATAACATCTCTAACTGGTGTCAACATTCCAATCTTGAGCTATCTGCTAAAAAATGCGTTGTTTCACACTTCGGTTCCAATGCCATGATGAATTACTATCTTAACGGAGTGGTCATGAATAAATCTTCTGAAGTAAATGATTTAGGCGTTGTGTTCTCTGATAATCTTTCCTCCAATAAACAAGTCGAGATTGTCTGTAAGAAAGCAACAAACCTTGCGAACTTATTCTTGCGTACATTCAAGACTAAGTCTCTTGATGTTCTGACACTAGCTTTTGTCACTTATGTACGCCCAATCCTCGAATACGCGACTGTAGTTTGGTCCCCAACAACCATAGGCCTTGTGAAAGACATTGAAAAAGTTCAAAGGAGTTTCACCAGAAGAATCCTAGCTAGGAACGGACTTCCTCGATTAGATTACTCTGAAAGACTAGAAATGCTTAATCTAGAGTCACTTGAATACCGCCGCGTTGTTGCTGACCTAGTATTTATCCATAAAAGAATACATTCGTGTTCTGAATTTGATTCTTCCAGACTATTCAATGTTAAACCACTTCTTAAGAATATTAGAAATGCTCACAAGTTGAGAATCGCATTGCCTTTCGCTATAAACAGCTCCCGGTTCTCTACATGTGCATCAAGAATTATCTCTATATGGAACTGCCTACCTTCTGAAATAGTATGCATTCATTCTGATATGATGTTTCTGACGAAACTGAAAGAACTTCCTAAACATACTATTTTACCTAGCCCTATTGTTTCTGACTAATGGTTTTAATACACTGCCACTGTATTACCTCACCTTCTTCTTTTTCATTTCTTAATTTTATCATATATAAAAATCCATGTTATATTGTTTTTATTTTTCGATTCCACGTTAAACACACATGAACATGGAAATAAAGAATGAAAAAAGAATGAAGGGTCAAGTTTTTCACTTCAAAAATTGAGTCTCACTTCGCTTTTCCTAGCCAAGGTTGCCCAAATCAACTCACACTCCAGCTTTTGAGACAGTGATGGCAAAGGAGATGGCCACATGGCTCCAAAACCCGGTCTTTCTCGTGATCATCGCAGATCTTGCATAACTCAAACGTCGTACCCATTTCGCAGTAGATTTCATGTTGTTCCGAAGTCACCTGAAAAATTTAGTAGATTCACTTGGAGCCTTAATGTTCAATCCGCAAGTCTCTTCATACTCGGTTGAAATAAAACTTGAAAAGTTGTCTTTGTGAGAGAGAAAGATAAAGAAAGAAGAGAGAGAGAGAAAGATAAAGAAAGAAGAGAGAGGGGGAGAGAGAGAAAGATAAAGAAAGAAGAGAGAGGGGGAGAGAGAGAAAGATAAAGAAAGAAGAGAGAGGGGGAGAGAGAGAAAGATAAAGAAAGAAGAGAGAGGGGGAGAAAGAGAAAGATAAAGAAAGAAGAGAGAGGGGGAGAGAGAAAGATAGTAAAAAAAAGAGACATAGAGAAAGAAAAATAAAGAGGAATAGAGAGAAAAAAAGAGAGCAAAGAAAAAAGGTCAATTGAGGAAGTATAAATCACCTTTGCTAGCTAACATTTATCTATTTTCACATCCCAAAAACTCAGAAGGCACTCACTAGTTCACCTGTGAGATAAGTTTCTCACGGTGACTCGCTGTGATTCTACCACCGTAGTTGTTGTTGTTGCCGGCAAGCATCCCGCATCGAAGACTTGGTTATGAACACTCTCTTTAATGAGAGAAGTTCTCGTGTTCTTCGGACAAGATGCGTCCGGAGAAGATTTTTGATGTCCTTTACTATCCTGAGACTGTCATGCTGCACCTTGTGAAGGCGGACATCGTTGTAGCAACCTGTTCATGCTATAGGCCTTGTGAGTGGGTGGTCAAGCCGGCCTAGCATCGTTTTTGGTGGGAGTAGAGACGTCTCGCCTGTCGTTGACCGGAGATAGGCAAGAGGCTATTTGACTGGCGCCTCGACTCGCCATAGAAAAGTATAGCGGAGTATCGGCTGATGTTTTGTCCGGTGGCATGCCCAGGCCGGTCCGGCATCGCCCTCCTTTGACGAGCTATACTACCCAGTTTTGGTCCGCGGCGGGATTTCTCCCGCTACCTCCCAGCACGAATTCTTCGTAGGGAGGCGTCCCTCTATCCGCCATCTGAGGTCGTGCTCGATTCTGGACTGGATGATCCGGCTCCATCCGTGACAGGCTCTTAAGGCTGTAGAATCACGAATGGCCACTGTTGCCAGTGTGTTTCGAGATTCTACCACCGTAGTGAAAGTCCCTTCTTTTGAGTTTGCGTACCCGGACTCGATCTGCCGGCGGCAGCTCGAAAGACTTGAACAGATCGCACGATTCTTCTTCGCCATTTGGGAAGAGATAACTGCAAATAACTAGAGTCGACCCTGAGGCTACGGGTATGCAAATCTCGTCTTCACTCGATGAGCCTTAATTCTCGGAAAACTTCATCGCTATTTTACGCTCTGTGCTTAACTGATGAATTCGTGTTCTATATCTATGTTCACAAGTTCGTTTTTTTCTTTCTCTCTCTCTCTCTCTCGCTGTCTTTCCCTCAACCTCTTGTGTTTTAAAACATTGAACGAAGCCCACAATCCTTCTCGGCTCCCCTCCTTGAGTGCTTCAATGAGGCTCTTGTTCTGGGGTATCGTCTGATAGATCTTCCCGTCGGGGGCCACGTATCCGATTGCCCATTGGCCCAGCCGGGTGCACGAGATACGGAAGACATAACTGAGAAAAAATTCTCGTCTCACCTCTCCATAACTTCAAGTAGGTCAAAATTAAATTATCTTTTTTGGGCTTGCTCCCGCCCAGTCGCAGTATTAGCGCCCCACTTAGATGCGGGAGAGAACTGTCGTGGTAGAGCCAGTGGCTGCCCGCTGGGTCGCTGCTAGTGTGTTTAGCAGCAAGCGGAGAATCAGAATCTTGCAAGAGAACTACCAACATTTCTTAACCCCCTCAGTTTGAGTGGATCTATCCCGGGGGGGGGGAATCGGTCGAACTTGGGATTTTTTCGAACAGATTCTCTGGTCTCAAACCTTGGCTACTTTAGATCTCACGAAACCCATGACCTATCTGCCAGTCTTAGTTCATCACAAGCCCAGCCCTAGGAATCCCTGTTTTAAACTGGCACCAACCTCCCGGGCTTCCTAGTGAACTTCTCCAGTCTCTTCTTCACCTCATCATACGTGAGAAAAGCGACGTAGCCTTTATGGGACTTCGTAAGAATCGTCCAATTTTTCAAGAGAGTCTTCCAGGGATAGAACAATCTAGAACACTTCGAATTTTCAAAGATCAAACGCGTATAGGTTCGAAGAGTCAAGTACGAAAAAATTCAAACTATCTAAAGTTATTTTACCATAAATGAAGAGTCATGCTGTGTGGAAAAAAAAATTGATGTTTCGGTTAATATTCTACCAGAAATCAAAAACGGCAACTTCTTTTTGTATGTTTACCTTCCTTTCAAATCATGCAAACGACTTTTTTTTTCCATCTTGTTTAAAAAGTGCTGCACATCACTCGCATTTCCTCTCTCGCTAATATTCTCCGCCTCTTTCGAATCTGCACATTTACCCAATGCATGGAGACAAGCAATAGTCAAGCCAATATTCAAAAAAGGCAGTAAAAACAATCCAGAAAACTACAGACCCATTTCAATAACAAGTAGTATTGGTAAATGCCTCGAGCGGATGATAAAGCATGAAATCACTAAATTTTGGAACAAAAATTCTCTGCTTTCGCCGTATCAATATGGTTTTCGTGAAAATAGAAGCACAGTCCTCCAACTCCTCTCTTTTCAGAATCTTTTGCACAAACTTCACTCACAAAACGTTTGCTGTGACGTACTTTATTTAGATTTTTCTAAAGCTTTCGATACAGTGAGCCATATAAAACTTCTGCAAAAACTATCGTCTTATGGTATAAGCGGCAAATTGCTCAATTGGCTCAATGCATGGCTTGTTGATAGAGTGCAAAGTGTACAAGTAGATGATGCACTTTCTTCTTCTGTTCCGGTTATCTCGGGAGTGCCCCAAAGTAGTGTTCTTGGTCCTCTTCTCTTTCTTATATTCATCAATGACATTGCTGACTCATTACCTGCTACACCTTTTCTTTTTGCAGATGACTTGAAACTCTTGGAGTCATTGATGATAATTCGTCCTATATTAAAATTTTCGATTGTCTAAGAATCATAGAAAACTGGCTTACTTCGTGGCAAATGACTGTTAACGTTTCTAAATGCGCTGTATTACATTTCGGAAAATCGAATCCACGCACCTCCTATACTTTTTTAGGGCAGCCATTGCACAAACCCGGGTTTATTAAAGATCTTGGAGTGATAATTTCAGAGAACCATTCTTTTTCTAATCATATTACTGACATAGTTAATAAAGCAACTAAACGTGTAAACTTTCTTTTTATAGCAATAAAATCGTGTAATCCCATAGTTTTGACACATGTTTACAAAGCTTACATACGTTCTTTTTTTTAGAGTATGCTTCCCCTGTATATGCTCCACACTTGTTATACGAGAAGCGTATGATTGAAAATGTCCAGTATCTGTTTTTAAGACGCCTTTTCTTTTGCTGTAATATACCAAGGACTTGTTATAGACTAGCTTGTGAAATGTTTGATTTGCAATCTTTACTGGATAGAAGACAAATAGCAACTTTTCGATTACTACATTCTATTCTGATCGGCTCATCCGATTTTTTGATCACTGATTTTTTCTCTATCAAAGAATCAAATACTCGTGGCCTCTCAAATAAGCTTTTTCCGCTTGTTAAAGCTAGTGACAACATTACTGCTCATTCGTTTTCTAATCGTACGTATGCAATAGTCAACAATATGGATGATAGCATTCTTAGCATTTCTTCTGAATCATTCTCTAACCGTGTATTGTTGATAATTCCACGTCAGTATTTAAGATAAGATTTTGTTTACAACTTAATTGGAATTTCATTTCATTCAATTATATTTTTATTTATATACGAAAGCAATGTGAGTGCAATGCCTTTTGCTGGATACTTTGTGATTGTTTGTAACATCTGTAATGATCACGAGATAAAGATGATGATGCTGTGTGGAAAAAAAATTGATGATTCGGTTAATATTCTACCAGAAATCAAAAACGGCAACTTCTTTTTGTATGTTTACCTTCCTTTCAAATCATGCAAACGACTTTTTTTCACGTATTCTTTCTCTCTTTTCTTCTTTTAAATCTCCCTTTCAGCTTTCCCTCCTTTGAAATTTTCTCTTCAGTTTTTTTCTTTTGCTCATTTTTCTTTTCTCTTTCTCTGTTCTCTATCTCTCTGATCTGCATCACAAACCTCGTAAAGACATCGAATTCGAAGTGGCTGATATAATCACTCGCGGTGAGATCAATTGTCGCCTTCAAGTCTTCCTTGATATTGCTCTCATCCGACTTCCACAGCTTGTGAGTCTTCTCGAGCTCTTCCAGGAACTCCTCCCACGGCACGTAGCTTCTGGAAATAGAGAGATCAATCTAACATGGTCTTTAATTTACAGAGTTTTCTTTCATGAGTGGTCGACTAATTTTTAGCCTCTCTGCTCTCTTCATTCATACAAGATAGAAACCATCTTTTAACAAAGAACTGCACCCTTTGAAGCCTTGGAGTCCACTATCTTACTAACTGAAAATAATATTAGCATATATTTTTCCCTGACATCAACAACTAGAACAACAACAATTTCGTTCAACGGATAAAAACGAAAAGATAAATTATGAGTTTAGAGAATCGAAAGTAACTTACTTACTAACAATATCTTTCTTTACTCGGTATCGCGGACGTAACCGCGCTTCTGATACAATTTGTCGGCTTACGGCATTCTCTATTTTTTCATCTGCCTCATCGGATCTGTTCTATCAAGTGTAAAGTTTCTCGCTCTAAAAAACATTGCTAGCTAAAAAGCGCATCTTTGCTGTGAACGATATATGTACATATGTAGCAGATACGTTAATGTATTCACCCAATAGTTGTTTTAGAAAAGCTGACTTTTATGTTGCTCAAATCGAGAAAAAAGTATTGTAGTGTTTTGTTTTTGCTTACCATGTGAGCTAATCTGACCCGCTTGAATGTTCCTCATGAAAACACATTGATAGGATTAACAGTGTTTAGCGATGCTCATACTTGTAATCTTTAACCTATTTCTTTCAATTCCATCCAATAAATTAGACTTTAACCCAAGTTATATTCAGCTGCCGACTTCTCACCCACTTTATTAAATTTCAAAACGTTAATTTCTCTTTTCTTTCAATTTAAAAACAAAAAAAAACTGTTTTTAAAACCTTCTCTCTTCTTCACAATCTTCTTGCAGTCGATTTGGATGTCTTGCACTTTTTCCACATAACTGCGGACCACTTGAAAACAAAGTCGTTCTTATGTGCTATACTGTGACTTGAGGCCCTCTTCATGACTGTAGTTCTCAACTCGGTAAGCCTACTATAGGCTAACAAAGCTTCATTTTATTTGGTGTTGTATGAGAAACCCCTCCCAAACTTTCCGAGTAAAACTAGCTCTGGAAGCCCCCACTTCTTTTGGAAGAGAACTTCACGTCAAATCAAACATTATAGTGGAAGATATAGTAGAGAATATCTCATCGTCATAGTTATGAGTTTTTAGATTCCCCCAGCTCTCAGAGAAAACAGATGTCTGCAGCTGCGTACACTCGCAATCACTACGCCCCTAAGCATATGTAACCACACGATCATTGTAAGAGTTGACGGATATTCTGGCTTTTCCAACAGCTTTCAACAGATCTTGGAAAGAATTGTCTGGAGTAAAAATGGAGAGAACGACAGAGTGAAAGAGAAACCTAAGAAAAAAGGTGAAAATTTATGAGCGCAAACTATGCAGTTGAACTGGGAAACAATAGGAAGAGTGAAAGTTAGAGAGAGAGAGAGAGAGAGAGGGGGAGGGAGAGAGAGAGTGACAGAGAGAGAGGGAGGGAGGGAGGGAGGGAGGGAGGGAGAGAGAGCGAGAGAGAGAGAGAGTAAGTGTGAGCGTAAGAGAGAAAATGGGTCTCAGAGTAAAACGACTAAATGAAGTGAAAAACTGAAGGGTTCAAAGGAGCTCCAGAGACACATCTGCGGATTCAACTATGCATTTATTATCTTTATTAAATCATCTAAATTTTCTCTTAGAAAGATTGTTTATTCGCTTTCTCCGATGTCCAATAAGTCTCTATAATAAAAAAAATTACAATTTGTTTTTGTTTTAAACATGGAGCTATATTATTGAAGCCAGTGAACCAGTGATAGTAGAAGTTGATAGTATTTTTTTCAACTAGGGTGAGTTATGAGAATCTTCCGCTCTCGCACTCACTAATCATTCACTCACATTTCCGCAAACAACTAAGTTAAATTGAAACCCAAAAATCGGAAGATTTAAAGCTTTCGCTTCGAGACAGTTGAAACAATTT